>OY776678.1:88568394-89828638 GCA_963675555.1 Leptura quadrifasciata | reverse complement strand
CTAAGTAGAAATGTGGCATCGTCAGCATACAGTATTGGAACCACTTCGGAAGCTAAGTTGAAAGACATATCGTTAATATAAATAATAAATAATACCGGGCCAAGGACAGATACGTCTATTATTGACTTTAATTTCAACCTTCACAATTTAACTGATGATAGCATTAGTTAGGAATCTAGTATCAATTTGAAAGAATTACAACTTACAGCAAAATGAAATAATTAGCAAACAGATTACACAAAATAAAAATATACAGGGTGGCCCATTATAATGGGTTATAGTTCAAGCGTAGATTTCTTTGGGCCAAAATATGAGAATATGACGGATCTAACGTGATGTAATACATAAGTTATTGTTTCTTAGAATAAAAAAAGTTCCTCTAGCAAATTTGGTAAAGATCACTCAAGAGGCTGTTGAGTTATTGCAAAAAAATGAAAAAATAATTTGAACTTTGACACCCTGTATCTTTTCACAGCGACATTTTACTAACTCATATTTTGGTTATATCCTCATATTTTGGCCCAAAGAATCTACCCCTGAACTATGGCCTATTTATTTATTTTATTTATAAAAAAGTGTCAAAGAATTCTAAGCATTTTGATATAATTTTAAGCTCTGCAAATAATAATAAATCCAGTTCGGTTTTTAAAATCACAGATAATTCAGTAGCAAGAAAGACAGATAATTTAAGTCAAGATAACATGTTTATTAATGTTCAAGTCTGGTTGCGTCACAGATAGTATCCACAGAACCAATAGTATATTACTCTAAATAACAAGTATTAGCTGAAGAAAATATAAAAAGAAATTAATTATTTCGTAACCTATACTTTAGCGGCGGCGAACAAATTTAAAGATTCTTAGGCATCCATTTATCTAAATAAAGCACAAATTATGTGCACGATCTTAGTGTCAAAAATGTAAAAGATGAATCATTCTAAAACTTTGTAGCCCGACTTGTACAGAACCTTACTTCTTGAATATATTTGGGTCAAAATGTAGGTGTAAGTGGCTCTGGAATGTCTCAGAGTCGTAAGCTTCTTTTGGTCTTTAAAAATGTGGAAAAAATCAACTTCAATAGATTGTCTAGAAGCTTGTTTCAACAAAAAATCAACGAGTAGAGAGGAACTCATCAATACCAAAAACTCGACCGTGGATTCGAAGCCTGAATGCCGAGTGCCGTCAAGCTGCGATTTCCGTTTCTTTTATAATGACCAGAGAGGGTGGTAACGTCACAAAAATTACTCCTATTCCGAAGCATTACGGGTGTCTTGAGTTGAGTTGTACACGACCCGTCATATTCGTGATTATAAATATAAAGAGCTTAAGTATCAGCACTTCGTCTTTTCCATGGGTGTCTCAATTAGTCGTTTGGAATTTTGTTGTTTACGTAAACGTCATAAAAATTATTTGCTTGCAAGGGAAGCACTTCAACCTTTTAACTTTGTTGGCAAAGTAAAATTTTATATTTATCTGAAATGATGAATTTATGTAGGTGCGTAATAATAAAATTTTTTTTGAGTTTAATTATGTATTGTGTAGCAAGAATGACTGTTTAATAGTTGTAAAAATATAATTTACTTAAATTTTGGATTGGAAATGGAAAAATAGAGAAATTGGCAAATGTCCGTGACAATGACACCCAGGTACAGAATGTTTGACTATACTCTACTAAAATACTATTGGGGTCACTTGAACATACCAAAATGTTGAGAATATCGAAGACACTATATTAATCGCCATTAACAGACTCCATAACTGGTTTTTATAAAGTATATCATGGCAGCCCACCACTAAAATAGCGTTTTAAATATTTTCAACATTATGTTACGTTCAAATCGTCTCCAATGTTTTTTGAGCAGAACTTCAATAACGTTTCATATGAAATGTTCTTTGACGGTGCTTCACTTAATAGTCCCGCATGATATTTTAGATTCATTTGCCAGATTCATATTCTGATTCTTCATTAGACGCCGTGAATAATTCTATTGATAACGATTGTCCAAATAAAAACTTACTGTTAATATACATTTTTTTCATGAGGCAGAAGTTCTCCAGGCCTTAAAACGCATTAAACCTAAAATGACTGTAGGTCCCGACTCCATACCAGCATTTTTATTGAAAGACTGTGCTATTATTTTTGCATATCCTCTAACCTTGATTTTTAACCTTATTTTAAAAAATTGTCAATTTCCGGACTTATGGAAACTTTCGAAGTCTGTCCTATTTATAAAAAGGGGAATAAATTAGATATTCAAAACTTCAGGCCTATTTCTGTAATCTGTAATTTTTGCAAAGTTTTAGAAATCCTATTTCACGACAGTATTTATTGTTCAATTAACTCTCAGATATCTATTCACCAACATGGATTCATGAAGGGGGGCGTTCAACGACGACTAACTTATCCTGTATAACTCAGTATATTTCTGAATCCTTAGATGATCATCTCCAGACTGATGTCATATATACGGATTTCTCCAAAGCATTTGCCAGGTTAGATCATCAGTTACTGTTAATCAAATTAGAGAAAATTGGCCTTTCATACTCATTAATTCTCTTATTCAAGTCTTATTTAACAAATAGGTTTCAGTCTGTTACTCTTAACGGATTCAAGCCAATTGAATTTGCTGCTACCTCTGGTGTTCCCCAAGGATTCATCTTGAGGCCTTTATTTTTTAATATATTTATCAATGACATAACGGACGAAATTGATTTGCCTTGCCTGTTATATGCTGATGACCTTAAAATTTTCTCAGTTATAAACCATATTGATGATTGTTTTCAACTTCAAGCTTGTCTTAATAAAATAAACAACTGGTACTTAGTAAATAAACTACCCTTGAATGCTAGTAAATGCAACGTAATGTCATTCTCATTGAAACCATTTCCGATTATTTTTGACTATCATTTGGTTAGTGATACTCTTCAGAGGCCCACAACTATTCATAGCCTCTGAAGCCTTTAGGGCCCTTGGGTACATAGCTCGCACCAGTCATGAATTTACTAATACGGATACATTGAAAATTCTTTACCAATTATTTGTGAGGTCGAAACTTAAATATGCATCACTTATTTGGTGTCCCAGTTATGATGTTCATAAGAGTAACCTGGCAGCAGTTCAACGCCCGTTTGTTAAACTACTTTGGTTTAAGTCGGATGGTACCTATCCAGCTATTGGCTTCCGCAGAGTCAATTGCTTGAAATGTTCTCGTTGTCTACTCTGGAAGACAGGCGAATATATGTCTCTCAAGTATTCTTATTTAAAACGCTACACAATGATCTTGATGTTCTGAATAATTTGCAAATTAAATCTTCACGTCCCTAGATTAAATTCTCGTAATGACCAAGTTTTTTATTTACCCACTCCACATACAAACTTATTAAAAAATTCGCCTTTGTTCACTATCTGTAACAATTTTAATGAACTGTGTGTCAACCTCGATATTTTTAATTGCAGCCTTAATGATATAAAAGCTGAAGTTTTTAATTAATTTAAATACTTTCAAATTACTTTTGTTTTTCTTACACTGAATTTTAATTTGTATTTCCTTCTGTCTGTCTTTCTCTAGTTAATACTGCACATGTACCTCATTAAACCTGTTTTTAATTATCTGTAATTTACACTTTATATTTATTAATGTTTTTGTTAGTTTGTATTATTCTCTATGCTTTTTTTTTGTTTTTATGTCTTATATCGATTTTTAATGTTTTATATTGTACTCTACTTTTATGATATGTTTTTATAACTTTCTATTCCTGTTCTATAATTGGGTATTTTACCTGTTGACCAGTGTATGCAATAAATAAATAAATAAATAAATAAAAAGTATCCCTCTTTTATAGATTTATCATTTAAAGTAGGTTTTTTTTAATTTAAAATTTTACTTTATTTGATGTGGCAAAGGCAAGAAGTATTTAGAGACAAAACTGCAAATTTATGATGACAAATTTGTGGAACGAAAAATGTGAATCACTCTTTTCATTTGAATTAAGTAAATTATAGCCGTTATCAAGACTTTAAATTTTATAGTTATATATATGTGCCACAAATTTGGGAATAGATTATTATACAATCTGTCTATGTTTGGTTTGAGATTCCTAAAAAAACTTATTAATCCCATTTATTTATTTATTACGAGTATGATCGTAAATCGACTACAGACTCAAAATTAATAAACCTACTATGAGTTATCAAGTAATAAATATGTGAACGTTTTTTATAAATTCTAGATTAGTACGTGTCGCGTCGGCGTTGATATCAACTAAATATTGAAAATACAGTAGTGGCTGATAATACCAAAGCAATATCAATTAATAATCTGATATTTTTACAGTAAGAGTCTTGCTTTTTGCTGACATTGCTTTTTCATTTTTGCAGATAAATTATAGAAATGTGGTATATCGCACAGTGATGTCAGAACGTTTAATAGCGATAAAATGTCAGGGTCCCCGAAATAATTTGTTCTAGTTTTAATCTCACTCATATGTGTTCTAGTAGTCCATATTTTCAGAATGATGAAATAATATTTCTCCCTCGATAAAGACTGACAAGGAAAAATCGAGTTGGCAACAGTAATAGCACATGTTTCAGTTTCACAGTAAAATGTTGTTTAAATAAACTTATTGCGGTTGACGTAAACAGTAAACCATCTAAAAACTGATATTATCGCAGGGAAAGTACAACGCATTTGTTTGTTATTTTTCAGAGTAATTGCGGTTTTTGGCACCGAAGCTCCCAATAGAAACTTTGTTGGAATTAAGAGCAGCTTAATTTAAAGCTCAGAAGCTCATATTAAATACTTGAAACTGAAACTTTAATTGTTACTCCTTCTTCTTTATATTTTTCCAAGTTTCATAACGATATTTTTCCATCAAAACAGAGATAAATAATTATTTCAATGAAGTATCTAGAAATTAATGTATACAAAAGGACAAGGGCATCTTTTAGTGGAAAAATGTTTCTCGGTAAATTATCATTATTTATTGATATGATAATTCTTGTCATTGTGATGAAAAATCATACTGGCTCATCTCAATCCTGTGATTAGTTTACAAATGCAGGCCCTTCAAAAGTACTTATATAAATGTGCGGCTTGTCCTTTCACTTCTGTTAATGCTATTTTAATTAAAATTTAATAGTGTGGAACAAGCAATTATTCTGCAAAAATAACCTTAAATTTTCCTGAAAACCACACTTTTAAATCTTATAGAAGCACTGATGAATCCACTAAATGCAGTACATATTACAATTATTAATTATTTTTATTAATTTTACAATTCCATTTATTATCATTATGTGTTATAGCACCTCAGGGGACTGAGGGGGGTATCTAGCAGTATTTAACATTTTGTTCATACGTTAATATTCGCTACTTTTTCTATGAATATTACAATGTAGTTGTAGTTATAATATAATATAAAGTGATAGTATAATATGATATAAAGTAAAATAATTAGACAGAGAAAGACAACGATTACAAGGACAATTAATTACATTTAAATTTATTAGATTTATTTTCGACTTGATTAGTTACAAGAGTCGGTGGTTAATGGGGGAAGAATTTGTTTTTTTGTTAGGCCAATAGTTGGAGGAGCGTTGTATAATTGTCTGTTACATACTTTCTACACATCTTTTTGATTTTTTTTATTATGGACTCTAATATATTCAGGTAGTTGGTTGTGTAATTTAATTTTATTGAAATCGATCATCGAAATCGATTGAAATCAATTTCATTGAAATCGATTTGTTTCTGACAGATTGTTTTGTTGTATTTTGGCGTTTGATACCCGTTTTTAGATCCATTTCTTGTTTCATATTGGTGGTTTACCGGCGATCCAGATGCATGTTTCTTGTTGTGAGTATAAACTAGCTGCATGCATATACATCCTCTTCACACTTACTATCTCCATTTAATAGTTTTATATAAAAACTAGTACTTTGTTTATATTTAGCACGATATGTATATAGCATTTTGATTCAGTTTTTGTAAGTGAAACTGTTTTCAACTAACAGAATTTACTTGTATAACTGCTAAATCATCTCACATTGTTTTATGCACTTATCTTTATATCTTAGAAACACAGTTATGCTTTTTTACAATGTTATGTATTTCCGTTCTATTACAGCATCTCAGAAAACGATTGTCGATTGCCTACAGAACATTTATTTACACTCATATACCTATATTTAAATTTTTGTATTTTTGTTTACTATGTAAGTATATATGTTATATTAGACTATACTATGATATATAATATCACTGAGACAGGCTTAACCTTCTCAAACATATCATGTTACAGATTGCGTAACAGCTCTTCTCTAATAACCGCTCACGCTAGCTGAGCTTAACATTTCTTTCTCAGTAATCTGTTATCATGCTGAATTGCAAATCCAATGTTCTTTGTTCTCCAGATATTATAAATATTACCCACTGCCATTGTAAACCTCAGTCTTAAACTCATGTTCGAATAAATCACTTCAAAATTATTATTGTTATTATTATAGAGTCAACGTTGACTCCAGTGTTAAACTAAATAAATGTTTTTAAAAAGTTAAATCTACAATCCACTATCTAACATTGGCGCAGTCGGTAGGATCTGAAGAACACGCACAGTTCGGGAGCCTAACCAGTGGAAAACATATCGGAAGGAACAAGGAGTTCATCTGGAAAAGGTGCCTAACCTGAAGAAAAGAGCCCCTGGAAAAAGGAGAAATTCCTTAGCTGTCGTGGTGGATCCCAATCCTTTACTCAGAAGAATCTACGTTCACAAAGAAACAATAATAATAATTCAACAAGCAACAAAGCAACATATCAATCAATCAACAAATTAGCAAGTAAGAATTCATCCCAGTCGAGAAGTTGGTGTCTTCGGCAGTGTAGGAGACCTCTATGGAAGGAATACCTGGTAACGCCCCTGGCAGAGAAGACCGCATTGTAACAAAGTTCACGGAGCAGCATTCAACTTCAATCCAGACGTGTGGAATGGAAATTTTAATGTAAGTAGATTTTAAGAATCATCTCGATTATTTTGCATACTTTTCTTATAAAAAAACAATTCAATTTAACGAACAGCAGTTCTAATATTCAAATAATAATTTCATTCAGAAGCAATATAATATTTTATTTAACATTTATGTGACCTACATAAATAACTATAGTTCCTATCTTAACATTATTTTTATCGTAATATCATATACTCTTTAAGTACGAACTTATCTACATTTCCTACATAAATAATTATAATCACATACCATTTTTATCTTAACATTATTTTTATCATAATATCATATAAAGGTTATTACGCCTTACTTGACTGTGAAATAAAATAAAACCCACATGTTCTATACTGTTTAAATGCACATTAGTATATAAAATTTCAGTGACATTATTCCCAACTAAAAACACTTTTTAAATTAATCCAATTATCCTTGTAATTAAATTTTGAAATATTATAAAATAAACAGCACATTCTTTTACATATAATATAAAATTACCAATTGTCAGTAGCGTACTAGCTCAATTTGAAAAAGTGTTTTAAGTTATTTAATTATCTAAATAATACAAATAAAATGGCTACCACTACAAACGTAAGCAATTCCAATGTAAACAACTCAATCACTGCAAACGAAACTATAAATATTGAACCTTATAGGTTAAACGAAATATTTTCCATAGTGCCCGAATTTGACGGCAACCCCATAGTCTTGCAAACATTTATTTCAGCCTGTATAACCGCTCAGGGGATCGCTGTCGACGATCAGCGCATCTTATTAACGCTTCACATAAAAAATAAATTACGCGGAAAAGCCGCAGAATTGATAAATTCACGAAACCCCGTCACTTGGGCGGAAATAAAAAATTTGCTCGAATCACATTTTGGTGACTCTCGTGACTTGACAGCCTTGATACAAGACTTGCAAACAATTCGTCAATTACCCAATGAAACAGCTTTAATATTTGTGTCCAGGTTACAAACACATAATGCAAAAATGCACGCGGCAATACAAAAACAAAGTTTAACTTTAGAGGAAAAAACCGCGCAATCCACTTTAATAGAAAATATGACGTTAACTACTCTTCTCACTGGACTCGAACCAAAATTAGGTCAAATTATTAGGGCTGGTAACCCCGGCAATATGCTAGATGCAATAAATCGCATCAAACGAGAATTACAATTATCGTATTTCGAATCTCAAAAATTTGGAAATAGAACTTTAAACAAAAATCCCGTTCAAAATCAGCAAAGACGCCCAAATCTCCCACCATTTTGTACATTCTGCAAAAGGAATGGACACAGCTTTAACGAATGCCGCGCGAGGCAAAACCACCAATTTTCACACCCCAATCTCACACCAAACGCCTATTCCAATCAGGCACAAGTTCCTAGACAGCACTTCCAGAGTTTACCTAACCAAACAAATTTTAGACCACAGAATTTCCAAAATTTGCCTAATCAACAACGTAATTATCCACAACAAAACAGGCCCTTAGCTATCAGGCCAAATCCTAACTTCCAGCAGCAGAGACCTTCTGCCATACAACCGAACCCGAATTTTAATCGATTCAATCAACAAAAAACACATCACTTAAATCAAGAACCTTATGATAATTACTCAGATTACCCAAACCAATACGAAGATTACTCTGCAAATCAGTCCGTAAATTATTCTCCTGATTATCAATCTCAAAATAACGATGACTACGATTTTCAAAATGGACAATATGAGAATTATACTGCTAATTCTCAGCAATACGAGGATTATACTGTTAATCCTCCGGATTTTTGCACAGGCCCGGAGTATTCCACGAATACTCCAATACAACAAACGGACGAGCTAGACCAAATTTCTCATCAAGTCCAAGCGATAAACCTCCAGGACAGTTTCGGCCCAAACCTGAACTTCCCGGAAAACCAATTCATGTAAAAACACCCCGCTACAAACTAAATATCGTAAACTCAAAAAATTTATTTTACATAGAAGACATCACTAAACGTTTCAAAATCTTGATAGACACAGGCGCAGGTATCTCTATATTCAAACCCGAAACGGCAGAAAACTATAAACGTCGATCCCACGAAAATGTAATTATACAAGGTATAACAGACGAAAAAATTAATATCACTGAATCTGCTCTCATGCCTTTCAATCCGAATGATCCATACAAAGTTTACATTCATAATCTAGATATAGAATTTGACGGACTTTTAGGTGCCGACTTTTTGGACCATTACGATTGCTTAATAGACATTAAAAACAGACAATTAATCACAAATTTCAAAACCCTTGACTAAATTGCTACAAAAAGATATACCTTTCAATTTCGACAATGACTGTACAAATTCATTTGAAACCCTAAAACAAACCTTGACAACTACTCCGATATTGATCTACCCTAACTTCGATGAACCTTTTGTCCTAACTACAGACGCTAGTGCATTTGCAATAGGTTCTGTACTTTCACAAGGAAGTATAGGAAAAGATTTGCCAATCGCATACGCATCTCGAACTTTATGCGGCGCGGAAACCAAGTATTCAACCATTGAGCGTGAACTTTTATCTTTGGTCTGGAGTGTAAAGCATTTTAGGCCATATCTATTCGGAAGGAAGTTCAAACTCATCACCGACCACCGACCACTCACTTGGCTATTTTCCATAAAAGACCCAGGTAGTAGACTAGCGCGTTGGCGCTTAAAACTTGAAGAATACGATTACGAAATAATATACAAACCGGGAAAAATCAATAAAAACGCGGACGCGTTGTCCAGAATAAAAATTAATCACTTTTCAGAATGTTCCAAATTTTATTCAAAAATTCTAGCCGCAAACGAAGACTCAGACGAAGACGAAATTTCAGACAACGATGACGAAATTACCGACGAACAAATCGCCCGAGAATTTGACACATTTTCCCGACTTTACAAAACCAAATCTCTAATAGACTATTCCAAAATTCAAATCACAAATAAACAACTATTAGATCGAGAAAATAAAAATATCATAACGTTTTTCCAACAAAACAACTTGACAGACCTTCACCATCAAATTATCGAGGATATTTTCGAAGAAAACCCCGAATTCTATAACAATACAATTAATATCGTTTCCAGCAAATCGACCCGACAAAGAAACTACTACATTATCGCTCTACCTTTCGACCCAGAGTCTGTGGTAGAACATCTATTTTTAACACTTTACAAACATCGAAACAAATTAGACCTTTCCAAAACTTACCATGTTGAAAACAATCTAGACTTTCCAATTCTCGAAATCCTATCATTTATTTTTGCAGAAAAAGATTTAAAACTAATCATTTGTCAAAATTTATTACGAACTCCCGATGAAGACCAACGTCCGATCATTCTCGACCAGCATCACACCGGAAAAAATAATTTACATCGTGGAATAAACGAAACAATACGTAGAATCAAAAATAAATATAATTGGCAAGGTTTAACAAAAGATGTCGAAAATTTTATAAAAAACTGCGAAACATGTCAAAGAACAAAAGTCTGTCGTAAGAACCTCAACAATCCCTTAGTAATTACCGAAACCCCCAAAACTCCATTTGAGAGAGTTAATATCGATCTGTTCGAATTTCCCACGAGAAACTATGCATTAACCATCCGCGACGAGTTAACGAAATTTACTCAAGCTTATGCTGTCCCAGACAAAAGTGCAAAATCAGTTGTAAACACCCTGTTGCTATATTTCCAACACTATGGCACCCCATTAAGAATTCATTGTGATTACGGCGGTGAATTCGATAATAATTTATTAAAAGATCTTTGTACTCTCTACGACATAAAATTAACATACTCCAGCGTAGGACACCCTCAATCCAATGGATCTATCGAACGATTCCATGCCACCCTAGCGGAAATGATCAGAATACATAAAACAGAGAATCCGAACGAACATCCTTTCACAATATTACCATACGCGGTAATATGTTATAACAACTCGGTAAACAAAACTCATGGCTTTACGCCATACGAGCTTATTTTCGGACATACAGCTAACCGACCACCCGAAACCCTTTATAACCAGAAAGACCTGATTACCAAATACGTTAGAGACCTTAACAACCGGATATCCCACTATTACAAAATTGCGCGAAGTCGAACAGAAGCACAAAAACAAAAAGCCAAGGTTCGATTCGACAAAAACATTCCCGAAAATCGACACACATATAATATTGGCGACAAAGTGTACGTCAAAGAATCACAAATAAAAAACAAATTACAGAACAAATTTAACGGCCCCTTCGAAATTTTAGAAGAAACTTCTCAAAATTCTGCAACATTATTAAATCCGGAAACAAACCAAACGACTAAAGTAAACTTTGATCGAATGAAACCTTATACTGAAAATTAAATTTATTTTCAGGTTTTTCCTGCTGTTCGGATCAGCACTTGCTCAATTTAAAATAACACCAATTAACAATACAATTGGAGTATACTATCACCGAGACACAGACATTGTGATTTCTCACAAGAAATGGACTTTACTGGTACACAAAAACATATCTACCTTTAAGACAGCTTTCGACAAAAACGACAAGATCTTACAGACACTATACAACACACTCGACCCAACGTATCATTACATGAACGTCTTTTTAGGAGATGTAAAAACTCACCTCAGTTTATTGACACAAATTTCTCAATCAATACAATCAAAATTTGACGAAATTTACCTTGACACGAAACGATACAAGCGAGGAATACTAAACGGTATTGGAACAATTTTCAAATCAATAACTGGAAATTTAGATGCAGAAGATGGTCAGTATTATTCTGATTGCATCAACAAATTAAATAATGACGAGCACCAACTCGAAAATTTAATCAAAAATCAAATATCTGTCACAACTTCGGTAATCAAAAATTTCAACGCAACAATTCAAAAACTGCAGGTTGATGAAGAAACTTTCAATAAAGATATTAAAGAAATCGAAACTTCAATTCTAGACATGACTAAAGACATAGAAAATATTCACGCAAAATTAAAATTTATAGAAATCTGCGAACAGCTTATGGCAAGCTATCTATTTATCGAAGATAACTTAAACGATATCCTGAATTCTATCACTTTCGCGAGGCTCAAAATAATTCACACATCGATTATAAACCCAAAAGACTTGGTAAATTCTTTACAGGAAATCTCACAGAACCTACAAAGGAACAATTTGCCACTTCCAATCAAATTATCAAAAGTTGCACAGTATTTAGACATTATAGAACTAAAAGCTTTTCAAACAAATTCAGATTTAATATTCGTATTAGACATACCTTTGGTAGACCCTCAAACCTATTCAGTATTTCAATTATATCCTATCCCTATTTTGGATAATAGAACTGGCTTATATCATATCTTGTCAACCTCTCAGAAATATATCGCGAGAGATGATGATTCTTTAATGTACTTAACCATCCCGGACCTCAGAGAATGCAAACCACTCTACTTCAACACTAAATTATGTCTAAATCTATTTTCATACCCCATTGATGATAATGCCATTTGCGAAGCCCGTCTCTTCAAGAACCTCAAAACTCTGCCAGGAAGCTGCCAGACATCATTCATCATCGGCCAAGGATACAACGTCCAAAAGATAGACGAAAATACGTGGCTGGTTATCAACGCAGAACCATTACAGGCAACCATCAATTGTCCAGAAAGAAGTTCGAAAACTGAAGTCATCTACAAAAACTCAATAGTGAAATTACAACCTAATTGTTACGCCTTTATAGGCATCACAAAAATCCAAGCCAGTACCAACGAAGTAACCGATGTAAACGACGACACTCATCCCATCCAAATTCCATTCGAATGCTGCAACAAAATTCCAAACAACATTAGAGCACCAAACCTTAAACCATTAAAATTAAACAACCTTAACACAGAAGATCTCGAAATTGCCAAACACAAATTGGACCAATATTCCAGAGATCTAGACGATTTAATCAACGAACCATTCGTAACAAAACACATATCCTGGTTGACCTACTTCATCATTGTGCTAATATTTGGACTGTTATTTCTGTACCTATTTTGTAAGTGCAGAACAAAAAGACGAAGACTAGCCATCGATGTTTCTGCATCACCCCCATCTCCACCTAGGCCTAGCAAACCCCACAGGACATTTGCTAACCTATTCCCTTCACGAAGACGACCTACCTTAAGGAGAGAAGACAACGAAGCCGAAGACATAGAACTTACATAAAGATGAACTGTTTTGTGCCTTTTACTGACTTTTAGTGCTGGACTCTTCAGTGAACCATATTTTATTAATTTAATCATTACATTTCATTATTTTACTTATCCCTTGTTAATTTCAATTGCATTAACATTTTTATACCATTTTCATTTAAACCTATCATGCTTATATTTTGGGCTTTCAAGGTAAAGCCATATTTTAACCCTGGGAATATTTTTATACTATCCCATTTTACAACAAACTTATTATGTTTGTATTTTACGCTTTCTTGCTAAAGCTATATTTTAACTCTAACATTTTTATGTTATATTATTTTATGAATCAAGCTTATTGTGCTTGCATTTCATATTTTAGACGCTAAGGCTATATTCTGTATTTTAAACCTTACGATTTAACGTTTTTGTACTCTTTATATTTTTCCAAATTGTACCATTATCTTTTATATACATTTTATATTCATTTCAAAAGTTGCTGCATAAAACACCAACTTTTTTTATAAGGGGGAAGCTGTTATATTAGAAATATACTATGATATATAATATCACTGAGACAGGCTTAACCTTCTCAAACATATCATGTTACAGATTGCGTAACAGCTCTTCTCTAATAACCGCTCACGCTAGCTGAGCTTAACATTTCTTTCTCAGTAATCTGTTATCATGCTGAATTGCAAATCCAATGTTCTTTGTTCTCCAGATATTATAAATATTACCCACTGCCATTGTAAACCTCAGTCTTAAACTCATGTTCGAATAAATCACTTCAAAATTATTATTGTTATTATTATAGAGTCAACGTTGACTCCAGTGTTAAACTAAATAAATGTTTTTAAAAAGTTAAATCTACAATCCACTATCTAACATATATGGTTATTTTCCTTACCTTTTTCATTACTATATATAGTATATCCTATAAGATGTAATATATTTACTCAGTTCTCACAATACGTTTTACTATTTATTACGGCAGTTCATATTTTTACTTATATATATAGAATAGAAATTACAAATTGTTGTAATCTAAGTCAGCCGTGGTACGTGGTGTTGTAGATTCCTTTTATTGATTCTGTAATTTGTTTGAGTACAGGAATCTACAGGTTGTTGCGCTTAACTCAACAATTGATAGATGGCCATACCTGTAATATTTCCATATTTTATAGCTTTCAATTTAATTAGTGGAAATAGATTTTTCGAGTTTGTGTGGTGGCATTATTTTGCAGTAAGTGGGACAAATAAAGTTTACCTTATTAGTAAAATTCACCAGCTTTTGTACTGATTCGGACGTATATAAAACTTAACTGTGGACTTCATTAATTGATATTACATTTTTGTATCCGCGTTAACAAGTGTTTAACATCCAGTTTACGAAATCAGCTTACATATTTATACGTTTATATATTTATACACTTATACATTTCTGCATAGCTTATACATTTCTGCATAGCTTTTACACGGCTTATGTATATCTTTCTGCAAATAGATACTTTAAAGCCATTTTCTTCATATTGAAAATTTTACTTTCTTCTTACTTTATGCTTATGCTTTAAGCTTTATATTTTTTTATTGAAAATTTGAGCATCCACATTTGCATTCATTAACTTCTCAAAAACCACATAGTTGGACAATTTTCCCACCATCTTCAAACTCCATTTTATTAAGAGACGTAAACTAAATTGCCAAGGAAATCTTTAGACTCCAATTTTGCAAGAGACAATTGTGGGCCTGGATTGCTGTTCCAGAACCAGTTACCTCAACAATACTCAATCCCGGAATCTAGGATCCTGGTATAAATTTGCTATATATTTTCTTTTAAATTTTAATTAGTTTTTGTTAGCCGATATTACTAAGTAACTTGAAAATTTCACTTTATACAAACCGATTTATCTATTCATGTAATATATTTTATCATTCATTTTAAACTATCATTTAAAACAGGGTACATTTAAAAAAGGGTAAGTTTCCCCACTCTTACGAATACTCCGGCTCTTTGCTCCGACTTAAACCAGCTAGTCGTCCGCATATGTTGCCTCAATTCTTTCCCAAAAATAAATAATAAGAGAAAGGAGGTAACAATTATCAATAAATATATTTCTACAGTTGTCTACTGTTAAAAATTGTCCGTAGTATATAATTTTGTGTTCTCTGGAGAGGCTGAAGGGTTGCATTCTAGGCTAAGCCACAGACGCTAATACCATATCTAATTGAGGATTACGCTAGGTTGTTATATGTCACTGTTTCAATTTAGTATACTTTTCAAGTTATAGAATTTATATATTAGTTATTTTAGCTTCCCAGTTAAATATCTAATATGGTTGTCCCATTTTAGGTAATCATCGAAAATAACGCCGAGGTATTTGTTAGTAGTGGTGTTTAGAATGTAACTGTTGACCATGTAGATCACAACATACTAATAAATAAAATTACAGAATTTGATATCAGAGGCACTGCACAAAAATTAATAGCCTCATATCTAGCAAATCGAATGAAATATGTAATCGAAGCAAATTCTATTTTTTATTTAGGAATTTTATTGAAATCTAGAAAAAATATTGAAGAGGGGTCGATATTAGGCCCCTTATTGTATTTTCTGTATACAAATGACTTATCTCTAATAGCAGAACAATATTACATTATTCCGATGATAGTATGGTGATTCTCAGTGGATGAGATGCAGTAGACTTTCCAAAATAAATAATACTATTAAAACTCTAAACACTATAGAACGATATTTTACTACACTAAACTACTTAAAATTAAATAAACAGCTACCGGGTCAGTCCCTCAATGCCTACATACTTTCTCTATCTATAAGAATAGGTTGCGCTGTTTGGGGTAGTGCCGACTTCGTTGGAGAAAAGGCCAGAAATTTAGTTTTTGCTATATTCAGTTTTAACAAATTTGTGTCTAGTCAGCTTTTGACTTCACTAATTGCCTCAGTCGCCTTTGATCTCGCAAAGTTCCCGATCTCTCCCGACATATCAGTACAGTGTCATCTGCATATTATATAATGTTGCATCCAAAACTTTTGTCCAGTAAATCGTTAATAACTAATTGCAGGAATAAGGTAGAATCTAAAACTGTTCCCTGTGGGAATCCAATTTTTATTATTTCCTTAGTGCTAAAAGTATTGCCAATTTTTACTTGGTGGGGTCTATTTAAGAGAGACTGTTTTAATAAGTTATAGTCAATACCTCTAATTCCCATCTTGTTTAGTTATTTAATTAACACATATTAAAATTTTGCTTGATATTAAATCTAGCCATCATACGAATAAATTCATGAATATGACATGTATCAACAAATTACGTATGCTATTATACGATTAACCTATCAATTTTTTAAAATAGAACAGACATTTTAAGTAACAAAGTAATCAATGTCATTGACAAGTTATTGTTGTCTCGTCGCGAAAATGCAGTCAAAAATTAAATACCGTGGGTTATGTGTTATTTTGTTTCAAGGTGATAAGGAGGTATCATTATTGAGGTATTATGAAGAAAATTACGAATTAAATGGTGATAAATATATAGATGCTAAGAAAAAGGTAGAAACGTTTATAATACACTTTAATGCAGATTTAAACAATCTCGTTATGTGAAAAATAATGACTGGTTTGAAAAATATTTTGTTTGTACCTTTCAAAATTCGTCAAGATATTTAGAAGCAACTTGTTTTAAAAGAAGGCCAAAGAAAAAAAATTTTTGATAGGGAAGATCATAAGCAAAAGTTGTTCGAAAAGTAAACCCCCAAGTCAAAAGTTTCAACAAGATTTTCATATTTACTTTTTTGGATTTAAGGGTGCCATAAGATTTTAAACAACTCTTTTAATAGGTAAATTAATAGATAAATTAAAACCAAAGAGAACATGATAATGTACCAAGTTATGCAATTAAGGGTTCTAAAGAAGCATTGGTTAAGCCATTAGCATTAATATTTAATTTAGCTCTTAAAAATAAAAAATGCCGGATAATTTGAAAATCGCAAAAATTACTCTTGTTTTTAAAAGTGGATATTGAAGGGAAGTTAAAAATTATCGTCCCGTTGCTATTTCAAATTTACCTAATATCGAGACCATTATATATTACTGTCTCTATGAGCTCGTTCAGAATACAATATCAAATTCAACATGGGTTAAAGAAAAAAGGTCAGTAAATGAAAATCTAGTGGATTTTGTGAACTCTGTGACGAATATTTTGGCAAATAATAATCAAATGGATGTGATCTATACTGATATTGCCAAAGCATTTGATAAAGTTGGTCACTTAATATTGTTAAATAAGCTTAGAAATTTATCCATCTCTACTGATTTAATAACATTTATGTCTACTTACCTGACAAATCGGCAACAGTATGTAATGATAAATAATTTCGAATCGGATTGCTATACATCAGATTCAAGAGTCCCCAGGCCCACTTTTGTTTTTAATTTTTATAAAAAATATTGTAGATACAGTATCAATTATCCTATTTGCCGATGATAAAAAAATATTTAAGCAAATAAGGAAATTACCAAAACTGCTTGCAATTACAAAATGACAAAATAAATATTTACTTGGTCTGTTGAAAATCAATTGCCCTTTAATATTGATAAATGCAAGGCAATGACTTTCACGTTACGTAAGGATATGTATGATTGATTATAAATATTGGAGACAAACATTTAGAGAGGGTTTCTACAGAAACTGATCTGGGTGTGATTTAACATTTAATGATCATGTTAATAGTACTTTAAATAAGTCCTATAAGGACTGGCATCTACTGGACTATGTTATCGTACGTAGGAAGCATCTCAAGGACGTCCAAATTACAAAGGAGCGCATTGATAGCGAATGTTGGACCGATCATCGTCCTGTTGTCTCTAAAATAAAAATTGTTATAAGACCCAAACACCGAAGAACTCAAGTAAAACGTAGACTCCGTCTCTGTATTAGTAAATTGAGTGACCAACAAACCGTCGAACAGCTAAAGCAAAAAGTTCAAGAGAATTTGAGTGCACTAGAAGAAACCAATTCTGTAGATGTCGCTGCTACCTGGACACAAATTAAAGACAGTTTAAAAAGTGCGAGTGAGGAAATCCTTGGCACTGCAGCAAGTAAAAAACAGGAGGACTGGTTCAATGATAATGAAGCTTTTATACAAGAACTTCTTGACCGCAAACGTACTGCCTTCCAAAACGCTATCAACCACCCCAACGACTCATCAAAAGCAGAAGCTTTTACCCAATCTAAGTATGAAACGCAACGCGAAATCAGAAGAATAAAGAACGAGTGGTGGGCAAGCAAAGCCAGAGAAATTCAAAGGTACGCCGATTCACACGACTACAGGAATTTCTTTCAAGGAGTAAAAGCAGTGTACGGCCCCAGTCGGAAAAATATGTGCCCTATTAAAGATTTAAATGGAAATCTCCTCAAAGAAGACCAGGAAATAAGAGCCCGATGGAAAGAACACTACTCTAACATTCTTAACCAGCAAAGTCAAGCCGATCACGATATTATAAATTTTATCCCTCAATAAGACACCTTCGAAGACTTAGACTTAGACTGGTTCAATGATAATGAAGCTTTTATACAAGAACTTCTTGACCGCAAACATACTGCCTTCCAAAACGCTATCAACCACCCCAACGACTCATCAAAAGCAGAAGCTTTTACCCAATCTAAGTATGAAACGCAACGCGAAATCAGAAGAATAAAGAACGAGTGGTGGGCAAGCAAGGCCAGAGAAATTCAAAGGTACGCCGATTCACACGACTACAGGAATTTCTTTCAAGGAGTAAAAGCAGTGTACGGCCCCAGTCGGAAAAATATGTGCCCTATTAAAGATTTAAATGGAAATCTCCTCAAAGAAGACCAGGAAATAAGAGCCCGATGGAAAGAACAGTACTCTAACATTCTTAACCAGCAAAGTCAAGCCGATCACGATATTATAAATCTTATCCCTCAATATGACACCTTCGAAGACTTAGATAAACCACTAACAACGGAACAGATCTTAACCGCCATTGGGCAGCTAAAAAATAACAAATCTCCCGGCGCCGACTCACTCCCAGCTGAGATCTTTAAAGCTGTGTCGTCAGAGCTCATACCCTACCTCAAAAAACTGTTTGATGTCATGTGGGAAAGTGGTCAAGCTCCGCAGGAGTTTCGTGATACACTTTTAATCAACCTCTTCAAAAACAAAGGGAGCGCTGCGGACTGTGGAAATTACAGGGGTATAGCTCTCCTGGCTGTTGGAGGGAAGATACTCACTAAAGCGATGGCAAATAGGCTAACACCTGTTATGGAAAAGTTACTTCCTGAAACACAGAGTGGCTTTAGACCAAACCGAGGCACATCGGATTTAATCTTCACACTTAAACAGCTTCAAGAAAAAGCACTCGAACATCAAGGAGAAATTCACATGGCCTTCATTGATTTAACCAAGACGTTTGACTCGGTGGACAGGGAAGCGCTCTGGAAAATTATGTTCCGCTTAGGTATCCCTAGAAAATTTGTGGAAGTATGTCGCAGTCTACATACAAACAACAACGCCCAGGTTATGTATAATAATGAGGCAACCGAACCTTTCCAAACCATCACTGGAGTTAGGCAAGGATGTGTCCTGGCACCCCTACTCTTTAATTTGTTTACCACTGCTCTAACAATTATTGTTGACAACAAACTGACAGTCAGAGGAATAGGTCTCAGATACCGTTTTGATGGCGGTCTCTTTAACATAGGGTGCTTTAGAGTTTTCACGAAGACACGCACACGATTCATTTGTGATCTCCAGTATGCGGATGACTGTGCACTTTTAGCCTCTACGCCGGAAGAGCTTCAAGAACTTTTAGATGTGTATGCCCAGAGCTATGATTCCTTGGGACTTAAAACCAACATTGGAAAGACTAAGATTATGTCAACTCCTCATCAAGTGAACCAAATAGACATTACACTTAACGGAAATTCTCTTGAAGTGGTGGATCAGTTCAATTACTTAGGCAACGTTGTTAATGACAAAGCAAACATGGACAGCGAGATTCCCAATAGAATTAACGCTGCATCTAGAGCACTCTGGGGACTCAGAGAGAGAGTATTTGACAACCACGACCTTGTTTTGTCAACGAAAATGGCTGTCTACAGAGCAGTTGTCATTCCAACACTGCTATATGGATGTGAAAGCTGGGTCACTTACCGTCGTCATGTAAAAGAATTAGAACGTTTTCAGCAAAGACACCTCAGAAGTATGATGAAAATCCGTTGGTTCCATCACATATCAAACGTGGAAGTACTCAGGAGAGCAAACAGCGTTCCAATTGAGGTGCTTATTTCAAGAGCACGCCTAAGATGGGCAGGTCACGTTCATTGTATGCATGATAACCGCCTTCCTAAATGTACACTTTATGGTGAATTGCTAAGCGGTAAAAAAATGAAAATCTAAAATCCTGCGGTATTGCAGACGAGCAATGGGAACAACTTGCAGCGGACAGAACCGAATGGCGAGGGGTTGTGGCCAGCTATCAAGGAAATGTTGCTGCAAGAAGGCCGAATCCAAGACCTAACCAGGTCTATGTTTGTCCTGACTGCGGTCGACATGTGCTCTCCCGAATTGGCCTCTATAGCCATAGTCGTGTGCACCGTAGATGAATGGGAATTACAATAGACTACACCTTTTACTTGTTTTTTATTGTACACAATTTATCGACTGTAATATTTTTATACTCGGACTCGAGTAACGGCTAATAATAATAATAATAATAATAATAATAATAATAATAATTTAGAGTTTATTCTACGAAACTGCAGATCATTTAAATTTGAGAAAACTACCTTAATATCATACTTGTATTTTGTAAGATCCAAACTAGATTACTGTTTCGTGGTTTGGAGCTCTTTCTATGCGAAATATATACAAATGTTGGAAAATGTACATAAAAAGCTTATAAAGCATATTAATTTCATATTCCAGATAAGGTATACTAGTAACTCCTCTTAATTAGATAATCTTTCTATGCATAATATAATGACACTAAATAACAGAAGAACTTGCTTTGACATTGTTTATTTGTATAAACTTATACACAATCTTTCCTATTGATGTAACTACCTTAAATAGAATAATCCAGACGAAAGAATACGTTTTCATAGAACTTTCTCTTATATTACGCCAACAAGAAACTATGAACTAAAGTCACCTTCTGTTAGAATTGCAAAAAGGTATAATTCATTGCAACGATATCTAGATATATTCGAAGATACATACGTCACACAAAAATTTAAAAATGAATTACTTAATATGCAGAATGAAACAGAAATTTTGTAAACAACTGTCTAGCATTTATCGTTTTTATAATCTATTTTTTCATATTATAAGTATTCTTATCTCCTCTCCCTCCCTATCACTCTTTACTTTAATCTGGTTTAAGTTTAGTGTAGCTTAAGCTAGGTTAAGTATATAGTCTGTAATTCGCTTTTGAAAGATGTAGACTTGTATCAATAAATAAAATAAATAAATAATGTACTTACAATAAAATTGAACCTTATATAATAGTATATAACTAATATTACTATTAATTAATTAAAATAGCTTCAGAATTATTTGGCCATGTCCAGACTTTTGCCCAACCCTCTTATAAATTTATATATACCTACCTACAAGTACACTTATTCTTTATAGTTTTTTAGAAATTTAGAACAATTTAATTTATTTTGGAAATATAAAAACAAACAGCAAATGTTCAACTAATTTTGCTTTTGACCACCTATTCTTATATCATATGTAGATAATTTCATGTTTGCTATTTAAGGAACCATTAGTATATTTACATAACCGCATTTAACAGCATTCACTGTAAGAAAATATATAACTTTGCATATTATTACATTTTTAGATTCTACATGACCTTTGAAAACAATCATATAACATAAGTGACATTTCAAAAGTAATTTTTTTTAATTTTTATTTTTTAGTTTACGTGTGTCATGACTGTTCCGATTTTTCCAATCAATCCATGTAATGCTAAAAAACAAAATCACGTCCAAAATATTAAATTATCTGAAAATAACTGTAAGCCTTCCCAAATTCTTAAGCAAGTTACTTATAGATCTAGTTCCGATACAGGTCTATTTCACTTAAATCGATATCTGCAAGAAATCGATTGGAGGTTTACCGACGACACATCTTTTGATATTGACAAAAGATATGATCTTTTTCTGGATAAGATTACCTCCGGCTTAGATATATTTTTACCAGCTAAGTCAACAATTTTAAATAATGAGAAAAAAACTAACGTAAATTGGTACACTGATGATTTGAGGCTAATGAAAGAGTCATTACACTTCCTTCTTGATATTTCTAAGTACTCTAAGACGCATTTATAAAAATAATAATAAATAAATAAATAAATAAACACCACAGAAATTAGATAACCCCCAATTCCAGAAGCCAGGGGCTTGTGCGGAAGGGGGTTACACATTGAAAAAACGCGGACATACAACCATTTCCTCCGACAGTGTCAGAGCCGGATTCGAACCCGGTGGTGCGGTGCCCGTGTAATTAATCGCGATTGCCACCTCGCGCTTTAACCCACAGGGCTATCGACCAGATAATTAATAAAATTAATTAATAAAAGCCAGGAAAGCTGCAAACGACAACTACATACGTCAAAACAAAAGTCAGCAAAAGGCAATGTGGAATCTGATTAACTGGAATAAATGCAAGCAAGATAAATGATCAGAAATTATCTCCTCTAATGAATTTAATAACTATTTCGGGAACATAGCACAAAACTTAATTAATACCTTACCACCTTCTAATGAGAATTTTGAAAATTATTTTAATAGCTCTATGGTAACAAGGGCAGACGGGGAATTTACTTTCGAAGAAGTAATTTTTATTTAAGTACTTGATGTCATTGGAAATTTGAACAACTCTGATACTAAAGATCCCTATGACATTAATCTAAAAATTCTTAAAAGTATTAAATATATTATTATCGTTCCACTGACTAAACTTATTATTATTTACTATTAACTTATTATCTTAAAAAAAAAAAAACTGTGTCGACGACCCTGCAAACTACAGACCGATTTGTACTGTGTCTTTATTTGCAAAAATCTTTGAGGTAATTTTGAAAATTCAAATGTTTAATTATTTTGAAAGTTCCAACCTATTTAATAGTTGTCAATATGGATTTAGAGCAAGATTGTCCACAACTTTAGCAATTAATTCATTAATAAACGTAACAAATAAGGATTTCGAAACCAAAGAGTCTGTACACGCGCAATTTTTAGATTTCACTAAGTCTTTTGACTCTGTGTCCCATAATATTTTAGTCAGCAAATTGAAATTTTATAATTGTTCTCAGTCCAGCCAAAAATTGGTTACGTCGTACTTGACTGATAGATCTCAGTTTGTTCATTTTAATAACGTCAATTCAGATCCAATTAACACTAAATTTGGCATACCCCAGGGTTCTGTTTTGGGTCCAATTCTATTTCTTATTTATGTAAATGACTTGCCCAATAGTACACAATTAGCAAAGTGTCCTCTTTTTGCAGATGGCACGTTAGCCCATACCCATAATGATAACGAAATTTTGTTATCTGAGGCACAAAATAGTCTCTCTAAAGTACATGAATGGTTTTCTAATAATCAGTTAACTCTAAATAAAGATAAAATAGAGACAATAATATTTAGTTTAAAACATATTTCCTTACAGTCGAACTACCCTCACTCCGTAAAATTTTTGGGTGTAATCTTAGACAGTAAGTTAACATGGGAAGAACACACTGTTTTTGTCTGCATAATGTATCCAGTAACATCTTCCTACTGCGCAATCTAAAAAAATTGCCTGTCACAGTCAACTGTGTTAACGGAATATCATGCACTGGTTCACTCCTCTATGACGTATGCTATCTTTGTGTGGGGCCACTCGGCACATACTCCCACAGTTTTTTCGATGCAATGAAAAGCTGTGAGAATTATTGCTGGTTTATCATACAGAAATGATTGTAGATTTTTTTTAAAAAAAGCTCGGTATACTTACCCTACCTTGCGCATATATACTGCAATGTCTTGTGCATATAAAAGCTAATTTATATAACTACATAAAAAATGAGAGCATACATAATTATGCAACACGCAATAAGGGTGACATATGCATGGATTTTTCACGTCTTTCGAAAAACAGAAATGGGACTAGCTACTACGCAATAAAGTTTTTCAATTTGTTACCGAATGATATACAGGTACGTGACTGTAAACGTTTTAAATCCGTAATTAAACGTTACTTACTTGAAAATGCATTTTATGATTTTGACGAATTCCTTCTGTCCGATTTTTCTCATTTCAAATTTTAAGCATTATTAACGTAATAATCTTAAATTCTGTTTGTGTATATATATATATATATATATATATATATATATATATATATATATATATATATACGTGTATGTGTCATAAATATTAAAAGTATTAAATAAATCTTGGACTTCACCTGCCTAAAATATTATTCTTGTAGCCTTTAAACTTCTGCTTAAATAGTTAAACCTAAATGACTTGCAATTTGTAGTGAGCAAAATTTAAAAATAAAACTTATAATGCTCTACAACAAAATAATCTTTGAACTTTATTTATATGACAAGTTACAATACTAGCGTAACGTATGTAATCCCGTAATCATAAATTGTCAATAATCTGGATAAGAATTGGCGATACCTATTAAGACGAACTGTGTTAATAAACTTCAAAAGACCGACTGTTTATTATGTAAATATATATTTTTTCCTTGCGGGTTGCGGTTTTAAAACCCGGCCACTGAAGCTTAAGCTTATTGATGTAAGTATTTACTAGTACGGAATAAAATTTAACTAAACAAAATGAAACATATCTTGAAATATCTCACATATTGGAAAACTTTACGCGTTCATTAATCAATAATTTTATATTATAATGCTTACAAATAATATACCTATTAATCAACTGATAATGCCGTTTCATTGTTACCTATCTACTGTTATTAACATGAAAATAGTAGGGAATCTATAAATCACAATGAGATACTTGAAATTATTTTTTAAATTACATATAACAAAGTGCAATCCTCAATGTCAGGGTGAAAAAAGGTTCTTAATCATAAAATTCTTATCGTTGTGATTTATTACTGCAGTAAGCAATAACTTTTTAATTATTTTTGTTTATCACTGTCTATTATTCCTCGAAATCCAAAGGAATTTGACGTATATGCTTATTTTAGGTGACTATGATAAGGGATGATAAAGATCAATATCTAAAACAATCTAGAGGAAAACGGTATACTGTATGAAAAGGCCCAATAATCGAATATCATATTGTTACGTGTTTATATCCTGTGGTAAACACTCCGAATGTAGGTCAAATAATTGGAACACGAATTGTCACTAACCACTGATTTATTTAATATTTAACTTTAGAATAATTTGTCCTTATAATAACACACTAATTACAACTTTTATCTACTATAGACTCACTACAATAATTCACAACTTGTTACTGTTCTTTTTTTAATCTGATCACTTGGTTCATCTCAGAATTGTACTGAATGCGCTGGTCTCGCTACTTATATAGTCCATGGTGCTTATTCGAGATTGATCCATTTAATTAACCGTATGACTGGTGGTCGAGAGGTGAGCGCACTTGCCTCTCACCCAAAAGTTTTGGGCTCGATCCCCGGCCGTGGCAGTGAAAAATACTGTGAGAGGGATTTTTCCACTATACGCGGATATTGGGTGTGTGTCCCTTGTCTCTAAATGTGTAGCCCCCTCCCACACAAGGCTCTTCTACAGCCTTCCGCGATAAAGGGGGTCGTAATTACCTGTGGTGTTATTTAATTCCATCTCTGGGCCGACTGATGAACTATCATCCTATGGCTAGCTTCTTTCTATTAAGAGGTTAAACTATAACGTTTCCGTTACAGCTCAACGGTAATTGTTAACTATCGCAAAACTTTTAACGTTTCCGTCACAGCTCAGCGGTAACCAACAACTAACTGCTCGGATAATGACAGTGGAGTAAATCCAAGATTCAAATAAAAGTCAAGGATGATAATATCAATTCAACAATATTTATTAATGGATAAAACAAATGATAACATGAAATGGTGATGTCTAGTCACAGACGCAATATACTACCATACGAAATTTAATGTTACGAAAGATTACCAAGAACCATTGGTAACGCAATTAG
This sequence comes from Leptura quadrifasciata, assembly GCA_963675555.1. NCBI lineage: Eukaryota > Metazoa > Arthropoda > Insecta > Coleoptera > Cerambycidae > Leptura > Leptura quadrifasciata. The sequence goes on along the minus strand of OY776678.1, from coordinate 89,802,217 downwards.
CAAGCACCCTTTACTAGAATAAATGGATTTATAGGCAGCCCTTAATTCGGAGATGTCGAATTACGATGAATATGACGTTTGTTAATAATATATTTGTAATTGTTCATCAACTGTGACATATGACACTCTGACAACTGAATTCTGACATCTGCCACTTTGACAGTTGCTGTGACAACTTTTAAAACACCTGTCACTTTGACAGTTATTTGACATATGTTACTTTTGACCGACCACTATTATGACATCTGTCACATTGACAACTAATATTTCTACCGTCAGCGTGGTCACGCTCAACAGCTGGGATCCAACTTCACGTGCAGTGCAAGTATACGATAAAGGACGACAACTGTAGCTTCAGGCATGAGGTCGATCTCCCATATTTGAAGGACTAGCCGGTCGTTTCTCGGCCATAGTCATAACTACAATTATCTCAACCTAATATCCAGCAAGCGTCGCTCACAAAATCGGGTTATTGACATGACGTTGGCGCACCCTACAAATCGTGCACTCAACTCTACAAATAGTACAAGTTTAAAATGTGGACTATCATACTTAGTGAGGTCGTTTCTCTCTACTGAATTTGCGACAACATCCCATTCAGCAAGTATTAATCATAAACCTGCGTACCTATGTTGAGGTTATTAGAAGGTGTTTCCCGGTCGGGTCTCGGGACTCTTCTCCTCAAACTAAGCTCGTGCATCGCTTTATATAGTAGAGGGTTGCTAGATCGTTATGTTTTCTTAGTTACAATATTGTTTTGGATACCAAAAATAATGTGTTCGTTACGTCGATCCTAGTTTATCTTTGTTCATACGTACTCAACTTATATGAAGTTACTAACCAATGAGTAAAATTAGGATTCATCGTTACAAAACCTCTCTTCGTAAGTGGGCGTGGACGTGCACATAACACAATCCCCTCCTTAGGCCGGAACCTCCCGGTCAGGCAATTCAGAGTCCGCAACATACTTCGCCAGTCTGTTCAGGTGCACGATTTTCATCTTGGACTTCTTACTACGTTGAATCCGATAAAAAACATCATTAATCCAGGGAAATGGTAGCTCAGTGTGTTAAAGCGACTGGCTAGCAAACTGAGTTGCCTAGCGAAGTGGGTTCAATTCCCGCAAGGCGAAATAATTTTTCATTAAAAAAATTGCCCCAAGAGTGGTTCGGAGTCCACATTAAACTGTAGGGCCTCGTCTCTCTTTGCCTAGAACAAGATCCTTGAGATCTTCCAGGGGGCTACTTCGGTAACTTGAGAGGCGGTTAAGAAAACATTTTTAAGAAAACGTTTTTAAAACATTTAATGACAGAATACGGCCCTTCCCAAGGTGAGCAATCATTCAAGAATCCTTTTTTCCGCCGCTGTGGGTTGTACAGCCAAATCAAGTCTCTCAACTTGAATCCTGCTGAACTGACGTTACGCTCATAACGAGCCTTCACATTCGATAACTACTCATTGTAGGCGATCCCTTGGTGGCCGCATCTGCACAAACCTTACATTTTGCGTCACCAAACCTCTTGATATGCCCCAAATTCCCGCAATTATAACAGCGGATTCCTTTTATCAGCCTTTCACCGCTTCGTTGCTGCTTCGGCTGCTATATCGGCTGTGGCGACTGCTTTTTCGGCTCCGGTTGCGAACTTAATTCGGTCCGTACTTGCGCAACCATTTTAAGTATGTCTGTTAGCATAACAATCAATCCTATCTTATGTCCTTTTGTCTTGTAGCGTTTACTTCCCCAGAGTTCCATTGTCGACAATCTCGCGTCATATTATGCCTTGGTTTGCTGCACCAGTAACATCAGATACCTCTGCTAGGTTTTACACCACCTTGTTGTCGGTCTTCCTGTTTTCCTGGAAAGCGTGTCTTGGTCATTAATTGAGTAAACATGTTGCATATGTCCTTTAATTTAGCGTCCAAGTTCATTTCCTCTGATCGGGCTTCTTTCACAGAGACAGCTCATACTCTGAGCCATTGAAAATTCATATAGGCGGCCTCAATCTCAAGTACATGAATCAAAGCTTCTAGTCTTATGCCGAGATAGTCTAAGGAACCGCTTGGTCTTCTCGTCTTCCATGCCATCAATGAAGGTTCCAACTGCCAATTGCTCCAGGAACTCCTTTGGTGCATCCGGGTAAGCCAGGAGTGTCAATTGTTCAACAGCAGCTTTAAATTCCTGTAAACTTTCCCCAACTTTTCTCGTAAGTGATTTCAGTTGAGTCCGGTATACGTGAGTCAGGTAAAATCCTGTTATTGCGCCACTGGGATCGCCTGAAGCAATTGTGATGCTTTGTCCCTTAATGCTAAAATTAGTGCCATAACCTTTTCTACATTATTTCAGTTGTTGGCAGACGCAGCAGTCTCAAACTGTCTAATGAAGCTTGACCATCAAAGGAGGGCATTTGTAACCGAGGGCCTGACGGTACTACTAGCTAGCCTCCTTTTTTCCTCCTTTAAGTCATTCTACTTCCCCCTCAATTGCCCGAAATTTTCCTTCCATATCAATCACTTTTCTTTCGACGATAGTATTTCCCTTCAATATAGCCAACTTTTTCTTTGATTTCAAAGACTTCAGCTATTACATTGCCTATATCCTCTTTAACTTCATTTTTGATTTCATCAGTGGCTGAAAGAATAGCGTCTTGTTCCCCCTGAGTATTTCTTCTTAAATTCTTCTTGGCGCATTATTCTTGCTTTCTTAATTCTTCCTAGGGTGTCATTTTGTTCTGTTTTTCCTCATGAAGTTTTATCCCCAGGTCTCCAGGATAACAAAAATCTGTTGTTATCCTTGGTTATTTAATAATCTATAAGAAAGAAAAAAAATGGGAATTATAAATTGTAGTTCATTGTAGTGCCTTTTGTATTAGGAATATTGGAATATTAGTTGAATGAAAATAGTGCTTGAAAAATAGATTAACTAGTTTTTTTGATAGGCATCATGTGATTACGGATAGGCAATTCGGTTTTCAAAAAAACAAGAGCACAGAACATGCAGTTCTAGATATAATTTACAAAACAGTCTCTAATTTAGATGCAAATAAGTAATGTCTGGTAGTTTTTCTAGATCTAGCTAAAGCCTTTGATACCGTATCACATCGTATCCTATTAATGAGACTAGAAAATATTGGTGTACGAGGCGTTGCTTATGATCTTCTAAAGAACTATGTCACAAACCGAAAACAGAAAGTAAAAATCGATAATTCCCTGAGTGAAACACAGACCATTACCATGGGCGTACCACAGGGAACAGTGTTGGGTCCAATTCTGTTCCTTGTATACGTTAACAATATAGCTAGTCTAATAAATTTCCGAGGTCATATAACATCTTACGCTGACGACACAGCAATGATTTTTGTGGATGAATCATGGGAAAATGTTAATTCTATAGCCGAAAGCAGCCTAAATATAGTTTACCAACATCTAAATATTAACATGCTCAGCTTAAATGTGGATAAGAGTAAATTTTTAACCTTCACTCTCTCAGCGGATGACCAACCAGTAAAGGGATTCCTCACTGTTCATAAAAGAAATTGCCAAAATAAAAATGAATGTGGATGCCCTGAAATAAAAAAAACTAGCAAAGTAAAATACCTCGGAGTAATGGTTGACCATCATCTAAGATGGAATGAACATATTGAATATATCACAAAAAAAATTAGAATACTTATACACAAATTCTACCAACTAAAAGGCATACTAAACAGAAAAAATTTATTCATTGTTTATGACTCTTTAGTTGCATCGATTATTAGCTACTGTATTGAAGCATGAGGAGGATTATTTAAAATCTCTCTAAGTAATTTGCAAGTTACACAAAACAGTATATTAAAAATAATACTGAACAGAAACAGATTACATAATACCACCCTGCTATACGAGGAGGCAAAAGTCTTTAATGTAAAAAATGCTTACGCTTATCATTCTTTATTGTGGTATTATAAAGTACGGGATTCCGTATATATATCTCACGATTACCCAACAAGATCATTAAGAAATAAAAATCTTGTTATACCATTATATAAAAAAACACATACACAACGATTTATATTCTATTATGGTCCAAAATTGTATAACATACTACCCCTTAATATTAAAAATATACAAAAGTTAAATAAATATAAAATAGAATGAAAAAAATTTATACTTGATAACCAAGATAAGATCGATATTATTTTGAATCAACAGTTTATATAAAAATATTTGCTCCAACCACTATAGTTATAGCCTTGTCTTGATAGCTAGATCAGAATATTATATGCCATCTCTACGATTTCCTTATTTTATGATTCAGTATAAACACCTACCACTACCTTCTAAATTTAAATCTAAGTCTCAGGCTGTCCCAACCAACAAAGAAAGGGAAAAAAGAGAAAATAAAAAAAAAGAATATATGATGATAACTATATGTAATATATCATGTCTATATAGATAATACACCTATCCTGTGTTGATACTCTGCAAAACAAGCCACAGCATGCTTAGGCGACTGTATCATTGCAGGATGGTGTCAGAATATGTAGAAAACTGTCTTTGATATTTTTTCTCATTTTTAGTTGTAAATTTTTTACCTGTCTTTGATTAATGTATGTATATATGTATATATATGTATGTATGTATAAGACATACGAGAATGTGTATATTAAATTCTTTTGGTCTTTACCAACAAATGTAATTTAATTAAGTATATATGTACTTGGAATTATATATATTAATAAAGTAATAATAAAAAAAGTAAAAAAAAAAATTATATTTGGAAAATGGTTTCATTCTTACTGCAACATCATTAGTCATTAATGATAGTCATAAAATCGAGAATTATACATCCTTCGTTTTCATCATGTTCATGTTCTAGATGCGATTATAAACTCAAGTAAACATATGAAATGTAGAATGATATAAAATATTTCGGAAAATGTTTAAAGCTGAATGCATTAAGAGAGAAGTTGTCTATCTGGATGAAGGGACAGTCTGGGATAGTTGAAAATAAAACTGCAAACTTAATAACTTAAATTGTTATGGGCTTGTAATTGAGTATTTACCACATCGCGATCTATTTCCAATGGTAGAAAAAAAATTGGACTACGAATGAATACAGACTTGCCACGCACTAAATTAACAGTACTGTTGCATATGTAACCCTTATTGTCGAGTGCCAAAAGAGGCCATATAATTAATTAAAACCACATAAAAGTCACAATTTTGCATTAATAAATAGTTAGCGGTCGAAAGCCAAGCTCTAATTAAATACGACACAATAAAATCTCCAAGTGTATATCAACGTCCAGGATCCCGGCCGCCTCGGCATGATTGGGCGGTACCGCCGTTCATTCGGCGGGCAGCGTACAGAACGCCAGCCGACCCAACGTTCAGAGCCCCGTCCGTCCCGAAGTACACAGGACAGCGGCGAGGTTTCAGCATCGACACAGTCAGTCCGCGACTACAGATCATTCCAGTTCGAGCAGTCAACGCGATACAATTACATTCTACTAGAACTTCAACTCCAATCTTCAAGAATTCTTCAACCCGACGGACCAAAACCGGTACGGCGTCTTAGTTACCAGTTCTACACTGTAGCTAAACCCTGCCAGCGTTAAGGAGAATGGCCATCCATCATCGACAACCGCGACGTGAATTAAAACCGAATCATATTCTACAGTTTTAGCTAGTTAAAATTAGGGGTTAAATTTAATTTAAATAATTGTGCAACGTACAGCCTCAGGGTTCTGCTTCGTTACATTTATTTTGGAGCATCGTGTTTTATTATTATTCTACGCTTCGAACAGGCAAAAGCGCCTGCAACAAAAGCACAAGTTGGGTACCTTATTGCCAAAAGCGGCGTAAGTGTATTCCAGCCAACACAAAAGCCACTAAGGGGAAATAGCAGTACCTACCTACATCGACAATATCGTTAATACCACCTCACAACGCAAAAATCGACCCTGAGAAGCTCGTCCAAACCAGTATCTACGAACCACTACTATCGAGGCTGCTGGCGCCTATTCTACATACAAATTCGTAGCCTCCGATACAAACAACAATCATTTTATAAACAATCACACCCTTAAATTCATAGACATATCGCTTTTGTTTCGTAGACACCCTTTACTCTGAGTTTCCATATAATATATAAGTGTTTGTAATATATATTCGTTGTTTATTTGGTGCATTTAGTTAATTACAGTATATAAAACAAAAAACATTGCTAATCCACTGTGTGATTGTAACTAAAATATTGAAGATATCAATAACTAGTTAGTTCAGTCCAATAATTCAATTCAATATGGAGAATTGGATAAAAGTGTCCTATGTAGAATAGTGTCCAACTTAGTTGAATAAAATGTTATTTTTTTGAAAAGAGGTTTTTCTTATATAAGATTATCTAAATAGAAGTGTGACGGGTGCAATTAAAAAATAGTGCCAACTTTACATCTTGTAGTTTAAAATTAACAAATTTCGCAAACAACTGAAACTATATTTTTGTGCCAATATTTCTATTAAAAAAAGTTATGGCAAAAAATAATAAATATGTCCTTATCGGATTTCTCTCTCTTGGATATGATCACTTTAAAGTCGATTTCATATTTTCTAATTTTCAGAATACTTTGTATAATTTATCTTAAGTTTGACAACTGTTTATGGATTTTTAAGACAATCAAAGCTTTTCATATAGAATGACTTTTTCTCGGTAAATCAAAGATAATGGGACACACTGTCTAATTTATTCTACGAGTGATATTTACGTTTTTGTACGTAGTAAATCCAATACACTCTTAATAAAGATAATTTTACACGTGGTAATTGATTAGCATTTATTTAGCGCAATTATATCTCATTGACTATGAATTTTATTGTGTTTTCATTGTATTAAGCGAATGTATATATTTATATAACACGTTGTAAAGATAAGTTATTATGTACTAAAAATACAGTATATAAGCCGATTTTAATTATTTCCCTGTAGAACCGCAATTTGAAATAATTTGTTACAAATTTTAATTCTTGTGATTTTATGATGATTTCGAGTAATTTACGTTCTAATATTGATTACGAAATAGTTTTATCGAGTGTAAGAAATACAAGAAATGAAAAATAACACTAGTTGTTTATGTTAAAAGTAGTGGCTATGCTACAGCAGTTTGGGCAACGAGGATTTGGGGTCCAGCAGGTGCCGGAAACCCCAATTATTACTGATTTACCTTTATATTCGGGAGGGGGCATAAGGGCATCATCAATTTTGCTCCGGGGCTCCATTAGCCCTAATCAAAAAACTAATTACTAAAAAAATAAAATACGTCTATGTATATAATAGTTAGGTCCATCTTTTTGGGTATCAAAACCTGAAATTTGGTTTACTCAAATAGAAGCACAGTTCAGCTTGTCCAAAATTGTAAATGATAGGAAAAAAATATGATCACGTCTTGGCACACTTGCCGTTGGAAATTGTTTCCAATGTCTATGATCTGCTGGCAATCCACCAGAAAGTAATCTTTATAATAATCTGAAAGAGGTAATTATTCACAGACTAACTACAAGTGAAGAAAAACGTTTAGATGATCTGTTATCAGGTTCGCAAATGGGTGATTGTAAACCTTCTGATTTTTATAGGTCAATGTTAAGTACTGCGAGGGTTCTCAAATGGTTAGTCAGGTTTTATTAATTAAGTTGTGGAAACTACGTTTACCAAAAATAGTATTCGTAGCAATTACTGCTTCCGGTAAGTCAGTTATTAATGATATAATAGATATTGCGGACAAAGTTTGGTAATCAATCCAAACATTACATTATTACTTTGTTTCAATAAAGCCGTTAATTATTATTATTATTATTAAAATTTCAATATTTTTTCTATCCACGCAAATTTATCAGGATCCAATTTTTCACCTATTGATAATTCAATTGAAGTAAATACTGTGAATGAGATGTTAAATACTTTCAGTACCCTTACTTTAGGTTTTCAGAATATATTAACCTAAATTACGCAAAGACATCATGGAATTGCAAATTCATTCCTTTCACACAAACACGATCTACAACGCAAAATCCTTCAATACCGAATTGTTAATGTGGCAGCTGTAGAAATAGAGTCCGTTCTAGATCGAGAACCCCAAAACGAGCAAACAAATTCGATCCTTTTAATAATAAAATTTGTTACTTTCATCAGCTGTACAAAGAAATAGCTTTTAAATGTGGGGGAACATGGCGTCTTTTTAATTCACGAGTAGAAATAATCAGAAATTTCTGTCATCTTACTACACCCAAACAACTACAACGTTTTATAGGTATGCTCAATTTTTATCGTCGTTTTATTCCTAACATTGCTGAAATTTTAAACCCCTTACATATTTTTGGCTCTGAATTGCAGCGTAATAATATGAAGGGTATCAACTCCTGGCCAGACGAATATCGTCAAAATTTTATAATGGCAAAAGAAACACTTGCCAATTGAACCGTTACACACCCTAACAGTGGCAGTAAAGTAACTTTGTCTCTTACAACATATTGTTCAAATGTTTCAATGGGTGCAGTGATGGAACAAGTATACGATGGAGAATGTAAGCCATCAACTTTCTTTTCACGAAAACTTAATAACGCTAAAAACAATATTGTACTTTTGATAATGAACTTACGTCTTTATGTTCAGCCATTAAATATTTCAGATAACTTCTGGAGGCAAGAATGTTTATTTGTTTTACGGATCACAAACCTTTGACAACAGCTTTATTCCCCACAGTGGAGAGAACAACGTTGATTGCAATATCTAATTCCAGGAATTGAAGGAGTGAATGATGAATGATAAAAAAAGATTTACAATGTTCTTCTGTGCAACTTGTTTTTGGTCAACCGTTCCGTCTTCCTGGAAATTTTTTTTATCAATTATCACGATTATACAGATCTGACGATTTCTCTAGCAATATTATGAGAATATTTTAATAATCTCAAAGCGACATATTCAAAATATCATATTTTAGAAAAATCATTTGTCAATCCTGACATTCGAACATGTGATTATAATTTTGTTTGGAAAGAGAAATTGAAACCTTCTTTATCGCCGATGTACGAAGGACCTTTTAAGTCTCGTACTGGTAAAGTTATTTGTATAAATAAGAATGAAGCGGAGCCTACAATTAGTATAGATAGAGTTAAATCTGCTCATCTTTTAAATGTTATTAACCCAGATGTGGGTAATTCAATTTCTAAAAAAGAGTTAAATTAGTCATTAATCGTTCGAATGTTTGACTGCTCCTTTTTAAGAGCGGAAGTATTGTAGCGTATCTACTACTCTTACTATTTAGTTATTTACTGTTATTGTCTTTATAACAAGAAAGATACCTTTGGTATTTAGGTCCGCTGCTAATGGCATCTATGATATAGGAATACTATTTCAAGATTGACGTACATACATACTCGTCAAATATGGTACTTATTTGAGTACAATAAGTTATACTAGATATTCATATAAATAATTCTGTTATTGTGGTTGAACCCACAGATATCTTCCACGGTCATTGGATTTGATCTTTCTAAGTGGAATTCCTGCTTTTAAGGAATTGCAAAATACAGATGTGAAATACAATTTTTATCAATCAGCAAAAATGTATGTTGCTTATTTTGCATTTTGTTACAGTATTCGATGCATCCTCTAAATTTCCATACACTGGTTTAGGTTATGCCTCGAAATTGGATTATGGCAATTTTGACCAATGCTTAACCATCGATCATGAGTATGAAGGTGGAAGAATTTTGGGAAAGCACTGTAACGTTGGACTTTTAATTCCTGATGTCCTCGGTAACATTTCAGATATTGATGTAGGTGTAAGATTGACTATAAATATTGAATATATTATCACAAAATACTTTATAAACCATAGTAAACAAAATGATGCATTTCATTTTCAGTCATATTATAAATTAGCAACATGCATGCCAGACGGATGTTCCGCAAGTGATTACAACGAGATAGCAAAGAATATAATTGCGGATTTTCCACCCCTCTTTCTTGATGAAAGATGTCAGACCATTGAAAGTTTCACAGAAATTACAACTGCAGATGTAGTTACAATGTAAGTTTACAATTTTTCATAAAAAAAAAAAAATACAATCCTTCAGTATTATTAAGAGCTCGAAGAAAGAAGACAATAATCTACCGAAATTACAAATAAAAACGAAGCATGTCACAAATATTAAAAGGAAATAAAAACGGCATGGTCATTATATTGGTGTACTTTTTGATTCCACCCCTTTAACACTTCTTTTTCATTAATATGCAACATGAACTGGAACTTAATTTATTCTTTCTCGTTTAAAATATTGGCTTTTCAAAAAAGTTCGTGCTAGTTTCATGCGCCATATTAGAGCCGTCACTTTTGATTTTTGACTTTAAGTTTGTAATCAACAACCCCAAGAATATAAATAAATGAGCAATACTTCTTGAAATACTAAATTTTTTCATTTCCATTTTTCCAAATGTTTCCACCATTGGCGAGTATCGGGATCATATATAAACTCAAGGAGATAACTTTTAATGCAAAAATCACCTATGAGGAAATTATCATTATAACAGGCGGGTTAATTCGTCTGTTCATTTCTTTTTGAAATTACTATTAAACTACACAATATTTTTTAAAGTTTGTTGCTTTATTAAAGAGAGTATACTTTTCAATAAAATAATTAATTTCATTCAAATTGCTGCTGATTTGGTAACAGACCATCCTCCTAACCTAATTTTGCAGTACATTGTCGATTGTTTGTGGCTCTACTACGCGAATAGCTCGATGGATGTTTTTCTTAGGTGCGTTAATTGTTTGTGGATTGTTGGAGTAACAACTGTGCTTAATATTTCCCCCCCCCCAAAAAAATATAACGGCGTCCAATCGCAGCTGCACTAAATCAGCAAAGGTCGATTGCTTCATCGCTGGTGTGGCACGAGAATACCTACAAGCCTCTTTTGTTTGATAAAATAAAAGGTTTTTGGTTGGAGAGCTTAGATTGAGACTCCTGAGGCCGTATGTGCACTTTATTTTTTGATTTGAGAGAAGGTTCGGGGAGATTGCTCCTAAAATGTTGGACAGGGTCAAACACAACACCCTGTGACTCAGAGCCTTGGTACACTTGTATTTATTCAAAAGAGTTTATTTATCACTTTGGTTTAATTTACTGTGTGTGTGCAGGGTGAAAGGCTACACCCTGTATATGCTTCTTCTTGAAATAACGACACATTAATTTAGAACAAAATTAGATTATATATTCATATAAATTAACAGAGTTCTTGTGTTTTAAATTAACTAAAAATATTTATTCTTTACACATTTAAAAATTAGGTAACTTTTCGACAACGAAATTCCGACTTATGAAAATTGGTTTATATTTTATTTAACTTGTTTAAGCGTATTAGGCTTTCTGATAAAAATGGCTTTACATTTTTGATGCGCGAGGACAGATTATAATTGATTTAAAAGTTCTCTTTTACTTGGTTACGGCCAAGGAAGTAGACACAGCAGTTTGGGAACCGAAAACTCGCGTTTGTCACCGCAGGAAAGCTTGACTTGATAGACGGCAATAAATTATTCATTGTGCGAACCGAAAGGGTTGCTAGTATATTACGACTAGATCGACAGCACTAAACAGACGAAACTAGACTTTTATTTATAAACCGAAACAGTTACTAGTATATCACTTATTACAAATGAAATCACTTAAATTAACTACTAAAACTTGAGTATTAGAAATTAACTTAATAACGTGCTGAAATCTGACTTGACGGAATCTGACTTGCTGATATTTGGCTTAGAGCGTGTTGAGCTAAGCCTTAAGGTCTGGAAGATGTCCTCGGACATTCCGTGTGGGCAGTATTGTCCAATGTTGCGCAATATTTCACAATATTGCATCAGAAAAGTTAAAAATGGAAAATTCGAACATAAAAATTATACGACTGTCTCGGCATAAAAATCGGAAATTTATTGATGTATGAACGAAGTTCGACTCTATCTGTTTTCGGAAGTTATTAACGAAAATTTGTTGAAAAGATTTATTAATTTTGAAATGACCCCGTAAAGTCGTCCCGAAGGTCGGGCGCTTAGAGTTGAATATGATATAGGAATGTTCCAATAGGTATAGTAGTGCAAAGCTTTAATCGAGACGCGAGGTGTGACGCTAAGAGGGTACGAGCATGAGCTTCTTTTAATGCAAGCGACATAAAAGACGTAAGACGTGATGTGATAGAAACAGCTATGCGTTATGCGTCACCACTACCATCCTTATTCCCCAATACGTATGTGATTGTTTTTATTTATTGTTTTCCGCTACTATACGCGTTGGAGGTGCTTGCACTTACGGAAGTAAGTTTTGATATTAATGATGCAGCAAGCGGAACATACGAAAAGGAAATAAGTTTTAATATCGAGCGGACCATGCGAAATAGAAATAGTTTTGATGAACGCTCAACATTGGAAAAGACATAAAGTGTGTTTTGATATTTGAATGCAAACTTGAATGGGAAGTTGAATTGAAGAGTAAAATAGTTTATAATATTTCGTAGGAGTGAAACATAACATTGTGACTGGGGGTGTGGAAAGTAGACTTGATGTGAATCGAGATAATGAGGGGGCTGCATTTTTAGGGTAGTAGTTTGTAACTTTTTTGCTGTAAATCTGTTAATACGAATGTTTGAATGACACTGTTGATGAATTTGGACTATATGTGAATTATCGGTGTTATGTGAATTTTTTCAGATTCATTTGACAAAAATTGAGGTTTTTTTTTAAATTTAATTATTAAATTTTTTAATAGTTTGACTGTGTGAGTTTGAAGATTGAATTATTTTGAAAATGTTAAGCTTTTTTAAATTTTCTATAGTACTGTTTTATGAAACGTACTATAACACACGCTGGGTCATCTTGCAGGAGCCAAAGCTTGTCCAAATCTACGTTGACCAATTGCAGCCACAGAAAATCTGTTATCATGACTCTGTAGCACACTATAGCTCTTATTTACCACAAGCATGTGAGTTTCATAAACTTGAAATAACACGCGCTACAAAAAACCCAGATCAGATTGTCACTCGTTATGCCCAAGTATTATATTCTTTTGATGTCTACAACTAATTATACAACTTTTTATTTTTCAGAACAATATTTACAGTATGTTCTCTATTAATGATCTTCTGCACAATATATGACATTTATTTACTCAAAACGGAATCTAGTAAGTGCAATACCCTACCCTTAACTATTATATTACTAATATTATAAAATTTCAGAAAGTCTCCATCCGTTATGCCTATCATTTTCTGTACTATCTAATGGGAGAAAATTGCTGCAAATTTCCAAAAACTCAAAAGAACAAATTCAGACATTCCACGGAATAAAAGTAATTAGTATGATGTGGATTGTAGCTGGCCATGGATTTGTTGGTTGGCAAAATATCAGCGTTAGTAATCGGCGTGACGCAGATACGGTAAGTTATTTAAGAAAGCTAATACAGATAAACTTCATAGATTTTCTTGTTTTTCGCTGCACCCTTGAAAGAGTATGCAAGTCTGCTGAACTTTCAGAAAATATTATCGAAAAGGCTGTGGTAGGATAAGAGTAGCTTTAATTTTCGAGGTTGTGGCGAAAAACTTCAGAAATGTTTGAAAATATTTATTATACAGATTGTGATATGTGGCCATTTAGACCAATATTGAACGACTTATCGCTACTCTAAACACTGATTTTCTCCTATTCACTATGTAGCCAGCGTCCATGTTTGAGGCAAAGACTTTTCACATATATAATAAGTATCTTAATAGTCTATTATCTAGATAATATTGTTTAACATTAAATAGAGGGCGTTCCACTTAAAACTCCCAGGGCCAATTACTCGAAATTGAAAGAGGTAGTAGATTTCTGTAAATGGTAGATAATTGGTGTGATCAAGTGCTACATTTCTACTTATAATAGATGTCGGCGCCTTTGACGGTTTAGGCATCGCGACGCTCGGAACAAAATTTTAGACGGCAGGAGTTTGGAAAACAAAAGATACCAATAGTAATTTTCATTCTGAAGTTTTTTTATTAGACTTTTTTTTATTTTTTCGTTCGTTTCGGAGTTTTTTTTGACTTTGAAAGTATAAATATGTTTTATTAAAATTTGCCAATTTGATAAATTGTCTGCATCTAATAGGCTGTGACTATTCTGTTAACCTTAATTTTAATTGTCAAAACAGTTGTCATTAGTCAAAAACAGTGTTAATTATTTATTTCAGTGTTTGTTGTCAAGCAGTTTTTTAATATCCGAACTTTTTGGAAAAGAAATGGGTCAATACATCAATACACGAAACAACAAAAGCTAGACATGGTGTTGGTTTACGGTGAGTGTAAGCGAAATACGTAGCAAGCGAAAAGTGTTTACGCACAGCGCTATCCTGATAGAAGAAAGCCAGATCATAAAACAATTTTGAATTTATGTAGAAATTTAGTGAATTTCGGTGCATTTGAAAAGCCAAAACGGGAACGATCAAAACCAGCAACAAATGATTTTAACGTTGCATTGGTTCTCCAACAGATTAATGATAATCCGAAGATGTCTTTGAGAGAACTTAAGAGAAATACTAATATCTCAATAAGTTCTACCAGAAGAATTCTTGAGCAAAATAAATACCATCCTTACAAAACGAAACTTGTACATAAGTTAGAGCCAGGTGACTCCGAAAGGAGCATTAATTTTCTGGCAAGATTTGATTATTTACTTTACCGTGATGAAAATAACTTTAAAAACTTACTTTGGAGCGATGAAAGTAGATTTAACAACAATGGATTTGCGAATAGACATAATTGCCGTACTGGGTACAAAACAATCCCCGTTGGATTACTGAAAGAGGTAACCAGGTATAAATCTATGGTATGGTATACTCAATGGTTATTTAATAGGATCTCACTTTTACGAAGGTACTTTAAATGGTGATTGTTATCGGAGTTTTCTTCAAAGAATATTATCTCAACCGTTAGAAGATGTCCCGATTGAATCTAGGAGAAACATTAGTTTTCAACAAGATGGGGCCCCAACTCACAATGCCCAAGTTGAAACAGATTAGAATGTACTGTAGCCCAATCGTTGGATTGGGACATAGGGTCCATTACAATCGCCAGCACAGTCACCGGATTTGACCCCTCTCGACTTTTTTCTTTGGGGTCAGTTGAAAGACACAGTATATGTAGAGCCTATTGATATGGCGGATCTCCAAAATAAAATAATTGCATCTTCTGCTGCTATAAATAGAAGAATTATGTTAAGAACTGCAGATGTTTAGTTAAGCCGCCGGTATGACTGCTGCGTTCGGGCAAGTGGAGAAAATTTTGAACAATTGTTATAAAATATTTTATTTACTTTAAATTTTAGATTAAAAAATGACTATGTTTAAAACACTTATATTTTTGTCTGTTTAAATATTTCAACGTTACTGTTCTACTTATGTAAATAAAAGTGATATACACTACCTGTCTTTTAATCTGTCTGTTTTGACAGTTAAAATTTAGGTTAACAGAATAGTAACAGCCTATTAGATGCAGACAATTTATTAAAGTGGCATATTTTAATAAAGGGTATTTACACTTTCCATGTCAAATAACTCCGAAACGAACAAAAAAATATAAAAATTTCTGATAATAAAAAACTTCAGAATTAAAAGTACTACTGGCATCGTTTGTTTTCCAAACTTCTGCTATCGAAAGTTTTGTTCCGGTCGTCGCGACGCCTAAACTGTCAAAGGCGTCGGCATCTATTATAAGTCGAAATACAGCTCTTGATCCCACCAATTATCTGTCATTTATAGAAATTTACTACCTCTTTCAGTTTTCGAGTAATTGGCGTTGGAAGTTTTAAGTGGAACACCCTGTGTATTGGAGGAAAGTAAATAAATATTTTTTTAACAAATTTCAGTGGTTAGGCCAGAGATATGCAGGATATATAGCAACAGCTCCTCTAGCAGTAGATACATTCTTTTTCATATCAGGATTTTTGTTGGCTTTTCAATATTTCAAAGGTAAAACGAAGCCTTTAATGGTACAAGTTAGTTCCGTACCAAGTATGTATATACATCGTTATTTAAGGTAAGTGAAATGCATTATACAATATTCTGGTATCCATTGCTAGTGACTCGTATCGGCTTTGCAAAGTGAAGTGACGTAAATTTGCACGAAAATGTTTAAATTTGACTTTACTTATTACCGTGTGGTTGGTATAGCTGCTAAGACCCAAAATATACCACAATTAAAAAATAATTGGCCTGCACTTTCGGCCCATGCGAATCTCTTCTCTTCTCGTCTCGTCTCGACTCGTCTCGTCTCTTCTCCTCTCCTCTCCTCTCCTCTCCTCTCCTCTCCTCTCCTCTCCTCTCCTCTCCTCTCCTCTCCTCTCCTCTCCTCTTCTCTTCTCTTTTTTAAGGAGCTACCTTAAGCATTATTATAAAATTTCGATTTCGTTAAAATATATACCAAATTTAAACATTATTATTAATATTATTATTATGTTTATATTATTATGTTATTACATATTATTACGTTCAGAAAGAAAAAATTTAAATTCTGCTTCAATTATCACGTTAGGAAAAATAATAGCTCTCTGTGAGCAATTTTTGTTGAGAAATATTTTCTGGAAATATTAAAGTGTCAAATTAGCAAAGTTTGTGTTTTCAAAATATTATGCTCGTGGAATTTTAAAATGATTGTAAAAATTCCAGTACAATCTTAAAAAAACGAAAAATATGTAAAAAGTTTGCTAGAGCGTACGGCGTTTGCTTTATTACGTATACGTTTAGTGTATCCATATGTACTGTGAAACTTCTCTTAAATAGATATGTTATCAAATTAAAGATAAGGGATAGTCGGAAATGCAGCATACGAGAAAATCTCCTCGTTACATCTTACATAAATGCTTAGTTCTGCTGGCTGGAGGATATACTTTGGGAGGCTATTCATGACATCGGAAGAGACATCCAAAGCTTACATTGATCATACATTCACCTTTCTCAGAGGAGGGGATCTAATGGTACACATACAATAAGCTTAAGTCTCCACAAACACTGAGGGCAGAATGGGGAAATAAATTGATTATAATTAATAACTACTCCTTGACTAACCTCGGTTTATCGATGTCCGATATTCTAAGCACTTTTTTAATACGGCAAAAATTACGAATTATTGGTCTTAAGAAACTGATGCAGGATAATATTTTTGTGATAAATTAATCTATGTATTTCGTTTTAGGCTTACGCCTGCAATGCTTATGGTTTATCTAGTGAGCATTTCAGTGTTTAAACATCTTGGATCAGGACCTTTGTGGACAACAACGGAAAATTTAGCTAAACCATGCAGGGACCATTGGTGGTCGTTTTTCCTATACATACAAAATTACTATAATTGGGATAATATAGTAAGTATAATACACTGTACAAGCAACTCCAGAAAAGACATCAAATATTATTTTTGTCATTATATTGATTAAAATATGAAAATTCACCAGAAAATTCTCCAGAAATAATATCGATTGATTATATTAACGTTTCTATAATTTTTTTAGTGTTTAACCCACACGTGGTATCTATCAGCTGATATGCAAATGTTCCTATTGGCACCGCTGGTCATCATTCCAATATCTCTAATTTTAAGGAAATCCTCAGGATTCAAGTTGTCCATGGTGGGATTGTTCATTTTAAATTTATTTTGCATTGCTATACCTATGGCCCTCAAGCTGGTATTTCGAGATTATGGAAAGTAAGTACTGCAATTTCACTAAAATATAGACCAGGTAGGATAACTGAAGTATCTTGAGTCAGTACCAGGCAATAGAATTAAGGTCAAGCAATGGCGGTCCTAAGGGGGGGGGGGGCATAAGGCCCCGGGCCTCCCCATGGACACATGAACTTTGTAAATCTACCTATTACCTATTACCAATTATTAACATCTCTCTAACCTACATTTGTTTTCAACAGATCACAATAAAATATACACAGTAGTGCTATATTAGTCGTCCTGTCGAAGACAGGACAATAAAAGAAACACACTATTTTGTCGACATTTCGGTTATAGAATAGAATAGAATACGTTTATTAATCCAATTGATCATAAATTATGACATAGGACAAGTCAATTAAACACAACAGTAGATAATTATTTTACATTAAGCAATTTACTTACATACCTATATTTACTTATATATACAGTCTCTCACACATTTACGAAACTACCAAAAATAGTTAATAGCAAGTAATTGTTAATTGTATTATTCACTAACAAATGTTTCAAATAACAGAATTTAAATTAGTACCTATAATTTGGAAAATCCTCCACAGAATAAAATGTATTTGCCACAAGGAACAATTTTAAAGTTGACAAAATTTTTTTCACATTTACAATATTTCGTATATTTGCACTTAATTTATTATATAACACATATCCCATATAGTATGGATTGGATTTATATGACTCTAATCTATGCCTATCGTACTGCAAATTGACGTGTAGAACAATCGTGAAACAGCCTTTTATTTCGACGGGTTCGTATGAGTTTTCATTCAAGTTATTTTTATAGAGTTATTCATTATGTTCCATATTGTTTTACGTTTATTTGCAGAGTTTTTTATTATGTTGTCGAAATACATCTTTTTGGCTTGCCTTATGACTTGATTATAAATTCCTCTATAATTTTTGTAGCATTCAGTGGGCACTATACCATTTTTTTGTAATGCAAATAGTTCTTTTAAATGTAGTGACACTACTTTAATACCTGGTGTTATCCAGTTATTATCATTTTTAGAGTCAAGATTTTTACTAACAAATTTAAAACATAGATCATAGTGACTGTGCAGGATATTATGGAAAGTTAAGTATTTATATTATAATAAACATAATACCACGTCTCCATATTTTTTAGAGCCTCTTTATATTTTGAAATATTGTTTTTGGAAAATGACCTGAATTTGTACGTGTTTATATTATATACTTTATATCCTTCTTCAGGGCTTTTTTAAACAATTATTTAACGTCAGTCGCTACTGAGGCCTATCACCAACGCCTGTAGACGAGCTACTCCCAACCAGGAATTTTGCTAAACCTCTTCCATTAAGAAGAGTAGGGATCTTTTACTTGCCTAACATTTAATAGACAAAGGACCGACGGCTTTACATCCCCTCCGAAGGATGGTATATGACCTACACAACCCTCGCCTAAGGTTGCATAGCTTCCGCGCATACACTGATATACAACCCGCTTTAAGATATGTGAGGCGAGGACATGGTCTTTGTTACATGGCCTATGTCTATTTAACAGTTTTATTTAAAAACTAGTGTTTTGTGGATAGTTAGCACGACCTGTATATTTATTGGATTCAGTTTTTGCAGGTGAAACTGTTTTCAACTAACAGAATTTTACATTTATAACTGCTAAACCATTTCACACTGTTCATGTACTTAATTTTATATCTTAGGAACTTAGTCCTGTTTTTCTATTAACACTATTATGTATCTCATATCCGTTGTAATACAGCATTATTATCCCAGGAAACAATTTGTCTACAAAATTTAGTTACATCAGATCTATTTTTCAATTTTTATATTTTTGTTTACTATGGAGTACATATGGTTATTTTCCTTACTTTCTCTCATTCTATATATAGTAAATCCTATAACATGTAATATGTTACTGATTTATCAATAATATCAATACGTTTTACTACTTATTTACATCTGTTAATATTTGTTGTTATGTATAAAATAGAAATTGCAATGGCAAATCAGCTGGCATGGAAAATAAACTGTTATTATAGATTCCTTTTATCGATTATATGCCACTACTTTAGTTGAGTATGGGAATCTACAAGGCAAGTTGGTGCGCTTAACTTAACCACTGACAGATGGCCATACGTGTACGATTTCTATATTTTGATAGCTTTCAATTTAAATAGGGAATTAGATTTCTCACATTTTTTTGGTGGCGTTGTTTTCCAGTAAACAGGACAAAAAGTTTACCTTATCAGTAAAACTCACCAGGAAGTCATTTGCTTGCAGCCTTTGTACTGTTTCAAACATTATAATTTTTAATTGTGGACTTCAGTAAATGATATTACAATTTTTATATCCCAGTTACAAAGTGTTGAACATACAGGTAATTTCATTTCATTATACTCATTAAAATATTTTAATTAATCTTCAAATTTTGCCTTTGATATAATTTCAATTATTTTTAAAATAAATTTTGAATTCAAAGTCAATTCTTTTTAATTTAATAAGTAGTTAAAATGCTATATGTACCACATGGTTTTAAAAATAT
The DNA here is from genome assembly GCA_963675555.1 of Leptura quadrifasciata. Taxonomy (NCBI): domain Eukaryota; kingdom Metazoa; phylum Arthropoda; class Insecta; order Coleoptera; family Cerambycidae; genus Leptura; species Leptura quadrifasciata. The sequence continues at coordinate 89,781,915 of OY776678.1, read as the reverse complement.
TTTTCTCTTTCCTTTTAATTTTTTTGGCAATTTATAGTCTAAGAAATCAGCTAACTCGTGCATAGCTAATAATTACTTTTGTATAGCCTAAATTATTTTTGTACTGCTAATCAGCTTACTTTTGTATAGCTTAAATTAATTTCCTGCAGCTTTTGTACAGCTAGCTTAATATTTCGTGCAGCTAATTTAAATATATTTTGTACAGCTAACTAGCTTATATTTGCATAGCTAACATTGCTTAAATTTTGCATAACTAACTTGCATAAATTTTGTATGTGCTTATATTTGGTTAAATGTCCTACAATTTTCACCCCATTCATTGAGAGACGTAAATTGCCAAGGAAAATCTAGAATTCACAAGACACAATTGTGGGCCTGGATTGCTGTCCCAAAACCAGCCACCTGAACCATAAACAATCTAGGATACTGGTATCAATTTATCTTTTATATATATATATATATATATTTACATTTCAATTTGTCTCAAACCGATTTGTCTAATTTTTTTCATGTAATATATTTTGTCATTCATTTTAAACTATCTTTTTATTTCTCTTACCAACAATTTCAGACTGATCTATAGCAGACTGGTTATTCGAGAAAAAGAGACAATTTAGCTTATTTCACTATAGATGGTGCCCAATTTAACATCAATTTTTGTTTGTCTTCTTTTCTCGAAATAAACAGAAATGTGTCGCTTATGTTGTACATGTCAGAAAGGGTAAGTTTCTCCACTCTTACGAATGCTCTGGACCCACGGCTCTCTGCTCCGGTTTAAACCAGCTAGTCGTCCGCATATGTTGCCTCAATTCTTTCTCAAAAATAAATAATAAGAGAAAGGAGGTAACATCTTCTTTGAAACGGTCGCCCATCCAAGTACTAACCGCGCCTAATAACGTTGCTTTACATCGCATATCGAAGTATGTACATAGTAAAGACTCATCTACGCTCGCCCTCCTCTTTAGGGCTTAATAGTTATAATTAGGGTGACCATATGTACTTATTTTAGTTAGACAGTATTTTCTTTTCGGATAGTGTTCTATTGTCCTTAAAAGGTTCATTAAGTACACCTAAATGTATTTCTTTTTCTTGAGATACAAAAAATTCGAAATTTAAATTTTCATTTACTTTTTGCAAAACTGAAGTTCGAACTTAAATGAACTGAATGTTTTTGAACGTGTGAATTTGAGACGATAAGATTCATGAATCAAGTTTTTTTTTGTTCATGTGAGGCTTTTAAGGGCTACATAGGTCTGTTAAAACATAATATTTTTAGTCGCAAACTTCTTTATAAAATCCTTATTTTACTATAAGGGACGTAACCAGACTGTAACCAACAGCTACTCTCCGGGCTATGTGCCCCGCCGAGCGCTGAATTACAAGTTACAAGCCTGGTGCGTTAAGTGCAATAATTGCATATTACCATCAAAACGCTAATGCTTCGATTGCAACAAACACTAGCCGAAAGACTGATCCTACTTAAAGGAGTTCTCGTGCCAGTGATAGGTCTGGTATTGAATGAAGACAAACTATTCAGCGAAGTTGGTCAAATGCAAGCTAACGTAATTGCCGACTGGAATTCTGAAAATATTTGCACTATCGCACTGAAGATCGCTGTTGTGACCCGAGAGTCTGGATAAAGTCAAAATAAATTTAAAAATTTCGAGATGCAAGTTCGCACGAACGCGAAATGTTCCAGTTTCCAAAAGTCAGACAGCAAATTTTGAAAGCAAGCCTAAGTTCCCAAAAGTGCGACTGGTACCAATGTGATTCAATTGCTGTAGTTGCAGGCACATCGAGGGCAAAGGAAGGGTATATTTGCTATTTTGTTATATTTTGTATTAGAATATAGAACACCTGGTCTTTTTACCTGATACAAACACCAATATTCAATATTAGTAATGATGAAATTGTTGTGCCTAAAGATGTTGCATTACAGCTATTAAACCTTGAAGAAGTTTGTGCCAAATACACGAAACGTCGACAAAACGGCTTGTTTTTTTCATTGTCCTGAAGCGTTAATCATGTCGAATAGTGAGTTAAGCAAGAAAACTTAATACAAAAGAATGTACATGAAACTTGATACCTAAGGATTCTATTTATTCTTAAAAATAATGAAAACTTACAGATTACCTATTTAACTTTGTATGGTGATGTTATGTATGGTCCGTGCCTAACAGTGGTTGATCATCACTCTACATTCTTTTCGTACAAGACACCATCGAAAAACCGTTATTTATTGGGGGTAGGGGCTCTTTAGTTTTAATTTTTTGTGCGCACATCTTGCTTTTCTTGCAGTCGCACATTATTATTTTTTACTTTTTAGTACCCCACTTTTTACAGAAAAGCAAGTTTTTAACATTTAAAAAAAATTATTTTCTACTTTTTGGTCATAATTTATTTAGATTTTCAAATATTCGTCGCTTTCTCGCTCCTTCGTTTTGCAGATTTTTCAATTTTCAACGACCACCCCCCGCCCCCCATGTGCGGGTATTTGTAAAAGTAAAAGTGGAATATTGCATTAGACCCCTATTCACAAAAAGGAATTTTAAACGATTTGTTCCGCCACGGACCAAATCTTTTGTCGATGTTTCGATCGCTGTTTATGTTAGTGACGTGCGACGGAATTGTTCGCATCCGATGTATGACAGGGCAGATCGTTGCAGGTTCCTGTCGGTACACATACATGAAGATATCAATTTCGGTTGGGATAGTAAAAGTGCCAATGGAATAGACAAAAAAATTATTAACTGATTTTAGAGATTTATATAGGGAAAAACATGTTTGTGGAAAATTAAGGACAGTTCGTATGTAAATTAAAATATGAAAGGAGAATCTTATGACGATTTGGTGAATGTTTTGAAAAATTTGACCTGGCATTCGTAAATAATTTTTATAAATCATCCTGCTGATTCGTCCTTAGTCCTTAGTGCTAGGATTAAACGCATATGCCCATATTATTTGTTTCTCCTCGATCCACGTTTTCATCTACTTTGTTCGATTTTCTTTTTTTTTTTCATTTTCACAAATTTTCCAGATACATAGACCCATAAGTGCAATTTTTCTTCTTTTTTGAACCATGTTCATCATTACTGATACAACAAATCCCTTCTGGATATTAAGTACGTCTAAAATGTCTGAACGCTCGTTCAGTCTCCTCGGAGGCCTAGATTTAAAGAGGATTTACCATTAGCTGGACTGCCTGTCCCTTCAACGACTCGACGTTAAACGAAAAAAAAAAAAAACGATGCAATCTTTACGTGTGTGGGGACCAAAATATTTGTACTCTGAGAGTCGGCGGGAGCGATCTGGCAGATCTGGACGGCGGGACAAATCGTTTAAAATAATTCCTTCCCGTGTATGGGGGTCTAATGACATCCAATTTTAGCAACTGTGCAAAATTTCATCAATTGATTGGGTGTGTTAAATAAAGGATGCAAGATTCGAAAATAAATATTGTGAAAACTGAAAATTTAAAAGTACTACATTTTGATTTAAAGAAAAGCAAGTAATAAGAAAGCGCACTAATCTTAATCATCTATACGCTAAACTCAGCAAAAATTATGAGAATGAAACCAGAGAGAAACCAGCACATATTTTTCTCTCCTATTATTTTATTTCTAAAGCGAGTAGTTATCATTTGATAAGGACTTTGGGATACAGTTTTTATGATTATACCAAGTCTAATTTTAAGAGAACCATTAAAAATTATATCAAAATATAAAATAAAAATATTGATGATTTCCTTTCTAGTACATACGATACTCATTCAAGACTCATTAATTATTTCATTGGGATGATGTTGGCATTATTTATAAGAATGAAGCAAGACAAACCATTTTTGTATGGAATAACCAGACGACGTGTGTCTGTAAGTATAAAAAATAGTTTTTTAACATCAGATATTATTTTCGTATCATTCCAATCTTTAATGTCCCCAGAATTGTCTTGCAACTAAACAAAAAAAATCGTTGACATGTCTTTTCATTTTGTTTGGGTAACCTTAATTAGCAATATTTTCTTCAGGCATCTGATCTGTTTTCTACAAATGGATGTAGCATTATTTGTCTATCCATTTCTTGAGGGTTGATGTGTTTTTTTATTGCCTTATGAATTCCTTCGATGCTCATTTTTCTCTCATCCTGTATTACCAAAATCATATTTTCATATTTCAGGTTATTACTTGACATTATTGAGAGAATTAATAATTGTCAATGATGATTATACGCTTGAAAATTTTAAATAATTGAGCTATAAATTGTTCTAAACTTTGTCTCACAATCCTAAAGAATTGATTTGAAATTTTCCGACAAATGGAAATCTCTTAATTAGGATAAATTTTCCTAAACCCAACTCAGTATTCAAGATAGAAAGATATGGTGTTACGATTTTTTTTTGAAAAAAGCAAGCGTATTCTATAAGGAAAATTTTATTTTGAAAAATTGCTTTGATTAACTAAAAACTGAAAATCACAAATTTGATGAAAATAGAACAATATGGAATAATTACATATAGATACTATTATGCTTTTACTTCCGCGTCCACTGGAAGTATACTAGTAACGCAAAACTTTTTTTTTGTTGAAGTAGGCTTAAAATGTCAGGAAACGTCGAGATTTTAAATTTGAGCAAAATAAAAAATTTCCTGTCTATCGGTCTGTCTGTCTGTCAGTCTGTCTGTAACTTTTTTGTGCTCTAGAAACGTTTGTGATATCGACTTGAAATTTGGTACACTTATTTATTGTAACGAGATCTGGAACTAGATTATATTTTTATCTAATTCCGTTGAAGGGTTCGGGATAAATGGGGTAAATAGGCAAAGCAAGCAGGTAAGAGTCCATACAATTGCAGTTTAGGACATGTACGAAGAGTCAAGGTCTCAAAATTTTTTTTTGGCATCTTTTTGTTTGTTTATATATTATGATTGCTAAAGAATACTTTTCATTCGGTAAACAGATGGGTGAAGGACGTTCTTAGTCGGGATCTTGTATTATAAAACATTATTCCCATGGATCAAAGTTCCATTTGAATAGTCATAATCAGGTTAAAATTACTAGCCACATTTACTTGCTAACAAATCATGAAATTGATGAATTTGACTTCAACTACAACGAAAGAATGTGTTTGTTTTTAGGTGACCAATTTCTTAACTTGGGTGGTAATTCTTCTTGGCATGCTAACTACAATAATATGTTATCAAGAAGTAGAAATGAACCATGGATATGAAAGCAAATCAGTATTTTACTCCTTAATGAGACCTGCTTGGTGCATAGGTTTGAGCTGGATAGTTTACTCGTGCTATCATGGTTATGGAGGTAAATATTATTTATAAATAATGCGACTTTTTTTGCGTACTTATATAGTACTATCGTCCAATTAATATTTTAGAAGCATTTATTTAGATCTATTATAAAATATAAAGGCAATTCAAATACACACACACTGTACACACGTTTACACTATATACACACTTACACTGTACACATAACTTACAAACCACAAACGTACATTCACACTCGTACCCAAACGCACACGGTTACACATACGCTAATATCTACAAATACAGATGCACACCTACGTAATTACACACATACTTACATAAGGGATCTTTTTTATCACGGGCGTGCGTACCTTTACTTAGTAATTTATGTGCAAATAAAGGGTTTCAAATTGTCAATATAAACTTAAACACATCACACCTACACTCTAAAGCCAGAGCTATCCGGAAGAAGCTTTTATGTTTGAAAAAACGCAGACAGATGTCGATCACCCACCGACGTTGTCAGTGTTGGAACTGAGGATTGCACCAACGGCGTTTTATATGGTGTAAAGAAGGGCGCTCGCCTTACAATGCTCTCTAGCCTAGTGCTCTACCCACCCAGTTATTACGATATTAGAAAGAGGTAAGTAAATTTGTACAACTCTTCTTACTAATAATTTATATGGCTAGAGACTATAATTGAATCAAGTCTAATACAGTCATACAAACTTTGAGAAATAGCACGCGTCACGTTAAAGCAATATCATTTTGTAACTAAATTCAGTCCCTGGTTGTTACAAAGTCCTAAGTATCTGTATGAACTAGATGGGTCAGTTATGTAAAATTCTATGTGATAGAAATATTATAAAACGCATTAATATCAGGCATGTTAATGTCCTAGATTTATTTATCTCTCATTGTGCCGTCCCTAACGGTTCATGTTGGGATGTAAGGAGACGGCAATATCATGTTCTAGAGATGCGTACTTAACAATTAATGCCTCACACAAAACTAGACCATAGTCGGCGATGAGGATACCATCTAAAATATTGAAGAGATGGAAAGAACATTGGCGTGGTCATAAGCCTAGCAAGTGGCGTGAGTTGTGAGACGTTCCATACAATAAAAGGAGACTAACTAGAATGATGTGTGGGTCACAAATATTGTGATTAGAGATAAAGTGTATATAATGGCGTAAGTGGGACTTAAGTCAACGTAATTTACATAGACTCGATGACTATTTAGGTTCTTCTATACATCATTTTCTGGCACACGCGAATTATTTGAAAATATTTACATATGTATATATTTTACAACTTGTCACCGTGTGGTACATTCAATACAATACAAAAGTAATTTCTGGAGAAGTAGATTATGGGGGTTTTACCCATAAATCTAAAATAAATATAATTTTTGATGTGAAATATTTATTCATGTAGTAAAAATTCGTATTACAATTTCTTGAAAGTTAAAAATTCTTTTTTATTAATTCGTTTTTTATAATACATTATTTATTAACACTTTTCTAAAGCAACCATCCAAAATCGCAATTACCAAAATATGGCTATGGGCTGGTATTAGTGTATTCTACCTAATACACTTCATATACTCCCCTCACAAAATAAATAAATCAATCCGTCAAACAATTATTAAAAAAACTCATTTTCTTACTGTTCGACATAGCAGATGGATCAGCAAAATTGGCTATTAAATACGCAGACTTAATCATATCAACACTAACAGTGACATCCTTCCCGCATTTACGGTTCATCATAAGTTTGTTAGAACGTGAAACAATAAAAAAAGGACCTTCGTAACAAGGAGTCAAAGTCGGCTTAAGCCTGTCCTTTCCTACGAAGAGAAATTTGCAACATCTAACGTCAAGACTGACAAAAGTATACAGAGTAAAACTATGCCTAGGACTGGCAAATTGCCAATGATTAAAATAGTTCTTAATTTAGTAAAAAAAGGTACGTCCCTGTCAACGGTCGATTTAATAAAAAAAATCACCAGGAAGGCGTAAAGTTTGCCCGAGAACCAGCTCTGCAAATGAACACAGCAGGTCTTCTTTGGGCACTGCCCTGACTACTAACGCAGTCTTCAAGGCTGTGTGAAACCTTTCAACCGTACCATTACTTTGGGGGTGATAAGCAGTTGTATGAATTCTATGGAATCCCAAAAATTTTGGAAATTCGCAAAACAATGTTGACTCAAACTGGACCCTCTGATCTATAGTGATAGATAGTGGAATTCCAAAACGACACACATACTTCTGAAATAGAGTTTTAGCGGCAGAAATGTCCGGTAACTGGTAAGCTTCTGGTCAGCGAGTGAAACGCTCAAACACAGTGAGGAAGTAATATAAACCATTCGATGAAGGTAAGGGTACGACAAGATCGATATGGATATGCTCAAAATGACCCTTAGGCACTTTAAAATCTCTAACTGGTGTCTTGGTATCACAAGTAAATTAGAGGTTTGGCAATTCATGCAAGTTTTGGTCCATTAAACACAATCAGTATTAATTTTGGGCTAAAAATAGTTTGTGGTTACTAGTTTCTTTGTGGCTCGAATACCGGCATGAGTTAAAATTATGGAAAATGTCGAAAACTGTGCGACGTAAAGATTTAGGTAAGAAAGGTCGATATTTGGAATAAAACATGTCACACAAAATGTTATATTTTGAACCTGGATTAGCAATTTGTTGTAAAGAATATTTCGGTTTAGTAAGTTCACAATCATCTGTTTGTGCGTCCTTTAATGTTTGAAAATTGAAATTGCCTGAATTAATAGCAGACATCTGAACATGAGGTAAATAGGTTTGTTGTTCTAGAGAAGAAAAATGGTTTGTACGTGATAAGGTATCGGTTACAATGTTTTATTTACCTCGAACATGTCTGATGTCGTTCTTGAACTAGAAACTAGGGCTGTGGTTAACGGTTTATGATCCGGAGAACAGATAAACTTACAGTCCTCCAACAAATGCCTGAACTGTCTAACTGACGTATAAAGCGACAGCAGCTTTTTGTCAACAGTAGAGTAACGCTTTTGGGCATAGTTGAACCTGCGCGAGAGGAAAGCTAAAGGTGTAGCTGAATCTCCAACGACCTGCTCCAAAACAGCACCCATAGACACGTCCGAGCAGTCTACTGTCAACGAAAGGGTCACATCGGCATAATTGGGGTGAGATAAAACTTTCGCATTTATCAAAGCTTGTTTAGCTTGTAAAGAACTATTAGAAGAGTCAGTTGACCAGAAATCAATGATTTTAATTTCATCGCGAATGGGGTGGTACTAATGTGTTCTACCTAATATACTACAAGATACCTATTTAGGTAGGTATATTTACTTTCATATAAGTAAAATTACCATAACATATTTTCCCAGGATTGCATTCTAGTGATCTTAGCTTACTTAGTAATTACCTCCGATTACAAGTCCCGGTATGGTTGATTAAAGAAATTAAATGAACCCATGGTGCAAAGTATACAAACAATGGCATAGTAGTATGGGATATATATTTGGAACAGAACATTGGGTAACTGAAAAGCATTTATTGACTATGACAGACGTCAACCATTTAAAACAGACGAACGACAGGATACCTATTGAATTGTCTATAATGTAATATATTTCCAATAAATAGGTTAACTAGACATAATTAAGACATAATCATAAAATTTTCTATAGGTTTTGTCAACTGGTTATTGTGTACTCCTTTGTTCCATGTAGTTGGAAGACTTACTTATTGTGTCTATTTGATGCATGGACTAGTGGAGGTATACTTCTTTTATACCATTAAAACGACATTGTACTTCAGTGATTACGACGTTGTAAGTATGATTAATTTATTATTTTCTTTACGTCAAATTATAAATTTGAAAATAAAATTATTAAATTCACGGGTAAAGGTCTGAGTTTAAAAATGAGATAATTGTTCGCAGATAATTTAAATTACTTCAAATTGTGTTTAGCTTCTTAATTTTAGTTACTAAAATTTATTGCATTTCATTTGACCAACCTCTACTAATACTGTAGATAGTGATAGTAACTGTTAGACGATTCCCTGACAATTTTTTTATTATATCACAATAATTATTAATAAATTAGTCCTTATAAGTACAATACTAACTACTACTTTTCACTACTTAATCACTGTACCTTTCAATACTTCATTTGCTTTGTTTCTTTTTGATCCTATCACTTCTTTTTTCAATATTCAACTATGTCGGATACATTAGTTCTATCCTTTGATGACTCTTAACTAGCATTGTATTCGATCCTTCCATAAATTTCTTCATTTATCTGAATCAGTAGTGCCATTTTTGGACCGATTGCCGAACCTCACTCTGACAGTAAGTTAGTTAACTTACTCAGGTTTCTACTAAAAGAGGGCATACTACAAACTTCTGTAAGGGAGATAACTCGTAACACTACTCTTCCTTAACCCTGAATGAACGTCCCAGGTAAGCAGTTCAGCGTACACAATATATTTTGCCATTTTTTTTAGGTGCACGATTTTCATTTTTGACTTCTCATTTCATTGAATTCGATAAATGCCGACACTGACTCGGGCGATGATAGAATTCGGCTTTTTCCAAAGTGAGTGAAATTTCGGTGACCTTCCTTTTTTCCGCTATGGGTTGTACAGCCAAATCAGATCTATCGCCTTAAACCTGGGGAGCTGACATTATAGTCATAACTAGCTTTCATTCAATCATTACTCCTCGAAGGCAACCCCTTGATGGCCGCACCCACATAAATTTGCATTTACGATATTAAATCTTCGCATCATAATGGCTATTTATCCAGTAAAATCATTTCTATACTATATTCAAAGTTTTATATATGCCCAAAATATGCCCCGGACATTATATCATGCCCCTAGTGAAGAGTTTTTGGTATCCGACACCTATGAATTACTTCCATGTTTTTTTTTAATACATTTATTTAACGTCGGCCTATTTCCGCTACCGAGGCCTATTACCGACGCCTGTAGACGAGCTACCCCCAACCAAGAATTTTGCCGAACCTCTTCCCTTAAGAAGAGTAGGGATCTTTTACTTGCCTAACATTTAATAGACAAGGGACCGACGGCTTTACATCCCCTCCGAAGGATGGTATATCTCGCCTAAGGTTGTATAGCTTCTTCGCATACACGAGCCGCTGGAAGATGTGTGAGGCGAGGACGCGGTCTTCGTTGGAACGGTCACCCATCCAACTACTAACTGCGCCTGACGTTGCTTTACATCGCATATCAAAGTATGTACATAGTAAAGACGCACCTACGCTTGCCCCACTACTTCCATGTTCGCATTATTAGTCTCATTTTTAATCTTGAGCGAATCTCATTGAGGTTATAAAGCCTTCAGTCCAACACTATTGTCTAAAACATTTTTCAATGCTGATTAGTGTCCTTTTTTCTACCCTCAGCATGGGCCCAGCTTCATCGAACTCCATTTTAACTGTTTCACCGTTACCACGTCCTACTATTTCTCAACTTTTACGGCATTTCCCATTTTCTTCTGTGTCGACAGTTTCTTGACCTGCATCACTTTGTCATACTTATAACAGCATATTACGAAGGCGTAGAATGTCCATGGTATAATTTACACTCATAAACTGGGAATTATGCTAATTTACACTTACAAACTGGGAATTATGATGAGTATAGAAAGGCCACGGTGTATTTTATTTCATAATTTACACTTATAAACTGGGAATTAGGCTAACTATCTAACTTACACTTACAAACTGGAAATTATGTTAATTTAAACTTAGCAGCTGGGAATTATGCTAATATACAATTACAATCTGGCAATTATGCTAATTTACAGTTAAAAACTGGGAACTAGAATAATTTACAGCTACAAACTAGAAATTATGCTAATTTACAGTTACCCACTGGACATTAGGCTAATTTACACAGTTTACAAGTGTAAATTACAAAATAAAATACAGCGAGGCCTTTCTACGCCTTCGTAGCGTATAACTCCGATTAAACTTTCAAGGGTATGTTGCTTCTTTAGTTCCGATTGTGAAATTGATTTGGTCAGTACTTGAGTGATCAACAGCTAATTCTCTCAGACCTTCTACTCGTTGACTAAAATTACCATTTCCCAATAACATATTTATTCTTTTAGTTCTACGTATTTTGGGGACATTATGCAATAACAATCATTGTATCTCTGTATTGGACTTTAGCCTTTGAATCTCCCTTAATAGTTATAGAAAGATTCATACTCGGGGGAGCAGGAAAGAAGAAGAGCGAAAGTAAATTATAATATTTTATTTCTGACGAATTTGAATTAATTTCTATTTATTTTAGATAAACCAATAGCAGAAAATGGAGTTCTTAAGGAAAGATATGTTAAAGCAAATGACGTATGACATATTTTAAAGAAACACGCAACATACCTAGTGATATTTTACACAGCAAAAAAACTGAATTTTGTTATTCCACATTTGTAGTTTTCGAATTATTGGTTTACAAAGATAGTGAGATTATGGTTTTCATATTGCTGCAATAGTTACTAATAAAATAACAGAAACTGGTGTCTTAAATTACATTGTTCTGCAGTAGGGGAGAGGGAGTGGAAATAAAAAGTGATCTCTAGATATGGGCATTATAAATTAAATTGAAGGGTTGAGTAATTAATTTTATTTTATTATTTAAAAAACGAACTTGCAATACAAATATTAGTGAGAATACCCTTTGAAATAATGTAAATAACAAATTCATGGTTTTATTATAAAAAAATTATTAAATTAAAAAATCGTTGGTGTAAACGATTATAAAAAAATTATTCAAAACAAGTTTTCGCATTCCCCTTACATTATACCAATTGTAAATTGTGCCGATTTATCAGAAATAAATTAAATGATATTTAAAATGAACACATTGCAATATTTAAAACCATCGAAATCGAAAACTAGAAGTGACAGGAAATTTTTGTTACAGCTTTTAGGTACACTATTATATTTGTTGCATAAAATGTATAAGTTTGGGTATTTAGTTTTGGTCCAACTTTGATCTGAGAAGTTTTCGCGGAAAACTGAAAAGCTCACTCATCAATTTGTTTAGGTTTCTTTTACAGAATAGAAAATATAACAAATTTATGTGTTGTATAATCTTATTAATAATTATGGTCTCGATATGTTAAGTACTACAGGATGCTCTACTTGTAATAATATATGTACCTAAGTCGAAAATATAAGTTTGTATATTAATTGTTTATAAAACTACAACCAAATCTTTTCTTTATTAAAAGTTATTACGCACTTTGTATTATAGATTTTTGTGTTTATTTCACCAATAGGGAATGCTGTACAGTTTAGATTATTATTGTGTTTCAGGATGTTGTCAAAAATCGAACGACTAGTAGTAATAGTAGTTCGTCGTACCGATAAGAGCTAACAAGATCGAAACCAGTGTGCGACTGGCGATACGCACGACCTTGAACTAGAGCCTTTTATTTAGAATAAATCTGCCTGCTTGGGGCTTATTACAATAAGATTTCATTTTACATTTTCCGATTAAGGCGCAGTATTTCGCAAGTTATAGGACGTTATTGTCAATAATTTTGGAAATGTACGTTGTGCTCCTTAATGGGTGGCAATGAATTTATTTCCTTGTTCAGTTAGATAAGCAGATTTATTATGTGTTATGTGATATGCACTATAATAATTTATAGTTCTTTGTTGTATGTATGTCATTTTAATTTACTTTGTCTTGCTCTTCGAATGATTTTTCCGTTAAGCAGGGTCGAAAGCCTAACCTTCTTGGCAGATATTTGTGGAAATGAATTTTTTATACCTTTGTATGGTATAAGAAGGCAAGTTTAGATTTTAGATTATTTTTAACATCCCTTTTGTAACTATTAAAACAAAATAATATAAAGCACGTTAACCCTCTGAGTATTTTTTCAGGATAGATAAGAACTTTTATTAACAATCATTAACTTTCCTAATATTTCTTATATTAAAGTAAACTCCCACAATAACGCAAGAATTGCATATTACCATCAGCATGTTTATTGCAATCGAAGCATGAGCGTTTTGATGGTAATATGCAATTATTACACTTAACGCGCCGGGCTTGTAACTTGTAATTCAGCGCTCGGCGGGGCACATAGTCCGGCAAGTAGCTGTTGGTTGCAGTCTGGTTACGTTCCTTATAGTAAAATAAGTATTTTATAGAGGAGTTTTCGACTAAAAATATTGTGTTTTAATATTCCGCCCTCTAAAAGCACATTTGAACTTTCTATACAACAGTTGAAAATTTGCTTTACGAAAATTATAAAACGTGTTAAGATCAGAGGAATAACTTTTTCTTAGATTAAGACTTAAATTCATTTGGAGTAGGTACAATATTTAAGGTCGGTTAGTGTTCATCCTCAATGACTCATGGCTCAACAGATGATTTCACTAAATATGGTTTATTGTATAACAAGCCCAGTACTCTACCATTTGCATTGGAATATGTGTTAAACTGTGAGAGATTAGATTAGAGATTAAATGTATAGAGAGCAACGGTACGAGATAACATTTATTTCTTTGATATCAATAAATGGTAGAATTTCATTAAAATGTACTGACGCGAGATCTAGCAGAGTCACATTAAATTTATTATTCATTGCTAGCAAAGGAAGGAATGAAGGAAAATACAAACGATTAAAAAGAGGAGTCAAGGACAGTATCGAATCTGCCAAAGAACAATACATAAAACAACAGCGTGAAGAGATCAAAAAGCTCCAACGCAACCACGACACGCACAATGTACATAAAAAAATCAAACAACTAACAAGTAATTATAGCGAATCACAAAATCATTAGTAGAGGCCAAAGGAAAAATAAAAAACAATTATGAACCAATATCTACATGGGAAAAATATATGACTGGCATGTTTGCCGATGAAAGGAACCCAATAAATACAAATCACATATGTGATACAGGACCGCCCATTCTGAAAAGTGAAATACAACATGCCATTAACAATTTAAAACACCAACTAAAGCCCGGGTCCCGATTGCATCCACTCAGAACTTCTTAAACTTATTAATGATGACAACATCGGCTATCTTACCATCATCATCTTTGGCACTACAACCCCGGGTGGGTCTTGGCCTGTTCCAATATCAGTTTCCATTCTTCCCTATTATTCGCCTTGGTTTTTCAATTTCTAATTCCTAGCATTCTTAGATTTTCCTCCACCTGATACTTAAATCTAGCTCTAGACCTACCTCTCTTCCTCTGTGCAGCCGGTGTTTGCTGGAATATTTTCTTTGGTGGTTCCATGCCGTCCATCCTTTCAAGGTGTCCAAGACACCTTAGCCTATTTATTTTGATCGACCTACCAATATCAGGTTCCTCAAAAAGGCGATATAGCTCAAAATTGTAACGCCTGCGCCACGTCCCATTCTCCATTACACCTCTATATATATATATATGACGCAAGATCTTTCTTTCGAAGCAGCCTAACATCTCCTCATCACTTTTTGCCATGGTCCATGCTTCCGATGCGTAGGAGAGTACTGGTTTAATAAGAGTTTTATATATCAATATCTTGGTTTTTTTGGTCGCTATGCTTGATGTTAGAAGCTTTTTTAGTCCAAAGTAAGCTCTATTAGCCAAGTATATCCTTCTCTTGATTTCTGCGCTTATTATGTTGTTTTCGTTTATTTGAGATCCAAGATATATAAACTCTCTTACCCCCTCAAAGTTATATGTATCTATCACCAGGTCTTCGGGTGGTGCTACTTGAGTGTTGTTAGTAACCTTCATATACTTTGTTTTCGATATATTAACTTGCAGCCCCGCTCTCTTCGCGGCCGCTTCTAACGATTTGAAGGCTTGTATTAGGTCTCTCTTTGTCCTTGCTACTAGATTGATGTCATCTGCGTACGCTAGTATTTGTACGCTTCTATTTACAATGGTTCCCCTTGTCGCTATGTCCGATTCTCTTATAGCTTTTTCCAAAGCAATGTTGAATAACAGACATGATAGACTATTTCCCTGACGTAGTCCTGTGTACGTCTGAAAGGATCTTGACATGCTGTTTTGTACCTTACTTTACATTCCATTTTAGCGAGAGTTGCCTTTACTAGTCTTATTAAGTGTATAGGGATACCAAATTCTACCATGGCGTTATAGAGTGCGTTTCTGTCTATGCTATCATAGGCACATTTGAAGTCTATAAATAAGTGATGGGTATCAATTCCGTATTCGTATGTCTTTTCTAGGACTTGCTTGAGAAGAAATATTTGGTCGGTTGTAGACTTTCCCTTCCGGAAACCAATTTGATACTTTCCTACGATTCCTTCACTGTATATAGATAGCTAAACGATCGTATAATATGTAGGCTAATACTTTATAGGCTACGTTTAGTAGCGTAACTCTTCATTTGGTCCCCTTTTTTGTGTATAGGTACATAGGTGTACGGCTACCTTACCACCTTGTTCAATAAAATATACGAGTTGGTGAATTTCCACAGGAATGGCTGAAATCGACGAAACAAAGCAAACACCCGAACTTGTAATGAATATCGTCTAATTAACTTGATGAGTCAAGTTTTAAAAATCCTTCTAAAAATCATACACAACAGGATATACATGAAATGCGATTCAACCAACCATAGGAATAGAACGAAAAGATCTACATATATGTTTTATAGACTTTGAAAAAGCGTCTGATCTCGTAAAACAAGAAAAATTATTTCACACTCTCGGAAATGTAGGTATAGACGATAAGGATATTCGTCTACCAAAAAATTTGTATTGGCAGTAGATCGCCTACATCAAAATAGACAACAATACGTCGAAAAATATAGAAACCTGTAAAGGAGTTCGGCAAGGTTGCGTACTGTCTGCGAACTGTCTTGCCACCTTGGAATTAAAGTAAATGGGGTAAACATATCGACAGCCCCGTATGCATATGACACGGTACTGCTGGCTGGTTCAGATGTGGGACTTCAACGCTTAATGGATAATATTAACGCCGCGTGTGAGGAATACGGTATGTCTATAAACATCAAGGAAACGAAAGTTATGTTAATATCTCGTAACCAAAATATCTCGATACCTAGTTCTATAAATGGAGAGATACTAAATAATGTATATCAGTTCAAATATTTGGGATGCATAATCAATGCCAAGCTAAACCCTGAAACTGAACTCAAGATCTCATATACTGCTCACGTAACGCAAGAGGAAGTCCTAAGACGAGTGAATAAGGAAATAGATCTGCTTCACTGTAAAATGTAAGAAGACATATCTTGGGCATATTTTACGGAACGACAAATATTACATCTTACAATTAATTATTAAAGAAATGATTGAAGGGAAGAGATCAATTGGTAGGAAGAAGCTGCCTTAGTTGGGAAATATAAGGAACTGGACTGGCCTAAATTTCGATGAACTAATAAGAACTGTCGAAAAGAGAGAACAATTTGAAATGGTGATCGCTAACCTCCGTTAGAAGAAGAAGAAAACTGCAAGCAATACTCCATCTCCTCTGGTAAGATGTAAAAAAAATGTTTTCTTAAATGTTTTCTTAACCGCCTCTCAAGTTACCGAAGTAACCCCCTGGAAGATCTCAAGGATCTTGTGCTAGGCAAAGAGAGACGAGGCCCTACAGTTTAATGTGGACTCCGAACCACTCTTGGGGCAATTTTTTTTTAATGAAAAATTGTTTCGCCTTGCGGGAATCGAACCCACTTCGCTAGGCAACTCAGTTTGCTAGCCAGTCACTTTAACACACTGAGCTACCATTCCCCATTGTCCCCAGTCCCCCATTGTAAGTCATTATAATTTCTATCTGAACGATACATCGAATATTTAGAAGAGAACAATTCATTTTCTGAGAAGGAGTCGTTTAGGACTGTTTCCGGAAAACCAATTACTGAATTGAATAGTCAGATTGAACTGATTAATTGTGAATTACCGAGGTTTTCGATTGCAGGCCGCGTATGTTTTGATAATAAATAGAAGCATCTTCATTAATTCACTCCGAATTGACATATAATCTTTGGTACACTACTATAATTGTCCAAGTAAGTATAATTTGGATAATTGTGAACATTGCAATGTTACTGGAGATATTGATCATATATTTTTTGAATGTAAAAAGCACATAGAAGCCATTGATAAACTATACATATAATAATTTAATAAATTAAGGCAACATTTCGACACTATTCAATGTACTTCATCTATTAACTCTAAATAAAAAAAACATTTTTGATTATTTAACTGGATTCTTAGAAGAAACGAAAATCAAGATATAGGTCAGCTTTGTTTCCTTATGTCTTACACCTATGTATTATACTGAGTGTTAGATAAGTATGGGAACGGTGGAAAATCTCGAACAGTTTGCATCGAATCGAAAAATAAAAAAATATGTGTCAAACATTTTTCAAAAAACTATCCACTGATATCAAAATGATCTCCCCTTCCACCACCCTGTGGGTGGGGCGAGGGGCAACTTTAAAATTTCAAATCTAAACCCCTATTTTTTATTACGGAATCGGATTTTACGGCAAAAAATACGTAAATTTTATTCCGGAAATTTTTTTCGATTCTTGCATGGTGTCGCTGTAATCGCAAAAATGAAAAGAAAACATTACTGTTTCAAGAGTAGGAGTAGTCTTGTGCCCATAAAAAAGCGCCCAATTCAAAAACTGAAAAACACGTATTTGTTATTTTTACGAAATCTATCCAATGTCATTGAATTCGACTCTCCCACCCCTAACCCAGTGGGTGGGGCAGGGGGCAACTTTGAAATTTGTAATGAAAATCCCTATTTTTTATAGCGGATTCGGATTCTATGGCCAAAAATACGTGAATTTTATATTGGGCATTTTTTTCGATTCTCGCAAGGTGTCGCTGCAATCGCAAAAAATTGAGTGGAAACATGAAAGTTTTGAACGCATACTTAAAAAAAAAAATACGAAAAGTAAAACTACTGATCTCAGAGTGAATGATTTCCCGACCTGTTTTGAGAACAGTGATTTTACACGGTCGTGCGGAAATTACAACAACTATTAACATTCTGTAAATTTAGTAGCATCTAGTAATTTTCAATTTACATTTTTTACAGGCAATAAAACTCGATTTAAAAAAAAAAGTAACAGTGGTTTTACCTCTTAATTCACCCACTTCAGACAAGTTGTTGATCCCAGCCAGTGAAGGCAAGGAGGTAACTCAGCCATTTAAGGCAAGGTGAGGATTTCGGCCAGTTGAGGTAATTAGTTTACAGCTTAACTGCTACACTAACAGGTTTTAATTTCAAGATTATAGCAGGTGTTCAAAATGGTGCCCATTGACTTCTTGGCATTGTCCGAGACGAACGTAAAAATTTTCAATAGCACTTCTTATCATTTGAGGTGGTATTTCTGCAAAAATGTTTATTATGCGTTGCCTCAGCTCTTCCAAATCACGAGGTTTAGTGAAATAAACCTTACCCTTCACGTAGCCCCCAAACAAAATAATCAAGTGGCGCGAAGTCGGGAGATTTTGCTGGCCATTCAATAGTTCCTCTTCGACCTATCCATCGATTTTCGAAAGTACCATTCAAATAGTCCCTAACAATATCCCGATAGTGTGGAGGAGCCCCATCTTGCTGGAACCAAACATTATGGAACTCATCACCAGCAATCTCTTGTATCATCTCTTGTCAACATTTCCAGGTATTTTTCTCCATTCAAATTTCCATCTATGAAAAACGGTCCTTTGATTCGATCCCTGAAAACTCCTGCCCAAACATTTAATTTTTGTGGATACTGCGTGTGTGTTTCAAACATCCAATGAGGGTTTTCGTCATTCCAATACCTGAAATTATGGCGATTAACTTTTCCACTGAGTTCGAAAGTTGCTTCATCTGAGAAGATAAGTAGAGATGACAAAAAAATTTGCATTTTGGTTACTCCTCTCCATCATTAATTCACTAAATTCAAGTCGCCGATCAAAATCATCTCCATTTAACTCTTGGTGAAGGTGGATTTCGTAAGGATGAAATTTCAAAAGTTTCAAATTATTATGAACTGAAAATGCACTCATATCAAGCTGCTGACTGGCTTTTCTGATTGATAACCTTCGATTTTCAACAAATGCTTGGGACACTTCCATTTGTCGAGCTTCCGATGTTTCAGATTTTGGTCTTCCAAATTTTGGGCGATTTTTATTTGTCCTTGTGTCTAGGAATCGTTTGATGGTACGGGCACAGTAGGTTTCGAAATTCCCACTTGATCTACATGGAAAGTTTCGTTGAATAAAATCACAACTTCATCATAGGACCTTTCTTTATCGCCCCACCCTCGCATTATTAAAAAAGAAACTCTCTCTTTCTTTGTCAAAATAGCCATTATGCAGAAAAAAACGCCAGAACTAATGAAAAATAAAATAACTTTTTCCGTACAAAAGTGCGCTCCTGCCTCTACAAAAGTTGGAAGGAACTGAACGTTCTCGTAGAAATCTCACCAAGCAAATACTCTTATTAAGAACACTTAAAAAAAAACATTCATAAAAACCAAGATATCACAGATATTGTTTTTTTAAACTGAATGTTTTTTTGTCAACACGAGTAGCTAGAGTTTGTAAATATTTACAAACGTATGGACGCTTAAGGTTTATTTCAATTGTGTGCGATTGCAGCGACACCTTGCGAGAATCGAAAAAAATGCTCGACATAAAATTCACGTATTTTTGGCAGTAGAATCCGAATCCGCTATAAAAAATAGGGATTTTCATTACAAATTTCAAAGTTGCCCCCCAGGGGCGAGCGTAGGTGCGTCTTTACTATGTACATACTTCGATATGCGATGTAAAACAACGTTAGGCGTGGTTAGTAGTTGGATTGATGACCGTTCCAACGAAGACCACGTCCTCGCCTCACCCATCTTCCAGCGGCTTGTATATCAGTGTATGCGCGGAAGCTATACAACCTTAGGCGAGGGTTGTATAGGAGATATACCATCCTTCGGAGGGGATGTAAAGCCGTCGGTCCCTTGTCTGTTAAATGTTAGGCAAGTAAAAGATCCCTACTCTTCTTAAGGGAAGAGGTTCGGCAATATTCCTGTAGCTCGTCTACAGGCGTCGGTGTTAGGCCTCAGTAGCGGAAATAGGCCGACGTTAAATAAATGTATAAAAAAAATAAAAAAAAAGTTGCCCCCCGCTCCACCCACTGGGTTAGGGGTGGGAGAGTCGAATCCAATGTCATTGGATAGATTTCGTAAACATAACAAATACGTGTTTTTCAGTTTTTGAATTGGACGTCTTTTTATGGGCAC
Organism: Leptura quadrifasciata; assembly: GCA_963675555.1. Taxonomy (NCBI): domain Eukaryota; kingdom Metazoa; phylum Arthropoda; class Insecta; order Coleoptera; family Cerambycidae; genus Leptura; species Leptura quadrifasciata. The sequence continues at coordinate 89,761,372 of OY776678.1, read as the reverse complement.
AAGACGCTACTCTTGAAACAGTGATGTTTTCTTTTCATTTTTTGCGATTACAGCGACACCATGCAAGAATCGAAAAAAATGTCCGGAATGAAATTTACGTATTTTTTGCCGTAGAATCCGAATAAAAAATAGGAGTTTCCATTTGAAATTTTAAAGTTGCCCCTCGCCTCACACACAGGATGGTGGGTGGGAAGGTCGTTTTGATATTAGTGGATAGTTTTTTGAAAAATTTTTGACACGTATTTTCTTATTTTTCGATTTGATGCAAACTGTTCGAGATATTCCACAGTTCCTATACTTTTCTAACACCCGGTATATACCTCCTTACCGTAGTCTGACCTTATGTATGTGGAAAAATGTCCCGAAGGACTCCTGAACAAGAAGCATGTGACTCTCATGCATCCTTCGTTTGGTATAAACATTTACATTAGAAAATTTGTTGGATAGGTTAATATATATAAAGTGATTTATTGTTTTAAATTGTGATTGGCTGTATGTTTTTGAGCCTTAAGGCAAGAATAAATAGAAACATCATTGTTCTGTTCATTGTTCATTTTAGTAGTGACATGTTGGTGTGGGGGGTTACAATCGATAGGAGTAGTGATTAATTGCTATTGACCTGCCAGAATACTGGTACGAAGCTTATCGAATAATTAATTGGCTTCAGTTTTGGATACAAAACGTATTTAAATATGTTAATATGTAGATGGCACTGGGAGTCTTTATTGGTGTACCCTGAATGCAATAATAATGATAACTTCTAAACAATTAAAAAAAAAATATGTTACTTTTAGCATTTAAAACGAAAGCAATCGGTTTCTAATTAATACTGCACAATTAGTCCTTTTTCCCGCTAATAGATAGCAAAACTTCATTTAATTCTTTTTACAGATCGTTTTTCTCATTTTAGAGGATTCTTAATTTCCAAGATTACTTTTCAGGCATTGTAAACAGTATACTAAGTTCACCAACCATGCAAGTGATGGGACGACTCACCTACTGTATGTACTTAACACACGGATCAGTGATAATATATTATATTGTCACTATTCGAGAAACACATTACTTCTCTGACTACAATGTTGTAAGTATATTTACCTGTTCAATTAGATACCACGTAAATGCAGTATTGTAGAGATACAGAATCATCAATAACTGTTTGAAAAAGAAAGTGAAATTTGAAAAAATATATATATGTTTCCAGTTAAGCTGAAAAAAATTAAGATATAACCCATCAAAAGCTAAAATTTAGTCATTAAATCATTTCTACTTCTAATACCTATTTGATTTTATTTCTGCTCATGTCATGTAATGCATTTTTATTATGCCATAAGTAATGTTTCCTCTTTTAAGTAAAAGCAAAGTAATAATAGTATATTGTTTTGTAAAAAGTAAAACTGATATTTTTGTTAAACATAATATTTTTAGTCGCAAACTCCTCTATAAATCCTTATTTTACTATAAGGAACCTAACCAGACTGCAACCAACAGCTACTCTCCGGGCTATGTGCCCCGCCGAGTGCTGAATTACAAGTTACAAGCCTGGCGCGTTAAGTGTAATAATTGCATATTACCATCAAAACGCTAATGCTTCGATTGCAACAAACACCAGCCGAAAGACTGATCCTACTTAAAGGAGCTCCCTTGCCAGTCGTCACACACCACTTGCAGACTGCAGTTTCGAGCTGTTGGCTCTCGTCAGTGCAAGGTAGGTATGCGGCGACCGACATGAGAATCCTTTGACTATAGTACATCCCGGTATTTTTACAATAGCGACATGTAAAACAGTCAGCAGGCGCCATCCAGCGGTCCAGTGTCTGTTGCAATCGAAAAATAAATAGCCTGACTTGGCTTAGCATAGATCAAATGTGCTTTGAGAGGGCGGAATATTAAACATAATATTTTTAGTCGCAAACTCCTCTATAAATCCTTATTTTACTATAAGGAACCTAACCAGACTGCAACCAACAGCTACTCTCCGGGCTATGTGCCCCGCCGAGCGCTGAATTACAAGTTACAAGCCTGGCGCGTTAAGTGTAATAATTGCATATTACCATCAAAACGCTAATGCTTCGATTGCAACAAACACCAGCCGAAAGACTGATCCTACTTAAAGGAGCTCCCTTGCCAGTCGTCACACACCACTTGCAGACTGCAGTTTCGAGCTGTTGGCTCTCGTCAGTGCAAGGTAGGTATGCGGCGACCGACATGAGAATCCTTTGACTATAGTACATCCCGGTATTTTTACAATAGCGACATGTAAAACAGTCAGCAGGCGCCATCCAGCGGTCCAGTGTCTGTTGCAATCGAAAAATAAATAGCCTGACTTGGCTTAGCATAGATCAAATGTGCTTTGAGAGGGCGGAATATTAAACATAATATTTTTAGTCGCAAACTCCTCTATAAATCCTTATTTTACTATAAGGAACCTAACCAGACTGCAACCAACAGCTACTCTCCGGGCTATGTGCCCCGCCGAGCGCTGAATTACAAGTTACAAGCCTGGCGCGTTAAGTGTAATAATTGCATATTACCATCAAAACGCTAATGCTTCGATTGCAACAAACACCAGCCGAAAGACTGATCCTACTTAAAGGAGCTCCCTTGCCAGTCGTCACACACCACTTGCAGACTGCAGTTTCGAGCTGTTGGCTCTCGTCAGTGCAAGGTAGGTATGCGGCGACCGACATGAGAATCCTTTGACTATAGTACATCCCGGTATTTTTACAATAGCGACATGTAAAACAGTCAGCAGGCGCCATCCAGCGGTCCAGTGTCTGTTGCAATCGAAAAATAAATAGCCTGACTTGGCTTAGCATAGATCAAATGTGCTTTGAGAGGGCGGAATATTAAACATAATATTTTTAGTCGCAAACAGTCTTTCGGCTGGTGTTTGTTGCAATCGAAGCATTAGCGTTTTGATGGTAATATGCAATTATTACACTTAACGCGCCAGGCTTGTAACTTGTAATTCAGCGCTCGGCGGGGCACATAGCCCGGAGAGTAGCTGTTGGTTGCAGTCTGGTTAGGTTCCTTATAGTAAAATAAGGATTTATAGAGGAGTTTGCGACTAAAAATATTATGTTTAATATTCCGCCCTCTCAAAGCACATTTGATCTATGCTAAGCCAAGTCAGGCTATTTATTTTTCGATTGCAACAGACACTGGACCGCTGGATGGCGCCTGCTGACTGTTTTACATGTCGCTATTGTAAAAATACCGGGATGTACTATAGTCAAAGGATTCTCATGTCGGTCGCCGCATACCTACCTTGCACTGACGAGAGCCAACAGCTCGAAACTGCAGTCTGCAAGTGGTGTGTGACGACTGGCAAGGGAGCTCCTTTAAGTAGGATCAGTCTTTCGGCTGGTGTTTGTTGCAATCGAAGCATTAGCGTTTTGATGGTAATATGCAATTATTACACTTAACGCGCCAGGCTTGTAACTTGTAATTCAGCGCTCGGCGGGGCACATAGCCCGGAGAGTAGCTGTTGGTTGCAGTCTGGTTAGGTTCCTTATAGTAAAATAAGGATTTATAGAGGAGTTTGCGACTAAAAATATTATGTTTAATATTCCGCCCTCTCAAAGCACATTTGATATTTTTGTGTCGATAATGTACTTGGCAAGAGTCAAGACACAAAAAATCACTTTACTCGTCATGAAAAATGCTACTTTCTCTTCAAAAATCGAATATGAATAAAGTATTTTCGTTATTTTTTCTTCAATTACTTTTAGTGCCGTTCGTAAGCGGCAGCAAAAGACTTTTACTGCCGCTCAGAATGTTGAGAACGGAAGTAAAAAACTTTAAATATTCTCAAATACATACTTACAACTTATTTTAAACGTAAAGATGTTAACAGATTATTTTAATTTGAAATTAAATTCACATTGATCTAGTATTGACTGAAAGCACATTTAAGTATGTTTTAAAGGATTTTGTTAATATTAGTTCACAATTTCGTTAGTACTTTTTCTCTGGCTGACAGTTCAAATTAAAAATTTCTTATTCACACTTACAGTTAGCATGTACTTCTGGAAGATAATGGGTTGTCTTTGTTCTTTGAAGGATCGATAAGGACAGTCCACCATTTTGAAAAAGGAGTTGAGCGATTTTGTTCTCAAATATTTCGACTCCCGTTCAATTTAGATGAAATGAAATGAGATGAAATTGAAATGAAATTGTTGAAACATTTTTAGTCCTCCTCATAAAAATAATAATAATATTTATTGTTCATAAGATCAGTTATAGTGGTATTGAACTCGTCACAAACACAATTTAAATTTAAAACATTAAATAAATAAACGAGAAAGTCTTGGGACTATAAAAAACATCAAATCAGTCACTAAGTTAAGGAATAATAAATAAGTAAATACAAGAAACGTTAAATACTTAATTTTCTAAGAACACAATCAATACCGGATGTTAGAAATGTATGGGAATGGTGGAAAATCTCGAACAGTTTGCATAAAATCGAAAAATAAAAAAATTGGTGTCAAAAATTTTCCAAAAAACTATCTACTGATACCAAAATGACCTCCCCACCCACCACCCTGTGGGTGGGACGAGGAGCAACTTTAAAATTCCAGATGGAAACCCTTATTTTTTATTGCGGAATCGGATTCTACGGCAAAAAATAATAAATTTTATTCCGGACATTTTTTTCGATTCTTGCATGGTGTCGCTGTAATCGCAAAAAATGAAAAGAAGACATTACTGTTTCAAGGGTAGCGTCTTGTGACCATAAAAAACGTCCAATTCAAAAACTGAAAAACACGTATTTGTTATTTTTACGAAATCTATCCAATGATATTGGATTCGACTCTCCCACCCCTAACCCAGTGGGTGGGGCGGGGCAACTTTGAAATTTGTAATGAAAATCCCTATTTTTTATAGCGGATTTGGCTTCTACGGCCAAAAATACGTGAATTTTATATCGGGAATTTTTTTCGATTCTCGCAAGGTGTCGCTGCAATCGCAAAAAATTGAGTGGAAACATCAAAGTTTTGAACGCATACTTAAAAAAATACGAAAAGTAAAACTACTGATCTCAGAGTGAATGATTTCCCGAGCTGTTTTGAGAACAGTGATTTTACACGATCGTGTGGAAATTACAACAACTATTAACATTTTGTAAATTTATTAGCAGCTAGTAATTTTCAATTTACACTTTTTGCAGGGCAATAAAAAACTCGATTTAAAAAAAAGCTAACAGTGGTTTTACCTCTTAATTCAGCCACTTCAGACAAGTTGTTGATCGCAGCCTGTGAAGGCAAGGATGTAACTCAGCCATTTAAGGCAATGTGAGGATTTCGGCGAGTTGAGGCAAATAGTTTACAGCTTAACTGCTACACTAGCAGGTTTTAATTTTAAGATTATAGCAGGTGTTCAAAATGGTTCCCATTGAATTCTTGGCATTGTCCGAGACTAACGTAAAAATTTTCAATAGCACTTCTTATCATCTGAGGTAGTATTTCTGCAAAAAATGTTTATTATGCGTTGCCTCAGCTCTTCCAAATCATGAGGTTTAGTGAAATAAATCTTACCCTTCACGTAGCCCCAAAAAAAATAATCAAGTGGCGCGAGGTCGGAAGATCTTACTGGCCATTCAATAGTTCCTCTTTGACCTATCCATCGAGTTTCGAAAGTACCATTCAAATAGTCCCTAACAATATCCCGATAGTGTGGAGGAGCCCCATCTTGCTGGAACCAAACATTATCGAACTCATCACCAGCAATCTCTTGTATTGCGGGAACTATTTGATTTGTCAACATTTCCAGGTATTTTTCTCCATTCAAATTTCCATCTATGAAAAACGGTCCTATGATTCGATCCCTGAAAACTCCTGCCCAAACATTTAATTTTTGTGGATACTGCGTGTGTGTTTCAAGCATCCAGTGAGAGTTGTCGTCATTCCAATATCTGAAATTATGGCGATTAACTTTTCCACTGAGTTCGAAAGTTACTTCATCTGAGAAGACAAGTAGAGATGACAAAAAATTTGGGTTTTGGTTACTCCTTTCCATCATTAATTCACTAAATTCAAGTCGCCGATCAAAATCATCTTCATTTAACTCTTGGTGAAGGTGAATTTTGTAAGGATGAAATTTCGAAAGTTTCAAATTCTCATGAACTGAAAATGCACTCATATCAAGCTGTTGATTGGCTTTTCTGATTGATAACCTTCGATTTTCAACAAATGCTTGGGCCACTTCCATTTGTCGAGCTTCCGATGTTTCAGATTTTGGTCTTCCAGATTTTGGGCGATTTTTATTTGTCCTTGCGTCTAGGAATCGTTTGATGATACGGGACACAGTAGATTTCGAAATTCCCACTTGATCTACACGGAAAGTTTCGTTGAATAAAATCACAACTTCATCATAGGAAATTTCTTTGTCGCCCCACCCTCGCATTATTAAAAGAGAAACTCTCTCTTCCTCTGTTAAAGTGGTTATTATGCAGAAAAAAACGCGAGAACTAATGAAAAATGAAATATCTTTTTCCGTACAAAAGTGCGCTCCTGCCTCTACAAAAGTTGGAAGGAACTGAACGTTCTCGTTTTCACAAAACAAATACTGTTATTAAGAACGCTTTAAAAAAACATTAATAAAAACTAAGATATCACAGATATTGTTTTTTAAACTGGAGGTTTTTTTGTCAACACGAGTAGCTAGAGTTTGTAAATATTTACAAACTTATGGACGCTTAAGGTTTATTTCAATTTTGTGCGATTGCAGCGACACCTTGCGGGAATCGAAAAAATTGCCCGATATAAAATTCATGTATTTTTGGCCGTAAAATCCGAAACCGCTATAAAAAATAAGGATTTTCATTACAAATTTCAAAGTTGCCCCCCGCCTCACCCACTGGGTTAGGGCTGGGATAGTCGAATCCAATGTCATTGGATAGATTTCGTAAAAATAACAAATAGTGTTTTTCAGTTTTTGAATTGGGCGTTTTTTTATAGGCACAAGGCGCTACTCTTGAAACAGTAATGTTATCTTTTAATTTTTTGCGATTACAGCGACATCATGCAAGAATCCAAAAAAATGTCCGGGATAAAATTTACGTATTTTTTGCCATAGAATCCGACTCCGTAATAAAATATAGGAATTTCCATTTGAAATTTTAAAGTTGCCCCTCGCCCCATCCACAAGGTGGTGAGTGGGGAGGTCATTTTGGTATCAGTAGATAGTTTTTTGAAAAATTTTTGACACGTATTTTTTTATTTTTCGATTTGATGCAAACTGTTCGAGATTTCCCACCGTTCCCATACTTTTCTAACACCCGGTATATTCACAAGTACTATAAAAAAACATGATCTAGTAAAAATAAGCCTACTTATAAGTTAACATTATTAAGCTGCTTTACGTGGTTAGGTAGCTTATTATACAATTTTATACCCCATATATTTTGGCCTCTTTTTAAACAATGACAGTGTATGCCTTGGGATAAGTAAATTTTCTTGATGCCGTGTGTCGTAGTTATGGTTGTGATTATTTATTAAAAATTCATATATATTTGATTTCACATATGTTACTATTTCTAAAATCTAAATACAAACTAGTGGCAATAATATTTGCAATTCTTTAAATATATCTCTACAGGAAGTTAGATGGTTAAGTCCTACTATACTGCGCAGTGCTCTTTTTTGAAATGTAAAAACCCTTTCACTGTAATGAGAAGAGCCCCAAAAGGTAATAGCCTGGAATAAAACTGTGCATAATAATATGACAGCAATATACTTAGTGATATATTTTAATCTGTACAACGCAAAACATAAAGATGGAACTTTATTACACAATGTATCAATATAAACATGAATTATCAATGTGGATCCCCACAAATTTTGTAGAATTAATTTGGGCTAAGGACTTATCTTTAATCTTGAGAAGGTAACTTTGATTGTAATTTATAATTCTAGGTGTAAAATATATAAATACTGTTTTATCACTATTTATTACCAATTTATTAGTATTCAATTTTGTAGCAAAACTTTCAATTTTTTGCTGGGTGTCCGTTTTTAAATCGTTGATATTTTCATTAGAATTTACACAGGAGTTATCATCAGCAAACATAATTAAGTCACATTCATTAGCAACATTTGGAAGGTCATTTAAGAAAAGTATAAATAGTAGCGGACCCAATACCGAACCTTGTGGTACGCCACAAATTACATCTAATGTGTGAGACATGACGTCAGTTATTTCCACGATTTGTTTTCTGTTAGACAGAATAACAGTAACCACTCACCTAGTATCCCTCTGAATCCGTATTTAGATCATTTTTCCATAAGTAATTTATGTTCTACAAGATCAAAAGCCTTGCTCAAATCCATGAACAAACCGAAACATTTATGATTCTTATTTAAATTATCATACAAATTATTGAGGAAACTAAGCATAGCGGTTGTTGTCGATCTGCCTCCTCGAAAACTGCTGCTCGTCACATAAAATATCATGCTGTATAGAAAATGCAATTATTCTGTCGAATACCACTGGTTCCAAAATGTTAGATTTTTAGTTGACAGTAATTCTATAGGTCTATAGTTACCTATTAACGAATTATCATCTTTCTTGTGTATTGGAATAATATTGGTAACTTCTCATTCTCGGTGACAGGGTCTATAAATACATTTTGATAGTTTTTATAGTTTGTTGCTTGCTTCCTGATTGACTCACTAGCGATAAAGTTTTTGGCTAACTTATTAGAAATTTCTGTAAAATACTCATTCATGCGATTGTATTATAGTTATCGACAAAATTAACCATAAAGTTTGTTTCAGTTCTACGCTTGGTGTGGTCATTTTATAGTAAGCACAATAGTGTCAATATTTTGGACGTTGGCATTTGAATCACCTCTAATTATAATTGAGAAACACTTGCTTGGCAAACAAACTGAAGGAGGTATGATAAATATTCCTCATGACAATTGCATTTGTTCAATCACTTGCTATTTTTAGGCAAACAACCGCAACTTCAAAATGGCAATTCTGATATAGAAGCAAGGGAAAAAAATATATCATAACCTTTGATTTCGATAACGCAATTGATTTCAACGATGAAGATTTATCCATATCACCTTCGAAAGTATTTTAGTACAATTATTTTTCGTATATATTTATTGAGGAAGGTAACACATGATGATCTCTTAAAAATTGTAACTTTTTGATATCTAAACAAAGTAGAATTTAAGTAAATTATATTACATACTACATAAGTCTGAAGAAGTTAAGCTATACCAAAGATTATTATTAAAGTCATTAATAGTAGTAAAAATAATTTATACTTGTATAAAAATAAATGTTTTAATAACGAATATACACATGAATAAAATTGAAGTATTTGTCTATGATTTCGAATTATATTTTTTAATATCTTAAACTATCATTGAGAGTTCACGAAAGTTTTTGATGCCAAGCTAATAGGACGCCAAATACCGATTCGAAAATTGTTGGAGAAAAAAGGTGAAACAGTTGATGATGATTTTGAGTGGAATAAAACTTAAATTGAATAATATATCACTTCAGATACCTTATACTTGCATATTGAGAGCATCTACGTAAACGTATATTTAGAAAACGCAATATTTTCCCTTGCATTGAAATAGATCTAACACATTCTGGTTAGAAATATGAGGATAATATGTTTGTACCTTAGTTATGACAAAAAAGTCCTTTGCCAGATGGTTTAATAAAAGCGTGCAATTGTAAAAAATCATGTAGTACTAATGCAAGTAGCTGTAAAAAAAATAACGTTAATTCTATATCTATATGCGGTTGTGGTCTTGACTATTATAAAAATGTGTAAGTTGTATATTCACTTTAATTGTATTTTAAAATGAATTAAATAAAAAATAAAGTTCAACATGCATTTTAAATCTTATATTACTCTACTTAAAATTATTATATTAAATATTTGCAACGTTTCGTATTTTACACAAATTGTTTCATACTTCAGTGGATACTCGACGAGCTAATTCAAGCGTATGTTCTATAAAAATGCCCATAAATATGTATATATCATAGTGAGGCGCGCCGCTACACTGACAGGCGCGCACGCGCACACATCTTAACAGTTAAAAAACAAACACTTAAGCTAAAAAATAACTAAATAAATAAAAATAAAATATATCTACAGTATATTATGGCATAAGCTTCAAAGAATAGATACAAATTTCTCTTACATTAGAAAACATTAATATCCATATAGTTTTCTTAGTCCCGAAAATCGCAAATTTAGCGTTTTTTGATATTTCAAACGCATTTTCTGTTTGTTTTGGTGTGAAAAATACGAATATATTTTTTTTCGAAATCAAAAAAATTAATTTTTCTAATTTGTTTAAAAAACTTTGTTTAAACAACTCTTGACCACATTTTCATCTGGCAAACTGTACTTCCTTATAAAAGAGCACATTTTGAACAAGAATGCAGAAAAATATTTCATGACTGATTTCGTCCGGACTATATCGTTCTTGCTTGTTAGATTACATATAATGTAACTTACTTTGCTGTTGAAAAAAGCATCGACGTGTTACTGTGATATATCACGAGGTCATCAAATGTAAAGAATATATTAAAGGCCAAGGGTATAAAAAAATTGAGAAGTCTTAGAATGCATTCGGGAGACTTCGAAAAATCGAGTTAACTACCTTAATTTCGTCATATATTTCGATACAGCCACAGTGTGTATTGTACAATCCGTTAAGAAACTATATTTGCATTTTAAGAATGTAATAACCACAGTATTAATTATAGGATCAGAAATATTTTCAAATAGGCTACATCTGAAATTGGTAAGTATACATAAAAATAGGAACCTATTATCTCTTTAATACCACACGAAATGTACACATAATTTAGGACCACTGCACCGTAATCTCTAAAGTGGTAATAAATGGTATATACTTATATATGAAAGACAAATATGACACTAATTACTTGGATTACATTTAATTATGAAAGAATTATAATATTTAAATTGATAAGGAAATTGTACTGATTTTTTATAAAATAAAAATGCAAATCGAAGTGATATTTATAAAAATTAACAGATCTTTGGAAATCATAAATATTTTCTAATATTATCAAGTAAGCATCATGTGATAGATATTTAAAAATTTACATTTTTTATAAAAAAAATTAAAATCTTTTGCTATCCTATATGTAACTGTAAATGGAGAAATGTGGAAATAGTACATAATATATAAATTCCAAAATATTTCTCCTTTTTTTATGCATTTCACATAGAAATTTATTAAATACATTAGACAGTTATAACAATTTTAAAAGCTAATATATCGTGTGAGATTGAGATCCTCTCAAGCATAATTGACTCCACTCCATATAAAACTGTACTTCGATCAGACATCAAGAAGCATTTTCATGGAAGTAATTCACTTCGTCTGCGCAATGGACATTATCAGGTGGCCAAATATTGACTTATCATAAATATTCTCTCTTGTGATAGTAACGATCAAACATTTATTATCTAATTCTAATAATGAACTTGTGATGCATTTTCGTCCACCTCAGAAGATGACGAGGAGAAAAAGGGCAATTTTTTGAGATTCGAGCTTCTGAAACAAACGCGTATCCGGTATGACACGGTTTTGGCCCGGGCGCCAGTCCCAGTTCTTGAGTGTCTAGAACACCACTACCCAAAAGTCGGATAGGCGAGGCTGAGCAGCTCAAATGGGGACATTAGGCGTTCACACAATAACTAAAACTCGGAATCTGGTAAATAAGGTTAGTTTATCCAGTTAAGCCTACTATATACAAATCTACTTTTACTAAATAATTATCCCAAACAAACTCAACACGTTATTAAATAACAGTTAATAGTAGCAAGCGGCGCAATGAAAGCTCTCAAATGACAAGAATAACAAGCAGCAAAGCGGTCACATAGAGTAAAAGGTAAAGCGGTATCACAGAATAACAAGTAAAGCGGTAGTACAGAGCAAACAGTAAAGCGATAAAACGGATGCAGACTAAATATGGATACCAGGTATGAGAAGCATGACCACAGATATATAAAAAAATACAGTGAAACATTTTAGAGAAGTTATATACAATACTTGGCTAGTGCACGGAATGGTACTAATCAGGGGTCTGAAAAAAAAGACTGGTTAGTGAAACCTATAAAGTTAAGATATGATTAGCGAAAACTATTTATGACTCTTCAGTACCCTCTCTGCGCCTTCCATGGAGAACTACTGAACGGCACCTACGGCACTTATAAGTCCACCAGAACGGAAGCTGGAAATCAAAGTATGATTAGTGAAACTATTTAGAACTCTTCAGTGTTCTCCCTGCGCCTCTTAGAGAGGTTAACCACTGAAAAGCACCTACGAGTTATAAGTCCGCCAGGATAGAAACATCTGGACCCTCGTGAATGAACTGGACGGCTCCTCTGACGGTCGCTCTTGCTGTAGTTGTTGACGATATTGCATTAGCCAAACTTACCCATTAGTTTATGTTCCTTCTCTATGGTCTTATTTACTTTTTGATGTTAGGGACGGGCACGTCTACTACAGTGGAACGGTCGGAACGGAATACACTGCACGGCTCCTCAGATCATTTCAATATTTTCTTGCAGATCGGAGCAGGTGGCGGACAGGTACGTCTAACGCTTGGAACGGCAACTAGTAAACTGATTGTCGGACGCCTTTAACTGTTCCGTTACTGAGAGGATGACGCTATACAGGTGCGCTTCGTTACAAACCTCAAACAAAGCAAAATACATATGATCAAAAGCCAGTTGAAAATAGCCAAGAAGTAGAAAATTATGTAAATGTTAAATCCTAATTTTGAAAATAATAACTTTAGTGGTAATTTGATATAGTGAATAATCACAGTGGAAAATATCGAAATAATAATTTTAATCACAGTACTTTGCCAGTGTGTACAAGAGCTGAAAGAATACGTTTAAAGATTATGTGTTGTCGTGTATTTAACATTTATAAATTTGGGTTAATATTGTAGTAAAAATACTTGTTTAATTCAATTTTAAGTTGTTACTTAGTATTTTCTGAATGGGCGAGATATTATATCGATTAGATATTAGAAGTTGTCAGCACAACTTAGACTGTGTTGGCAACTAGCAGAAAACATGAAGTGCTTGAGAGTGTTTCCTTGGATCTTGTTTATTGGCCACCGTTTTTGTAAAAGTTTAAAATAAAATGTGTTTAAATTTTATTCTCTTTATTTACGAACAATTTAAAACTGTAATATTGAGCATACAAATCTCACTCCAATGCATCTACTTAGAGGAAAAAAGCAACAAAGAAACTCAAATTGTAACATTCCTCTAATAGCAAAACATCTTCTGGTCGCATGTTCCAGTTACTTCATTTACAGGCATCGCTTAAATTTAAAAAATGCAATTAAAAATAACGGTATTGGTAAACTAATAACTTACATGAAAACTTTTAATCCCTTCAAAAGACAACATAGAAATGATTATGGCTATTGGCTAATGACCTATGTAGCTGGTGCCGCATGAAATTTTGAAAGCAATATAAATATTTTAATGTACTGAAAAAACTAAAATCCATTAGCGTATCAATCTTATATATATATTGTAATAACTATAGTTGCTTTGACATTTTGACACGTAATTTTTAATTCGTTTTAAGTCTATTCTATTTCGCGATTAACATTCATTTAAGGTTAATTCCTAGACTGATAAGCTTATTGACATATTTGTGGAAAATTTGATAAAAACAAAGCTCTGCTTCAGTTCCATAGTCCTTACAATCCGCAACAGAATGGCTGTCATTATCGCCAGTCTACCAGTCAAACAATACAACAATGAGGATATTATTTCTGCTATTGTTAAGCTTAAACACCGTGACTAGTGATATTGCTGAAATTATTATTCTAAAATATCAAAATTATACAGTACCTGATACCAAATTTGTTTGCTTGAATTTTGAAATTACTGCAAATATTAGTGCAAAATGCGGGGAGCAGTTAGAGATTGTATGTGGAAATTTGACTTTAATTGCGACATGTAAGTATAAAAAGAATAGTTGTATATTAGTCTTGAAGTTTTTAAAATATGATTAATGAATTTTTATTATGTGATATTTGATCATATCATAATAATTATTACAATTATTACGAATCGTTTATGTTGGATCTCATTTTGAATTTAAATAACATGACTTCAACTGAAAAAAGTAGTACCTAATACAGTATTAAAACATTTTAGACTGTTTCTTGTCATCAGTATTCTATTTTTAAAGTACTTTAAAATTCAAATTGAGATTTTTTAATCAAGTTAGTATGGTACACTCAATATTTTTCAGTGCATTTATTTGAAGGGGTGGTCATTTCTAAAGAACGTTTTCTCAGCTCATTTTCATGAAAACAGTTGATCCTAACTTCATGTGTTATACAGCGTGTTTCATGAGGAACTGTACATACTTCCAGGAGCGGTTGTTTAAATTTCAGACACTTTATACACTTATCACAGTTGATAGATTGCTATTTCAATGTTTTTTAAATTCCAGGGCCCGACTTCTTTAATTTGTTTTTTTCCGATTCCTGTAGAAAAGATCACTCTGTATACATTTTTTTAACATTCAGTTGCCAATTACAAAAGCCCATACATCACTAAACAAAACCATGTAATTACATTTTTTGTCGCACCTTTATTAATTTTAACCTCTCCACAATAAAATTGTGAGAGGTTACTAAAATTGGTTCAAAAACGAAAATTGAGATAACATCAAATTTTGACGTTTTGAGGTCCTAGGAACCCAAAAAAGTGATTTTTGAAAAATGTCTGTGTGTGTGTATGTGTGTTAGCACGATAGCGCCGAAACTGCTGAACGGATTTGAATGATACTTTGCATGTGCGTTTCTTTGGATCTGAAAAGGTTTTGGTTGAGATCGGATTAAGTTTAGTGCCATTTTGACGCAACAAGTTGTTTATTTTATAATTACTTTCAATTTGCAATCGAACCATTGAAAAGCAGTTAAAATTCTGATTTCAACGATATATCACACTTTCACCCTTTCGATTTGGTTTCCGTGAAAGAAATTAAAAACAAAGCAAATATGGCATAGATCGCATTTCGCATGATACTAGTAAAATTACTGAAATGCTAATATTTCATTT
Source organism: Leptura quadrifasciata (assembly GCA_963675555.1). NCBI lineage: Eukaryota > Metazoa > Arthropoda > Insecta > Coleoptera > Cerambycidae > Leptura > Leptura quadrifasciata. The sequence goes on along the minus strand of OY776678.1, from coordinate 89,746,249 downwards.
AACAAAGACAGCCGCGAGCGATCGGATTGCAATGAGCAAATTTTGACGATTGTCATTGTCATCGTTTGTCATCCGATAACGTTGGTGTCATGTCATGTTAATAAGATTCTGGCATATTTGTAACTTTTAGTGGATTGTCACAAACTTTAAAGGTAGATGTAACAATATCATATGCTTTCTGTACCTTCGTTGATGAATTTATTATAGATTACCAATTTTCAGTTGGTTGCTTTACAAATCTGTAGTATTTAGGATAACTAGACTTTCTTAATCGTTCAAGTGATGTTAAAGTTGTTAATATCCTAATAGTATATTATTCAACGAGTGGGGAGGTTCCAGTCGCTTCCAGTAGCTGCCGATTTTTTTACAAGATATTGAATTTGGCAAAATGAGGAATTTGAAGAAAAACAGCTTCATTTGCTTACATCAATTGTCCAAATAAATAGGAAAATGGTCAATTTAAACTCGGTAAATAATATTCAATATGGAAAAAAATGAAAACCAAAGTTTTTTTTATTCCAAAGAAAGTGTAGAGTATAAATAATTAGTTGCATTTTAAACAAACAATTTTGTTTTTATTATAATTATAGTAGGCCTAAGTAGTTTGATATTTCTATATTTGTTGTCATAAACATTAGAACTAGTGTACTTTTAATGGCCAGCATAGTCTGCAAATAATCATGCCTTATAATTTTACAAATGAGGAATATGCCGATATTATTTATGTTTATGGATTGTGTGATGGTAATGGTAGACAAGCCACAGAGGAATACCATCATTTTCCTAGGCAGGTTTTTCTAAACCTTCGCCAGTCGCTGACGACTGCGACCGAGTAGCGTCCGGTAGTAGCCAAGACCTAATTCCTCAAACCCGTTTTCCTAGCCTGCACTAATTAGTGTTTCTCGCTTAGATTATATTTGTAGCACAAGTTGTTCATCGTCTATGGTACCGTCTGTCATTCCTTCTGTAAATTAGAATTTTATTGACTAAAATCAAGTTTTATATGTACACTACAGTAAAGGATTTTTTTTTAGTTATTGTTAGTATGGCTTTCAAGCGCTGTGTGGATAGTACTGTGTAGACCTAAATTATATCATGCCACTAACTGTCAATAAGCCATAATTACAAAATAACAACAAATATTTACTTTGAACTGGTCGCCAGTGTACCCACCAATGAAATATGCAATGTATATGTACTATACTTTTACTTTATATAGCTATGACAAGTAAAAACTACAAACACACCTGCTCAAAATATTATTTCTAATTTATATTCGTCGACGAATTAGTCGCACCACTGCTCTCGGAGATGAGCGGCGACTCGCGGACGGACGAACGACGACCATTCGCTGGGAGTAACTACTCATTAGCAGGTAGGAAAACATTCAGGTTAAAATGCATTGGAGATGTCTTGACGAATCGGTCGCGGTTACTCGATCGCATTCGTCAGCGACTGGCGAAGGTGTAAGAAAACCTGCCTTAACAGAGGGACACCAAATCATCAGAAATTTTCAATTGTGTATCGTTATGCAAGGGAGCACGGCAGGTTTCCATAAAAAAAGTGGAACGAAATATTGTTCAAAACGTTGAGGAGCAAGAAAATATCATTAATATTGATCAAGAACACCCTGAAGTAAGTATCCGATGAGTAAGTACCCAATTAGGAGTTCCTCATGTGCGGGTTTGGAGGACTCTAAATAAAGAAAAATTACATCCATATCATATACAGCAAGCGCAAAGGCTTCAACAGGGTGACAATATAAATAGGTTAGAATTTTGCCAGTGGATTATAGATCACAGACCAGCTACATATCGAACTTTATTCATAGACGAGGCCCAATTTACACGGGATGGCGTATTTAATTCAAGAAATTCGCATAACTGGGCCAAAACAATCCTCATGTTATAAGAGAAGCCCATTCTTAACATAAGTCCTCGGTAAATGTTTGGTGTGGTATGATTAACAGCAACCTAATTGGCCTACATATTCTCCGGCAAAGCTAACTACAGAGGTGTATTTAGATTTCTTACAAAATATTTTACCTGGTTTAATGCAATACTTTCAGTATGACGGAGCTCCTCCTCATTTTGGTATTGAGGTAAGAAAGCATTTGGATAATGAATATCCAAACATATGGATTGGACGTGGAACCTCATTCTTGGCCGGCTAGATTACCATATTTCAACCACATCGAGTATTTTCTATGGGGATATCTCAAAACTAAAGTCTACAGTGTCCCAATAAATAGTAGAGAACAGTTACTTCAGCGAATTATCCGCTGTAGTTACCAAATTAGAAACAATCCTGGACAAATTAGAAAATCTCATGCAATTTAAATAAACGCCAACAAAAAAGTATAGAAGCTGGAGATTCTCATTTTGAAAATTGCTCTAAGTATTTGTAAAACTTTTAAATATACTTTTATAAATATTTATTTGACCATTTTTACATATTTGGACAATTAATGTAAGCAAATGAAGCTGATTTTCTTCAAATTTCCCATTTTGCCAAATTCCATCGCTTGGAAAAAAAATCAATAAAGGTTCGACAAAAAATCTAATTACATGGTATTGTTTAGTGATGTATGGGATTTTACAATTGGCAACTGAATGTTAAAAAAATATATGCACAGGGTGATCTTTCTTACAGGAATCGGAAAAAACAAATTAAAAAAGTCCGGCCCTGGTATTAAAAAAAAAATCATAATATAAATCTATCGACTGTAATAAGTGTATAAAGCGTCTAAAATTTAAACAAAATCCGAACAATAGTAAGGACGTTCTGGCCAAAGTAAATTTGGATTAAAATCAATTTTTTCACCCTGTATCTTGTGACGTGAACCGTAAGGAAATGGCCTTTTCGGTTAAGCACTCGCCGGCTGCTCTTCTGTTCGGAGGCGGGTCGTAGGTTCTTTCGATAACTTTAACTTAACCAACAGTTTATATTGAAGAAAGAGTTGTTAATTTGTAAGCTCTGGGGCGCCAGTCAATTTCTTGACAGAGAAGGGGTTAGAGACCAGAATAAAAAAATTAAGTAATGTATACTAAATATAATAATAGTAAAAAAAATGTATAAATACAAAGCCACCAACAAATAATAATATAATACACAGGATAAGGTATAACACAATTGCTAAAATTAGATTTACTAAGCTATGAGGGTGTGAGGCACAAATGGAACAAAAAAAGTTAAAAAGATTAAATTGATTTTATGGCCTCTCCGGCTATGAATATTTTAACTTCTAGAATATTTCAGATTCTAGAAATAAAAAAGGTACAGTACAAATGACCCTGACCTTGTCAGTAATCCTGAAGGGATAAAGAAATCTCAAAAAAACAAGATGGAATTTAAATTCCCAAACAGCTGTTTAGTTAACAATAAAAAAAAGATTTAATTATGATGCAATACTTTGTCCCTAAATAATGAAATGTTGGAGGCTCCTCCCTGCAGTTGTAAACTAGACCAGTTGTACTTACAATCGTTAAGGCGAAGGCTGGAGAATTAGAATAGTTACCAACTAGCTGGACCAACAAACCATTCAGCAAAACTAAGCTGGTTGAAAACGATGACCGAACATCTCAGGTGGAACGTCTTAGTTCTTTTAGATTACATGACCCGTTCCGGCATCCACGACAGGTGTTATGTGTCCTCAAGCCACATAAGTGGGTAATACCTGCGACTGGCTTAAATCTTTGAGCGTCAGATTATCGGGTGAGGGTTGGCAAGGCCCTCCAAAAAACCTTAGATGTTGTTAGGTTTTCTATTACAGAAAGGTGGTGTCTGCACTTGGCTGGAGTTACAGCAAAAATGCCTCTAGTAACATGGCTACTCCTTTTTTTACTTTGACACAAAAAATGACCAAAAAATCCGCCACAAAAACTATCATTTTTCCCTCTAATCCGGGGCTACCAATTATAGCATAAAATTCCTATAGTAGAGTAGAGCCAAGTTTGAAATGCCCCATTTGATCTGTCTTTTAATAGACCAGTATTCCTGAGATGTTGTCATTGTATTTTCACACTATTTATTTGTTGGTTATATTAATGTCATCTGACATTGCCTTCCAATTCAGAACTATAGACTGTAGAACCCTCTGTTGTTGTCTTAATTTACTACAATGTATTGAGTGCTGCATAAGGTCGTCAAGTGAAATATGCAAGAAGTCGCATTATAGCCCGGGCACGCATGAAAAATGGATTATTCAAAAAAATTATGTTACAATCTCAGAAATTAAGAACGACAGGAAAATTTCAATGGCGGTTTCTGAATACACAAGTGATTCTCTACCGCCCCTAAAAGTATGTACAGTTCCTCATGAAACACTCTGTATAATAAAGAATCGTGTAAGTAATTAGATTTCTAGTTTTATTATGTGTATTTTGATACAGTGCTCGATGCTTCCTCCAAATTTCCGTACGCCGGCTTGGGTTATGCCACGAGACTGGACTATGGCAATTTCGATCAATGCTTGACAATTAATCATAAATATGAAGGCGGAAGAATTTTAGGGAAACACTGTAATGCTGGACTTATAATTCCTGACGGCGTTGGTAATTTATCGGACTTTAATGTGAGTACAGGATTGGTTGTAATTATTGGTCTTTCTTAATGTGGGCGGCGCCGTAGACGTAATTCCACAATTTCTCATATATCTCTGAACCGATTTGTCTATCTTTTCTTATGTGAAAAATAAAATAGTATGGACTATTTTTCTTTGTATGAAAAACATTTTTTTTTTTAGTTTTCAATAGTCCAGCACCATTTTATCGAGTGTTCTCTAAACGTCTATCAATTTTTTTTATCGGTTCAGGAATGGAAGAGAAATTGTTCATCCACGAAATCATCTTTTTAAACGGCACCGACACACTTAATATACACTAAGTTTTAAAGTGATAATTGCAACATCATGGTGTACTTTTTTGTCGTATTAAATATAACGATGTATTTCATTTTCAGTCATATTATTATTTAGGAATATGTATGCCAGATGCGTGTTCCGCAAACGATTACAATACGATAGCAAAGAAAATAATTGAGGATTTTCCACCACTTTTTCTAGATGGAAAGTGTCAGACCGTTGAAACGAACTCAGAAATTACAGTTACAGACGTGATCACGATGTAAGTTTGCTGGTATATAAAATATTCCATTTGAACGGGTCTAAAATGTTGTAATATTGAAGTACAACTAACAAACTAACTTACATATCCTACAATATTTTAAAAATCGTTTATTATACACGTAACACTTTTTTGCAGACTTATTAACTAATAAATTATGATTTTTTTTAATACATTTATTTAACGTCGGCTTATTTCCGCTACTGAGGCCTATCACCGACGCCTATAGACGAGCTTCCCCCAACCAGGAATTTTACCGAACCTCTTCCCTTAAGAAGAGTAGGGATCTTTTACTTGCCTAACATTTAATAGACAAGGGACCGACGGCTTTACATCCCCTCCGAAGGATGGTATATCTCCTATACAACCCTCGCCTAAGGTTGTATAGCTTCCGCGCATACACTGATATACAATCCGCTGGAAAATGTGTGGGGCGAGGACGCGGTTTCCGTTGGAATGGTCACCCATCCAAGTACTAACTGCGCCTGTCGTTGCTTTACATCGCATACCGAAGTATGTACATAGTAAAGATGCACCTACGCTCGCCCCCAAAAAAACAGATTTCAGAACAACTATTCTATAAAGGGAACGATAATAGAACGCTATGTATTGATTAAAGACTTGGGTATTTACTTCGATCCTGATCTGAGTATTTGGGTACATATAAGAATTAAGTGTAATGACGCAATTAGATTGATTGATTTCATATTGAGAAATAGCAAATTATTTACCAATATGGAGTCTTCAAAATTATTGTACTATTCATATGTAAGATCCACATTTGAATATGGAGCAATAATCTAGAATCCACATTACCAAACTCACAAAAATAGTAGGGAACAAATACAGAGACAGTTTTTAAAGTTAGTAACATTCAAATCAATAGGACAGTATACAGAAAAAGGTGTAAACAACAACAAATTATTAAGCACAGTTAATTTAGAGCGCCTTGAATTTAGAAGAATTTGCTATTTTCTGATATAAACACATTCCCGAATACGAAGCTGGCCAAGCACACCGACGACACAGCCATTTATGCGTATTCCCAATATTCTGCTCAAAGCGCACATGGCCTGTGTCACGGCGTATTATGACTAGTGGAAGATTCGGGTAAACGTTGAGAAATCGGTAGCGATAGTCTTCACGCGCAGATTTATTGAAAATAGAATCCTAACACCAATCTCGATCCGGAGAAACCAAATTCCAACCAAGATGTGCGTGACGTATCTGGGGGTCAGACTGGACCAGCGACTGACGTTTAATACGCACATTAATGAGACAATACGGACGGTCTACTCTCTGTCCAGGAGTCTGTATCCATTCATGGTCAGGGGTAGCAAACTTTACCAACAAAATAAAAAATTGTTGTACACGATGGTCGTCCATCACATACAGCGCCGGTGTGGTGAGCATACCGACCACGGCAATGAGAAAACTAAAAGTACTCGAGCACAAATTGATGCGCCTCATTTCAAATTCTGGAAGGTACACCTCCCTCAGAGACCATAACACCGATAGCAGACTATGTCCAGCACATCTCTTAAAACTTCTATTTGTTCAAGCTGGGCGATAGTCTGTTAACAACGCACATAACTCAAATTAGACAGCATAATATCCCATTTCGGATTAAACACATGTACCCTACCAGACGTTACTGATTTTCCGGCAACTCCTGTAGCCAAGTTTTCATCAATTATAACATCCGCTTGCCTATCCACCTTTAATGATATTTCATACCTTTGAATCTTTAAATCTTTCCTATCCCTTTCTTAATCTCGGTTTATTTATTTTTGTTCCGTTTGTTTTTTGTTTTCTTTTTGTACATTTTTGTCTCTAAATTCATTTTCCACCAAAATTCTAACAAAAACCGTAATTATTGAACTCAAAGTTTAGGCTAGCCTATGCGGAGCCCGGAATTTTCACACTTCGCGGAAGGCTCCTCGTTTAGGTTGAGGTATCTGTTCATTTAGGTATATGAATTTTAACACCTATTTTAATCTGTTTTTTAACAGAAGTAGTTTATGTTAAGTTTTAATTGTTTTTAGCCAAGCCGAACCTAATCCGCTCGACCCTGCAATCCACCACTGCGAATCACGCGATGGTTGTACGGTCGGTCCCGGTGTGAGTTCTGGGGAGGCAATTATTCAAATTTTAACTTGAATAAAGAACTGTTAATTGACACATAGTTAATGTGTAAATGTGGATATGTTTTGTTTTTGCTTTCTACCTGCTTATGTTATAACTCTTATGTTATAGAATTTTACTATATAATAAGTATTTCATACAATTTCTTCTAACGAATAATCTGTGATTATAGTATCGTGCATAATTTTTGCCTTGTACCTATTGGGCAAACAAAGTATTTATTTATTTAAAAGAAATCATGAAGGGAAAACAGTGTGGTCATTACATTAATCCACTTTTAGTTGTGAAAGAATCTCTCCTGTTATTCCTGTTATTAATATATTTTTATTTTTTAGAACTATATTTGCAGTATGTTCTCTACTAATGATCATCTGTACAGTATACGACATTTATTTGCACAAAACGGAAACTAGTAAGTAGAATATTCGTAGCTTTAACTGTTATATTGCTAATATAAAATTTTAGAAAGTGTTCATCCATTATGTCTAGCATTTTCTGTTCTATCTAATGGGAACAAATTGTTACAAAGTTCCAAAAACTCAAAAGAACAGATTCAGTCATTTCATGGATTGAAAGTGATTAGTACAATGTGGATTATAGCTGGGCATGGATTTGTAGCTTGGCATAATAGCGTCCTTAGTAATCGGCGTTTCGCAAATACAGTAAGTGGTTTAAGAAAATTAACACAGAAATTCTTCATAAATGTTTTGATTTTCCCTGCATCATTAGAAGGTTACGTAATTTTGTTGAAATAATCTCTAAACTTATTATTTAATTATTTTAAACCTTACCCTCACAGCTTCGCCTCTGCTTCTTTTTAGCAGTAATAGGTCATACTGTCTCAACTTAGTACTATGTGTTAAATTTGATCAATATCGTTAGAGCTGTTTTAGAGGAAAAAACATTTAATTCTTTTTCCACATCTCTTGCAGCATACTGTTTAGAAAATAGCCATACTACTTTATGCTGATACTAAGGAACTACCCCTGTGTCAAATTTAATGACAGTATTACAATCGTTTTACAGAAAAAAATTATTTACTTATTTTAACGTTACCTCCTTTAGCCTCGGTTCCTGGATTTTTTTGGACTAACGAGTTATATCATCTCTTTCTAATACTAAGGGAGCGTTTAGGTATTAAATGTGATTGAAACCGTCGAAAGTAAAAATATCTTAGTACGTCACTTTTCGAGCAAAACATGTCAGAGATTAGTAAGTGACTAATAATAACTAAAAAAGTCAGTTCTATAACTTGAACATTTTTACCTGACTATGGCCTTTCTATTGTAAATATAAGGTTAATTCTATAAATTATGTTATTTTAACGATAAATGATTGGTGGAATCATATTTATTTATTTAAGAAAAAACTATCAGTTCGCTTCTCTCGATTTTTGGACCTAAAAAAATATTTGCAAACTATATTTTTGCCCCTTTATTGAATTGAAATTTTTAGCACTGAAACAATTAAAAACTCTTGTTTCGCAACCATTTTTTCACCACCCTAGCTGGCCCTTGGAAGTTTGATTCTTTTTGGCTTAAATTGAGTTGGGCAATAGGTATTTCCTGACATATTCGACCAGTGTATTGTCGTTTACTTCACTGGAGCTATGCTTCTTAACAATCCAGAAGCCACTGCCCTAAATTCAGACCATGAGTATAGGGCGAATTTCAGTAAAACATTTTAATGTGCTTTTACTACAATCAACTCAACGACTATGCCTTATTGAGAAAATCCTCTTCCAAGTTTAGCGATGATATATATTTTCTGCTAAGGCATATTTAAAGAGATTATGGAAAGATTTTTACTCAATAACAACGATGTTAACTGTAGTAAAAATATTGTTAAGTTGCAAAATATGATCGCTATATTACAGGGAACTCAGTCAATTTAGATGCTATAGTACTTTAATATTATATCGACCGCATTTGATTTTACATTATTGCGTGCATCAGAAGAAAATAAATAATTGATTTGATTTAAACTAATTTCAGTGGTTAAGCAAGAGATATGCAGGATATATCACACCAGCTAATTTAGCAGTAGATACATTCTTTTTCATATCAGGATTTCTGTTAGCCTTTCAATATTTCAAAGGCAAAACGAGAACTTTAGTGGCTCAAGTTAGTTCCATACCAAGTATATGTATACATCGTTACTTACGGTAAGTGAAGTACATTTATACTCATCCATTTCTTATGCCATATTCCTTGATTCATTATTCACCTAAATTTTCTCACTCGACTAACGTGATTGAGCACCCTACACGAACAATCATTATTAATCTGGTGTATAATTTCATATAAATTTAGAATCCTTGATAGTGGAGTGCAATTTAATTTCAATCTTTCAGCACGTTTGCACTTTTAGACTAAAATGTATGACTTTGCCAGATAAGTTGCTTTTGTCTTGTAAATTACGAATCCACTTGCAATAAAATCGTCTTATAAATAAGGGCGCAAATCAAGTTTTTCTAACTAACCACAATGCATGATAGAGCTAATTATGATGTATGTTTTACCCAAAATTATTAAATTCTACGTAGAATTTCTATTTTAAAAATCGGCAGCTACTGGAAGCGGCTGGAACCTCCCCACTCGGTGGATCTTTGAAGCCGAAAAGAGCATTAAGTTGTGTGACAAAACGGCACTAAACATAATCCGATCTCATCCAAAACCTTTTCAGATCTTCTGGGGTACTAAAAAAACCTTCAACTTAATGAATTTACAATCATCTATGCGAGTTATTACCTACATTATCGCTCGTTGAATAATATACTATTAGGATATTAACAACTTTAATATCACTTGAGTGGGGCGAGCGTAGGTGCGTCTTTACTATGTACATATTTCGATATGCGATGTAAAGCAACGTTAGGCGCAGTTAGTAGTTGAGGTGACCGTCCCAACGAAGACCGCGTTCTCGCCTCACACATTTTCCAGCGGCTTGTATATCAGTGTATGTGCGGAAGCTATACAACCTTAGGCGAGGGTTGTATAGGGGATATACCATCCTTCGGAGGGGATGTAAAGCCGTCGGTCCCTTGTCTATTAAATGTTAGGCAAGTAAAAGGTCCCTACTCTTCTTAAGGGAAGAGGTTCGGCAAAATTCCTGGTTGGGGGTAGCTCGTCTACAGGCGTCGCGCGTCGGTGTTAGGCCTCAGTAGCGGAAATAGGCCGACGTTAAATAAATGTATAAAAAAAAACATCACTTGAACGACTAAGAAAATCTAGTTATCCTAAATACTACAAATTTGTAAAGCAACAAACTGAAAATTGGTAAAGTGATAATCTATAATAAATTCACCAACGAAGGTACAGAAGGCATATGATATTGATATTGTTACATCTACCTTTAAAGTTTGTGACAATCCACTAAAAGTTACAAATATGCCGAAATCTTATTAACATAACATGACACCAACGTTATCGGATGACAAACGATGACAATGACAATCGTCAAAATTTGCTCATTGCAATCCGATCGCTCGCGGCTGTCTTTGCTAAATGAAACATTAGCATTTCAGTAATTTTACTTGATTTTAGAGGAATATTTGTAGTTTAATTCGTCGATTTGTCTGTACATATATTTAAAAACGGCACTAAACGTAATCCGCTCTACTTCTAGAGCAGTGAAGAACCCTCACACGTGAATTGACACGTGATGTGATGAGTTTCACGACGTAACGGCTACGCGCATCGATCATGTCATGCGAAATGCGATCTATGCCATATTTGCATTGTTTTTAATTTTTTTCACGGAAACCAAATCGAAAGGATGAAATCAGAATTTTAACAGCTTTTCGATGGTTCCATTGCAAATTGAAAGTAATTATAAAATAAACAACTTGTTGCGTCAAAATGGCACTAAACGTAATCCGGTCTCAACCAAAACCTTTTCAGATCTTCTGGGACACTAAAGAAATGCACACGCAAAGTTTCATTCAAATCCGTTCAGTAGTTTCGGCGCTATCGTGCTAACACACATACACACACACAGACATTTTTCAAAAACCACTTTTTTGGGTTTCTAGGACCTCAAAACGTAAAGATTTGATGTTATCTCAATTTTCGTTTTTGAACCAATTTTAGTAACCTCTCACAATTTTATTGTGGAGAGGTTAAAATGAATAAATAAACGAACTTTTATATAGGTTTGTCTGACAGTAAAAAACAAAAATGCTTATTTGCTCCCTTCTATCACAGATGAAAATTAATTATTTTTCGTATACTTTTCATTTCACATGATGATATATCCCAAAGTATTATATTAATTTAAAAAATATATTTTTTATAAAATATTCGCTATATTTTCCAGCTTTCAATGGTTCTCAAAACAGTTTTTTTGAGAATCAAATAACCGAGATATTTAATAACGAGCGGCGTAATATCGATTTTCAAACATTATCGGCGGCATCAAATTCTGCAGTTCATTATCCCACCAGTTTCGGACTGTTTCAACAACCCGGTCCCTCAATGGCCCATCGTTAAATAAAATAACTCGTATTGTACTTGCGGTTCCTGATATTTTGAAATTTATATATTTATTTATTGTACAAAAATAAGAGCAGGGGAAATATACCCATTATGCTCAACAACAAAAGATATAAGATCAAACAGCGATACATTAAATTACAAGAGAAAAAAATACAAAGTAAATGAACAAAACCGTTATCAATTGAATACAAGTCTGTGGTATCTACATTTAAACGAATTTACACTGGATGCGGACACAACAAATGATGGGAGAGTGTTCCACGCGTCGAATACGCGCACTGAAGCGTAGTATTCGCGAACAAGGGTTCTGAAGGGGTTTCGGTAGTGATAAGGTCACCTCCACGCGACATCTTCTGGCAGCCGATGAGGTGAGCTTAAACTGTGCTAACCGATTTTCGTAATATGAGCGGATACGTCCAAATGATGTCCGGGTTATGCAGCGTTGAACGTTCCCTAAAAGGTTTGAATCACGTATTAAGGTAGGAAACCATACACTGTTTGCGAATTCGAATACTGGACGAACATAATATGTTTTATATAGTTTGGATAAGGTAGCAGGATTCAAGTGGACGAAAGTTTTGTCCAGAAGATATAATTTGGTGTTGACTTTTTAACTTGTCGGGCAATATGGTTGGACCAGGAAAGATTCAAACCAATTGTTTGCCATTAATATTGTACTGCAAACGTGGATTGCGTTTTCCTAAATGGAAAACTGCATACTTACTGATGTTTAACGGAAGTAGTGATGATTCACTCCACTTCTGAACGAGATCTAAATCTCCTTGCAACCGTTGATCCGTTAGTGGGTTGCAATAAATGTTTCTGTCGCCCGCGTAGAAAGAACACCGCGATTTGATACAATGCGCAGAACGGATGTATATGCGATAGACAGCAGGGGTCCTAAAACAGATCCCTGGGGGACCCCACTGAGCACGTTTCTACTGTCGCTCACTGCAGTACCAACTTTAATAAAAAATAATCGATTGGTAAGGAAATGTTGAATCACATGTGCAAACTCCCACGCCTGCCAAACTGTTCCGGTTTCTGTAACAAGCGGTTTTTAGGCACTTTATCAAACTCCTTGCGGAAATCTAGGTGTACGATATCAACGATTTACCACGATTTAACCTGAGGGACCAGTCTGATATACAACACAGCAAGTTAATGTCAACTGAGCGACCTGGGATGAACAAGGAGAAAAGTTCGCGTACTGTCCACAATGATTGATTCTGTCACCTTAATAAGATCGAAAGTAAGACGAATTGGACAAAAATTATAGGAGCTAAACTTATTCCCTTTTTTAAAAATGACCTTAACACGTATTTGTTTCCATTCGGAAGTTAATATCCTAGAAGCGAAGGGCAGTTTCATTATTATACTGGTGGTTTGCAGATGAAATGAATGCAAGCTTTAAGAAATATGGTGGACATTTCATCAATGCCAAATGCAGCCGACGCACGGGTCTAGTGATCGAATTTTCTCATCAATTTGCTCTCCTTAGAAATCAATATTTGTCAGATCAGCGGACACTCGAGGAAGATGATGAATGTTGAATTCCATTGTATAGATCTGAGAGAAAGTGTTGGCAAATAGATTAGCTACTTCGCTGTGATTACTAGAAATGAATCCATGCGCCCTTCTGAGCTGAGATTGACAGCCAACATACTTGTACGGCCACTTCTGCTGCACCTAAATATTTGCCATAGTGCTATTTTATGCCTAATCATTATCACGATAATCCAGGGTTTTGATGGAACAGTTACAACAGTTTTATAATGAGAATTCATATTGATGGCGTTAAAGAAATTCTGTTTAAAAATATTCTAATCGATATCATACACATTCAAAAGCGTATTCCACTCAACAGCTAATAAGTCACTATCAAGAAAGGTAAAATTTGTGTATTTTTTGCAGACTCTTCTCGAGATTGGTTTTCAATACGAATTTGAATGCAAGACCCCAAGACGACATGATCGGCATTACCAATTGATGGTAACAGGTTTCTATTAGAGGTGATAATTAAATCTAATAGGGAGGGAGTCTCTGGTGCAATCTGGTTGGTTCAGATACAATCTGAGAGACATGTGAATTTGATAAAAAATCAATTAGTAGTTTAGTGTGAGGCCAAAAAGTTAGGTCAGGTTATCTTGGGCATGTTAAAATCTTCCATAATTATTAAGTTTGTATAGGGAACAGCAAGATTTACCAGGCCGTCAAAGGTAACTCTGTCATCGACCGATGGCGTGTTTGGTGATATATACAAACAATAGAGAACTAGAGAGAGATTATGGTTTCGGATAAGAAGAGCTAAACATTTAGAACCAGCAAAGGCAGAGGGATTGGTGAAATGGTGTACTGTTTGAAGGTAGTGTCTCGTCAATAAATGCAACCCCCACTCCTCTACGTGATTACTGTCCTGCCGAAACATAGAATACCCAGGTAGAGCAACTAGAGTGACAAGAGTCAGGGTACAGAACCACTTAACCAGGTTTCAGATAAAAAAACAATCGAAAAAAGAAACATTAACAAATCCAATGAAATCATTTAGTTTGGCTTTAAACGAACATATATTAGCATAAATTGTAGACCAATTTGAGTACCAAGGACTCAGTTTTTTGTTCGAGTCTCAATAACTGTAGGGATACCATTTTTGTACTAATGGTTAAAACTGTTTTGCCGCCGTCCAAACTTTCTTTCAGTTCTGCTCCCACCGTGTTTATATATTCAATTTGTTTAGGGGTTTTACCATTTTGAATTCTGAAATTTATAAAACGAGTACCCGCTAATGCATTTTTTGATTTTAGGATGTTTTTCGCAACATAGCAATTACTTAGCGTCACCATAATTAACCGTGGTTTTTCAGACGGTTTTTCCAAACGCTGAATATGCAACGGACTATGATCTAGAGCGAAATTACATTTCACAACAGAGAGAATTTCCTCCACGATGCGGGCGTCACTGGAGGGCCCGCTGGATGCTTCCGGGGTCTCAGGAACACACCTGAGTATAATGTTGTGAGCACGGTTGACACGTTCAGTAGCTTCAACAAAAATTTCCTCTTGGGTAGAAGGTGTAACATTCGCAATCTTATTATTCAGAGCAGCGAATTTGCCATTAAAGTCCTCTTTCAAAGACAGAATTAAAATTTTTAGTTCTTCGAAACGATCCAAATCTTTCGAGCAGCTATTGCATAAAATTTTAACGCTACTAGATTTGTTCCGCGTAATTCTTGCATCGTCCGCAGAGCTCATTCCTACACAGGCTAAGTGTACCTCAGCTTTACAGCCATCGCACTGAGTTGGCTTATTGGTTCTAGAAGTGTTACAATTCGGACATGCGTTCATTGTTCAGCTGATAAGGATAGTAAATAAAGTGACTGACCTTATCTCATGGAAAATGTAGATAGACACAATTAATTTAAAAAACTAATCGTAATGGTAGCAGTATGACACCGTAGATTTACACTATAAGATTAAACCATTGTTTGTTTTGTGATATTCCAAAAAACACATAAAAATATAAACTATTTACCCAAAAATAACAACAACTTTCAGGAGCAAAATATAAACATACAACTCGTATATACTGTTCGACTCGAATTGTTGAATATCAATTCAGTGTTATAATAAATTGTGATTTGCGCCCTTATGCTTACGACGTTTTTTTTACAAGTGGATTCGTAATCCACAGGGCATACGCCAGTACGCCACATATCGGCTTAGGAGTAAGTTGGCCTGGTGGTTTTCAACATTAGTTTGTCATGAAATTTGTCGACAAAATCCAGTGCCGCATTTCAAATCCAAAAATGAATGGATGCAAATGCATGATTGTTATTGGTGAAAAGAATCCTGTTGATTATTATCATGACAGTAAAACGAAAAAATCGTTTGATTACTATTATTGTACTCCTTGGGTGGCGTGGAAACTGTACGATGTTGCTCAACATAAGATCGCTTGTTGGGCGTTATCATAAAAACGGTTACACTTGCGAAAGTATATTTGAGAACCTTTTTCATAGAAAATTTGCTGTTATTCAATTTTTACTTAAAGCATTTTTTTCATAGGTCCGACTATTTTCAAGTTATTTGCAAAAAACCGTTTTTCTTAACTTTGACTCTAAAAATGGGGGTGAATCCGGCAGCCCAACGGTGGTAAAATTTTAGAGGTCCATACTGATCACTAAAACAAGTGATTCCTGAAAAACTAGTTTTAATTTTTCCACAGGTTCCCTTCTAACGGTCCTGGATAGTATGATAATTACTGAATTCTTTCCACCACCACGGCTCAATGAAATGAACTGTTTTAAAGAGTGTGCGAATAAATTGGTGGAAGCCCCATAATGTTTATATCCATTACAAACTTGTGTTTAACAATATGAACGTTCTGTTAATACGGTTAAAAAATTAAAAAAGCCAGTATTTAAAAAATGTTCTAAAAAGTAAAAAATAAATTTTGAAGTAAATCAAACCCATCATTTTGTTACATTATATAATTTTTTTTTATGATATAAAAGCTTATCGCGAGATTTTATTGTGTAAAGGAGATTGCTCGCGACAAGCTTGTATATCACAAAAAAATCATATAATGTAAGAAAATTATGGGTTTGATTTATTCAAAGTTTATTTTCTACTTTTTAGAGCATTTTTTAAATAAAAGCCTTTTATTTAAATATGTTTTTTTTTAATTTTATTTTTTACTTTTTAGTCTTTTGATATGCCGTAATCCCCAGAGATCGACTTTGAGACGAATCGGATCATAAACGGTAAAATCGTCCGCCATCTTGAAAATAAATTTTTGACTAGAATTGAGTCTAAATGACAAAAGTCATCAGCCATATTGGCGCCGCTGTTTTGAATTTCTAAATTTGGACTGAAAATTCATAATCCGCGACCTAGAAAACCTCCAGCTATCAATTTTGAGTTTAATCGGATCTTAACGGTAAAGTCATCCGCCATCTTGGAGTCGCCATCCTGAACAAAATTTTTGACTAGAAATTCGTAATTGGCGAACCCGAAAACCCCCAGATATCGATTTTGATCGATTTGGACCATAAATGGCAAAAGTCTTCCGCCATATTGACGCCGCCATTTTGAATTTCTAAATTTTGAAGAAGAATTCATAATTGGCGATCTCCAAGAACCCGCAGATATCGATTTTGAGTAGAAACGATAAAGTCGTCCGCCATCTTGAAGCCGCCATCTTCTTTTTTTCTTATATGAAAATGTTAAAGTGTATTGTCACCGGACTTATATACATGTGCAAAATTTCAAAGCTCTAGCTTAATTAGAACTAATCGAAATTTTGATTGCAAGATTTGCCCTGAACCAACTGACAAACATACATTGCAAGTTAAATAAAAGCTTTTAAAAAATACGGGAGCACTGCGTCGGCGAAAAGTTGGTTCACGATAGTATAAAAGAAGTTAATTTTTGTTTTCTGATTTTAGGCTTACTCCAGCAGTGCTTATGGTGTATCTCATAAGTATTTCAGTGCTTCTACATCTTGGATCAGGGCCTTCGTGGACGTTGACGAAGGATTTTGCTAAAGTTTGCACAGATAATTGGTTGCCGTTTTTTCTATATATACAAAATTACACTAATTGGGATAATTTAGTAAGCATAACCTTCGTGTTATTCATTATACATTCAATTTTCAGCAAGACATTGATAATAATTGCTATCATATGAATTAAAGGAAGATAGTCATACTGCTATTGCGAAAATCACAAGAAATAAAATCCATTAAACGAAAAGGCCCAAAAGAGATCACTCAAGCTGTTTGAGCCAAATATGTTTTTCTGTACTTTGACGTGTTGACACTAAATTTAATATGCAAATTTTTGCAACACCTATTTCTTCCTAGAAACATGGTTACAATCAAGAATCTTCATATTTCTCAGAAAGACAGACGTTAGTAAACGTACTTCTTGCAAAAATTGGTGTATTTTACGAGGTTTTTGAACTGAATGATAAATATGATTTTTACTTGCATTTAGATTCGTTACTGACCAGCTGTACAACCTGTGACGATATGGCACGATTGAACGAGAGCAAGAGCCACTGCTATGTTCCTATGGCCCTTCCCCTTTGTGGTTTGTCACACACGTTCTATAAACTGACGCTACTTCAACCGTTAATGTGTGGGAATACTCTCGATAACAGTATGCGAATGCTGCATTCGGTTATTGTTGTCTTCATCTGTATCACTCCGATATGGATACCGACATTTCCTACCTTGTCATATATTGAAGAGAATTGTTGATATCGTTATCGTAAACTGCGACCGATTCTCTAATTTGGTGGTTCTGAGATATCGTTATCAGCAAAAGGCATTGTATTTACGATTTACCCATTAGAAAGTATACGCACTGCCGCTTTGTCTAGTATGGTGTACCACAGGGAACTGTGCTTGGTCCACTACTCTTTACTATTTATGTAAATAAGTTATTTGAAATACCTTGCGCTGGTAAAATCATAAGCTTTGCCGACGATACCGCAATATTCTTTGAGGATGAATCATGGGAAGCATTGAAAAATAAAGGGGAACTAAATCTGCCTGCGGTGATTGAATTTTTCAATAAGAAACTATTATCCATAAATTCTGAGAAAACATTTTATCTTCCTTTCGCCAGCTATGAAAATAGTTTGCCAAGTTTTAGTTTTTTAGCAATCCGTGATGTCAATGCTGAGATTTTGATTCAGTCAAAGCAAAATATCAAATATTAAGGGTAATATTGGGCAGACACATGATATGAGATGCCCACATTGATAAATTAGTGAAAAAACTGAGATGCGTACTACCAAAAATAAAACGAGAAACAGTTAACGTCAGTATATTATGCGCTAGTACAATCACATCTCACTTACGGTCTAATAGTATGGTATTGCATAACCAATAACTATTGCAAGGAACTTGAGGTTATGCAAAATTGGATATTAAAAGCCATGTTTAACAAATGTAGAACTTATTCATCAGATCTACTATACAATGGAATGGGAATATTTGTTATTAAACAACTCTGGCAAGCCCTTCTATTACACTATTTCAGAAATAAACAAAAGAAAAATATAATTAAACACTTTCACAGCACAAGATACAGGGAAGGGGCATTAGAATTATCCAAAATTTTTAAAACTATTTTACAGAGGTGTCACAACTATCTCTCCACAAAAATATTTAACACTGTCCCAACTGAAGTAAGACACATATCTAATTGTTAACATTTTGAAACAGAAATTAACTCGAAAATATCAAAATTTGCCAAATAAATCTGCCCTTCAGCTCGCCTTGTCAAACTAGAAAAAAAAAGTGTCCGTATATGTTAAATTATCAAAACATTACAGTTTTTCACAATAATTTTCTGAAAAATTCACTACAATCCGATAATTCCTAAAGATGTCTAGAATAACGTCGAAACATTCAAAACATTCAATTTGTCCATTTTACACCTCAAACTTTTTAAAATAATAACTTTAAAATTATAGCCCCCCCTATCTTATCAAACCACTCCCAAGACACTTTGCATAACCCCGCTATACAAATTTAATTCATTTAAATAAAATTTCTACAAGCCATTCTTTGTTCAATCTAAATAACTATTCGGTACTGCGTCTTAAATAACAAATTATCATTAATTTTTACACGACATTCTACAGCTCTTCATCAATATTTACTTCCGCTCCTTCAACATTCATGTATCTACACAAATATTTTATATCAAATCTACAGCCCGCAGCACAAATAAACTATATTATCAAAATTTATTTCCATTCGTTCAGATCGCGCCAACCACGGCACCGCAGCCTCATGATAAGCGCTCACCTGCGGAAGAGTATTACGAGGGTGAATCGAAAATTAGTACAATAAATTCAGACAATTTATCAAATATCTTCCAAGGTAAAGCTGATTCAGATTTCATATAAAAAACAAAAATTTCTAATTTTTAGAATTCACGACAATATAATTTTCAATTCGGAATTCAATCAGTTTCTCCTTTATGATGCAATATTGTGCAATCCTAGCCCGCACTGACAGGGCGGGGACCTATCCAGCTTTGTACCGTGCCCGCACTGAATGGGTGGTAGCTTTCCAGCTTACAAAAAAAAACTATTGTTCGAGTCTCGCAGTGTACGATAAATGCAATAGTAACGATAGTATAAAAGACCGCGCGCGGCGAATCTTGGGCAAGTCAATTCCGATCCGCGTTCTACAACCCATCTCAAGTTCTTCCTTGGTAGCTCCAAGTAAAAAACGACAAGTCTCCTTTGCCATCATGTATCTAATTATGAGTGAATTTTTAAAACTATTATGTCCGGCACCTTCGCCCAAAAAGGGAATTTTACAAATTTCCAATCAAATCAAAAACCGAGTTCATTTTTTATTTTTCTAAGACAAAACTTTCGTTATTGAAAAGTTTACGTTTTTGCAATCTACTTTAAGTTAATTTTAAGTGTATTAAACTCTGTGAAGTGTTTAAAAAAATAAATATTCTATTTTCATTTTAAACTAGTGTCTCATTTCAAGAAGTAATATACAGGGTGGTGAAAAATACCCGCTATAGATAATGAAAAGTGCTTTCATAAACTTTCACAAAATACCAAGTGCTCCAGCTATATGTACAGGGTGAAGCCTTTGACCCTTGTGCAGAAAACATTAAATTCTTTCAAAACTTGATACTCTCCAATCAAAAATAAGTGCACTAACCTCTTCAAGAGTCTCTACCAAAGCTCTCCGACGCAAACTTTTTAATTTTACAAACAAGAGGAGCTCGTTCGTGTTCAGCATCACGCATAAAACAGGGGAGTGAAAACCGCTAAGTGGAACATATCGGTGGCTCGTTTAATCATGTTTTATCGTTACAGTTTGTACAGTAAGGTAATGTGATTATTTGGTTCAGATATAAGCACACGGTAGTTGTATCGAATGATTTTTTATGTTTTCATTTGTAAATTTTGACAAAATTATTTCAGATTATTGCTGTTAATTTATTTCATCAAACTAGACCCACGTCGCCTTGTCCTGGAATTGTCGCTACGCTTTGCATGTTGCGTGCACGATCGGTCCTGGGGTGGGTTATAGGAATTAATAAAACTGCGTTGAATTGCCTCTCAGTCAGAAGTCCCGGGTTCGATTCTACCTCAATTGCACTCATATATTGGATGTGTATGACTTGTCCTTTTTACAAAAAGCTTGATTGCTAAATTCTGCTATTCTGATAATTATGAAAATTACCAAGTTGCATCATAGGAAAAAATGAGGGTTGATTGAGAAATTTGCATATCAATTCAAATTTGTGGTTACTAACTTTACTATAATTATTTTTTAGTGCTTAATACATACCTGGTACTTATCGGCTGACATGCAAATGTTCTTATTAGCACCGTTTGTCCTCATTCCAATATCCTTAAACTTAAGGAAACCATCAGGCTTCGTGGCCTCCATGGTGGCATTGCTTATATTAAATATGTTCTGTACCGCCCTGCCTCTAGCCATTAAACTTGTGTTTCGAGATTATGGAAAGTAAGTACTTTACTATTTAGCAAAAACAAATAGATCAGGGTGAATAATAGAATTGTTTTGAGTTGGAATCAAGAAAAGATGAAGGTAAAGCGGATAGAAATGTTAAAATATCACAACCAACTGACGTGGCGCCGGCGCTAGAACTAGTGTTGAGTTGAGTTAAAATCAAGAAATAAGGTAATCCAAATTACGATATTCTAATTCGTGTGGTGAACAGCTTGGAGGTTATGGTTAATAAATGTATCGATAAATTCTTAGTTTTTCGACCAGTATTATGCCCTTCTACATTGGAATTTGAATATCCGCACAGTGACGATTTAAATTTCAATCCCAGGGAAAGCGTCTATTAGAAGTCCGATCTTGTTTATAGTCGAGTCAATGAAGGTTTTTACTCCTTAGACCTCAAGAACAGGTCCGATATTGATAATTTTTTTTAAATGTTTGTTTTTATATATTATTTAAAATCAGAAAGATTTGAATATGTGCAATTAAATATTTATATTGTTTAAACAATATAAACGGAATTTATACAGATATAAATTTTTTCCACAGCATTTATTAACTTTTAAATAGTAAAGGTTTTAAAATTTTTGTTATTTTTTTTTTATAATTATTAAAAGCTTTACATTGTACAAAAGTCGTTAAAAAAATGATTTATTTTGTATTTAAGTATATACGAATAATTTAAGAATTCATACAAAAAAATCGTATTTAATTTGTATTCCCATATGGAACATTAGGAACTTCATCCTCTTCAGGTAGTGGCGCGTTATCCCAATCCATTCCACTGCAATTAATGCATGCAGGTGAGCAATGCAAACCAGTTTTTCTGCATTCACATGCTGTACCGCATCCAGTTTTGTAAGAGCAAAATAATTTTTAAGATGTTATTTGGTGCTACTAGTTGTACTAATGTGTGGGAGATTATTAATAATTATTTTTCCATTTCTGAACTTGAAGATACTCTTTTGTTGTGCCGTTTCGGTGCATCTTCTGTTGGAGGTAATGAACTAAGTTTTACGCTTTTATCTTTCAAAACTAGTGTTATAAAACGTTTATATCTTAATTCCTTTAAACTTTTCGCCGTTTTAGCACGTTTTTAGTGATGCTGATCGTTTACTTGTACAATCTGCTCTAGATTGTCTCTTTTCTGATGTAGGTGTTGCAGCAAAGGACATTGATGTGTTAGTGCTATTGATGGCTTTATCACCAGATGATAAGAAATTGTTTGTTTTTGAAACCGTCAAGAAATAACATCTTATAGCGAATTTATTCAACGAAAAAAAATAAATTAAAGCAGTTGGCAAATATGAAGAAAGATCATATTCTGTTCCTCTATGTCTTCACACGATGCGATACTACATCAGCCTTTTATAATAAAGAAAGAAATAATTTTTTTTAAATTTTAATTTAACAAATTACGTGCAGCAGCTGAAACTTTTATGATTGAAAATATAAGTAAAGAAGAGCTTAACAACGCAGATTATCACTGTATTCTTACACATCGATTCCCAGTACCGATATCGGCAATGTCGATGGGTAACGGATGTTAACTGCGTATTTTCAAATGTGTAATACCATTCCGGACAGCCTTGATTTTAGATTTGGGGGATGTCCATTATATGTAGTTGGGCGTTTAATTCTATCGAGAATAGTAAAAATCATACTAGACATATTAAATCAAAATATCTAATAGTGATTTCGTTTCTAGTCCATACGATACTCACTCAAGACTTATTAATTATTTCATTGGAATAATGTTAGCATTATTCATGAGGGTGAAGCAGGACAAACCATTTCTGTATGCAGTAACTAAGAGACATGTATCTGTAAGTATTAATAATTATTACTTTTCCGTAATATTAATTTTTAATATAATCTTCTTTCCAAACATATTTTTTAAGAATATAAAATATATTTAATTTAAAGAAAAAGAAAAGTAAATTCATTAAAGAAAATCAGGAATATGAATATTTCAGTTCTTACCATGCTATTTAATGAAAAGGTACTGGCATGTAAAAAAAAATAGACGTATTACAATCAATCGTCGCACAATACAATTTTCATTTCAGCGTCTTCTTAGGTTTTGTAAATTATTGCATAGAATAATGCAGATATTTTTATTAATTTTTATTTTCTCATATATTACATTATTCTAATTTTTTCCACTGTTATTCCTAGTCTATTAGGATCAGAAAAGTTTCCTTAACATTGTCAAAAATATTGTAGGTATTTTTTATCGAAATATTTATTAGAAAATGTTACTACCTTAAAACCCCAAATTACAAGATAAGTAGAACTATATTTTTTGCTAACAAATAATGAAATTGATGATTTAATTTCAATTACAATAAAAAATATGTTTGCTTTTAGACTGCAAATTTATTAATTTGGATAATAATTCTTCTTGGCATGTTGGCTATTGTGATGTGTTATCATGAAGTAGAAATGAATCATGGATATGAAAGTAGATCAGTTTTTTATTCTTTAATGAGACCAGCCTGGTGTATAGGATTGAGCTGGATAGTTTACTCATGCTATCAGGGCTATGGAGGTAAATATTTTTGTAAATAGTGTGACCTGTATTGTCACAACTTCATATTATTTATGAGGTCCTGTGGTCCATTTAAAAAGGCTAGTGGGAAGAAGTCTGGGGCGAAGTTGCTTCTGAAATTTAATGTCACAACCCCCTTTCGGAAAGCCGCAACTGACGGTCACTTGGCTTGTGAGAGAGGGGATTGGGTAGTCAAAGTATAAGGGGAGGTTAAAATAAATATAATTTATTAATAAAAAAACAACAAAGGGTGTCGTAGGATAAACAAGCAAAACAATAATAACAAGTGGGGGCTCTTACCAATAGTACTGGTTTTGGGAGATGCGTCAGGATAAGGAGCCGCACTTCTTAATATTTAAGGATAGGACTGTCGCCGACGTTAAAAAAATCGTATTTATGTTTTTACTACATTCTTATTTAGTAGGTTACTTATTGAGTACAAGTTCATATTTATTGTTTGTTTTTAATAAGTCAACGTCAGGCCTCGTTCGTAATGTTTGTTTATAATTGTTGCCAAGAATAATAATTTCGAATTTGGAAGAATAATTTGTATCGATCGCTAGATGGCGCCTGCTTACTATTTTACATGTCGCTATCCCAAAGATACCGAAATGTACTTAATAGTCAAGCGATTCTCGTGTCGGTCATCACATGCCTACTTTGCACTGACGAGAGCCGACAGTGGTGTGACGACTGGCACGAGAGCTCTTTAAGTAGTATCAGTCTTTCGGCTGGTGTTTGTTGCAATCGAAGCATTAGCGTTTTGATGGTAATATGCAATTATTACACCTAACGCGCCAGGCTTGTAACTTGTAATTCAGCGCTCGGTGGGGCACATAGCCCGGAGAGTAGCTGTTGGTTGCAGTCTGGTTACGTTCCTTATTGTAAAATAAGGATTTTATAGAGGAATTTGCGACTAAAAATATTATGTTTTAATATTCCGCCCTCTAAAAGCACATTTGAACTAAACTATTTGCAATGTTCCGGTCATCGTAGCAGGGTGCAAAGTTGACAGAAGATGTTTAATAAGTTTGCATAAACTTCGGAATTTAAAAAAAAAATGATTACAAATTTGCGTTTTTTGTTAATTTAAATAACAATGTTCCGGGAGGCGGAAAGGGTGCAAAACCAGATTTGTTATTTTTTTACCTTCTCCAATATTGTCTCAAAATTTAAAAACTTTTACAATTATTGTCGAACTTTCCATAATCGAAGTCCGCAATGGTTGGCCTACTACGTAAACGTCGAAGCCGATCCTATCACATTTCAAAAACCTCGAAAACCACAATAGATAAATACTTGTACCATAAATTAAAGAGTTCCTTTTATGCAACAAAAATTTCAATGTTCATTGTGCGATAAGCAAAAATTCATGCCATCTAGTGGCGGAAAGCTTTTATATAAATTCATTGAAATAAAAACCGTCTTTTCTAGTAGCGTTTCACAAAAACTCAAATGCGCAAACTTAATGCGTCATCGGCCCCAGCCATTCATTCAGCAAAAGAGTATAAGAAGCTGAGGAAGAATAGACTCGACCTCTTGTGTTTGCGTTACTTGTGTCCTAGTGATTTCCAATAAGTACCCAGTGTATAACCGCCGCGTTATTATCTATTGTAAGTGCAGTGCCCCGAGCAAAAAACTACCTAAACAACACTACGTAAATTCAGCCAGCAATTTGTTTTAATTTTTGCTTTCTATAAGTTTTCATTAAAATATCTGTTACTTTAAATCATTTACTCGTGTATAACGTAAACTATTTTAAATGAAACTTATTTTCTTGTGTTATACAAATTCTTTCAGTTTCGTACTCCGACGTACTGAAAACCTCTTCTGAAACACTTGCTGGAGTGTTGCAAAACCGGCACAAAACAATCCAAAGGCAACAAAAAACAAATATTTACGAATTCTCTAAAATTAACGAATTTTATTATTTTTCAAAGACTGCAGTCCGTTATTCTGTTTACAAGGAAGCCGGGGTCTTCAACTCACAACAAGCGCTACACAATCACACACCTTAGGCGAGGATTGTGTAGTGGACATAAAATCCTTCGGAAGGGATGTAAAGCCGTCGGTCTCTTTTTCTATCAAATGCTAGGCAAGTAAAGATCCCTACTCGAAAAGGTTCGGCAAAATTCCAGGTTGGGGGTAGCTTATCTACAGGCGTCGCTGTTAGGCCTCAGCAGCGAAAATAGGCCGACGTTACATAACTGTTAAAAACACATGGATATAGGCTTGTGACTAGTCAAGACATGACAAATTTAAAGAACTGGCGGTCTTTTAGTGGTTCTTATTTTCTTGCAATTTAAAAAATTAACGGAGACAACTTTTACTGCCCAAGTTTGATCAGAAATTGAATTATGAAGAAGTTGACATGTTCGTTTTCTCGATGTGACAAATATAATCAGAAATATTCAACAAGAAGTGAGAAAACGTGATTCAAAAAATAAATTGTTTAAAAAAAGATGTTCCGTAACGCCAGCATTGAACAACATATTTTTCCACAACTTCTACTTAGCCCAACCCCATCTCGTTAATAAAATTTACCCTTTCAGACAATTCCAGTAAAAATCTGGATTGACTCCTCTAACCGTACAAATATTCATGCATTTGTCAAACACAAATTAACGATACCACATCACTAATCCTTATTTATAGTCTGGCCGAAAAGAGTAAATAGTAGAGACAGGGGCATGAATTCTATAATTCCATAATATATACTTTAACATTTTCATATAAGAAAAAAATAATATGGCGGCTTCAAGATGGTGGACGGCTTTACCGTTTATGATCCAATTCGTCTCAAAATCGATACCTGGAGTTTAAAGCATATCAAAAGACTAAAAAGTAAAAAAATAAAATTATGTAAAAAATATTTTTAAAAAAGCTTTTATTTAAATGCTCTAAAAACTAGAAAATAAACTTTAAATTAAATCAAGTCCATCATTTTGTTACATTATATATATATATATATATTTTATGAAATTTCCTTTACACAGCAAAATCTCGCGACAAGCTTTTATATCATAAAAAAATGATATAATATAACAAAATGATGGGTTTGATTTACTTCAAAATTTATTTTCTACTTTTTAGAGAATTTAAATAAATGCTTTTTTAAATATTTTTTGAATATAATTTTTTTGTTTTATTTTATAAAATATGAGCAATATTATTATTTTATATACACTTATATAAATATATGTGTGGCGCCACTGGATGAGGAGCTACCCGAAAATTTAACCTTCGTCTACAAAATCTCCGCCTATTTCACAAAAGTCAACAAATTATTAGGTATAAATGCGGCACGCTCACACATTTAACCCATTTGGTCGACTATGGCAATTATACAAAATGTCTTAGTCATGGTTTTTATTTCTAGTAGGAGGCAAAAGCGGATAAAATTTAATATATTTCTATGGTAGTACGAGGTGCATTTCAGTAGGAAATAACAGCTAAATCCTTTGACGATAATGCCGCTGATTTTTTCTCTACTATGTACTCATTTTGGCTCCACTATAAATTTTGCTACATAGCTTCAACTTTGCATGATAAATACATTACCTACTGAGCTATAAAATTCACTTACTTAGTATTTAGAATATATGATTAGTTTTATAAAGATAGAATTATCTTCATATATGTATATATGTACAGACATATGTTGTTTTAATTTCTTCTTTATTTACTACGTATCCAATGAAGATTATGTAATTGCTATATTGGTAAATTATTTGGTTTAGGGTGAAAAACGGCTATGCCCATCCCTAATCCTTTAGATACTATTATATTTTGTTGTATTTGTCAAACTACATATATTTATTTAGACGATTCATCTTTCTTAAATAAATTTCAGGTATTGTAAACAGTATACTAAGTTCACCAACCATGCAAGTGATGGGACGACTCACCTACTGTATGTACTTAACACACGGATCGGTGATAATTTATTATCTTTGTACTCTTAGGGAAAAGAGTTACTTCTCTGATTACACTGTTGTAAGTATATTTTCCCGCTCTTTAAAATATATAGTGTGTCGCCGGATTGGGGCCGTGCTTTTGCAAACTTTGTTATTTCTAATTTGCCGAGATAAAGTCATAGTTGACAAAAAAAATGTCTTAGGAATTCATAAACAGTTGTCAAACTTAAGATAAATTACACAAGGTATTCTAAAAATACATATACAAGCCGCTAAGTGACATCCTGTCCTCCAGATTGTCGGTATGTGCACAGCCCAAATGATTTCATACCGTTTTCGGCCTTCACAAGGCTTAAGAGGCTTAAAGAAAACTAACGGCTTACCGACGATGAGGCACCAAAGTCTTAACTTTGGTGCCTCATCGTCGGTTAGGTAAGTGTTGGTGGGGATTTGTCTTGGTTTAGCTAAAGGAATAACAGAATAGCTTATACCCACCCATTGTCCAGGATCTGGAACTTCGGTCGCTTGTGCCTCCGCGCGTCGGCTGGATCGTAGTCTGCACCGGCGTTAACACGTATTTGTGTTGATAACTGCAACACCAGTATATATTGTATTATGAAGATCAGCGACTGGTTTCTTATACACCTCGTTTTTTAAGTAACCGAACAAATAAAAATCTAACGTAGTCAAGTAAGGAGACCTAGCGGATCACCGGAGTACTCCCTTTATACCTACCCATCTTCCTAGATAAGTACAGTGAAGACAATCGCTGAAAGTATTGCTATTGTATGGACTTGCACCATCTTCATGAATCCACATTGTGCCTAACTGAATTAGTAAATTATCTAATAGCAAATGTAAATCTAAACATTTACCCCAAATATTGTCTGGAATTTGGTTTGTCTCATCCATTTTCTTGAGACCAATATCTACAGTTATCCCTCGTTATAACTCTATATATATTATTAGGAATTTAAGATTTTGTCGCAGCACATGATCTGTTCCAGAATATTGCGATTTGATTGAACACTGTGGCAAAAAATCTATCGTGTGTACATTATCCCCTGGGCGTAAGTAATGCTCCAAATGAACTTTACATGCGAAAAATTGATTATTTTTGAAAATTCTTCTATACAAAGTTGCAGAAATGTTAGTTATTACATTTAGCAGTTGTGGTAACACGTTTCTCATTGTTTCTACTATTCTGTTCTGTTTTTCAATTGTACGTTTCTTTTGCTTAAGGTTTTTGGTTTTTAAAACTTTATTATTAACATTATTATTTAAATTATCACATAAACTTGTTTTACGATGAGGCTTTGGTCTCATCGGAAAACATCCTCCATATAAAACCACAGCTGCAGAAGCATTTTTAGGGCATTCTCCGTAAATTAAAATCATGTTTAATTTATCTAAGTTTTTAGGTAAACCCATTTTTTATAACAATTTAACCAACACAGAATATAAAAATTAGATTTGCAACAGTTGACATTTGAAACTGAATTAAATCATCTAATGTCAATTGTTTCCAAAGAATTCAAAAGGCATCTGCGATTGTTAAATTTTGATTTCGAATTAGGTAATACTGATAATTTGTATTTTATTAATACTTCTTTTATTGTTAAGTTTACCGCTATCTTTATAGATATTTGAAATAATTTACACATTCTAGGAATTTCCTTGACATGTAGCAAAAATATAGTATGCACCGGTCATCTAATGCGGTTTATTGGCCTCGAGTAGTACAAGTATAATAACTATATCTAACTATTTAGTATTTTTGTTTCAGTTCTACTCTTGGTGTGGCCATTTCATAATCACAACAATAATATCAATATTTTGGACCTTAGCATTTGAATCACCTCTAATCATAATTGAGAAATACTTGTTTGCAAAACAAAATGAAAAAGGTATAAATGAATCATTCTCATGGAATATGAGATGTTCAATTAATGACTATTTTTAGGTAAACAACAACAATTTCAAAATGGAAAAGCTGTCACAGAGGCAACAAGAAAAAATATGGCTTAACATTTGATTTTGATAATGCTATTGTTTTTAATAAAGATATGCATTCATATTGTCGTTTGAGTATTTAATTACATTCATATTTGGTGTAGATTTATTGAACTAAGTAGCAATGACGACGTCTTGAAAACCAAAATTGTTGCCTAAACAATTCACAGTTTAAATAGAATGCACTACATGGTAAATAGATCTAAAACAAACTCTTTATGTGATTGATATTAAAACAATACGGAATAGTGTAAATAATTTATATTTTATTACGACCTAAAGTCAAGATAAGCAAACGAGGTCCCAGATCTTACGAATCGTTGTAGTAAGAGCGAACAATAAATAGAACAAGTAAAAAGAACACAATTTGTTATAACATTAAGTATGCAATGTACAATACAAAGAAAATTTAAAGGTAAAAATCTTACAATAAAATAAAATAACAAAAATACAGCAAACTCTAGGGTTCTTTCGGCTAACGCCAGGAAAAAGAATGATTTAATTTAAGCAATTTTTACAAGAAAAATTATATACAGTAGTTACTTAACTTCTACAAAAATTTGGAGAGTTTCCAGGCACTCCAGACTAGAAAGTTGTTGATCAAGGTCCTTGCTGGTTGTAGAAATCCTCGCAATGATTAGATAGGGGTTTTCTCAATCGTAAAGTATAAATCATATGCAAAAATCATGTACCAAAAATAGCAAACGATCCAAAAGTCCAAAACCAATAATAAAAAGTAACAGAATAGTTGGTAAGTTCTGTACCTAAAATCTAGCCATATCAAAATCGGAATCCGGCCTTATCAAAATCATCCAGAATACTGTCCTGAACCATAACCTGCTTATTAATCCGAATAAATCGAAATTTCAATTAAACAAACCAAAATGTTAATTAAAAATTAGGTTAATTTTTTTTGATCCGGTATCAAGCCGACTAGCAACCACCTGCCTTTTAATTAATTGACCCCTAGCAAAGTTTTCGGCTCAATTTCTTGATTTAAAAAGGATGTTTGACGCTTCTTGGCTGATATTTATAACCATTTCAACTCACAAAAACGAGGATATGACTTCAACTGACAGTTCAACAAATCGGCTGTCAGAGTACCAATTTCAGTAATTTCAAAAGTAAATCGATTTTTATGGACTTTCGATCGTTAACTATCTTTATGCTATCATTTTATAGACAATTTTTATACGCTAATTATAGTAATAGTTTATATATTAGATTTCCATGGCATACCAATTATTTGAATGAATTGGTATATTTACCTAGTGGGAGAAACCCGTTGGCGAAAAGCTTAGAAGTAGTAATTGGATAGAAAATTAGACCATTGTGACATCTATCGCTGAATGTGTAATTTATTACTGTGGATTAGTTCATCGACTAGTCTATTATATAAAATTTAATGTTACAGGGGGACGGTAGCGCAGTGGCTAACGCGTCTATCTACTGCAATGTAATTTTTAATTATAAATTACCCCCAAAAAGTCGTTCGGATCCCACTATACATTGTAGGACTCCATATCCTTTACTCGCACAAGTCTAAGCTTAAAAGGGTCATTCAAATGGTCTGGAAGGCGGTTAAGACATTTATAATATATGAATAATAAAATGAGATAAAATTACGAATATAAGGTTTATTAAACTATAACTGGAAATATGACATATTTAATGGATAAACCCCATAAAAATATTTAACATAAATAAAGTGAGAATTTTTATAATTTTCAGATATTCTTGGCCCTTTGACAGCCAAACAAATGTAGGTTAGTTAATGTTCAACATTGCTGGTGCTTTAATTAATAGTAGAGATGTCGCGCTTTAAAAACTAGACTAGAAACCATGTCCACGTTGTCGAATGCTACTTGCGGCGTGTATCTATTCTCTAAATTCGTATGACGATATTGGGGTCTAATACACCCCCAGGTGGTAAAAACTGAAAAACCACGAATTTAGAATATTCAATTAGTTATCTAGCTATTAAAATATTTTTCTGATCCGCAAACTAGTAAACGAGTTAAAATTAATTTCCTTTCAAAATTAACATTCGATTAATAAAAGAATATGAATTAAATTAGCTTGTATAGTCGAGGCAAGAAGAAGAAAGATTTTATAAATAAGACGATACTGCTAAGAATCATGAAGCCCCATTAAACTGTACCTATTTCTGAAAAAAGCTTAATAACTGGGTATCAAGAATTACTATTTTTAACGTAATTAATGATTAAAAATTATGTTAGTTTAAAATTTCTTTAATGAGATTACTCGTGACGTGCATCGCTTGAATTCTTGCCTCGACTTTATTATGGAAAGTTCTCTTGTATCCTCTTTATTAACTGGCAGGAATCTATGTTGATCTCTGATCAACTTCTGGTTATATTTGGATTACCCCAAGGCTCAATACTGGGACATCTGTTATTTATCTTGTTTATCAACGATATAGTTTTTTCCGTTGATGTCAAGTGTTGGCATGAGGGGCGAGCATAAGTGCGTCTTTACCATGTACAAATTTCGATATGCGATGAAAAGCAACGTCAGGCGCGGTTAGTACTTGGATGGTTTTAATTGTCATCGGACCTCATCAAATTAATTCCGATTTAAAAAATTCCTAGACCAAACTGTACCCAAGGTCAAACCATAATAGACAAGTAATTAACTAATTTTAAATCATGAAAAACGCCAAGCTCCGCACGATCACTCAGATTTCATAGCGAACATTCTTTGTAATTCTAAAAGTACCCAAAAGGGGCAAAAGCCCTGGACTATTTTCATACAGATTTTCTCAATATCAAAAAACAGCTTTTCGTATTCTCTAATAATTTTCCTCAAGCATGTACAAAAAATTATCAACCTTAAAAGCCATAATGATCCCCTTATTTCACGTCCCGAAGCGCGAGCAGTTAAGGAGAAGCCCACCAACAATCTCCAAACGAAACTCCGCCCGCTGCATAGACAGGCCAGAACTGCCAGCATGCATTAAAAAAACATCCTCGCACGGACGCTAAATAACGCCCAGTGCGCTTTCTCATTCAACACAACACCCTGTAACTTTTTATTTATTCGAATTTCGGCATTCTGCAAAAAGTGGCATGTAGATTGTAGATACATCTTCCCCCTTTCCAAAAGTCCACTAACATTTATTTTTAAAATCCAAGAGTCCCGAAAAAAATATTCTAATGGCGACGTGTCTATTCCACGTAAAATTAATTTCCGTTTCTTACTTACCTAAACGTCGAGATCGTTCCCATTAGATTTCAGGAACCTGTAAAACTGCAACAGTCAAATATTTAAGTATATTTACAGAGTTCTTCTTATTTCATTTTGCTATTAACAAAGATTCATGCCATCTAGTGGCGAGAATTCATTCAAATAAAAACCGTCTTTTCTAGTGGCGCTTAACAAAAAACTCCAATGCGCAAGCTTAACGAGTCCTCGTCCCCAGCCATTCCTTCTGAATAAGGATATAAAAGCTGAGCAAACTTAGACTCACTCTCTTGTGTCGCGGTCATCAACCACTAAGTACCGAGTCTACTCTACTCGCGTTTTTACCTAATGCAAGTGCAGCAGCAAAAAACTCACTCAAACCAAACTACGCAAATTCAGTCAGGAATTCGTTATTAATTTTTACTTTCTACAAGTGTTAATTAAAAATATCTTTTACGTTAGATCATTTACTTGTTTATAACTTGTGAATAAAGTTTATTTTCTTGTGTTCTACATACATTCTTTCAGTTTAGTTTCCCGAGGTACTGAAAACGTTTCCTGATATATTTGTTGGAGTATCGAAACATCAGCGCAATACAGCCAAACGGCATTACCTTTACAAAGTGCACGAGCAACAAAACTGAAAGTCTGCGAAATTTATTAAATTTCCAAATTTTATGTTTTAAATACCGTTGTCCGTTGTTCTGTGTTCACAAGGAAGACCATGTCTTCACCTCACATCTTTCAGCAGCTTGTATATCAATGTTTGCGCGAAAGATATACAATATTAAGCGAGGATTGTGTAGTTGATATACCATCCCTCGGAGGGGATGTAAAACCGTCGATCCCTCGTCTATTAAATGTTAGGCAAGTATAAGATCCTTACTCTTCGGAAGGGAAGAGGTTCGGCAAAATTCCTGGTTGTGGGTAGCTCGTCTACAAGCGTCGGTGTTCGACCCCAGTAGTGGAAATAGGCTGACATTAAATAAATGTTAAAAAAAACTGTTGACATGAAATTATTTTGTGCTACCGATATCGATGATGCATGCTAATTCAAAGGAATCTAAATGATATAAATGATCGCTGTCTTTCGAATAATCTACCTTTAAATATCGCCAAATATAACGTCTTGTCCTTTAGCCGGAAAATTGGTTCATTAATATTCGACTATGAGTTGAACGGTACTGTCCCAAATAGTTCTGAATAATTTAAGGACTTGGGTATTTCTTTTGATTCGAAACTGAATTTTAACAAACATATCAAAAGTATTACTCTGTCCGCATATAAATTCTGAGTTTTATTACGACCTATAGCCGGGATAAGCAAACGAGGTCCTAGATCTTACAAATTCTTGTAGTGAGAGGAACAAATAAAAAAATCGAATACAGTTTATTATAAGAATAAGCAAAATGCAGTACAAATAAAGTGTGAACAATCATACACTAAAATAAATAATCAAGAATACAGCAAGTCTAGGGTTTAAAGCTAACGCTATGGAAAAATAATTATTAAATTTAAACAATTTTACAGTAAAGAGGAAATACAGTAGGTTACTTAGCTTTTACAATGAAAATTGGAGAGTTTCCAGGTGCTCTAGACTTGAAGATTCTTGATCGAGGAGAAATCTTCACAGCACAATTTAATAGGGTTTAGAAATCTTCACAATTAGAGAAAGTTTTCTCTTAATCGTAATGCATAAATAAAAAATAAGGGCCAATTCGTATACCAAAATTCGTTTACCAAAGAATAGCAAATGATTCAAAAATCCAAATATTTCAAAAATAACAGCACAGTAGGCAAGTTCTGTAATTAAAATCTGACCTTACCAAAATCGTCTATTATTAAAGTTATAAAATTATTCTCAAGATTAACCTCTAACGTGAGCACGTGTCTATAATAAATCAAAGAAATTCAAACTTACCTAGAATATTACTTCTAGGCGATAACTTGCTTATTAAACCGAATAATTCGAAATTTCAACTAAACAAACCAAAACATTAATTGAAATATTAGATTAAATCTAGTTTTTAATCACGTGCCTTTTAACTAATTTAATCCCTAGCGAAGTTTTCAGTTCAATCTCTTGATTTAAAAAGGAAGTTTTAAGCTACTTGAATGATTTTATAACCTTTAGTAACTCACAAAAACAATGGGAAATTACTTAAGCTGACAGTTCTACTGTCAGGGTACCAACTTGTGAAATGTTAAAAACTAAATGGATTATTGTGGATTTTCGATCATTAACCATCTTTACACTATCATTTTGTAGACAATTTTATACACTAATAATAATAATAATAATAATAATAATACTAATAATAATAATAAAAGCAGGAGGGGCTAACTTCCATCTATTAAGCCTTTGGTGAGTAGCGCCACCACTTACTCCAGCTAGGGGTGCAAAATCGAACCGGCAGCCCTAGTACACCCGGGAGGGGAAAGCATCTTCCCCTCTGGTGTCGGTCGTGGGCCTGCTGGGCTAACCACCCACAGGCTCTAACCTGATGGACTATATGGCGGCCAACAGGCCGTTCACGCCTAAAGTGCGTCGATTAGCCGCCAACTTAAGACGCGTCCATCACACACTCAATGAGGCAGTGCTGCGAACCACCAAACAGCACTGTCTCGACAGGATACGGATGCTAGTGACTTGCAAAAAGTCATTAGTGAGGCGGGCGAGGGGGCTTGCGGAAAATAAACTGTTCCGCGAGAAGCCCTCGCGCCTTTTCCAACCGCCTCCGCGTGTTGTAGACAATCCGCCGACTGCAGATCAGGTGGAGAACTTCTGGAAAACGCTGTACGAGGAGAGGCTTCCACTCAACCGAGATTCTCCTGCCCTTGCACACTTTGAAGCCTTTTGTCAAAGGCTTCAGCAACCACAGGAAGTGTGCGAACCAATAACCCCAGAAGAGGTTCGTAGGGCTCTTGATGGCTCTAAGAACTTTGCTGCTCCAGGTCCCGATGGGATAAATAACTTTTGGTGGAAAAAGTTATCGAGCATCCACCACCATTTGGCCAGAATATTTAATTCCTGGTTAAATGGGGAGCAGCAAATCCCTTCTTGGGTTGTTGAGGGGCGGACAGTGCTGATCCCCAAGAACGGAGATTTGTCCAACCCAAAGAATTACAGACCGATAACCTGTCTAAACGCATGTTACAAGGTGTTTACACGCATTTTGTACATGCGGGTGCTCCACGCAGTTGAACCGGTTTACGAACGGATATATGAGCAACGAGGGTCGAAGAGAGGTGTCGCTGGCTGCAAGGAGAACCTGTTGATTGACAGATGTGTCACGCAGGACTCCATGCAGTATAAGCGGAACCTCTCTATGGCCTGGATCGACTACCGCAAGGCATTCGATATGACATCGCATGAGCTCATTGTTCACTTGCTCCGATGTCTTGTGGTACCCGGTCCCGTAGTGAGATGTATTGAAGAACTGATGCCGCTCTGGAGGACTCGCTTTACCATAACATCGGGTAACGATAGAGTCCAAACAGAGTCGGTAACATTCAGAAGAGGAGTATTTCAGGGAGATTCCCTCAGCCCCCTTCTGTTTTGCATCTCACTACTGCCATTATCCGTCTCGCTCCGGAAAACCCGTGGCTACAACTGCGGTACCCCCGGCGACAGGAGGCATAAGGTATTTTATATGGATGACCTTAAACTTTATGCCTCTGGAGAGAGGGATCTCCAACAGTCCCTTAGGGTGGTACAGGAGTATACGCAGGCTGTCGGTATGCAGTTCGGGTTGGACAAATGCGCACTGATCCATCTCAAGAGAGGACGATGCGGTGACTATGGAGAGGACGCGCAGCTCGTGGACGGAAGCATCTTACACCATCTAGATGCCGGAGAGTTGTACACTTACTTGGGTGTCGAGCAGCGCTCCACCCAAGAAGTGAGTGTAGTGAAAAACGCTCTCCGCGGCAAGTATCAGCACCTACTCCGACAGATCTGGTCTTCAGAACTGTCGGGGAAGAACAAGGTGTCTGCTACAAATATGCTTGCCGTTCCGATCCTTCTCTACTCTTTCGGAGTAGTGAAGTGGACTAGAGAAGAGCTGCGTCAACTCGATGTAGTAACCTGCAAGAAGATGCATCTCAATAGGAGCTTGCATCCTAAATCGTCCGTTCCACGGTTATATCTCCCACGACATCGGGGAGGCCGTGGACTCTTGAGCTTGGAGAGTCTCTATAGCAGGATGGTTCTGGAGGGAGCATGTAAGGTCATCAGGAGTTCGGATCCCCTCCTCTGCATGGTCCGAGACCATGAAAATGCAGAGGTAGGAGCTTTTCTCTTTAAGGCAGCACGGAGAGCAGCCGATTAACTTGGTCTCATCTTCGACGTCGAGCGAGTAAACCCCGACTCTGTCACCGAGTTGGAACCCGTTCGACTAAAAGCCCACATTAGAGCTGCAGAACACAACATCCTTCTGCAGCTCCATAAGGATAAGCCATTGCACGGGATCTTCTATAAAAATATAGAAGACCTCGGCTTATCCGAAAGGCTGACCTTCGCCTTCTTAAGGTCAGCTGGGCTGAAGTCTGAGACCGAGGGATTCATAATGGCTTGCCAGGATGGTGTATTTAACACTCTCGTCTATCGACGTCGTGTCATGGGTATGGAGGTCCCTGATGTCAGCTGCAGGGCCTGCCGCAGGGCGCCGGAGACTGTAATGCACTTACTGTCGGCTTGCCCGACATACGCAGTCTCGGCCTATATTCATAGACACAACGCAGCATTACGAGTGCTTTACTATCATCTAAGGCACTCGTATGGGATAGACGAAACACCAGTGCTGCCTTACGTTCCGGGGGATATTGAGTCCGTTGTGGGGAATGAGAAGTGCCTAATTTATTGGAACTACTCGTTTTCCACCGTCAGGTAAATACAAGCCAACAAGCCTGAAATAGTACTCCTCGACCACCAACTCAAGACAATGTATGTCGTGGAATTCTCGGCTCCCGCTGAGAGCAACATTGTCTTGAAAGAGGAGGAAAAACGGACAAAATATCGAGATTTGCTCTTCGAACTCCGCAGGCTTTATCCAGGCCATTCTGTTAAAATAGTGGTACTGATTATAGGAGCCCTCGGTGGAATGAGACAGACGCTGCTTTCAGAACTAAAGATCATACCGGCATGCCGAGATTCGGCAGAGATCTTAGCCGGCAGAATGCAGAAGGCTGTCATCCTCGGTTCATTACGTCTACTCAGGGCACACGATTCGCGGACCCGGTAGTCACTCACCCCACGGGCGTGTGGAGTGGCTATTGGTATTACCAGCTCCCCTCTGTGAGGGTCGGAGCCACAGAGTAGGGTGACTGGTTTTTTGTAAAAAAAAAAAAATAAAAGCAAAACCGAACCGGCAGCCCTAGTGCACCCGGGAGGGGAAAGCATCTTCCCCTCTGGTATCGGTCGTGGGCCTGCTGGGCTAACCACCCACAGGCTCTAACCTTTGGTTCCGGCAGGCCGAAGACTGGGCCCCCACGATCGACCCCATTCGGATAGGGGTCAAGGGCAAGGTGGTGGGGCCCAACCGGATAGACCGCCCGTTGACGACGTACGCAATGAACAAGGACGCTTTGAGTGGACGGATGAACTGAGGGATGAGCTTCTGCATTGTTATGAAAGCAGTGAGCCCGCGCGGAGGGGGTACATGGCGCGGATGCATGCTCTGTGGTGTGAGAGGCTACCAGAGCATAGCGCCTTCACGCCGCAAAATCTGCGTGACTATGTATCCCACCTTCGTAGTAGGGGCTACGTGAGGGCTGCTCCTGGGCCGGTGAATGAGGTGGCCGAAGTGCCGCCACATTCACCGGTTGAGGACGTGGCTCTCCTCGTTCCGCCAATACCAGAGGGCCTCAGTACCAGAAGGGGGTTACACCGTCTGAAAACCCCCGGGCCACAAGACCTGGCCAGAGTGGACGCTGAACTTCGTACAGCGCTACCAGAGGAGGCTGACATCTGGCACATAAATTGTGCCGTGTATGTCGCTGCTCAACGCTCGTCTCAGGTGGAGAGGCGAAATACCTCTTCCCCACAGGAGAGAGCGCAGCGGCGCATACAGAAGATGGAGGCCAAAATCCGGTCGGCGAGACAACACGCATCCCGTGTCCAATGTGTGATGGACTACATGGCGGCCAATAGGCCTTTCACGCCTAAAGTTCGACGTATAGCCGCCAATTTAAGACGCGCCCATCACACACTCAACGGGGCAGTGCTACAAACCACCAAACAGCACTGCCTCGATAGGATACGGATGCTAGTGGCTTGCAAAAAGTCACTAGTGAGGCGGGCGAGGAGGCTGGCGGAAAATAACCTTTTTCGCCAAAAGCCTTCGCGCCTATTCGAACCGCCTCAGCGTGTTGCCGACAATCCACCGACCGTCGATCAGGTGGAAACTTTCTGGAGAACGTTGTACGAACAGAGGCTTCCGCTCAAGAGAGACTCTCCGGCCCTGGCACATTTTGAAGCCTTTTGCCAAAGGCTTCATCTACAACAGGAGGTGTGCCAAACAATAACCCCAGAAGAGGTTCGAAGAGCTCTTGAAGGCTCTAAGAATTTTGCTGCTCCAGGTCCCGATGGGATTAATAACTTTTGGTGGAAAAAGTTAACCAGTACCCACCACCATTTGGCCAGAATTTTTAATTCTTGGCTAAATGGGGAGCAGCAAATTCCTTCTTGGGTTGTTGAGGGGCGGACAGTGCTGATCCCCAAGAACGGAGATTTGTCCAATCCAAAGAACTATAGACTGATAACCTGTTTAAACGCATGTTACAAGGTGTTCACACGCATCTTGTACATGCGGGTACTCCAAGCAGTTAACCCAGTTTACGAGCGGATATATGAGCAACGAGGGTCGAAGAGAGATGTCGCTGGCTGCAAGGAGAACCTGTTGATTGACAGATGTGTCACGCAGGACTCCGTGCAGTATAAGCGGAATCTCTCCATGGCCTGGATCGATTACCGCAAGGCATTTGACATGACATCTCATGAGCTTATTGTACACTTGCTCCGATGTCTTGCGGTCGCCGGTCCCGTAGTGAGATGCATTGAAGGTCTGATGCCGCTCTGGAGGACTCGCTTTACCATAACATCTGGTAATGATAGAGTCCAAACAGAACCGGTAACGTTCAAAAGGGGAGTATTTCAGGGAGATTCCCTCAGCCCTCTTTTGTTTTGCATCTCGCTACTGCCATTATCCGTCTCGCTCCGGAAAACCCGCGGTTACAACTGTGGTACCCCCGGCGACAGGAGGCATAAGGTCACCCATTTGTTTTATATGGATGACCTTAAACTTTATGCCTCCGGAGAAAGGGATCTCCAACAATCCCTTAGGGTGGTACAGGAGTACACGCAGGCTGTCGGTATGCAGTTCGGATTGGACAAATGTGCACTGGTCCATCTCAAGAGAGGACGATGTGGGGACTACGGCGAGGACGCGCAGCTCGTAGACGGAAGCATCCTACACCACCTAGATGCCGGAGAGTCGTACACTTACTTGGGTGTCGAGCAACGCTCCACCCAAGAAGTGGGTGTAGTGAAAAACGCTCTCCGCGGCAAGTATCAACACCGACTCCGACAGATCTGGTCTTCAGAACTGTCGGGGAAGAACAAGGTGTCTGCTACTAATATGCTTGCCGTTCCAATCCTTCTCTACTCCTTTGGAGTAGTGAAGTGGACTCGAGAGGAGCTGCGTCAACTCGATGTAGGAACCCGGAGAAAGATGCACCTCAATAGGAGCCTGCATCCTAAATCGTCCGTTCCACGATTATATCTCCCACGCCATCGGGGAGGCCGTGGACTCTTGAGCTTGGAGAGTCTACACAGCAGGATGGTGCTGGATGGAGCCTGTAAGGTCGTCAGGAGTTCGGATCCCCTCCTCTGCATGGTCCGAGACCATGAAAATGCAGGGGTAGGAGCTTTTCTGTTTAAGGCAGCACGCAGAGCAGCCGATGAACTCGGTCTCATCTTCGACGTTGAGCGGGATAATCCCGACTCTGTCACCGAGTTGGAACCCACTCGGCGGAAAGCCCAAATAAAAGCTGCAGAACAAACCATCTTTCTGCAGCTCCATTCGGATAAGCCACTGCATGGTGTCTTCTATAGAAATATAGAAGAATTTGGCTTATCCGAAAGGCTGACCTTCGCCTTCTTAAGGTCAGCCGGGCTGAAGTCTGAGACCGAGGGATTTATATTGGCTTGCCAGGACGGTGTATTCAACACCCTCGTCTATCGAAGTCGTGTCATGGGTGTGGAGGTCGCTGACGTCAGCTGCAGGGCCTGCCGCAGAGCGCCGGAGACGCTTATGCACTTGTTGTCGGCCTGCCCGACATATGCAGTCTACGCCTATATCCAAAGGCACGACGGAGCACTACGAGTGCTTTACTACCATCTGAGGCACTCGTATGAGATAGACGAGACACCAGTGCTGCCTTATGCTCCGGGGGATATTGAGTCCGTTGTGGGGAATGAGAGGTGTCTAATTTATTGGAACTACTCGTTTCCCACGGTCAGGCAAACAAGCCTGACATAGTCCTCATAGACCATCAACTCAAGACAATGTTCGTCATAGAGCTCTCGGCTCCCGCGGAGAACAACATTGCCTTGAAGGAGGAAGAAAAGCGGACAAAATATCGAGACCTACTCTTCGAACTCCGCAGACTGTATCCAGACCATACTGTCAAGCTGGTGGTACTGATTATAGGAGCTCTCGGTGGAACGAGACACACGCTGCTTTCAGAATTGAACATCATACCGGCATGCCGACAATCGGCAGAAGTCCTAGCCGGGAGAATGCAGAAGGCTGTCATTCTTGGTTCATTGCGTCTGCTCAGGGCACACGAGTCACGGAACCAGTGATCACTGACTCTACGGTGTAGAGAGTGGTTACTGGCGCTCCCAGCGTACCCTCTCTGGTATCGGAGGCAGGGAGAAGGACGACTGGTTTTACTTAAAAAAAAAAAATAATAATAATAATAATAATTTATATTGTAGATTTCCTCAGATGTACACATCTATTTAATAAATTGATATATTTTCCTAACGGGAGCCACTTGTTGGTGAAAAGTTTATGAGGTGGTATTTCACGTGGCGTGCCAGCTAACGGTAAAAGCACAATTCATTACTATAGAGTGGTGAATTGATCTACTTATTAACTTGCGGA
Source organism: Leptura quadrifasciata (assembly GCA_963675555.1). Lineage (NCBI taxonomy): Eukaryota > Metazoa > Arthropoda > Insecta > Coleoptera > Cerambycidae > Leptura > Leptura quadrifasciata. The sequence continues at coordinate 89,704,108 of OY776678.1, read as the reverse complement.
CACCAGCGAAAGATGGCATGTCACAGTTTCGTGATTAGTAATTCAAGAGATTTTGATGATATTGATACACTAAACTTGCTTTATACTGCATATGTTAAATCTAGGCTTAAATATGGTTCACTCATTTGGAATCCGGGTTATACCAAATATTGCAGCAGCATCGAGAATATTCAACGTCGCCATATGAAATATGCATCATGCAAAATGGACAATGTTTACCTTTCCACCGATTTTCTACATGAATAATTGCTAAATATATTCAGTTCTGTTAGCCTACAAGACCGCAGAAAACTTGGTTTTCCTTTGTTTTTTACACAAATTAATTCACAATCTAGTTGCCTGCCTAAATATTTGTATCTCTTCGTAGTTATCTCCACCCCTCGAAAAAAATTTTTAGAAGTAGTAGTTCATGACCAACTCACTGAATTTATAGGCAATAACAAATTATTACATGAAAACCAATCAGGATTTAGAAAAAAATCATTCATGTGAAACGGCTTTACAAAAAATAATCAATGATTTCAAATATTCCATAGATAAAGGTGAAGTTTTGATAACCTTCCTCGATTTAAAAAGAGCATTCGAAGTTGTCAAAAGCTCTCTGCTTTTATTAAAAAAACTATGCCAACATTTTGGGATTATTGACACGGCGTACGAATGGTATAAGTCGCATCTATATGGAAGGAGTCAGCAAACTAAAGTAAATAAAATTAAATCTGGAAAACTTTTTAAAAATAATGGAGTTCCACAAGGTAGTGTACTATGGCCTATGTTTTTCACGCTATTGTTACAGTTCAATTTAACATTTATACTTTATTTAAAAAATCTCTAAATCATTACTTTATCTCTTACATTTAATGTTAATGTGTTAATCTGTTATCCGTCGTCACGCGTAATATTTATTATTTAGTTGTCTATATGAATCCGCAATTGTAAGGAATCTGTTGCAATTAAGTGTAGGCATGACATTATACATTTTGTTGTGTAGCGTGTTGCATATACTTAGGCTCTCTATTTCTGTAATTCTTAAGCTAGGCAACCAATAACTTTTAATTAGTTTATAGGTAGATTCCTATAACTGTATTGGCGATCGGTAACACAGATTTATTTCTTCACAATAGTTTTTGGCTTCCGGTATTCTGTCACTTTTCACGTGTGAGTTCGCTCGAACGCTTGGCAATTTATTAACTGGTATTTTTACGTGCTCGTTGCGATTTTTAAAACAAGTAATTTCACCATTTTGGGATATATTCGCAACGTTACATTTTTCGATTTTCCATTTATGTTTGGACTAGTGCATATTTTTATGGTATTGGAAATCGATTGTCTTCATTGGAAGGATCTATACGTAAAAGCCATTTTTGCCAAATTTACACGAGGCCAAGGACATCCAAGGTCAACAACACTTTTCTAAGAAAACCCTCCGAAGGTAATTATTTTATTTTTATATTCAAACCAGCAAAATATCACTTGTAGTAAATTGTTCAATGGTAAAAATTTATTTTTAGGGTTCTTTTTTTCCACCTACGGTTTCGCCTAGTATTTCGTAGTTTTTCCTACGTTTTTTTTTGTCTCCTCTGATACGAATAACTTTTTTTCTACTGGTCTACACATACTTATGTTACTTCTCCTTGCTGGACTGGAATTTCTTTTTTTGTGGAGGAGCCATCCATTTTCTGGGTTAATTGATAGGCTGGAAGTTGCCCATTCCTGAAATTTGAGCCGAAGCTGAAGCCCTGCTGCCTGCAAATTTGTATCCTTCTTGCGCCATATATATATTGATTTTTTTAAAAAATATATTGTATATTTTGCTTAAAAAAATTTCACCACTGTACCTATATATATATATATATATATATTTTTTAAATTTTGCTAAAGAATTTCTGAAAATATTCTGTCAATTAATTAAAACATCTATGATATTTGTTGGGGGTTAAGCACTTACGTAAGACGGGTATACCCAGTTAGATACATTTTTTTTTTAGTGTTGAATTTGTCTGTCATACCATACTCTACGTTATTGTACTGTTGAATGTTATAAAGTGAACCTACTTCGTTTATTGTTATTAAAAGATAAAACTGAATTTGAATTTTTCATTATCGTCTCGCTAAGTAATTTATTTAGTAAATTTGAGGTTACATTGTACTTGAGGTGGTATTTGGAGAAAAAAAATTTACTTGGCGCCCTGATACATCAAGAAGTTTAGAACCCCGACCATCTCCACTGTCAGTCGGCCGGCAAATACAGACGACGACCAACTAGGTACGTCAGATTGTAGTTTTAAAATTTGATGTAGCACTATTTATTAATGATTTACTTCTAATCAACTAGAGGAGTGCAAAATACATCTCTTTGCAGACGATACTACAATATATTTATCTGGAACTAATGTGACGCATATTATCCAAAAAATTAACATGACACTGGAATTAATTAATGAATGGTTTACGACGAACGGATTAATGGTAAACGCCGAAAAATCCAAATATATGATAATAAGTTCCAACAAATATTTAAATCAAAACATTGATAATCTGTGTATAAAATACAACGGAGAGAATCTTGAAAAGGTCATAACGATGAAATATTTAGGGATAATCATAGATAACAAACTAACATTTAACGACCATATAAACTACATATGTAAAAAGATATAAAAATACTAAGATTTTTACCTATCGTGTTAGTAAACATTTAACTTCAAATACAAGGAAAACTATTTATAACACAATAATGAAACCACACTTCGAGTACTGCTCAAGTATATTATATATGTGTAATGATACCAATATATCTAAATTGCAGCTACTTCAAAATAGATGTATGCGTTTTATTTTGAAATGTAATAGATATGCTAATATATATACAATACAATGTGCACTTAAATGGTTTTCAGTAAAAGACAATATAAAATACAGGACATTAATATTCTTTTACAAACTTCATAATAACTTACTATCAACATATTTGTCAACAAATGTACAACATCGTAAGGATATTCATAATTACAATACATGGAAAAGAAATCATATAAATATTAATTACTCAAATTTAATGAAAACAAAGTTCTCCATATACGACAAGGGAACGGCCGAATTTAACAAATTACCAGAATTTATAAAGCAAGCTAAGAATGTCATTCTGTTTAAAAAATATTTATATAAATTGATGTATAAATAACTTAGTTCTATTTTACTCATTAGCTAAATTATTAGTATTGTTAAATGTAGGTAAATGTACTCTACTACACACGTACGTTACACCTCTGTAATAGCTGCTTGTGCTAAATAAAGATTGTTATTATAATAGTAATTGGTATTTGTTATGGAATGGTGTACCTAAACAGATAAATAAAATAAATACAACACGAATAATAATTTACTGCTTATTATTTAATTTAGTATAGAGTATTACAAAATAATTGACACTGCTGCAAATGTTTATAACTTTCAATGTTTAGTGGGAGCCCATTTATTGTTTGGCCTTCAACAATGATTTTGGTTTGCAACCCTGGTTTGAGATTTCATTAAAATAATCTTGCATTACATTTTTTGGTAAATATTACTTTTCGTTATAAAAACAGTTCAGGAAATATTTTCTCTTTTTTCTGTTTTATTTCCATTCTGTGTTTGTTTGCCTAAAATTGAAATAAAAAAATATAAAATTTACTTTTGACTAGAAAATGTTACTTACTTTTTTGATTTCCCCCTCCAAGTAAATATTTTTCAATTATAATTAGAGGCGATTCAAAAGACAACGTCCAAAATACTGCTGTAAGCGCTGTTACAGTGAAACTACCACACCAGATATAGAACTGGAAAAATAATTGGGGTTATTAGTGAAAAAGTAGAAATATTTGGAAATATCTTGAGCTGCGTACGAGTTCTCGTGAATTGTTGTGAAATATTCAAGTTTTAATTTTATTTCGTCGAATTCATCTTTTAAATTTACTAGTAACAATGTTTAATTTATTCTGCTTTATACATTTAATATCATTTATAGAACTATCTAATGTTATAGTAGTTATATTTTTACGAATTAAGTCGAGTTGATAATGAGTTTTCACTAGAAATACCTGTTTGACTAATGCATTTGCTAAAAATTATTTCAGAAAGATACTTTATAACACAATGTACTGTACTCACAACATTGTAATCAGAGAAATATAATTTTCCTCGAATAAGGACAATGTAATAGGCCTCGACCGTTAGATGTAATAAATATATACAGTAAGTGAGTCTTCCAACCACTTGCATCACGGGTCCACTTAATATCCAGTTAACGATGCCTAAAAAAAATTCCAACATTAAAATGTCAATCTTGGAACAATCTCAACTTTTGATGCAATTTATATCATTAAAATGTTAATAAAATATCTTTAAAAAAGTATCCCTATTTCAACTAAGTATGTTAGTTAAATTAGTAAACGATGGACGTTACAGAATTTACTAAATGCTGCATACAGCATTGCTTTGTTCATTTCATTAAGTTCAGGTTAAATATGGGTTTTTAAAACATAACATTACATCCTGAGTTTTAATCCTGTGCATATATTACAGGAAATAAACATTTACCTTTCATATATATATATATATATGAGTTCGAGTTCGTGGAACTGGTTCGATTCCGGGGGCTCAATCTGCCTACTCCCCAGATCTCACCACGATCCGTCTCTAAGGCCTCAACCTGCCTACTCCTTAGAGCGAACTCGCTGGCAGTATCGGACGAAGTGTTATTTATACGAAAGCTGTCTGTGGGTGGGGGGTGGGAGAGTGGTGGGGGGTTGAGGGTCAGGATTATGAGGTGTGGATGAATATTGTGGGGCTAGCCTGGAGATCAATGATTTCCAAGCGACTGGAAGACGATGACCGTCATCCCTTTTGTTTAGACAATTGGGACGTTTTTCAATCTCAATTGCTTCGCGGATGATTCGCGGTTTCTGGAAAAATGATGCTGCTATGGTTTTGGTGTTATCGAAGTCTATATTATGGCCTGTTAGAAGGCGGTGCTGGGCAAGTGATGATGTGGGATCGGATTTTCTAACTGCAAGACGATGTTCATATATTCCATTGTTAATCCGTCTGTTGGTTTGTCCAATGTAGGTTTGGGGACAGTTTGAGCAAGGTATTTCGTATACACCGTGGAAATTGTTTGGTGTGTTGTGAATATGGTTTTTATGTTATTGGATTTCAGGACTTTTGAAAGTTTGCCTGTGACACCTTTGATGTAGGGTAGGAAAGCTTTTTGCTGAGGAAGAGTTTCTGTCTGTTGAATTTGGGAAGGATTTTGTGCTTTGTGTATGGATCACGTTATATGCCCTTTGTCGTAACCGTTTTGTAGAAGTGCTTCTTGTAATGTTTGTAGTTCGGATTGTCTGTTGTGATTGTCTATTAGTCTGAGGGATCTGGTTACAAGAGTGTTGACAACGGAATTTATTTGTGATGGATGGTGGTGTGATTTTGAGTTAAGGTAACGGTTGGTGTGGGTTGGTTTTCTATACACAGAGTAGGAGAGTTGATTGTTGTTTTGTTTTGTAATGAGGACGTCTAGGAAAGGGAGAGAACAATTGTTTTCGATTTCAATAGTGAACTGGATCTGAGGGTGTATATGATTAATGTGAGACAGGAAGTTGTTTAGATAATCTCTACCATGTGGCCAGGTAATGAAGATGTCATCTACGTATCTTAGCCAGCAAGTAGGCTTCAGTTCGGATGAATTCAGGGCTTGGGTTTCTAAGTTGTCCATGTAGATGTTGGCTATGACGGGGGACATATCTGATCCCATTGGAGCTCCTCTCACTTGTTTGTAATAGTTGCCTTGAAAGAGAAAATAGGTGTTGGACAGACAATGTTCTAGAAGGGTCAGACTGCTGGGAGAAATATTGTGTTTAGTTTTGAGAACGTTTAGGGCTTCAGTGAGTGGGATATTGGTGAATAATGACACAATATCGAAACTGACTAGAATGTCGTTCTGGGAAATAGAGTAATTTTGAAGAAGATCAATGAAATTAGTGGAATTTTTGACATAAGAAGGGCCTTGTTTAGCAATGGGTTGTAGAGTATGGGCTAGATTTCTCGCTAATTTGTGAGTTGGGGAACGAAAAGCACTAACTATTGGTCGTAAAGGAATGTTGGTTTTGTGAATTTTAGGAAGACCGTATATTCTAGGAGTGCTAGACGATTTCTCTCGAGGAATGAGGGATTTTCGAATGCCTGAATGGAGGTCAGAATTGTTGATGATGATTTTTGTTCTCTTTTCTAAGTATGTGGTGGGGATCGCGCTGGATGCGTTTGTAGTCTGGGGTATTGAGTAAATCGTTCATTTTTGTTAAGTAATCGGAGGTGTTTAGTATGACAGTGGAGTTGCCTTTGTCGGCTGGGAGAATGATAAGGTCGTCATTGTTATATAGGTCTTTTAGGGCTTGTCTTTCTCTAGAAGGTAGGTTAGAAGTGGGATGTTTGGCAGTTCGAAGTATTCTAGCGATATCTTGTCTGGTGTCCTCAGCTTGATTGTTTGGAAGGTGGGATATAGAATCTTCGACTTGGGAAATAATGGTTTCAACTGGGATAGTTTTGGGAGAAACTGCAAAATTGAAACCTTTAGCTAAGCCTTGAAGGGCGGCATCGCTGATGGAGAAGTCAGAAAAGTTGTGAACTACCTTGTTAGGATCTAATGTGGATGAGGAGTTAGGTTTCTGTTGGGCAATGAGTTGTAAGAGTTTGTTTTTCTGCGTGTTGGTCTTCTGTTCTGAGATATGTGGGGCTTTGTCGTTGGATAATCGGTCAAAGGTGTCCCAGAGAATTAGGTGAATACGAACTCCTAGCATTATTTTCTTTGACAATTTTTTACCTGACCCACTTTTTCTCTTGAAAATGGCTCCAAAACGGGAGCCGAAACGTCGAGATATTAACAATCTCAGACGCGGTTCGACCCGAGTACCTAGTATTTTTCATACCAACGACCGCGGAAGCTTCTCGGAACATATATATATATATATATATATATATATATAAAAAATTCTAACTGTTATATATATATAACAGTTAGAATTTTTTTTATACTTTTCTGTAAGATTTAGCGAATATTAGCCATAGCTAGGTGATTCTTGGTTTGTATAAAATACTAAAAATAGTAAGTGAAAAGAAAATGACTAGTAATCTCACGCTCAAACGTAAAGTGCCTTTTAACTCGATTGTGAGAAATATATGAATATGGTACAAATTGTACACGAATAAAATGTGTTGGAAAGAGCTAATTGTGGAGGATTCCGAGAATTTCATAACCAAATATTTTTTATGGTATCTACGGACAGAATATAAAGCCCGAGAGAAGAACAGAGTCTGTTATAGTATATTCCAATAAAGGGAAGCTAGAAAAAATTTCAAACGTCTCAAAATTTATCAAAAAATCAACTCTCTCACCTCACCTTGTCAAACTATAATAAAAAAGTCCTTAAAATGCTTAATTTCATAAAAAACTACAATTCTTGATCAAAAAATCTGAAAAATTCACATAACACCGATAATTTATAAATAGTCCGAATTTATCAACAACACAGTTCACACATACATATTAGTAATTTTACAGCAAAAAAGTTGCAAACAACAGCCCTAAAAAATACAGCCCCCTCACTAACTCGATTTACATCACCTTTACTTTCCACACCTCGAGCAGCAATATTATATTTCACTTCTATCAAATTTTATAAAAACATTTTTCTTTCTATACCAACTTCTCATTCAAGTTCCCATTCTTACTTCAAAACATACTTCATTCATTTTCCTGAGGGACAGCTAATCATTTCTTTCTATTTCATTTCTCATTGACGTCAAACTTATTTCCATTTAATTTGTACCGCCTGCTAGCTCATAAATTTCAATACTACTTTTCATATACCCCCTCGTAGAAATGATATTCTAGTTCAATCAAACAAACTTCTTATAAATTATTCTTCCTTTCAATTTCACCGTTAATTCATTTTTGCATCCAAATTACCAACATACATCAATCTCCATTCAAATTATCCAAACAGATTACGGGTGCTTTCGTTCTCATCAAAACTTACTTCCGAAACATAAGCTATGTATTTAATTAAATTTAATACACGTCATTAATTCACCGTGAGCGCATCGGCATATTTTCATATCATATTCAACTATTCGTGCACAGACCTTCGGGACGACTTTCATTCCAATTTTAATAAATATGTTCAACTAATTTTCGTTAATAACTCCTAAATTCAGATTGATTCAAAAAATTTCCCTTTTTAAGGCCGATACGGTTATATAATTTTCACATCCAAATTTCCCATTTTAAATTTGCTGATCAATATTGCACAATCGAAGCCCGCACGGAATGGGCGGGGACATTTCCAGACCTTTCCAGATCTCTGCTCGTCAGATCCCCGACGAAGTGTATAAAAGAGCCGAGCGCAAGGAGCTGGTGCAGGTCAAATTCGATACGTGCGCCACGATACGAGCCACTACAGCTCCTTCCTTGGCCATTACTAATTAAAAAAAGTTTTTAAGTTAATTATAATTTGCCCTCGCACATCAAACCAAAAAGTGAATTCTTTCAATCTTTATAAAACAATCGTGGTAATACATTTTTCCCTTAAACCTTAATATTTTTAACAACAGAATTTCACTGTCGAAAAGTATTTATTTTAAATCTGTATGAATTAAATAGTTAAGTTAAACCATTCTAAAACTTTGTTCAGTTATAATAAATAAATTCATTTTAAACCAACTGTTTTACTTCAAGTAAAGCATATACACATACAGGTTGAAGTATTGGATCCCGCTATAGACAATAAATTAATTAAAGTGATTAATAAACTATTTCAAGTAAAGCAACCTATTCCAGGGCTTATACAGGGTATGTTTTGGACCTTATCCAACGTTTTACTTGTGACTCTCCCCCCATTCTTTTCAAATAAGAAATTAAGTGCACGAAAGTTTCACAGGGTCTCTATCAAACTCTAAGGCTCAAAGGTCTGCCGAAAATCGTTTTATTTTTCCAAACAAGGGTTTCCGTGTTCATGTAATTGTTGATTAGCATTAGATAAAGAAAATTAGAAATATCTAATGCGTATTTTACTTCTGGTTTTAAGCTTCCAAAAATTAGTGTACCTACCTTTTATGGTAATTAAAATTTGTGGATATCATTTTTCGATTTATATAAGGACACAATTCATAATGATTCTAATCTATCAAAAGTCGACAAATTTCGTTACCCGATGATGTCACTTAAAAATGACCCTCCAATTTAATTAAAGCTAATGACCGAAAACAATTATTAAATCTTCTATGACAAATTGGCTGGTATGTATCAAAATATATAGTTTTTTAACACAACCTATTGAATGAAATATACATTGCTCAATCTTAACAAAAACCCTCTCTTAAAGATCTTACACGGTTATTGGATATGTTTTCAGAAAACCTAGCAGCTTTAAAATTTTCTAATTTGATACAGATTTCTGGGATGTAGGTGAAAATAATTTTAGTCGAAAAAATAATTTTCTGTTCAACTGAATAGGATAAAGAAAAACTAAGTAGCTACTGTTACTGACACAGCTAAATAATAAATAAAAAGATGTATATTTTAATAATACTCAATATAATTTACGTCCCTAAATAATATCACTTACCTCCGTAGCCATGATAACAAGAATAAACTATCCAGCTCAATCCTATGCACCAGGCAGGTCTCTTTAAACTCTCAAATACTGATTGACTGTCATATCCATGATTCAGTTCAACTTCTTTATAGCATAATATCACAGTTAACATTTCAAAGAGAATAAATATCCAAATTAGCAAATTTGTAATCTAAAAATGTTAGTTTCTTTAGCTTTCATACCAATTGATATTATACTATAGTTAAATAATGATGGAAAACTAATTTTCTCAATTAAATAGCTAGGTATAAATATATTGAAAAAGATATATAAACCTTCAAGGGCCAACAATTGGGCTATTAAAAAATATACGAGTTATCAACTTCAAGGGATATTTTCGTATAAAGTGGAATGGGGCACGTGGAAATTGAATTTTAATAGTTCGACATAGATGTTGTATGAAATTATGATATCAATAGCAAGAGGTTAGGTAGATTCCAAATTTCACACAATATACTATGGTATCGGGTCTATTATACTACATGCGATATCTTGAAAAAGTGAATACTAGAAAAATAATATACATATATTGGTTGGCTTGAGAAATGAGGGGTGTTATAGTACATTCCATTTCCTATAAGTAAACGCAAAACGCGAAATGTCAAAATTAGTCAACAAATTCAATCATCCGGTCCAAAAGGTCAAACCCCAATAAAAAGTCACCTTCATTTTTATTTCAATCAAAAACCACAAATCAGTCACCAAAAATCTGAAAAAAATCACGAAACGTCGATAATTCTAAAATAATCTAAACCAATCAAAAAACACAACACGTTACAATATTCCATCCATCAATTATAGAACATAATTTTTCCAAAGCACTCCCCTCAAAAATACAGCCCCCGTATTATATCATTCGAACCTCAACATACTTTTCGTACGTCCGGTATAAATTTTAAATTCGTATTCAATAATTTTCTACACTCCTTTTCTATATGATTTTAACCGTTTCTCAAATTGCTTCAGAACTATTTTATCTATTTTATTTCAGTTCAGATTTCCAAAACAATGTCACAACTTATTCTAGTTTCTACGCATTAACATACTTTCTACCCCATATTACCCCCTCGAAACATCATCGCGCGTGACAATTCAATGGCCATATTACGTGCATTCATAAAGTATGACCGTACGAGGACGGTTCAATATATTCAGCCTTCTTTTTCGTGTTATATCTCCGAAACCAAAACTAATTTAAGTTTCATTCAATTATTCATTAACTTCCTTTTCTATTACCTAAACAGTCGTGTAATTTTCATTTCCGAATTTTCATTTTTTACGAAGATGATGCAATATTGAGCAATCGATGAGTCACCCTCGCCCGCACGGAATGTCGGGGTCCAATTTTCTAGAATATAATGTGTGTAAAAACGTTTGTGCTCGATTAACGGGGCACGACAAACGGAACCATACCAAACAGTATAAAGGACTGAGCTCAATGCGCTTTCAGCACGTCAGTTTTCTTCGGTGTATCTCGCGATCATCTAAAGCCAGTGCTCGTGCTGCTTTCAAGGCCGAAACCTTATAAAAAAAGGTTTAGTTTTAATAATAATTTTGCCCTAGCGCATAAGTCAGTTCTCTTCGGTGTAATTCGCGATAATCAAATCCAATGCCCGTGCTATTTTCATGGCCGAAACCTTGTAAAAACAATTTTTTTAATTTAGTTTAATCTGCATCCGCACATCAATCTAATTCGCACCAAGTGCCCTAGTTTTAAGCGAATTGTTTTTTCATAAGTCAATTTTGACATTTTTACAATCAAACCCCGCCGAATTAAATATCCCAAGCCTGAATTTATTCGTTGTCAAAAAGTTTTTTTTTTTTTGTACATTTATTTAACGTCGGCCTATTTCCGCTACTGAGGCCTAACACCGACGCCTGTAGACGAGCTACCCCCAACCAGGAATTTTGCCGAACCTCTTCCCTTAAGAAGAGTAGGGATCTTTTACTTGCCTAACATTTAATAGACAAGTGACCGACGGCTTTACATCCCCTCCGAAGGATGGTATATATCCTATACAACCCTCGCCTAAGGTTGTATAGCTTCCGCGCATACACTGATATACAAGCCGCTGGAAGATGTGTGAGGCGAGAACGCGGTTTCCGTTGGAATGGTCACCCATCCAAGAAGTGTTCTAAATTAAGAATTATATACAGGGTGTTGGAAAATCACCTGACGAAAAGAATTAAATTCAGTTTAAAGTAAATTAAACTTCAGAAACCAGCATATTACATTAGAAACGACCAGCAGGGGCTTATACAGGGTGAGCCGATTATCCTGTTCCAACTCCTCTTAAGTGCAATCCTCCCGAACTTATATCTTTTATAAATTAAGTGCACGCAACGCCTCAAGAGTCTCTATCAAGCTCAAAGCTCTTATCGTTTTCTGTATCCACGACGCCCAACGTAAGGCTGTAAATCTTAAATACGGAGGAGTTGTCGCATGTTCAGGAGCCCTGTCGGAATGCCACTACCTGTGGGGGTAGTACAATGGTCCCACTTTAGAGATCTAAGTGGATGTGAGTGTACCTTCTCCTTCTAATGATCAAGAATCCACTAAGTATTATACATATATATTAAGTAGTTGAATCTTTGTATTGTAATGTTTACTCGCATATATTTGACAACGATGGGTTGAAGACATTAACTTTAAAATCTAATTACATCGACTACTAAGTATCCAAATTATGGTAATAGAGATCTACTGCATCCTAACTTAACTGTGTAGCTAGATGAATATCATGTAGTTCCTTGGAAAATACAAGGGTTTTTCTTTCTAATCTATTTTTAAAATCCCTTTTAAAGTTGTTTTCAGCATAAATATGAACTTTTTAATAGGAACTGCATTCTATGTCTTCGAGATAAAAATGAATTGTACTTCATTTCTACCCAATGCTACACTTTACATTTTGGATAAAAGTGGTTTTATGATCAGGGGTTCCCAAAGATATTCTGGTTAAAAAATGAACCCTAATAATCATTTCAATGATTTTCAAATTTCATGAATCTCACACCAAATTCCCATTTTCCCCAATTCACTTTAGTTATATCTTTGGTGTCTTTCTAGGTAGTTCACTAACCAATTTTTATACGACCGTGTTAATTTTCGTACCCAATGCAATGAAGTAAACATATATTGTATTGATTTATTATATTTTGAAACCGTTCAAAGGCCATGGAACGAAATAAACATTTACCAGCCTTTATATTTGCAACTTATTAAAAATATAAACAATATTATTAATATAATACTATCAATGTTAACTACTTACTGATACATGCTCTTTCTTCAGATTCTTTATCATATATAAAAATGGTTTATCTTGCTTCACTCTCATAAACACTGCTAGCATCATACCAATGAAATAATTAATAAGTCTTGAATGAGTGTCATATTCACTGAAAACAAAAATCGTTAATATTCAATTTGGATTAAATTTCATTAACTACATCATCAATTTCTCAGCACATTTATTTATTTTTCAGTTGGATAACATATTTTGTGGTTAATTCACAAATAAATTAATTGGCAGTGTTCATAATTGATCATAAGTGGTTAAACAAAAAAAAATCTCTATAAATGTGCCAATGAACTTTTTTTTTAAATGCGATTTAGTGAATACCTCTTTGCACATCTACAGGTGCCAATTATGTTTTCTCTCTCGGTGAAAGAAATTTACCTGTTTTGTCATGTCTCATTGTCTCCCGTCACCTGTTTTTTGGTAGTTGCCCATTCGGAAGAAGACGAGCTTATATTATGCTTATAAGTCATGTTCGAGAAAAAGTATCCTAAAATGATTTAACCTACCTGATGTAATTAACTGAGACATAACGTTTTAAAGTTTTCATTTTTTAAAAATTCCTTTGAATAAATCAATTTCTTGACGTCTGTTTTCAAAACTTACTCAAAAACGTTGCGTCCTGTATCAAAATTCCTTATATAATGTTACAAATGCAATTATCTTTAATGTCGAAGTAATTGTCTGAAATTCTCAAAAAGTTCATGAATACTCAATGTAGCTGATTTAGAATTTGCGGAGTGATTGAGCCGTTCTAAGAAGCATGCATTATTTTTGAGGTATAAAGTAATATAAATGTCGAGTGACTTATCCCTCAATAGAATAACAAATTACGAGGCTTAATTATAACAAAATATATGGTCAAAAATGTGGAAAAAGTTGTAAAATAATAAATTAGTTATTTTTTCATTTAACTCAAAAAGGGAAACATGAATAGGTACCAGATTCTTGCTCTGCTATTTTTAATGAATCTATATTTTGACATTTGAAGCCGTCAAGAGGCAAAGTGTCAAGAAAAGACAGAATATTGATATCGCTCGAATATGCTTACGATAAGAGGGAATGATTTCACCAAAGTTAGTGAAAACAAAGCACATCTATGAACAAATCGAATGCATCTAACGTGAATATTTTACGTCAAATAAGACTGACAAAATGACGGACGAAATATAATTTTGAATCCTTCGCCATCAAGAAGGCAATGTACATCAATGTTTCCCTGACCCTCCTTGACAGTTCTTGATTCCCTGATGTCTCCTGGTTCCTTCTGTCTTCCGGGTTGCTGAGTATCCTGTAATAGTCATACCGGCCACTAATGTGCCAGCGAATCGCCTCTTCCCAAAGACAGATTTGATATTCAGAAGACACAAGAATGGGTTGTGTTCCGAGTAGGCCCAAACTTTGCTATGTAAAATGTCTCTTCTTCCTGATCTTTTGACGCTTGAAGAACAAAATATTTGCCATATAACTCTTGTGTATTAATTTTTTTCTAAATACGAGAGATTCGAAAGAAATACCTCAAGAACCATTGCAAGAGAAAGGATTATTTCGTTTTGTATGAATTCTACGATAAATGATTTATCTGATCTACCGCCTTGTCCCGATGAGATGATAGGAGACGAGAGACGAGATAATCTCGGAGACATCACTACATACAACCGATTAATAGTTACGGCTATTTTTTCAAAATAGTGTCACAATTGTACAATTTACCGCTCATCAATTCTGCAAAACTAACGTAATTGTCGAAGTAAATTTCATGTCAAGCAACTTTTTATTTTGTTTGGAAGACAGAATAATTATTTTATGAAATAAATACCCTTGAAGCATTTTTTACAGTCCGTTGCCACAGTTATAAAGATTATTTGACTTTTATCCAAATTTGTGATTTGTAACTTCATATAGAGCAAATTCAAGGCCTTAAAAATAAGAAATTGTACTTGTAATTGTTTTAATTTTAAAAGAAATTATCTAATATGAGGTAGCATTAGTTTAAATGCTGCCTCACCCAGCTTTTTTGGTTGACATAAAGTCGGCGGAGCCGTGAACGTCATTCGACAATTTCTCCTACATCCCTGAATCGATTCAAGAAATTTTTTGATATGCTTTTAGAAAAAACTCAATAGAATAGTACTGGAAAATTTATTTTTGTGTGGAAAACAAAATAGTACTGGATTTTTCTCGTGTTTTTCTCAATAGACCAGTACCATTCTATCAAGCGCCCTCTAAACGCCTATCAAAATTAACTTTTAATTGGTTCAGAGGTGTGGGAGAAACTGTCGAATTATAAAATAATTTTTTTAAATACGGCGCCGCCAGACTTAGGAGAAAACTGGTCTAGATTTTAGAAAATGGTACAATAAATAAAACTGCAAGTTTAGACGAGGTCTTATGCTGTGGTGCATACTTTTGTGAGAAAGATGTAGACTTACTATAAATATCAAGTTACACTTACTTCGTGTAATCTCGTACCAGGAGTTTGAGTGCCATCGGTAAAGCAATACAAAATAAATTTAAAATCAATAATTCTACCATAGACACCATGAATCCTGAAGATTTTGTCAAGTTTAAAGATATCGGGATAAGAACAAGCGGTGATAACAAAAACATCTGCATGTCAGCTGATAGGTACCATGTGGGAACTATGCACTAGAAATAAATAAGCAATTTTAATGTATACATTACACAAAATCCATGGGAGTGAAAAATATCGCTATCCCAGATTGACTTTCAAATAAATTTGTCCCTTGTTACATGTACTACAAAAAAGGGCTGCGAAAATGATGGTGGCATCATTGAAAATTTTCTACTTTTGATAAGACCACTTGAAAGAGCACATTTTAAAAAGTCTCGTCACTATTAAAACATATATAGGACATTTCCCGACATTTCTAATACAAATTTTTTAGTTTTGTTTTATATGAAACGTTGAAAATGAAAAATATTAGTTGTAATTTGTTATAAGCTGAAGCCCACCTAGCCTAGATGTAAATCAGCTAACAATGACATAATTATGTCGCAAATGAAGTACTCATTAATATGTTTTTACTCACAAAATCATCAATATCTAAAGCATAATTTTGTATGTACAGAAAAAATTGCCACCAATGGTCTCTGCAAGGTTGAGCGAAGAGGTATGTTCCGTAACTATATAAAGGTCCTGATCCCAAGTGTTTAAAAACTGATATGGTCACCAGATAGATCATAAGCATGGCTGGTGTAAGCCTAAAATCAGATAATTAAAAATTATATCTACGTTTGGATTTGAATTAATTCAGGAAGATTTACTAATAAAATATCAGCTATAAATGATGAAATACGTAAGGAAATATTATTATTATTAGCCTTTACTCGAGTCCGAGTATAAAAAAATGTTACAGTCGACAGATTGTGTGTAATAAAAAATAAGTAAAAGGTGTAGTCTATTGTAATTCCCATTCATTTACGGTGCACACGACTATGGCTATAGAGGCCAATTCGGGAGAGCACATGTCGACCGCAGTCAGGACAAACATAGACCTGGTTAGGTCGTGGATTCGGCCTTCTTGCAGCAACATTTCCTTGATAGCTGGCCACAACCCCTCGCCATTCGGCTCTGTCCGCTGCAAGTTGTTCCCATTGCTCGTCTGAAATACCGCAGGATTTTAGATTTTCATGGAGAACGTCTTTGAACCTCTTTCGTTGACCACCACGCCTTCTTCTACCGCTTAGCAATTCACCATAAAGTGTACATTTAGGAAGGCGGTTATCATGCATACGATGAACGTGACCTGCCCATCTTAGGCGTGCTCTTGAAATAAGCACCTCAATTGGAAGGCTGTTTGCTCTCCTGAGTACTTCCACGTTTGATATGTGATGGAACCAACGGATTTTCATCATACTTCTGAGGTGTCTTTGCTGAAAACGTTCTAATTCTTTCACATGACGACGGTAAGTGACCCAGCTTTCACATCCATATAGCAGTGTTGGAATGACAACTGCTCTGTAGACAGCCGTTTTCGTTGACAAAGCAAGGTCGTGGTTGTCAAATACTCTCTCTCTAAGTCCCCAGAGTGCTCTAGATGCAGCGTTAATTCTATTGCGAATCTCGCTGTCCATGTTTGCTTTGTCATTAACAACGTTGCCTAAGTAATTGATCTGACCCACCACTTCAAGAGAATTTCCGTTAAGTGTAATGTCTATTTGGTTCACTTGATGAGGAGTTGACATAATCTTAGTCTTTCCAATGTTGATTTTAAGTCCCAAGGAATTATAGCTCTGGGCATACACATCTAAAAGTTCTTGAAGCTCTTCCGGCGTAGAGGCTAAAAGTGCACAGTCATCCGCATACTGGAGATCACAAATGAATCGTGTGCGTGTCTTCGTGAAAGCTCTAAAGCGCCCTATGTTAAAAAGACCGCCATCAGAACGGTATCTGAGACCTATTCCTCTGACTGTCAGTTTGTTGTCAACAATAATTGTTAGAGCAATGGTAAACAAATTAAAATGTAGGGGTGCCAGGACACATCCCTGCCTAACTCCAGTGAGGGTTTGGAAAGGTTCGGTTGCCTCATTATTATACATAACCTGGGCGTTGTTGTTTGTATGTAGACTGCGACATACTTCCACAAATTTTCTAGGGATACCTAAGTGGAGCATAATTTTCCAGAGGACTTCCCTGTCCACCGAGTCAAACGCCTTGGTTAAATCAATGAAGGCCATGTGAATTTCTCCTTAATGTTCGAGTGCTTTTTCTTGAAGCTGTTTAAGTGTGAAGATTAGATCCGATGTGCCTCGGTTTGGTCTAAAGCCACTCTGTGTTTCAGGAAGTAACTTTTCCATAACAGGTGTTAGCCTATTTACCATCGTTTTAGTGAGTATCTTCCCTCCAACAGCCAGGAGAGCTATACTCCTGTAATTTCCACAGTCCGCAGCGCTCCCTTTGTTCTTGAAGAGGTTGATTAAAAGTGTATCACGAAACTCCTGCGGAGCTTGGCCACTTTCCCACACAACATTAAACAGTTTTTTGAGGTAGGGTATGAGCTCTGACGACACAGCTTTAAAGATCTCAGCTGGGAGTGAGTCGGCGCCGGGAGATTTGTTAGTTTTTAGCTGCCTAATGGCGGTTAAGATCTCATCCGTTGTTAGTGGTTTATCTAAGTCTTCGAAGGTGTCATATTGAGGGATAAGATTTATAATATCGTGATCGGCTTGACTTTGCTGGTTAAGAATGTTAGAGTAGTGTTCTTTCCATCGGGCTCTTATTTCCTGGTCTTCTTTGAGGAGATTTCCATTTAAATCTTTAATAGGGCACATATTTTTCCGACTGGGGCCGTACACTGCTTTTACTCCTTGAAAGAAATTCCTTTAGTCGTGTGAATCGGCGTACCTTTGAATTTCTCTGGCATTGCTTGCCCACCACTCGTTCTTTATTCTTCTGATTTCGCGTTGCGTTTCATACTTAGATTGGGTAAAAGCTTCTGATTTTGATGAGTCGTTGGGGTGGTTGATAGCGTTTTGGAAGGCAATATGTTTGAGGTCAAGAAGTTCTTGTATAAAAGCTTCATTATCATTGAACCAGTCCTCCTGTTTTTTACTTGCTGCAGTGCCAAGAATTTCCTCACTCGCACTTTTTAAACTGTCTTTAATTTGTGTCCAGGTAGTAGCGACATCCACAGAATTGGTTTCTTCTAGTGCACTCAAATTCTCTTGAACTTTTTGCTTTAGCTGTTCGACGGTTTGTTGGTCACGCAATTTACTAATACAGAGACGGGGGTCTACGTTTTACTTGAGTTCTTCGGTGTATGGGTCTCATAACAATTTTCATTTTAGAGACAACAGGACGATGATCGGTCCAACATTCGCTATCAATGCGCGCCTTTGTAATTTGGACGTCCTTGAGATGCTTCCTACGTACGATAACATAGTCCAGTAGATGCCAGTGACCTGATCTGGGGTGACGCCAGGTGCCTTTAAATTTATCCTTTTGTCGGAAAATGGTGTTTGTTATAACTAGATCGTGTTCGGCGCATTTAGTTAGGAGTAGTTGACCGTTAGCGTTCGTGTTGCCCAAACCGTTCTTGCCTATGATGCCTGGCCAGGTGTCTGCATCTCTCCCTACTCTAGCGTTAAAATAATGCACAACACATAGTACAGGATAACTAGCAGAGAGCTCGTCAGAGAAAGCACTCTGAAAAGGTAGTGCATGACATGTCTTTTAAAATAAGAAAAGAAACTTAAAAAGTGGAACACAAATAATCGCATAATTTTGTTATTCCTTAACCATTTACTTGTAATTAGGCATTTGTGTCCGTTTGAAAATAAGTAAATAAATAAATTTTAAAAAAAGACATAGCAAAACATTGCAATTATTTATCTGTTTTCACTGGAATTGATTAAATCGTTTTCTTATTATAAAAAATTGCACTTGGAAAAAAGTGTTTCCGCTAATTATTCTGTACTAACAGTAATATAATTATTTAGAATGCATAAATGGAGATAATCTCGTAGTTTTCAAATATGTATTTTATTTACCTTAAATAACGGTGTATATACATATGTGGTATGGACATAACTTGAGCTTTTAACGGTTTAGGTTTTTGCTTCAAATATTGGAAGGCTAGCAAAAATCCAGATATAAAGAAGAACGTATCTACCGCTAAAGGACCTGCTGAGATATATACTGTATATCTTTTTCCCAACCACTAAAAATTCAGAGTAATATAAATAATGGTACAAATCTAGTCACAAAACAATGAAAAAATAATAACAGTTTTAAAAAAATATTAAATATTTAAATAAATTTATCATCATTCTTAACAATACACTTGAAATATATATATATAATGTTTTGTTATTTTTATACGATAAATACTACAACTCGGTAGAGCATGAAAGTGAAATTTTGAATATGATCCTTGGGCGCCACCTATCGGATGATAGGACAAATCCTATACAGCTCTGTAGAACATGAGAAACTCACCACAGTTAGCCGGTTCTGCGACTTTTCGAGCGAAGACTGAAATAAAGCGCACAACAACAATTGATACCTTTTATTTGGTATTTTGTTCAGCACTAAATTAACAAAAATACAAATTCTATAACTAAATATGCGCATAAGAAACGTGAATCAATACAAATATCATGAAATAAATGGTTATACCGCTTGGTATAAAGAGCTCTTTATTGGTACGAAATTTCGATACCTGTTGTATTGACGTGGCAGATCTCCAATCTGTGAGTATGTTGGTCTATGGTGACAGCTGCCAGATGATCAGCTGATGTCCTCTTCACAGTCCCAATGGCTTCTGGATTACGGTGACGTTTTGGTGTGAAAACGATGCGAGGAAACACTTTAATTTAGGTACGAAGCACTGTTTTACCTTTTATTTGGATACGTACGTATAATGCTAATTTTCGAGTAACATTCCCCTTTGAAATGAACAATTGCTTGCAAGCAATTTCTGGCTTGTGAAGTTTCAAAAATTCTTTTTGATTGTAACTGCTCGCATGTGACAAAATACGAGATTATTATTTAAATTTTTGTAATTTCCGTCTCACTGACTTTAAGTGATTTTAAATTTAATATGACTTCAATATTGAGGTTAGCTGCAAAACCACGATTTTTTAAATTCAATTTTTAACATAAATTTTAATATTTTATGGAGCAAAATTTTAACGCAGCTTCCTCTAGCAATGCAAAATTACGACTGTTATCTGGCTGTCTAGATTTTTAAATTATTATCTGTCAAAACTAAATATGAAATTTTTATGCCCTTTCCAATACATTACCTGAAATGTTTTTATATTCCCTTTACCTATGTTTCTCGCTGATTCTTTCTATACCACTGCGAAAGCTGTAGAGTGGATATTAACAAATTTAAAATTTTTGAAACTTTTTCAAGTTTATTCTTAAAATTAAGCTTTTAGCATCCCAAATACAATTGAAAACTGTTCCTTATGACCTATTACACAAACTTATACTAATATTCTGCCGAACAATGGCTTTTACTTGCTTCTAACACTATCTCAAATTTTTAGGACATGCCCACATCAAGTCCCACTCAAAAATTATGTTTCTACGCCAAACTGATGGCTGAAAGCATTATGAAAAGCTTGTCCAGCCTCATGGCTTTGGACATTGTACACAATTGTAGTTCCACAATCATTTGGGTTTTTGCTAGCACTGAATTTACACTACCCGTGTAGTTCCAGGCTTCAAAATGTCTCTATGGACCTACATGAAAATAAAATTCCAGAGCTGTAGTACCCCGGTGTAACCTTAGGTACGTATCTAAATGTTTATGTGTAACAAGTTTTAATTTATTCTGTTATATTGAAGTTATGCACCAATGTTTATTCTTCAATGTGAAATGTCAAAATATTTCAATATAGTTTATTGCACAAAAGTTTCACTACTCAAACTTGACAAAAGTTGTTGGATTTAGGCTGTAGATGAATGTTATTTGATAATCCGTGCAGCAATGCAATGCAAAATTTCTCATATTCTGTAGGTTTCCCGATACCCCGAAACTTGAAACTGGACTTACGATCTCCTGCAGCCAAATATGAATATGGTATGGGTTTTTGACCTGCATACGAGTTACACTAAGCATTTTTCATTACTTTAAGTATCCTGACATATTGGTGATGCCCATTTTGGTGTATTTTACCAAGGTTTTTATATGAAATTCCTATAAACTATTACAAATTTCTTAAAATGATGTAGTTTTCTTTAAGCAAATTGCTGTTGTGGCTTCACTCAGTGTTGCTGGCTCTCAAATACTAGCCGAGCTGGGAAAATTCCCAGATGCACGTTACATGTAACGCTCAAGAACAATATTTAACTTCGTTACGATATGAGAGTCCTGAAATACATTTATTTTTCATACAATTACATATTGGTTTTGTTTTTGCGTTGGGTGAAATCATGTCAATTTATATATTATAATATTCTAAAGGTATTTCTTGAAAGCGATACAGTGTGTCCCAAAATGTATGGATATGGATGAGGTCATTTCTAGTCAAAATAGTTAGATATATCGTTATTTTTGAAGGTTCAAAAGTTATATTAACTTTTGTATCACATAGTATACTTACTAACAATCTGTTTGAAAAACTCTGTCATTCGCTCATATTTTGTCATAAATATGGTACCGACGGTTGCACCTTAGGAAATTTGTATAAAATTAGCGGTTAGTAATTACTTTTAAATACCTGCAAATTCTCCATTTGTAACTGTGCTTGGCGTATTACCATCTGAATAACTTTCGTTAGATGAAGACTGGAGCTTTAAAGGAAAGACATGGACAAACAATGTTTCTACATCTGCATTTTTCACGATTAGTGCAAAAGATACTGACACTTGTTATAGTATGAAATTGGTTTCATATCTGATAATATATTCGATAAGAAACTGCAACCCTTAGTTGCAATAAGCAGAACATCTAATGCAGTGCGTGCAGCAAAGGTAGAATAATAATTAAGTGTAATAATAATCAAGTTAATAACACATTCAAACTCGTCGGCAGTTAGTAAAGTATTACCTTTACTAACTGCCGACGAATTTGAATGTGTTTTGTCGAATTTATGGCTTATTCTACACCATGCTCAGGTTGAGGAAGAATAGGACTCCCTCAAGGGCATAGATGGGCTATTAAATTGAGCATGGGAGAGCTCGAATGGGAAGGAACTTACTACTCGTCTGATGACACCTAAGTTCTGGGTATCAAAAGTATTTTGGAAGCACATGATTTCGTCGTAAATAAAACCTTGACTAAAGTAGGGGAACGATTTTATTGAATAAACAGCCGTCAAAATGTGGAGGTAGCAAGTGCAAAGTTTGAGCGTTCATCAAAGGGCCACAGACAAGGACCAAATGAAGCAATATAGTGTCGAAGCCCCTTTTGAGAGGCTCGCTATTGATATAGCGAGCCCATTCCCAGTAACAGATAATGGCTAGAAATCCGTCCCACCTTGGAGCTACTTTCAGATCTAGAGAGGAACTTTGAGTCAGTAGTATTTCAGCAAATTCGTGAAATATTGGGCATTCACAAGACTCGAGGAACTGCTCACCAACAGCAGTCATATGGAATAGTAGAGCGACATAAAAAGACCAGGAGGGATCATCTTTCCAAGGTGGTTCATAGCAAGAAGCGAGTTGGTATCGACATTCCATTTTCTCTCATGGCATACAGGGCTACTATTCATGAGGCTACTAAACAGACTACGAATCGTGTAATATTTGGGCACTCAGACTGGCGTAACTTGATGTTTGGTACCCTATATAAGGAACTACTGTCGGTAGATAACTATGCGGATAAAGTTATTCAACTTCTGAGGAATTTCGATGAGTTGGATTGAAACAAAGTTAGCATAACAGAATGAAAGACCTGGAATAAGAAACACGGAGTATAAAGGAAGCGAAACCAACGCACTGGAGTAGCTCTAGTCTATATAGCAAAGAGTTGGAAAGAGACAATGAATGCTTTTTGAAAATTATTGAAATTATCTCAGAATATATAACATTATGTAGACTATCCCTTCAAGTTAATAATTTTGTACATTTCGATTTTACCATATGCCAGTATTGGGAATTTTGGGACAATTCACTGATAATTAAAAGAGTGACGAGTGCTTCCAGTAAAAATATCGTATTTTCATTCAAAATGGTGGAAAGTGAAGACACAGAGTCAAATCTAGAATGTGGGTTTTGTAAAAAACCAGCGATAAACAAAAAAGTAATTTGTATACATTGCAAAACTATATTTCATATAAGCTGTTCAAAAAAAAAATGCCAAAAAGTGTTGTGAAAAACAAAGTTTCGTTGAAGAAGAATCTGAGGTAACTGGAAAACAGGACATTCCTAATGTCTCCTCAAAAAGTAATTCATATAAAATGGAAAATGAAAATTTAAAACAATTAAATAAAGAATTAAAAGAAAATATGGAAATACTAACCAGAAAAATTGGAAAATTGGAAGCTGAAAATTCTAACCTTAAAGCAATGATTAATAAACACAATCAGTCAAGGACTCAGGACTCTGAAGAAGAATCAATAAACAGAATAGTAAATCGTATAAAAGCAACATTTGATAACGATTTTAAGTCACTAAGGAATGAAATATATGAATTAAAAACTAAATTAAACATAGATAACGAAAATAAAAGGCAAACAAAAACTCATCATGACCCAAAAAATGTAAACATACAAAAAACTCAAGCAGTAAAGGCACAAAATCCAGAGACCCCAAAACAATATTCTCAAATACTAAAAACACCAATAGATAAGTTAAGTATCCCCGAAAATAAACAACAAAAAATAAATGAACATGAAAATCTGAACATATTACAAGAAACTGCAGGAGAATCTTCAGATCAGGGAAATATGCCAAATGTTACCTGGCGACGCTCTCAGAGAAGTAGACCATCCCATCAGAGAAATGTAGGGCAATCACAAGAGTGTAATGAAAAATTTAAGGGAGCCAGTCCAAAAGTTTGGATGTTCATATCTAGGGTAACACGGGATGTGACCGAAGAAGACATAAAAACATATCTGAGCACAAGAACTGGAGACGATGAAGAAACTCAGTCAAAGAGCTAATCTCAGGATAAAACAGTCTTAAATGTTACATGGTTGCAGCCGATTTTAAACATAAAGACCAATTTTACCAACCATCCTTCTGGCCCAAAGGTGTGGGCTACCGAAGGTTTGATTTTAAACTCTATGAAAAATATAAAAAAATTCATACTCTACAGAATGAAGCTGAAACTCAACACTACACAACACAACCGGCTTCTTTTTTAGGAATAACATAAATAATAACATTATAGATGGAGACAGTATAAAGCGAACAGCGTCAACCACAGAAAATACCGACTCAAAACCGATATTAAATGTTGGTCATATTAATGTGCAATGTCTTAGGAACAAGCTAAATCTTCTGGAAATTTTTGCTCATCAACAGAACTTGCATGTTTTATGTATCACTGAACATTGGGCTGATGAAACTGAATTAAAGAGCTTAAGTATCCCACATTATATACTAGTAAGTGCTTGCTGTAGGGTGAACCGCCAACATGATGGTGTGGCTATATATGCTAGAAATGATATTAAAGATACACTTAAACCAAAAAGTGTGAAGTATATTAATTCTTTTGCATCTGAAACTAACATAGAACTGTGTGCGGCATCGCTATGCTACAAACAGTTTAAAATAAATGTAATTGCAATTTATAGACCTCCAACAGGCAATTTTGATATGTTCTTTAACAATTTGTCAAATACTTTAAAATTACTTAGTAAACAAAATTCGATAGTTATACTTTGCGGCGATCTTAATATAGATTCCTTAAGGGAATCTGCAGAAAAAGATATTTTGCAAGATAATTTTGATTGTTTTAATCTTACAACAACGTTAAATGTACCTACTCGCATTGCAACAAATATAAATAATATTACATCAAGAACGGGCATTGATTACATAGCTACAAATCTACCAAAAGATAGATACCTAGCTTATGTAAGTAATCCGTGCATAGCTGGCCATGCAGCACAAATAATTTGTTGCAAGGATCTAAAAATAAATAAAGAAAAGAATACCACTTTTTATTACGCTAGACATTTCTCAGATGAAAATATTGAAAAATTTATTTATATGCTTGAAAAAACTGCCTGGGATAGTATTTACATTGAAAATATTGATGAAGCTTTCAAACATTTTATCGAGTTGTTCCTAGTATGCCTTGAGGGCTCATGTCCTCAAGTTGCCCACTGTAACAAGATATCTAATAAAGTGAGTTGCAAAAACTGGCTAAATTGTGAAATAATCAGGGAGAGCCAAGAATTAAAAAATCTCTATTGGCTTGCAAATCAATTAAACGATTGGAATCTAACTAATTTATATAAAGACAAGAAAAAACAACATGTCAACAACATCAAAAAAACCAAAAGAGATTATTTTTCACAACGCGTAAACAAAGCAACAAATAGTTCAAAAGAAATTTGGAGCCTGGTTAATGAACAACTCGGTAGAAAGGTTGAAGGCAATAAAATAACAATAAACATAAACAACACACCTACAACAAATCCTCAAATCATTGCTAACCATTTTGGGAATTATTTCTCAAATGATGCATCTGAAAAAGTGTCTGAACATTTCAAGGACAATATTTCCACTGAGTGCACTAGCTGCCCCTATGTTGAACAATCATTATTTTTTAAGCCTACAACACCCGAGGAAATTATAGACACAATAAAAAATTTAAAGGATAAGTCTGCTACAGGTATTGACGGAATATCCACTAAAGCCCTAAAGTATGCCTGTGAGAAAATCGCGGAACCTCTGGCACATTTAATTAACGAATGCTTCAAGCAAGGCCATTTTCCAAGTATCTTCAAAATTGCATCAGTTTTGCCAGTGTTCAAGAAAGGTGATGAGCTTGACTTTGAAAATTATCGACCAATTTCCATCTTATGTGTTCTCTCAAAAGTTTTAGAAAGATTAATATTTAACAGAATATCAGCATTTTTAATTAAACACAATATTATAACAACCAATCAACATGGCTTTCAACAAAATAAATCAGTAGAAACTGCCACCTTCCAGCTTCTGCAGTTTGTATATGACGAAATTGACAAGAAAAATCACGTTGTTGGGTTATTTTTCGACCTAAGCAAGGTATTTGATACTTTGAATGTTGATTTTGTTGTATACAAGTTACAGAGGTTGGGAATTAGAGGTGTAGCATTAAATCTTATTAAGTCATTCATGACTAATAGAAAACTTCATGTGAAAATATATGGTACAATATCAGAAAATTATGAAGTCGCTCAAGGAGTCCCTCAGGGTTCCGTACTGGGACCATTACTATTCTTATTATTTGTCAATGATCTCCCTACTATTATGCAGGAGGGATCGGTTGTCATGTTTGCGGATGACACTTCCATGCTGCTCTCAGCACGGGACCCTGTAGAACTTCGGGATAAAATAAAGAGGATTTTACAATCATATCAAGACTGGTGTCATAGTAATACACTTATCTTGAATATTGGCAAAACTCAATGTGTGTACTTCTCGCAACGAAGATCACCTTCAGAAGATCTCATCAAAGTAATACCTACCGAAAACTTCTCAGCAGCTATCAAGTTCCTGGGAACTATGATTGACAATAGTCTTTGTTGGGAAGAACAAATTAAACATGTTTGCAAAAGAATTAATTATGCATATTTCGCATTAAGACAGTTGAAGGGTATCTTTAATATAAAATCACTATTAAATGTTTATTATGCACTTGCATATTCACATTTATCATACAACATTGTGGTTTGGGGTGCTGCCTCAAATATAAATCGCGTATTTATCCTACAGAAAAGGCTTATCAGATTATTATTTGACATTGCACCAAGGGACTCTTGTAAACCTTATTTCAAAAGTAATAAAATCTTAACCATACACAGCATATATATATTAAACACCATTAAACTTGTCAAGAAAAATTTAAACATATTCGTAACAAATTCAGACAATCATTCATACAGTACTAGACAAGGTCATCTATTAAAAGTAAAAAATCATAACACGACTTTATATAAGAAATCTCCATATCATGCAGGTATCAAAATGTATAATAAGCTACCTCCTGAAATTAAATCTATAAATTCACTAAACAAATTTACTACTTGTCTGAAAAATTTCCTTGTTACAAACAGTTTCTACTCGGTTGAGGAGTATCTGAACTATGAGCCACAGTGATACTGAAACATTCATGTACATAATCTGTAATTATTTCAATGTTGTATATTTACCTGTTTGTGATTATTTGTTTATTTTATGCATCAAGTGTATTACGATTATTATTTGTAAATTTTTGAACTATTTGAAATTATTTTTATTACTGTTGTGACGTTCATATATATACTCTGTATATCTAACATGATAAATATTCTATTCTATTCTATTCTATTCTATTCTATTCTATTCTATTCTATTCTATTCTATTCTATTCTATTCTATTCTATTCTATTCTATGCTCTCAGGTGGTAGTTCATATGCAAATGCGGATAAATATTACCAAGGGCTATAATATTGATAGAAATAAATATTAATAACTAGTAACAATAACAGAGTGAACAATCCTAAGTATTGTCAATGGAGAATAAGCAAAAATAAATTGATTGAATAATCAATTTTATAGCAGAAGGAAATTTTATAAAAATATAAAGTATAGGAATTATAA
This sequence comes from Leptura quadrifasciata, assembly GCA_963675555.1. Taxonomy (NCBI): domain Eukaryota; kingdom Metazoa; phylum Arthropoda; class Insecta; order Coleoptera; family Cerambycidae; genus Leptura; species Leptura quadrifasciata. Next base: position 89,675,911 of record OY776678.1, on the reverse strand, counting down.
TATTCCAACCTATCTGCAAGTGCCTTATATAAATAAGGGATCTACTGCGGTGAAACTTAACAGTGTCTATGAGATGTATTGAAGGTAGCATTTGCACTGCACTGACGAGACCCAAAAATAGGTCGAAACCGGTCTGCAGTTAGTGACATCCTGAGATCGCTTCTTCCTCGTAGCATTCGAACATTCCGTCATTGTATTTTAGTACTGTGTTTAGACAAAATACGCAAATTTTACCATGTAATTCAACGCTCGTAAGGGGGAATAGCTGTTTTGGTTTAAGTTTTTGAGTCCTTATTTATATAAGGCACTAGCAGATATATATATATATATATTTTAAATAAATTGTTGTATGTGTAATAGTACTTAAATCTACAAAACATACACATGCAAATTCGTGCATTCTTCATAAAATATAATAAACTTATAGCAGGAATAATTCAAAAATTTATTTTAACTGACTCGTACAACTTACAAGCAATGGCGGATGAATTTCCTTTGAAATACTTACTGTTAACGTATCGTCTTTATTCATAACGTTAATATCTGTCCATCCCGAAAAACCATGACCAGCCACAATCCACATTATACTAATCACTTTTAATCCATGAAAAGTTTGTATCTGTTCTTTAGAATTCTTCGAAACGTGGAGTAATTTTTTTCCATTGGAGAGCACAGAAAATGCAAGAAGCAGGGGGTGGAAACTTTCTAAAAATAGTAACTTGTAAACTCACAAATCTTCAACTGCAGTAATCTATACTTACTAGATTGCGATTGATATAGATAAATATCATATACAGTCGAGACAATCATTAGAAGGATAACTACTACAAATATTATTCTGAAAAATTAAATCAGATATTGAACTGGAGTTATAATGAAATTGTAATAATATATTAATATGTTTTATATATAATATAAGATATAAAAACTAATGTTTAACCGCTTGACACACGCTAGAGGTCGCATGTGACCTTAGAATATGTTTTCTAGATCGCTGTGTATATCTTAAACTATGATACGTGGTACGCCTACTACAGCGTCAGTGCCGCTTACAATTAAGGCATGCAGGGATTTATGCACGTTCTTCACTTGGTACTAAAAAATAAGCAAACGACGAACGTATGAAATATATAAATATAATTAGTGATGAGTGCTGTCGAATGGTTACTAAATAATTTTTTGTTTGTTTATTTACTGCATATTTACAATCTAATTTTTTTTTAAACAAATTCAAAGTGATTATTAAAAAATGTTGTGTAAGGAGTGAGGCTTGAATCAGGCACCATCTACTGATGGTTCTCCACCTGGCTAGGTCATCTGGTCACAATCTTCTTAATCTCCTTCCAGCGAGTGGTTAGTGGTTCATTGAAAAATTCACTTATGAGCTGGTTACCATGGTTAGTACTGCAATTTTCATGTTTAATTGAGTTTGGTCTTATTACTTCTTTGATAAATGGTATCTTGAGATCATTATGCAAAGTTTGGTTGGACAGATACCATAGGGCATCTGCTATCATTCTCAAAGTTTTGGACTGAACTGTTTGAAGGATCTTCGTGTTACAAGGTTTACTACCAGCCCATAACTCTATTCCATAGGTCCATATTGGTTCTGGTATTGTTCTGGTATTGTCTTGTATATAATTTATTTATTTTCTACGAATAACTCTGACTTTTTATTTATTAATCAGTGCATGTTTCTTACTTTCGGGTCCAGTTAACGTCTTTTCATTTTGATTTCAGCTCTCCAGGTTAATTTTTCGTCTAAATGGAACCCAAGATACTTTACTTCTTTTTTCATAGGTATAGGAGCGTTGTTTATGCTGATTCGTAGACAAGTGTTTCTTTTTGTGAGAAAGGTTATTTGAGAAGATTCGTTGGTGTTATCGTTCATTTTCCAATCTTTGAGCCAGGTTTGTAGTAGATTAGGATGGTTTTGCAGTTTTTGCGGTCCCCTAATAGAATCAGTATCTGTTGATATGAGTGCGGTGTCATCTGAGAATGTCGCTATTAGTATGTCATTTGTTGTTGGAGCATCTGCTGTAAATATCAGGTATAGAAAGGGCTCCAGAACACTGCCCTCTGGTACACCGAATTTTATGTTATGATAATTAGATAAGACATCATGAATTTAATTTGGAATTAGTGGTCACTTAATTAGGATTTTAATAGTTGATCAGGTAGGTTCATTTTTAGTTTGTATAATAATCCGTCGTACCAGACTTTGTCAAAGGCCTGTTCTATGTCAAGAAAGACTGAGGCACACATTTTTTCTATTCAGAGAATTGTTTGATTTTATTTATGATTCTGTTCATTGTTGTATGGTAGAATGCTTATGTCTAAATTTAAACTGGTGTTCAGGGCTTAAATTTTTTGTGGGTACTGTACTTCTATTCTATTAAATATGAGTTATCCAAATACCTTGGACAAAATGGGTAAGAGGCCGATTGGTCTATATGAGTTGGTTTCGGTTGGGGCTTTGCCAGACATTAGAATACTAAATAAATGATACCAACTATTGAATAATTTCACTCGAATAAATTCCTTATTTATTATTGTCTTATGTACAAATTAAAGCACACATCGCGTACTTCCCAGCACATATACCCGATCTGTGTCCTTGACCTACCCTCAGTAACTAAAAACCGACCAGTAGACGTGCCATGAAAATCATTTTCAGGGGAATTTTCAGGAACTGCAAAGAAATCTGACAAATATTTTGCAATCAAGTGCAATATGAAAATTGCCTTCATGAACAAATTTGAAAGTACAGTAAAAATCATATTTATTTAAAATTGCTCCTTTCGAAACTGCAACAAAAAGTAAATTCACGTCATTTCCTTTTGCAACTGAAACGAAAAGTTATACTTTCATTATCCTCTCGAATCTGTGTTGTTCTCATTAGGAACAATAACAAAATTCTAATCGTAACATGTATTTAGATACTGCATCCCCCTTTTAGAAACTGCATTAAGAACTATTTAAAACTGTATCAAAAAGTAATTTCGTACTTCCAAAATATATTTTCTTTCCAAAGTTATGTAGCACTGCAAATTGCGTAAGGTATGTTTTGCGATAATGGATTTGCAGTTGTTCAAGAAAGTTTCTGGAAGGAGTTTGACCAAGGATATAAAAAAATTTAAAGTCAAATTCTTCAAATATTACATTGAAGTTTGGCGAGAATTTATCATGTTTTATGTCGTATTTGCCCATACGTGGTTCCTCAGTGATTCGGGGTCCACTTAAAATAATACATTATTTATTTCCCATTAATGCAATATAATTTGTATAGGAATCGTCACAATTACTTAAATCTAAATTTTCAATTATTCATTGATCGTCCACAAACTTTATTTACAAGAAATTCTCTAAGTTTTAATTTAAAAATATAGAGATTTAACCTGTTTTATCTCAGTTGGTTGATGATTAAAAACTTTAAGGCCAGTATGATCTGGACAATCTGAAGACACATTATATTTAAAGAATGATAAATATGTCTTTGTTCTTTACATTAGTAGAGTGAACCTTTTCAATTGAGTTAAAACAGGTTCTGTTAACAAACACAATTCAAATATAAATAAACCTCAAAGCGTCAGGAATTCATATTTTTTAAAATATTATCTACACGATTGAGTATTAGAAATTCTCTCTATCTTATAATTCTCTTTTGAAGTATAAATATATTGGACGACAGGGTGGAACTACCCCAGAAACAAATACCGTATCTTAACCTAGAACCAATTTGGGATTGATAAAAGTTTATTAATTAATCCTTTCACAGAACACTTTTTAAGTTTCGTTTCTAAATAAATAAAAGATTGAATATAATTAGTTATTAGGTTGTAAGGCTTTTTCCAGTTTAAACTTTCCTCTGAATTAATAGTCAAGAAAACGTACGCTATCAATATGACCCAGACGTGTGTCATTAATATTCAAATTTAAAGGTTTCTCTCTGTTGTGGAAAATCACAAAATTTGTTTGTCAATATTCAACTGTAACGTGTCTCAATAATGCCAATTGGTTATTACCAATTACCAATACCATTATTACCAATAAACTCCAAGAATACAACAGATTTACCTGACAAGATAAGCGATTTGCCATCTGCGTACAAGACAAAATATGACTGTAAAATTAAGACGTCGAATTCATTTGTGTACAATAAAAATAGTACAGGGTTTAATATTGAACCTTGTGGAACCCCTGTACTCCGAGCGGAACTGACCTGTAGTTCCTCTCCTTATGGAGTGTCACACTAACGTGTTGACTCCTATTTGTCAGAAATCGAATTAATCGAGAGCGACGCCCCAGATATTGTAGCGTGACAATTTATCGACAAGTTTATAGTGATTGACACCTTAACTTCATTATTGACCCATTGTTTACTGGCACTGTTAGAATTAAAGTACTAGCGTTCTGAAAAGTATTCACTCACATATTTTCAATACAAAGAAATTTATTATCAAAAGATTAGAAAATTTAGAGCCGTAGATGAGGACTATATCAAATATTTACTTTGTTGCACTAATTAGTTAATAAGACAGTGAGATAGAGTTTGTACAATTTTCAAACTTTAATTTTTTAATCTTTACAGTAAATAAGATTTGCCTTTTCAAATTGAGTTTGTTTTCTAAGAATTATTGAAATATTTTATGGAAGTTTTCTGAAAACAGAATTATTAAGCTATATCAAGTGTAAATTTTGAATTGACGCCCGCATAAGATATTCTAATCAAAATTATCACAACGTTTCGTTAAACACTTTGTATCTTTTTTTATAGTAACAATTTAACAAAGCATCCTTAGTTACATCCCCATATGTTGGTCCAAAGTTTTAAATTGGACTATGGCCCATTTATTAATAGTCTACCATATATAAAATGTATCTATTTTAACTAGCAAATAATTGGAAATATATAAACTTACATTGTGACTATGTCAGATGCCGTAATTTCTGTATTAGTTTCAATAGTTTGGCATGCGTTATCTGTAAACAGAGAGGGGAAACCTTCTAACAAGTCACTTGCTATCGAATTGAAATCATCAGAAGAACATGCATCCGGTTTACATACTGCTAACTGAAAATATGACTGCAAAAAAACACAATATTATAGAATTTTATTTAAGAATTACCAAATGCTATAAGAAAATATGCTCTAAGGAAGCTAACTTAATTGACGAAGCGCTTCGTCAAGTCATGTGTTTGTTAATATGGTTGTTAAAGATACCTACGGTCAATATTTCGACGCTATTCAGAATTATCAAACAGAGTATTACAAATATTATAAAAATAATAATTTACAATATATTGTTACTAGGATATGCTTGAAAGATTATACTTACGGACGTGTCCGACGCATTTCCAAGAAAATCAGGAATTACAAGTCCAACAGTACAGTGCTTTCCCAAAATTCTCCCACCTGCATACTTATGATCCACAGTCATACATTCGTCAAAATTACCATAATCCGATCTGGAGCCATAGCCTATTCCACTCCATGGAAATTTTGATGTGGCATCTAACACTACATTGAAAAAGACGTAAATAATCTCACTAAGACAAAGATGTAAATCGCGAATCTGTTTCTATAGATAGATCGCAGTGATAAAATAGAAGGGAATATTTACTGTATCCAGTGTGGTACAATAACTTTACCGCGCTGTGCACTGATGGGTTTCTATAAATACAAGAGAGTCGTTTGTGAAGTTACGCACATTGAACGAATATTTTTTTGTGTTTAGATGAATTATTTTATAGTTATGGATAAAATATCGTTTACAGTAATGGCGGCTGTACATTCTCGTCCGAGTGCTCTCGCTATGTCTCCCCGAGACGTCTCGGCCGAGATGCCTGTGTTCGAGTGCGACTATGTACACTCTCGATAGATCAGTTGCAGTTGTGAATCTTGAGGAGATGGACGATTTCACAGAAGTTGCTGCTGCTGTTGCTCTATGTGCCATCAGTTATTACCTCCTTTTCTTATCTCTTATCCCTTTTCTTTCTCAACTCGGGAACAGAAAATCGGACTTGTTCACTAATGCGAACCCATGCAAATGCTTTTTTCTTTATGAAACCTGCGACTAGTATTCCATAATACGTCTTCCATTTGACAAATTTCTATCAAATTAAGTCCACTCTCATTATTCCACGACATTTTTCCGAACACAAAAATATGTCTTCAACGATTCCACGGCGCGAGCAAAACTGGGAGAAGCAAGAGCGTACAGTGACGCATTCGTTATTCTCGCGAGAGCCTTTGACTCGGCACACAAAACCGACACGCGACGAGGCGGGACGAGAGCTCTCATCTACACTCTCACACTCGGCCTATCTCGGTGTGCCTCGGCGAGAGTGTATAGCTACCATAACGTCTTTATCGGCCTTGAGTAATTGACGAACTCGTCTACGGTTCGGTAGCAAATTTTATTCTCGTTGAGTAGGAATCTACTTTTCAACTTTATTATATAATGGACTATTAAACGAAATGAAATTAACAGTTAATATAACAATTCATTATAAAGGTTTCTAGTTTTCCTACCATTTTTGGCAACAAACATATATACACCATATAACAAACAACTATATTTATTCTTATATCTGAAATTGTTCGATTGTATGTAAAATTTTGTAGGAATTTCGATGTGTCTTATCACGTCTCAATCACACCTCGATCTGTAAAGTCGTATTTACGCTCTTGGTATATAAATAATTACTACATTTTAGGGATTTCTTCTAATTGTTATGTAGATGTTTTTTATAATTAAGTAATGGCATTTTAGAAAATGCATATTTAGTACATTATATTACTAACAAATGATTAAACAAATTAAACTCTTGATGAATGCAATGAAACGTAAGTTCTAGTCTTACTCCTTAAATTATGTTTCTTATTTATTTTATTTTCATAATTTTTAAAATAATATTCAGTCTATTTTCAGACAATGATGACCAATTGAGGATTATGTACGTTTTGAGAGATATATATCGAGACGATTAATTTAATACCCTACATCACGATGGGGTCCTAAACACGGGGCCTTGTGTGATGGATGGATAGACGAATAGGCAAACTAACCTTAAATTTACCCCACCATTCCCACGCAATCTCGCAGCATTGCATATAAATACCTCCCACCACACTAATCACCCCTACTACTTGATCTTGTTCGACCTTGATCCTATGATTACGACCCGTACTGATTTACTTGATATTGACCATATGACATCTGCTTACGATACTCGACCTTGGAGGGATGTCGGTTCTGGGCCTCCCTCCAGCATTTGACCTTTAATGGACCGCCTGCCGTGCGAAACCTGTTGACCTTGAAAGAATATCAATTCTTGATCTACCCCCACCACAATAATTGCCCCCACCCCATCTAAGCACTCTCCGAGTTTACGTCATTAGATATCTACTGAGATTTTAAAAGAAATGATCAATGTTGTGAAACTTTCGCTGGTTTCCGCAAGTTAATAATAGTATATCAATTCACACATCTATAGTAGCAAATTACACATTCAGTGATAGATGTCACCACGCTCTAATTTTCTATCCAATTACCATTTTTAAGCTTTTCGCCAACAGATGGCTTCCACTAGGAAAACATACAAGTTGTAAAATAATGTGTATGCCATGGAAATCTAAACTATAAACTATTATTATAATTAGCGTATAGAAATTGTCTACAAAATGAGAGTGTAAAGATAGTTAATGATCGAAAAAGTCTTTAATAATCGGTTTAGTTTTTAACATTTCTCAAGTTGGCACTCCTGTGAGACAAAAGGGTTTTAAATATTACCCAATGTTACATGGCCTATGTACATTTAACAATGTTATATAATAACTGGTATTTTCCTTATATTTAGCAAGATCTGTATAGGATTTTGATTCAGTTTTTGTAAGTGAGACTGTTTCATCTATCAGAAATTTTCTTTATATAACTGCTAAATTATTTCACATTGTTTTATGAACCTATTTTTGTATCTTAGGAACTCAGTCATGTTTTTTACACTAAGTTATGTATCTCTGTTACAGCACTTCAGAACCAATTGTCCACAAGCTACAAAACATTTACATTCATTTTTATTTCATTTTTATACTTTGTTACTATGTACATGTGGTTATTTTCCTTACCTGTGAAACATTATCATTCATCTATCTGTTATATAGTGTATCTTATATGATGTAATGTATTTACTAGATCTTTACAATATAGTTTGTAAACAATTGTGAAATTTATTACGACAGTTCGTATTTTTGGTTATGTATACAAATTGCAATGTAACTATCTAATCTGTGTTACGCAACTAATGTTCAACTATTATTGATTAAAGATTCCTTTTATCGATTGTATATCGCGCACTATTTTAATTTTGCGTTTAAGTCGCCCATCAGCGGATGGCGATATCTGTACCACTTTACAGCTTTTTATATTTTTCAGGTTTATATATTGGTATTGTATTGTAGAAGGTAATATAAAAAAGTTTATCTTATTAGTTAAAATTACGAAGGGATCATTTGCCTGCCGAATTTAATCTGATTGGGTCTACAAGCTTTAACTGTGCGATCATCTATAATTTATATTACATTTCCATATCCACGTTTAGTTGTGTTTAACACTACCAGGTAAATTTTATTTATTAGTAATTTAAATTTCAATAATTCCCAATTTTGTCATTAATGTAATTTCAATTTTTTTAAATACATAAAATTCAATTTTTTAATTCAATCAGTAATTAAAATACTACATGTTATCACATGGTAATAAAATATTCTTTTCTGTCTCATTTTTGGCAATTTATCGTTTGCAAACCAGTTTCGACATTAAATTTAATTCTACATTTATTCTACTTCTAAATTTATATTAATTCAGTTTCTAAATTTACATTTATTCTACACTAAATTTATTGTAATTCTGCTTCTACACATTTACTTTTATGTATAAAGCAATAATACATATTAATTACTTTTACGTATTAAACAGATTTATGTAGTAGTCTTTTACCATTTACGTTTAATTTTACGTAACTTTACATTTACGTTTACGATAATTGGTTGGAGACTATTCTACAATCTTCACACATAAACTTTCGTTGGAAAACGCAGTCTTGCAAGAATAAATTACCAGAGATATTTAGATTGGATGTTCCAAGAGACAATTGGGGCCTGAATTGCAGTACTAGAGCTTTCCACCTTCAACTATACTTAGTCTGGAAATCTAGCAGTTTGGTATAATATGCATTATTAATTTTTTTGTCTTCATTATTCTTTGTTCGCTAATACAAGTTTATAAACATATAATTTCACCTAAATTTATATTTCAAACAACCTTACATTATAAAAGTTATTTGTTTATGTAATATATTTTATCATTCAGTTTATACAATTCTTTAAAATTTTCCTTACCAATAATTTCAGTCTCGTTTATAGGAGACTGGTTTGACAAGAAAAAGGGACAGCTCCAAATACAAAATACAAATACAAAATAATATCACTTTTTCATTGTCTCCTTCTCACGAATGAAACAATAATTTGTTTTTTATGTTATACATTCAAAGATGGTAAGTTTCACATCTCTTACAAATACTCCGAATCAACGACCCTTTGCTTCGGCTTAAACCAGCTAGCCGTCTCCGCATATGTTGCCTCAATTCTTTCCCAAAAATATATAATCAGGGATAGAGGTAACCCCAAGTACCGTCAAACTTCCTTTTTGGATCAAGAAATCGAGCTGAAAACTTTGCTAAGTGATTAATATAGTTTAGAAGGCACGTGGTTGCTACTCGGTTTGGTACCGGATCAAAAACTAGATTTCACACATATTTTCAATTATTTTAATTGGAATTTCGATTTATTCGGATTTAATTAGCGAGTTCGTCCACAAGTAATCTGGGTAAATAATTTCTTTGTTTATCATAGACACATGCTCACGTTAGAGGTTAGTTTTGAGATTAATTTTGTAAATTTAATTATAGACGATTTTGGTAAGGCCAGATTTGGATTTGGTATAGCTAGATTTTGAGTTAGAACTTGCCAAATGTTCTATTTTTGGATTATTTGGATTTTGGACTTTTGGATTATTTGCTATTCTTTGGTACACGCATTTTGGTATACGAATTTGCCCTGGTTTACACTTTGTGATTGAGAAAGACTCATATCTAATCATTGCGAGAATTTCTACAAACAACAAGTACCTCGATCAACAACCTTCAAGTCTAGAGCGCCTGGAAACTCTCCAAGTTTTTGTAAAAGCTGAGTAATTACTGTATATAAAATTGTTTAAATTGATAATTCTTTCCCCTAGCGTAAGCTGAGAAAAACCCTAGACTTTGCTATATTCTTGATATTTATTTTATTGTAATAAATTTTTACACTGTACTTTGCTGATTCTTAGAATAAATTGTATTCTTTTTATTCTTTTCACTTGTTCTATTTATTGTTCGCTGTCACTACAAGGATTCTTAAGATCGGGGACCTCGCTTGCTTGTCCTGACTTTAGGTCGTAATAATGTCTGGTTTAACACCAGCTATTTCTGATTTGATGGTCAATTTTATAAACAAATAGATGGTACTGCCATGAGTAATCTAGCCGGTCTGGTAATGGCGAATATTATAATGGGACATTTAATTGATATGGTTATAAGGAACATTTTTTAAATATTCCTTTTAAAAATTCACGTAGATTACACCATTACGGCAGTACTTACCAGAAAAGGAGATAGAATATGTTCTGAGTTTCTTTAATACTTTCCATGATAAAATTCAATTTGCAGCAAAAAAAGAGAATAATAACAATATCCCTTTCTTAGTTAGACATTCGGTTTATTAGAACCGAAAAATAAACATACTCATAACTGACTGGTATGAAAAAAAAAGATAAACCCTACCCGAGTTTATCTTATTATTAAATTATTATTAAATAATTATTTTCGACATCTTTGGAAATAGAAATGGGGCATAATGCAATCTTTAAAAAATAAAATTATAAATTGAGTCACCCAAATTTTATTAACCGCAATTTATTAAAGTTTAAAAATAAATTAGCCAATTGTGATTATCCACCGGAATTTTGTAATACAATTATATATAATAACAATACAGAATATATTAAAAATAACAATGAAAATAAAAAATATTAAAAAATTTCGCACATAATAGGCCTTTCAGAAAAATTTAAATTTGTCTTGTGAAATGACAACAACAAAATAGTTTTTATAATTTAAAAAAGGTGGGTAATGTATATAACTCTATGGAAGGTAAATTAGACTTAAAATTCAACTCGGAAATGGTGAACAAAATTCCCTGTACTGAATGCAATTTGGTGTATCAAACAGAAGAAAACCTGAACCGCGATTAATGAATATGAAAATTCATGTAAAAAAATTGTAAAGATAAGAAAGAAGAACTGCCCTAACTGCACATCATTTTAATTTTGATCAAGTATCTATATTAGATAAAGAAATTAATTATAATAAAAGAAATATTAGTGAAATGATAATATGCATACAGTCACATAATGCAGTTGTGGTGAACATAAAAGCATTATTAATTTATTTAATTTTCCTAATTTAACAAAACAATTAAAACGTACGCATTCGAAATTCTTTTTTTTTTTTAAAACCACATTATTATTCTATAAAGAAAATTATATTACTTCTTGTAGAATTACTTTAACAATATGCAATTTTTTTTTATTTTGAATTTTTTGATTGTTAAAACCTACACAACTGAGATATATTAAATTTGAATATTTAAATTTGATACCAAGAATATTTAATTAACCACTCCACTTCCAAGAGGTTTTTTCTGTGTCAAAATGCTTGTTTCGTAGCTCGTCGACTCGAGATATCGATTTAAAAATGACCAAATAAACAAATTTATAATATTTCGAAAGAGAGGTTGCTGCTTAAAAAATGTTGATAACATCATATCTCAATAGCCGCTGACGTAAGTGCAGTGAAAGTTGCCCATTAGTTTACCCCTTTATTTATTTATTAGTTGTTGCTATAACAGTGCTAACGGCGTGGGTAAATCCAACATCAGAAATTTTAAAAATTTACTTCTCTACAAAGAAATGTAGTTATGTCAGGTCGTAGAACCTTGGGCACTATACGTTGGATATATTTCTGCTATTATTGTTTACCGAAGCCTTCGGAATGGTAGTAAAAGTTTTCTTTGAATAAATTCTCCCGTTTCGAAAATATGATTCTGTAATCATCGCATTTAGTTCCAATAAAAGCACCATATTAATAGTTATACTTTACTCCTGTTGTTTAAATTCTACGATACTATAGACTTTGACATAGGATTTGACATATATCGCCTACCCTAGCGGAATATGTATTATTTGTATGCCTAATATATACACAAAATTACAATTCTATGAGGGAATGAAATTGATTTCAAGCAAATCTTGATAACAACTGATAAAAAGTTTACTATTTAATCGGGTTTGTAGTAGAATTATTTATGGCTAGATTACCTGCTAAATTAATAAAACAAACCTTTTAATGTCATGATAACGCCAATTATGATAGGTACCTATTTTATTTAATCACTGATCGAGGTCATAATATACATATTTTTGTGGATACCGTCAGATTTACTTATTTATACTGAGCATATGAAGGGCGCCTATTTTTAATTTTTTGAGACGCTTCGTTCTTGTATACACACTAAACCACATTTTATTTATTTTTTACTCCCTTTCATTATAGTGGGAGTGGTATTGGGGGCGACAGTGAGGGTGGAGGGGTGGCTGATGCTATAAAAAATTTCGTACATGCCCTAAATTACAATTTTATGGACTCTTACCTGCTTGATTTGCCTATTTACCTTTATTTACCCCATTTACCCCCGAACCCTTCAACGGAATTAGATTAAAATATAACCTAGTTTCAGATCTCGTTACAATATATAAGTGTACCAAATTTCAAGCCAATATTATAAACGGTTCAAAAGTAAACGTGCGCACAAAACAGTTACAGACCGACCGACCGACAGGCTGGAAATTTTCTTTTGCTCAAATTTAAAATCTCGACGTTCCATAACATTTTAAGCCTATTTCAACAAAAAAATCATTTTTTTTGCGTTGCTATACTTCCACTGGACGTGGAAGTAAAAATTAAAGCCTTCGGATTTTTAAAATTATGCATGAACCATAAATTAAAATATTATGTATTCTCTATATAGTAAAAAAAATGTTGAATGATAAAATATGAACAATATCATTGTTTTATATACATCCATATAAATATATATTGCGATCCATTTTAAATTTTAAAGTTATATTTATTAATCGATTTTGACTGTTTTTTTTAAATACAACACCAAAAACTGCACTTTTGGACAAAACGTCATATTTGATTTTTTTAAATCATGCCCTACCGCGATTTTTTTAGGGGCTAAAATTTAAGAAATCGTATTAGCAATTTTTTTACGTAAAATCTGAATACATCCCTGTATTCAGCTCCCTCCCAAATGGGCATGTACCAAATTTCATTAATAAATATGAATTAATAAAATTTTTGCAGATAAATTTATAACATAGAATATTAGTACGCATTTATTATTGCAGACTTAGTAAGTCATGGAATAAACATCAAAAACAGACAACAAAGTTAAATCTAATAATATTGCTGGTTAATTAAAATTAATAAGATTGATAACAGTGACGTACGGTAATTCCCATTATATTTAATTTGAGGTTCAATTTTCGTGAATGATGAAGTCTTTTACCCTTTATAACTACTTTAGCGGTTTTATAAAATAATTTTTTTAAGAAAGTTCTGCTGATTTGTTATTCTAGGCTTGCAAGCGAAGTTATTATTTTCTTTATTATGCCTTAAGTTGACTTTGAAAAGGGAATTTTAAAAACAAAAAAAATATTGTTAACTGCCATTTAAGGTGCGAATAAGTTTTGTGTGCTAAATATTTATAAAAATGTATCTTTTAAAAAAAACCGGTCAAAATCGATTAATAAATACAACTTTTATGAGGGTGTTAAGGTTTGAAATGGATCGCACTGTACGTGTGGTGCCACTGGATGACGAGCTACTCCGATGTTTGACCTTCGTCTATAAAAGCTTCGCCTATATCACAGCAGTCAACAAATTATTAAGTATAAATGCGGCACGTTCGCACATTCAACCCATTTGGTCGACTGTGGCAATTACACAGAATGTCCTAGTCGTAGTTTTCATTTCTGATAGGAGGCAAAAACTGTCCGTTTTAATATGTTTCTATGGTAGGACGAGGTGCCGTTTCAGTAATAAATAACAGCTATATCCTCTGACGAGAATGCCGCTGATTTATTCTCTACTATGTACTCTTTTTGGTTCCACTATATGTATATTTATTTTTGTAAAAACTCAAAAACACACCAAGGAGAAAAATGGGGGACACACTTTCCTATGAATAGACTTAGGAGTAGTTCCATCCTCACACCCTCCAGAGCTTTCCCTACAGTTTGCTAAATTTAACACCCTATGTTTTTTTAATTCATTAGTTTGCCCTCGTAGAGCTTATTATGAGAATGTATAAGTGTGGGGATCTGCAGTAAAATAGTGTGGCAGTTACACATTATTTTAAATTTAAAAAAAAAAACGTTTGGAGTAATAAACCATTCAATACCAAGAATTAGTTTATTATGAACAGACTTTTGTCTTCAAATACTCCCAAAGGAAATTCTAAAGGAGTCAAATCTGGAACCGAAATGGCTACTCCACGACCACGGAATATATCAATCAAGTCCTTAAGGTTTCAAGCGGTATCGGTAAATATTAGAATTATAAGTGGTACAAAATACTGTTTTGTTGCTGATTACATACCACTAGATAGCTCAGATAATAGCTACATTGAATTGTTTAACTTTTTAATAATAATTACATATATATTTTTGGTGATTTCAGTATATCAGAGGTAACTTTAATGGTTATAAAAAAGCTTTATTTTCATTTCTCTGCAAAAATTGTTTTTACAGCCTAAAAGAGTTTTATGACTACGAAAACACCAATGCTGACTTATGATCAAGAGCGTATGTTGAATTATTCTTCTTTAATTATGTTTTGTTTATGTATTTTTATGTACATCATTCATACGATTTGATGTTTTAATCATATGTAAATCCATTGTGTATTTTTTTTATTTATTTATTTTTCACACCATGTTATTTTTAATTATTACTTTTACATTTGATTACATGTTATTTATTTAACTTTAAGCATTTACCTTTTGTTGACTTTCACATCCTGTAAGGCATACGTGAATAAATATTATTATTTTTATTATTATTAAAAGACATGGATACACAATGTTTCATATGAGCCAAATGTGACTGAATGAAATGGAAATGAAAAAAATCTGGTTGAAATAGCTTCAATAATAACGACAATATAAATAAACATCGATATATTTTTGGAAAATTCAATACCCTCTATCTCCAAAACTAAGCACTTTCGAAAATCTGTTTATATCATTTTTTTTTCTTAAATTCAACTAAGGAATGTCCCTCTAAAATATTTTAAGATACTTAAGTTGCACTCTGTGTATGGCATATCAGATATAAATATAAACACATACAGCCATAAATATAATCTAGCAATTAAAAAGTAATCAAAATCAAAAAGTAGACTATATATACGATTTACACCATGAGGATATATTATATAATACATAATTGTAAGAAAACGTCACAAACAGATTAAAATACGGAAAATATAGATCCAGATACAGAAATTAAAAAAAAAACAATTAACAGATGTGCTTATCAACATGCAATAAGTGCTTTTATTTATTAGAACTTTATATTTAGATAAGTGCGGATTTCTGAGATTTTCAGGAAGACTATTATATAGAATTACGGTTTTATAATGGAGTGATTCTTTAAATTTGTAAAATATACAATCATATCATTATTATTTATCTTATGCATACACCAGCCGCTCCTAATCAATTATTGTACTCGCGACTTGACCTTTACTTTGAACATTATTTTGTTGAAGATACGGCACAACTCTCAAAAGATTACGATATACTTGTACTATTAAAAAAATAACGCCATTGAATTATTTTTTACACTTTCTTATTACTGATAATGTCGTTCAAACTGGGTAGGTATTATTTTGTCAAAGAATTTGATACATTGAAATTATTAGCTCAATCAAATTGAGAGCATTGCCTCGGGGCTCCACCAAATTGCCTTCAAAATTTTTTGATTAAAAATTTAAAAAATGAATGACTTCTGATTTCCTTCGAAATTTGGAATGACAAATCAAACTCCCAACTCCCGCACCTTAGTTAAGCGCGCGGTTTCTACTATATCGACCATGCGTAATAGGTATACCAATACGAGCCTGCTCCGTTTTATTTATACAGTAAACATGTAGGTACCTGTCCTGTAGATAATATCTCATTCAGCCATTTTATCTGCTACAAATTCTAGCATAAAAGTATCGAAGTGTCTGTTCCCATCCTCTGTTTTTCTCGCCGGCAAGCCTCCACCCCAATTTTGCCTATAGGTCCCCATCCATTTTCATCAGTTCCCACTCTTCTGGGGAAATCTCATTATTACGCCATTATTACATTTAATGATAGGTTATGTAACACAGATCATATTCTGCAAAAGTAGGAGATAATACGGTTGTATGACTGATTACTTGAGAATCAAGTTCATTCCTTACCTCAAAAAAAAAAGGTTTCTGAAATTCTGACTTTTGATTTAAGCATCTGTAAGTTGACGGTAAACGAAATTGTCATCGCATAAGTCGTTTGATATAATTTCTTGAAATACATATCAGAACAATTAGAAGACTATATTTTCAAAACTCAATATCACTATAAAAGCAAGAAAATGAAATAACAACTGTGAAACAGAATTTATATAGGTCGCTTAAAAAATTTATTCCTTTTGTACAAACATCCCAAAACACATTTTTGGAAGTATTTGTAAATGTTGTGGGATTACTTTATCTTTTATCTCAACAGGTAATCTATTATACAGAACAATGCAACTATTGAATGGTGGGTTTATGGTTTCTATGAGGAGAAATTGTAGAAGGTCGCCATACCTTATAATACAAATGTGTGTCAGAGAATTTTTTTTTAATAATTCTCTATTCCTCTTAACAACATTAAATATTTTAATACAAGGTGTTGTCAGGATTTATCTAATTCTAAAAGCTTATCTACAGATTTCTCTGATATGTGAGTTGAAAATGAAACTTATAAGTCTTTTCTGTAGTATGATTTGTAAAATTGGGAGCACAGCCCCAAGTAACAATATTTAGTGAAGTATGCGACTAGGCCATGGCATAATAAACATTCAATACGTCTGGTTCGTTGGGACGGTTTTTATAGCTTAGTAGCCTTACTTAGTTTTATTACATATATTTTCGACTTTTTCATCATACAAATAAGCCGATTATATATACAGGACCAGAAATTTAGCTTGGTCATCGAATTAAATGTTATTTATTAAGTATACCTCAATTGAGGTAGCGTCTTATTAAGAATAAAACGATTGTGTTGACACCATGCACTGAACTCATTTATTTAAAAAATTCCTGTAGATTATAGGTTGTCAGGGTAAAAATGGTATCATCTATGAAGATTGCAACCAACATTTTTGTAATATCACCGGACTCGAAAACGGACACTTGGGGAACACCAAGCTTAACATACTGCATATTGGATCTAGTACTATTGAAGTCAACAATCATGTTTCACCCCTCCATGTATAACTTAATACAGAGAGAAATATTTTTAGACAAACCACAACTAGATAGTATATGAGAAAATCAGAACAAACCAGGTAAAAACATTTGACGAATCGAATAATAGTTCTCCATTGCCTAAAGACTTATACATGTAGTTTAGCATATGGAAAGAGGCTGTTCCAATTGATTTAAATCCGTAATGTGACGGGCATGATATATTATTTATTTTGAAATAGTGATTAGAAGTATATTTTTCCAATAATTTAAATACAGCATTAAGTAGATGAGATTTTGGCTGTAGTTATCTATGTCCATATATTTCCTACTTTATATAATGATATGATCAGAACAATTTTAAACAAATTCGGGAAGTAACCTTGAAAAATTATTGATTAATCAAATAGACAAAAGGCAAACTACCAATCTCCATTATATTTAAGATGGTTATACTAGAGAATTCATAGGTACGTTGGTATCGGAAATAATCATCTTCTTTACCCAGAGCCTTGACGTATTGTTCCATTAAAATGAGTTTTATATGAAATAAGACTTTTGAATCATACTACACGTTCCTTTCCGGGGTAGTTATCATCGCCTGCAGCTACCATGATGGCAGCTAATTTGGGAGCAATTAACTCACTTCAATTACCAAATGAGGGTGAATCACTTAGCAAGTCGCGTTGCTAACGCTAGCAATAGCTAAAACCCCTTCTTAGTGTAGATCGGAATGATGAGTAAGAAATAATAAAACGTGATAAATAACAACTGATTTATGTGAAGGAAAGTATGGTGCTCAAAGTATGTACAATTTTTAATGCTTAAGATATGTATACCATAATGTGTCATAAGATACTGTTTTAATTCGATTCCAGTTGACAGACGTTTTAAGGTTACAAAATCTAGGACAAGATCCTGGAATTATGACTAGTGCAGCAACAATAACATTGAAATTTGTAACGAAGTATTTTTTGTTACCGAAAATATCCTGTGTATGGTTCTTCTCTTGAGTGGATAGTATTTGCATAGACTAAGGATTTTATATGTCCCCACACATAATTATCCAAAGGATTATAATCAGGACTCCTTAGAGTCCAAGCAAACTCACTTCTTCGACCGATTCATCTGCGTGGGAAAGTCTCATCGAGATAATTCCTGACTTCAATGGAGAAATGAGGGGAGCTCCATCTTGCATGAACCACATTATGTTCTGTATGTCTAACATGAAAGCATGTAATATATCAGCAAGATTATTTTGAAGAAAAAACAGATAAGACTGTCCATTTAAATTTGGAGGAAGGACAAATGATCCCAATAATTGATCGCCGATGATACCACACCAAACCTTAATCTAAAACTCTTGCTGAAAATGCCTGTATTTAACGGCATGTGGATATTCTACTTCCCAGTAATGGGTATTTCTCCACTTAATAACGCCTCGGCGAGTAAGAGTTGCTTCGTCGGTAAATAAAGTGTTCTTAACAACATTTCGATCCCTGTTGTGTTTATTTAGAACAAACTGACAAAATTATTGCCTTTGTGGAAGATTACTTCGAAGTAAATTTTTTACAGGAGTGAGATGATGTAGGTAGAAGCGTTCTTTACGTAAGACTCTTAGGACAGATTGTTTACTCACCCCTGTTGCCGCCGCTAAGCGACTTGAGCTGACTTGAGGATCTTCATCCACATGAACTAAAATTTCTAGTTTTTGATTTGGAGTAATTCGTTTCGGTCGTCCTATATGATTCTTATGGCGGAATGAACCCGTTTCTCCCAAACGACGAAACAGATCTTTGAAAATCTTATGGTCTGACTGTATTCTATTTGGATATTGCAATGAGTATCTCCCCGCTGCAGACGTCCGCTAAAATTATTTTGTACGTGAACACATATCATATCCCTCATTTCCCTATTTGAAAAATTATTATGTTTAGGCATTGTAAATAAAGAAGTTAAAGAAATTAGCTCGAGGAACGCAAGAACAAAATAAAATGATTAAATGACGTAAATGACAGAACTAAAACGTAACCAAAGCACGCTTTTTAATAAATACACTTTGTTTCATTAAATTTGAATTTGTCTTTGAAAAAATTATTGAAATGTTTAACGGCACTTTCCACGAAAACGATTGGAGTTATCAAGTTCTACCAAGTAAACCTTTTATACCTGTAAATGACGCCCTCATGAGATTTTCCGGTCAGAAGTACCACAAGGTATTGTCAAAAAGAAATATGAAAAAAATTCATCATCAGAACAGGTCCTGCGGCGCCCTCTATGATCTAACGTGATGTAATACATCAATTATTGTTTCTTAGAATAAAAAAAGCTCCTCTAGCAAATTTGGCGAAGACCAGTCTCTGTTGAGTTATTGCAAAAAAATTAAAAATAATTTGAAATTTGATACCCTGTATCTTTTCCCATAGCAACAGTTTACTAAAGCATATTTGGTTATATCCTCATATTTTGACCCAAAGAATCTACCTCTGAACTATGGCGTATTATTAATGGTTCACCCTGTATATCGTACCGCCTTAAGCGAATTAGCTTAAAAATTAATACAAATATTAATTTGCAGACGTACCGAACAATCCTAATAGTTTGTAAAGTGTAGATGAACTGAAGTGAAGGGAGAGCAACGACAGGAAAATTTTATAGTCGTGGGAACTCACAGCAAGTAATTTAGTACATATGCAACCGCCTCGCGAGTTAGATGTTAATACCTGTAGTCCTGCAAACTGATCGCTAAATATTCTAAGTGTCAAGACAAGGTAATGATCTAAGGCGATCTGACGTCACTCATATAACGTCATCCTTTCGGTACGAGGGAATAATTGAAAATATCCAATAGTCAATTCACGAGGTGCTATTCGAGACATTAGACGTACCTGCCTGCTTTGATCTACGAGTCCCAAAATTCAGGTGATTGATCTATTTTCACTGTCTAAAATATTCAAAAATATTCCGCTTCAAGTGACGTCGATCCACCGCGCATCTATCCGCCGTCTCTTCCGCTTGTAAGTATTTGAAGGAAATAATTAAATTCGTCCAATGTTGGCAGTCAGCCAGAACGACTCATCGACAGCAGACGTGTCTACTCCGAGAACCGAACCCAGGTCCCGTTGGTGTCAAATATCATCGCTAAGCAGCAGGATTTTGGCAAAGTCCGTACTACGTCATCGGCCAGTAATGCATCCATAGGGCGTCTACTTCCGCTCTTATGGTAAGTTCTTTCATTTCAGAAAAGGACCTTTTTCTCCTTTAAAATCTGAATTTATTTTCTCTTTAATAAGTAATGCATAAGAATATAGACAAGAATGTTTTATATATTTATATGCGCTCCCCAAGAAGCATTACGAAAATTTTGATGTCAACAACGAATTCGATAGCTCAAAAATTTGAATATTCCATCCTTTGCAAAGATGCAGAGGGTGAACGATATGTATCCGAGTTGGCCAAGAAGTGACAGTGTATTAGATATTAGACACTCATTAGATGAAATACAACACTTTCTTTCATTATTCCTAGCCACGATCCCATATTTTGAACATGAACCTTACGATTATTCTGGAATTTAAAAGTATAATAAGAGGTAATTTATAGAAGCATAGCATTATTTGACAAAAATTAAATCATACATTTGAACGCATCATGCTCCATTAAAACGCCACCATCAGTTTGGGATAATACGTAGATGTCATCATTGTAACAAAATCGCAAAAAATGTGTGTTGACCTTTGAAATAAGACACTTTAAAGATAGATATAGGCGTGTATAAATTGTTACATCTCATTGTCGATTTGTAATGATGAATAAGGGTAAAATTTATTAATGAGAAAAGTCTACTCTAGCGTTTCACTTTCTTGAACTTTCGTACGTTATGAACCAGTGATTCTTTTCAAATTCCAAGTTTATAAAAATGAAGCAATTAAAAAAACCGAAACCCGACTACAAAAAGAAAATTTGAACTAAAAGAACGTAACAAGGTCACTACTAATATTATAATTTAATATCCAATGGGTGCAGTTGAAGGCATATTAACTCATACAAAATCATGTACTTATCGGCATCATATTTGATATGAGGTGCGTAAACTATATGTAGCAGTAGAACTTCGACATATATAATTATTACACTGATTTTCATGGAGAGGTTTGATAAAAATAGTTCGTTTTCTATTCTATCGATTCTGGTTTTTCATTAAGCAGTAGAAATCATACAAGACCATAAGAAAATCATTCCATAATTACAGTTCTAGAATCACCATTAGGCGCAAAATTACGTAAATATACTTCCTGGAATAAGTACTTAAAATAATATGTTATTGTTGATTTTAGCAGAGATAAAAATAAGTCTTAACGTTTGAGCAATGTTTATTTGAAAGTATTAACAGTATTAGTATTAGACACAGACATGGTGTCATTTTGTCTGTCTTTCTAAAGTCTATGTCATTCTATCTATATATAATTTTCGTGCCTAGTGCATCATCAACAGTAAAGTATTGTAGAAATATCCTCATTCTATTGTTTTGAACTTTATATTAGGAAAACATAATAGTCCTTCGTGTATATAGTATCAGATACTTTTTGCCATTTCATACTTACTTGTTGCGAGTAAAGTTAAATTTCCACATACAACTTCTAACTGTTCCGCACATTTTTCATTCACATTAGCAGCGATCTCATAGTTTAAACAGACATATCTTAGATCGGGTATTGTAAAATTTGTGTACTGTAGTACAAAGGTATAGTTAACTTCACTTCTCACTAAGGCTAAACTTAATACAATTAAAAATAATTCCCCCCTCATTTTGTTGTTAATTGCAAGAATATCAACCTGAAACTAAATATCTTTTAAATGCCAGCTAGAGTAGATAAAAAATATCAACCGGACTATCAATAAACGAATCAATCATACATATTAATTAGAACAATGTTAACGATTGTGTTGATCAGATACTACTTACATAGATTATTACAATGATTTGGTGGTAAATAAAAAAAAAATAATAGTAATAATGGTCAATCGTCTTTATCGAGAAAAATTAAATACATAGATGATGATATTTAGTTAGTAAGCTCACTTACATATAACCTGAAATGCATAAGAAATTGAGTTTTACAATTTATGATAGGCATTGGTGGTTACCCGGATAGTGTTCTTGTCGTGTGGATTACGCGATCAAGCGGTTCAGTGAAGAAACCACGACTAATGCTTGGGCAACATTTATCGACATAAAACTAATCCTTCTATTATCACCTACTTATACATCCATTTTACTATTGAAATTACAAGTCTTCTTTCAATGCTCAAAAACTTTAACAAAGTTATATTGATAAAACAATACGTTGTATTATGTATTAATACAGTCCCCAATTTTATATGGTATCAGAGTAAGGGGTGGGGCAAATGACTTATTAGAATAATTTGAGAATTGTACAAAAATGGATATTAAATGTTCCAGTGACCTCCTACATAAAAATAGTAAAATATAATATTCAACAGTAGAAAACTATTTTGTCAGAGCATGTTAATGGCCATCTTTAACCATAAAATAAATATTGGACACATTTATAGCACAAGACAATAACAACAAAATAGTTGGCAACTGCCTCGATGCCATAAGACTATATGCCAAAGAAGTTTTACATACCTAGCACCTAGGCTGTGTGATATAATAACTATAATATATAATATATACATACAAATAACAACGCCCAGGTTATGTATAATAATGAGGCAACCGAACCTTTCCAAACCCTCACTGGAGTTAGGCAGGGATGTGTCCTGGCACCCCTACTTTTTAATTTGTTTACCACTGCTCTAACAATTATTGTTGACAACAAACTGACAGTCAGAGGAATAGGTCTCAGATACCCTTTTGATGGCGGTCTCTTTAACATAGGGCGCTTTAGAGCTTTCACGAAGACACGCACACGATTCATTTGTGATCTCCAGTATGCGGATGACTGTGCACTTTTAGCCTCTACGCCGGAAGAGCTTCAAGAACTTTTAGATGTGTATGCCCAGAGCTATGATTCCTTGGGACTTAAAATCAACATTGGAAAGACTAAGATTATGTCAACTCCTCATCAAGTGAACCAAATAGACATTACACTTAACGGAAATTCTCTTGAAGTGGTGGATCAGTTCAATTACTTAGGCAACGTTGCTAATGACAAAGCAAACATGGACAGCGAGATTCGCAATAGAATTAACGCTGCATCTAGAGCACTCTGGGGACTTAGAGAGAGAGTATTTGACAACCACGACCTTGCTTTGTCAACGAAAATTGGCTGTCTACAGAGCAGTTGTCATTCCAACACTGCTATATGGATGTGAAAGCTGGGTCACTTACCGTCGTCATGTGAAAGAATTAGAACGTTTTCAGCAAAGACACCTCAGAAGTATGATGAAAATCCGTTGGTTCCATCACATATCAAACATGGAAGTACTCAGGAGAGCAAAGAGCCTTCCAATTGAGGTGCTTATTTCAAGAGCACGAATAAGATGGGCAGGTCACGTTCATCGTATGCATGATAACCGCCTTACTAAATGTACACTTTATGGTGAATTGCTAAGCGGTAGAAGAAGGCGTGGCGGTCAACGAAAGAGGTTCAAAGACGCTCTCCATGAAAATCTAAAATCCTGTGGTATTGCAGACGAGCAATGGGAACAACTTGCAGCGGGCAGAACCGAATGGCGAGGGGTTGTGGCCAGCTATCAAGGAAATGTTGCTGCAAGAAGGCCGAATCCAAGACCTAACCAGGACTATGTTTGTCCTGACTGCGATCGACATGTGCTCTCCCGAATTGGCCTCTATAGCCATAGTCGTGTGCACTGTAGATGAATGAGAATTACAATAGACTACACCTTTTACTTGTTTTTTATTGTATACAATTTATCGACTGTAACATTTTTATACTCGGATTCGAGTAACGGCTAATAATAATAATATATAATAACTAAACGAATGGATTCTTCAAATCCCTCGGCATATTTTTCATGATTTAAAAAATCAAAAGCCATAGCTTTATAGCCATAGTCGTGTGCACCGTAGATGAATGGGAATTAAAATAGACTACACCTTTTACTTGTTTTTTATTGTACACAATCTATCGACTGTAGCATTTTTATACTCGGACTCGAGTAACGGCTAATAATAATAATAATGTCATTTGAAATGCTGTGATGTTTGTAGTTATAAGGATTGTTGTAGTAGTTGATATTGATGAAATAAATGAATAATTTTGGTAATAAATAGTTTTCATTTGGATAAAATTGAATATTCATGCACTCGATACATTTTATAAACATATAAAAAATTATTTATACATATCTATGAGATTTATAATGTAAAATAGCCAAAGTCAATCCCTGCCGAAGCAATCAGTGCATGTTGATCGTGCAGGCTCGGACTCGACGCTGAATTTTGAACCCGCATATCTTTTTTTTTTTTTTGAATATAAAAGGCTGAAATTTTCCACAAAACTTCATAATGTATTATATTTTAATGTTAAATAATTACTTATTTGAAATTCGAAACTTCTTCACTCAAATTTTAAGATGGTATCTAAAAATTTGCAGAACCTGGCCGGCAATGCAGATTCCCTACTTAGTAGCGGTGACGTCACTGTCTAGCTCAACCTCCCCATACCTACTAAGCTTCCACATTCTGAACTGGTGTCTTGTAGACCAGTGACTTCAAATGATCCCACAGGAAACAATCTGCAGGCGGGCGATCTAGGTGAGGTAAAGGCAAGTAAAGATAGTGTAACATAATGGCTAGTAAGCTGAACTAAGATCAATATTTAACCTATTTGAGTATAGTTTTTAAAGAATTTTAGCGCGAATGTTGAATAAACATTATAAACCAAATAAAGTATATCAAAGTTGTATAATAATATTAAAAAATAATTCATAAAATTCATAATTTCTAAGATACTTCATCAGATATCTTATCTTTGATAAATAAAGAGATCTCTCATGAAGAACCTCGCGTAATCATTTTAAACGCAGCAATGATTTCTTATCATTTGTACTGGCTTTATCATGTCAAAAATAAACATGTCCTCTTTGCACATGTCATACAGAATTAAGGTATTTTTTTATGTAACATCAGTATTCATAACCGTATGTTTCTGACGGTATTTCATTTGTAAACGAATTTTATGATTAATAATTAGAATAAAAATTTACGCACAGTAATTTGCATATATATATTTTTTTATCCACTAATCAACATTTCAACAGCCCAGTAACAAAATAGAAAACATATTGAATATTACAAATAATAAAATTAATTATTATATTAATTATATACGGGGTGTAACATAAGTACGTTAAAATATTATAGGGAGGTATTCAATAGTTTAATTTTAAGAAAAAAATAGATATAAATAGGTGCCCAAAAACACTTCCTTTCGGGGATACGTGGTGTTGGGATTTTCAAAGAAATATCAATTTATATTGTCACGTGCACGCCCACGCGCTCATACGGAGAGAGGGTTAATCCCTGGTAGCAGAGTGAAAGGAGGCCTGCCTAATTAACTACCAGTAAAATGGTAGTTCGCCAGTTGGCCAGAGATGGCGCCAGTACCACGAATAAGCTAGAATTATCCCGAATGACAATCTGGAATAGCCTGGAGTGAAATGGAATAAATCGAGAATAAGCGCCCCACGGATATATAAGTAGCAGGGCCAACGCGCTGGGGTCAGTTCAGTACAGTTCTGAATGAGTTAAAGGTAATCGGATAAGATAAAGAACAGAAACAAGCTGTGAATTATAGTAGTGAGTATAGTAGATACAAGTTATAATTACTGTGTTATTATAAGGATTAATTATTATAATTTGGTGATAAATAAATCAGTGGTTAGTGAAAATTCGTATTTCAATTATTGTACCTACGTTTGAATGTATGTAAAGGGTGTAAATACGTAACATTATTATTGCGGATATTTAAACCAAATTTACGATGCAGTACTCTTCGATAGGATGCTTTAATATATGATTACATCTTACCCAACAATTAACCGGTGACGGAGATATGTATATTGTGTTTCATGAATTTGGTAATGAAAGTAGTAACACCTTGTAGACATTAGAAACGATCACACGCCAAGGTAAGTCATTCAATTGTAGAAAAAAGTTGTCTCTTCAGTATTTTTGCTGTCAGGGAATCTCCTACCTATCGTAAAAGTCGACCAAGTGGGACACCTGTCCTCCTACCTCCTTCGATTACTTACCTCCTTCAAACCTCCCCCCTACCTCTTCTTTTTCCTTTTATTTTTCTATCTCTTGCAAAGGAACATTTGTTGAATATTTATAACAAGATATGGCTAGAAAGAATTTATCCGTATTTGTTCTATTACCTAAACAAAGTAAGGATCCACTTGATCCAATTAGTTACCGGCTTGTATCTATGGTATGCTGTCCAGGGAAATTATGGAGAAAATGCTCAACAACCGCCTGGTGTGGCTTCTTGAAAGAGAGAAACTCCTTTACATTCATCAAATGGATTTAAGAAAATATCATTCAACTGCTGATCAGTTGACATATTTATAAAGCTCTATTCTAAATACCTTTGCATCGAGATCTCATCTAGTAACTGTATTTTTTGACCTCGAAAGGGCTTATAATATGACCTGAATGTATGACAGTATGAAAAAATTGTACAACTGAGGCATAGGCGTAATCTGCCTCTATTTATAAAAAGGACCGACAATTCAGTTCCGAGTTCCTCGAGATTTTTCTTTGAGCGTTATTTTATTTGTTTACTTGTTATCGCCATTAATGACCTTGTCCAAAGGTGATTTCATAATTTTTTATTCTAATGATTCTTTGGACAAAATTAATTGAGCACTAGATGATAGTATTGACACACTAGACAGTAACACTGATAATATGGAATTTTGCTTCTCTCCCTCAAAGTGTGCATGCATTAGAAAACCACATAAAGATGCAAAATTGCTTATTAATGGCATCCCTGTAGAAACAAAACTAATGTGTTAAACGCCTAGGTCTCATATTCGATTCTAAACTTACATGGGAAGTACACAACAAAGTGCAAAAAGTCGTTAAATATT
This sequence comes from Leptura quadrifasciata, assembly GCA_963675555.1. NCBI lineage: Eukaryota > Metazoa > Arthropoda > Insecta > Coleoptera > Cerambycidae > Leptura > Leptura quadrifasciata. The sequence goes on along the minus strand of OY776678.1, from coordinate 89,648,119 downwards.
GTAAGGTGTATGTCAAACATTAGGTCGGTAGTTGATAGGGAGGTGTTGGATTATATGTCTCTAATACGAGCAAATGTAGATTATGGTTGTACGACATATTCTTCTGCCCGTGGTTCCAATCTAAAAGTGACATTAATCCTATGTAGTGGTATAAGACTAGCAATTGAAGCCTTTAACATAAAGCCTTTAGAAGCTCTCTGTTGTGAGATGAGGATACCTCCATTGTGGTTTAGGAGGAAGCAACATCTCTTACGCTATTCGGTTAGAGCCCGCGCACGACCGACTCACCCAATATCTGGAGTTTTGTTTGATGAGGGGTCTGCTGAAAACTATGAAGGGGACCAACGATATCTCGACCAGTTGAAGTTCGAGTGCAGGAAATCCTCGAAAGATTACATGTAACTCTGCCAAGAGTTTCGTGTTTGAGCTTTTGTAAGCTTCCTTCTTGGTTTCCCTTCATTACGTATCATATCAAAAAGGAGAAACACCATACAATTTGTTTAGAGCAAATTTAATTGAAATAATCAGTAGATATTCATAGGTTCAGGTAATATAGACGAATGGCTCAAGGACAGAAACTGGGGTAAGCAGTTCTTTCTCGATTTCTGATATACTTCTGGACGTTACCCTCATTTGCCGCTGTATTCATGGCCAATTTCAATAGTATATTCGTTCAGTCAAATTCATGCCGCCGCCAACTTTAAACTTTATAGCAAGCGCTGATCTTCAAACGCAGCAGCTATGCTCTGCCAGACTAGTACCCTTTGAATTACCGAACCCACCTCTATATACGATGCAAGGTTCAGGCATAAATATAGTCTTTCAGTCATGAAATCACTCGAGGCCTTATAGACTAATAGTTCCACCAACTGCTTTGTACTTCCTGTATACATCGTTTACTCTGGGAACTTTAACTAGTACAGATAATCTTGTCCTAGATGGCTATTACAAATCCCTCAGTTTTCGTCTGTGGTATTCCTAATAGGGAAATAAAATAGTCAGCAGGCGCCATCTAACGGTCCAGTCTCTGCTGACTATTTTACATGTCGCTATCTCAAGATATCGAAATGTACTAAATAGTCAAGTGATCTTGGTGTCAGTCGTCACATGCCTACCTTGCAGTCACGAGAGCCAACAGATCGAAACTGCAGTTAGCAAGTGGTGTGTGACGACTGGCACGAGAGCTCCTTTAAGTAGGATCAGTCTTTCGACTGGTGTTTGTTGCAATCGAATCATTAACGTTTTGATGGTAATATGTAATTATTACACTTAACGCGCCAGGCTTGTAACTTGTAATTCAGCGCCCGGTGGGGCACATAGCCCGGAGAGTAGCTGTTGGTTGCAATCTGGTTATGTTCCTTATTAGTCCAGTACGTGGGGGTTTTTTGAATGCAAAAGGTGGGGTAGTAGTGATTTTTTAGTATGTTGTTAAGCTTGGGGCCCTAATGAAAAATCCAAGTTTTCGACCTCGAGGCGCATGCGCTCGAGCCGCCATCTTGGATTTTAGGTACAAAAATTTTTTTTGATAATAATTCAAAAACGGTGTCTTTCACGACAAAAGATGTTCTATACAAAGTTAAAGAGGACAAAATTTCCTACGTTTTTTGTTAAAACAATTATTTTGTAGCACATATATGTTAGGAGTTACAGCTCCGTGAAGTTGCACTATTTGAAAAAAAAAATGCGGAAACTTCATTTTGGTTGAGTTTTATTTTACTATTCTTATTATATATCATTATATTTGTACATAATTATAAAAAAAAAAACTAAAAGGCACTTGAATATTATCATTTAACAGTATTATACTTATCGTAAACAAAGTTAAAGGCGAAAAGTATATCGCATTTTCTTTTAAATTTAAGAATAGTAAATTATGATTTTAGAGCGTTACAAAAATTAATTTCTACTACATCTTGGTACGTTTCGATGGTCCGGGTTGGTTATTGTCGGTGTCCTGGTCGTAGTTTTGGTCCGTAGCCTGAAAAATGTCGTCATCCTCGTCCTCGCTTTCAATGCGGATTTCCGGCATATTTTCGCAAGATTCTCCGTTGCAGAAGCCACATACAATCAAACATTTAAGTCCAGCCTTTCGGCAGCTGCATGCCCCACCACACCCCTTTTTGCAGTTACAAGATACCGATTTTAATAAGGAATCGGGAGCTGGTTTTTCCGCCATTGTTATGGGAGTGAGCCCGTAAACGCCATGCTTCCAACCCTAGTCTTCAGGATTTTTCTCTATGCCTCTCCATTTCTGTACTTGGTGGTACGTCCTAAAGGCGTGGAATTGCGCCACGCTTTGTAAGTGGCAAAGAGGCAAGATTAAATTTGCTTTTCAGCGTAGATCTGGCGAAGCATTGGAAACGAATCTCTCCCAAACTCTCTTTATCCATGTTGCCACCATATAAAGCTACAAAAAAGCGTACTCCGGCCTCGGCAATCTCCTCTGACGTGGCATCTTGTTGGTTGAGAATTTCAATTATTTCATGAACCGCTCTGTTTTTTTCTATCAGCGTACAAAATTTAGTTTTTGCCTGATTGAATAGGGATGACGTTGTGTCACAACCACTGAAGGCATGCAAGAACAGAATGTGCTTGGTTGCTTCTTCGTATTTGAGGCTACTTGCTGAATATATCCTCTCAGCAGTTTTTCCTCTTCCAGGTTTACGGAAGTAGATAGAACTTTCGGCTGGTGCTAAGGCTGTCACAAGTACTAAAAGGTCAACATCTTATCCGACCACAAAAACAGCATCAAATATTGATTCACTGCATAAAGAAATTGTAGTGTTGATTATCGGCATCTTCAGCTTGTTTAACTGTAAATGCAGCCAGCTCAAATTTGTTCTTCAGCATCGATATGAGACGAACTTTATTTTTTTCATTGGCTAAAAATTGCTCCTGCGAAACTTGCACCACCACTGTTTCATCAAAAAGGACATCGGCAGACACGTGCTTTTTTGATCGACGAAGTCTTTCTGCGGTCTTTGTATTTGTATTGCCACCATCAGTTGGATATCTATCAAAAACAACAATTGCGTGGGAACCAAAATGATCTTGCACACATCGAACATATTTGTCAAAAATCGCTCCAAACAAATCATTTCGGTGCCACACAACTTTGTGTAGGAGATATCCACCATCCACCACATTGATCTGGTTATCTCCGAATTGAAATTCATCGGAAAGCGGTGTGAATACGGAATATAAAGATGACTTGGTTCCTTTGCGCATTCCTGCTTCCGAAAAAAGCGACAAAGGAAAGGGGGCCAGCTCGTATTTAAGGAAATCCTTTATCTTGTCTTCGGATTTCTTAGCAATGCACATCCTTTGAAACAGCATTAGTGGGTTGAGGCAAATAGTTTCTTCGCCGCCTTTAATGCTGCTATTAACTGCTAGTAGTGGGATAACTTTATCTGTTCGTTTAAATTTAATTGCCTCAAAATTTTCGTACGTGTTGGCCATTTTGTTCAAACCTTTCAAACCCATTTCCCTGGACAAATGACAGTTTATCGTTGTATCTCCCACCATATAAAATTAAAGTAGAGTCTCCTTAAAAATTATTTCAATATGTTTGGCATTTGTTTACATTATTTATTTTAGTTATTAACAGAAAAATAACAAAATATAATACTTTTTTTTCAAATAGTGCAACTTCACAGAGCTGTAACTCCTAACATATGTGTGCCACAAAAAAAATTTTTTTAACAAAAAATGTGGGAAATTTTATCCTCTTTAACTTTGTATAGAACATCTTTTGTCGTGAAAGCCACCGTTTTTGAGTTATTATCAAAAAACCAAATTTTTGTACCTAAAATCCAATATGGCGGCTCGAGCGCATGCGCCTCGAGGTCGAAAACTTGGATTTTTCATTAGGGTCCCAAGCCTAACAATGTACTAAAAAATCACTACTGCCCCACCTTTTGCATTCAAACACCCCTTTTTGATACCCACGTACTGAATTATATAGTAAAATAAGGATTTTATAGAGGAGTTTGCGACTAAAAATATTATGGTTTAATATTCCGCATTCTAAAAGCACATTTGAATAGTTTACATATCTACAAATTAATACAAACAGAAGTTAGCAAATAAAGAAAATAAAGATAAATATGGAGAATCAGTCCCTTACATAGTAGTTCTTTACATAGGTAAAATTGCAGTTAAAAATATCAATATAACTATCTGTAGTTGTGATTTTCGCAAATAACATAAATTGAGGCATACTCAAGCTTTGATCTGACATAACAATTATAGAGCATCTTAAGCGTCTCTAACTTTGAAAAAATCATGGGAATTTTTAACTATGAATCCACACGTTTTGCTGGAGACAGAAACAATGGTATTAATGTGGCTATTGAATGCCAACGTCTTATAAAAAAATGACTCCTAAGTCGCGTAACGTTTCAGGTCTTTGGAGAATACTGTTGCTTATAGTATAATCAAAACAAATTGGCTCTAATTTACATGTAAAAGACATAACATTACATTTCTGGGCATTTAACGGGAGTTTAAAATTGTTACACCAGTTATTAATTTTAACTAGGTTTTCTTGTAAGTGGATACAGTCATCAACAGTGTTGATTTTGGAATAAAGCTTCAAATCATCAGCATACATTAAGTAGTTAATATTATTTAAGTCATCCACCATATCATTGATGAATATAATAAAACAATAGTCAGAGGAGAGACCCTTGTGGTACTCCAGAAGCCACATATTCAGCAAACTGAAAACCTTTCAGAGCAACATATTGAGTTCTGTTGGCAAGGTAGGACCTGACCAAACCTAACAGTTTCTCAGAAAAACCAATGTCATGTAGCTTTAGAAGTAATATTGAATGGCCTAGTTTATCGAACGCTTTAGAATAGTCCGTGTAAATCACATTAATTTGGTCACGATTCAGAGATATATTGTGTGACACAAAACAAATTCGTGGTTGTTGAACAACCTGTCAAAAAACCGTGCTGATGAATTGAGATTATATTACTGACTTTACTATAAATAACTTCATGTAACAGAAATTCAAAGACTTAGGCAAAGTTACATATAATGGAACTAGCCCGATAGTTAGAAATTTCAGAATTATTACCCTTTTTAAAAATTGGACATACCTTGGCTCGTCTCCACCTAACCGGAAAATTGCCACTAATCAAAATGAAATTAAAAACAGTTGTTAGCCGTGGAACAAAAATAATAGCACAATCTTTTAAAAAGAAAGCAGGTATGCCGTCCGGGCCCATAGTCATTTTATTTTTAATTTTCTTTAAAACTTTTATCATATCATCCTCTTCGACTTCAGATAAATGTATTGTTAAATTGTTGTTGACGTTAGATTCATTATCTACATTCCTAATAAAAACACTGTGATGTGCAAAAGACGCACTAAAAAAGCCAGCAAAAGCATTGAGGATGTCGATAGGTTCATTAATATCATTACTATTATATTTCATATTTTTGGATATTGGCCTAGTACCTTTTTTATTTTTAATATATGCCCAAAACTTTGTTGGATTTTCTCGAATACTTCTCTCGGCTGCTAAAACATAATTTTTATAGGCTATGTTAATGTCAGATTTGATTTTTTTCTGAGATATTTAAATTCATCATAAGTTAAATCACCATTTTTTTTGTATTCATGCAGTTTTCTAGTTTTCAATTTTATGTTTCTGATTATGTTAGAAGTAAACCATGGAGGATACTTGTTAGACTTATTGGGTTTAAATTTTGGCATTCAAGCATCAAAAGTTGTATTAAGCATATCATAAAAGCTTGTGCTAGCATCTTCCACATTACTATGATTTTTTAGAGCAGACCAGTTGACATTAACTAGTTTATCATACAGAAGGAGAAAATTTACTTTGCGAAAATTAAAACAGTTATTACATGGTAATGGATACTTGTTTTTGAAATCAGTACTCAAATTCATCCGAGACAAGATATCTAGTGCCGGATGATGTTCATCCTCAAGTACCCATGAATCAGCCCATCTTTCCACTAGGCCTGTTTTGTTATGAATAGCTAAATCGAAAATTCTATGACATGAATTGAGAATCCTGTTTTGCTGCGTTTTTATTGTTCAGCATAAAGCGGAGAGAAAGCAGTAACTCAAAGATGTTTTCGTACACTAATGCAGCAGTATTAGGAGGAATATAAATGAGAGTAACATGGGGATCAACGATGAAAAATGACTTTCACACCAATTATATCAATAAACAGAGATACTTTGTTAAAATATATAGCATTGAAGTCAATTGACGCAGCTCTAAATTCATTATTTACAGCGAGCAAAACTCCACCGCTCCTTCTGTAGTTAGTTGCAATATAATTTCTGTCTGAACGGAATACCGAATAATCGATAGAAAACAGCTCATTATCATAAAAAGAATCATTTAACCCTGTTTCAGTGAAAGCAATTATTGAATAGTTAGTATGAGCTGAATATTATAAATACTTGACGTTTTGTTACACAATCCACATGTATTTTGATAGTAGATGAAAAAATTATTGAATTGGTCATTGTTAATACACGTCCTATTGGTGACAGATTGAGCGGAGCAATGTGAGACAGGTGGTGGATTGTCTGGTAGGTAATAGTTTTTTTAGGGCTATATGAGCTGGTGCCAAAGTTGGCCGCCATTCTATCACAAAAAGCTTGTTGTCAATAGTTAGTCCTATGACGTCTGATAAAAAATAGTCTCCTGTAAGGGGTGTTGCAGGGGGAAGAATGAAAATTAATTTTACTCAATAGAGATAGACAGTCAATAGAACCATTAATTATTTTAAGTAGAAAATAGAGAAGGGAAAATTTCGTACGATCTTCTAGCGATCTTAAACCCGTTATGTCTAACCTTATGTGAGAATCAAAAGCATGATATGGCAGTCCCATTCTATAAATATAAAATTTAGTAAATCTATTTTGCACAGCCTCTAAGTGATATATATGAAAAGTATTTTGTGGAGACCATATGACACTATTATATTCTAATATACTGCGCATTAGCGTCATAAAGTCATTATAGCATGTGGGTCGCTTATCTGTTGTGTATGTCTTTTAACGAACCCTAATAGTCTCAGGGCTTTAAAAGTTACATTGTTAATATGTTCAATGAAAGTGAGGTCTTTGTCAAAGGTGACACCAAGATCACAAATTGTACCAGGGGATTCTAAAATAATGTTATTAATATTATAATTATAGATAATGGGATTCTGGCACTTATAGAAACGAAACGTTTTACATTTGATTCTCTATTGATGTGTCGCGGCGAGTAGACGCTATTTCATTTACTACTGCATTTTTCTATTTTTCTTACTGAGAAGTTAAGTGTCGCTAAATACAATTTTACTGTTAAAGTAAAAATAGTAACTCTCATACAGTTTAAGTAATTCTAATCATTAAAATGCCTGAAACACGAACAAATGATGATATCAAGAAAATTGTTGAAAAGGTGTCTAAGGCCTTAATTAAAAATGATAATTTTATTAACTCTATGGTCAATCAGATTGTACAAGAAGTATGTGTGATTTATGAAGAAAAATTTTCTGAGGTAAAAAAAGAATTAATTATGATGCAAGAAGATAATGCAAAGTTGAGTAAAAAAATTGACCTTCTGGAGCAAAATTCAAAAATGAATAATCTGAGGATACTAGGGGTTCCAGAGCATGAAAACTCAAGTGAAAATTGTCCAGATAAGTTGCTAGATATATTTAATAATCTTTTGAAATTAAATCTAACCCTCAATGATATTCATAAGTCATATCGTATTAGAACTCTTACAAATAAATCTACTGATGAAAAAAGTATGAACAAAAAACCCAGGCCAATTATTGTCGAATTTTATCAAAGGAATATAAAGAATTTGGTTTTTAAGCATAAAAAGAATTTAAAATCTACTGGAATTATTATTCATGAAGATTTGACGCCTACTCGTTATAACTTATGGAAAAAATCTGTTGCTACTTTTGGAATAAAAAATGTTTGGACTATTGATGGTACTATTCATGCTTCGTTGGATAATAAGAAATCTATAATTGTCAAGAACTCTGGAGATATACCTGTTACTAAAATACCTGATGAAGAGGCTTCTAGCGACATCTCTTAGTGGCGCTTTAACTTATTTTTATTTGATGGTCTTTTCATAAATTTATTACAATGCGGTTGTAACTGATATTTTAACGTTTGTGAACCGGCGGATACTGATATTTTAATTTACTCATTATATTACTTAATTCTGTTTATTTTCTTTACAGTTTGTTACATAAATATAAAATATATCTATTAAATATACACAATGAATAATCTTAAGTTAGGACATGTAAATATTCGATCTTTATATCCCAGCTTTAATGAAATAAAAGATATTATAATTAATGAAAAATTTTCTATATTAGGTATAACTGAGACATGGTTAACACCTTTAATTGCGCCAAATGTTTTAGATGTTGATGGTTATAAACTTATTAGGAATGATCGTAATGGAAGAGGTGGAGGGGTGGCTATCTATTATGATTCTAGATTAAATATAAAAATTTTCAGCTGCGAGAATACACCTGAATTAGAGCAGATCTGGATTACTACTAGAATCAAACAAATTAACTATGGCATTGGTGTTGTATATAGACCTCCAAAGCAAAATTTAAATGAGTCCTTAAAAATTTTTGAAAACAGCATAGCTGATATTTTGCCGGTTGTTGACAAGCTGATTGTGATGGGTGACCTAAACATTAATATGCTTAATTTAAATAGTAATGCCACGGTGCAGTTGTTGGAACTAATGGGTACGTATAATCTTTCACAACTAGTTAATGAGCCAACCCGTATAAATAACATTAGCAGTACTCTTATCGATCTTATAATAACTAATGATAGTTATCTAGTTAGTGATATAAGTTGCTCTGATTTGCATGATTTAACTGACCATCGGCTAGTTTTTTGTAATTTAAAAGTAAATATTACGGATGGTAATATTAAATTATTTACTTTCAGAGACTTTAAGAATTTTAATTATGAAGTGTTTTTAAATGATTTGCAACTTGTTAACTGGGACCACATTTACAATCTACCAGACATTAATGATAAGCTTTCTTTTCTAACCACTAATATTTTAAATTTATTTAATACACATGCACCTATAAGAACTATAAGGGTTAGTAAACCGAAAGCTCCTTGGGTTACTGATGTGATCAAAACTATGATTAAACTAAGAGACAAATTATTATCTAAATATCATAAAACGAGAGATAATGCACATTGGGTTGACTATAAAAACATGAGAAATTATGTAACTAATGCAATTAAGCGTGAAAAAAAAGCTTATCTTGAATTTTGCTGTAAGAAAGGTAGTCGTGAAACTTGGAGGGCTTTGGAGACCTTAAATATAAATAATAAATCGAAAAATAGCCTACCTGTAGACTTAAAACAACCTGATGATATCAATAATAATTTTATACAGGTTGCGGCTAATGCTCCACCCCCCTGTCATGAACTCTTACAATTTCTTGAAACTAATAATTTCTCTAATTCTGATAAATTCAAATTTGTAAATATTACTAATACGCAAGTTAGAAAAATAATTTTTAAAATAAAATCTAATGCTAAAGGAGCTGATGATATCAGTATCACTATGATCAAATATTGCATTCCATATATTACTGATCATATCACTCATATACTCAATACTATTTTAGAAACTAACTCATTTCCTAGAGATTGGAAAAAAGCTTTAATTATACCGGTACCCAAAATATCTAATCCTACTTCTTATTCTGATCTACGCCCAATTAGCATTTTGCCTACTTTATCCAAAATACTTGAGCGGATCTTATATGATCAAATGAATGCTTTTCTCAACGCAAATAAAATACTACCTTTGCAACAGTCAGGTTTCAGACAAGGCTACAGTACGGTTACAGCTCTTCTTGATGTAACTGACGACATTGCCAGGGGTGTTGACGATAGAAAGACTACCGCTTTAGTGTTACTTGACTACAGCAAGGCTTTTGACACTGTTAATCATGATCTCCTGTGTGCTAAGTTAAAATATTATGGGTTTCACACTTCTGCTTTAAACCTTATTAAAGATTATCTTGCTAATCGTACCCAGAGTGTTATCTTAGACAATACAATATCATCTGCCTTGCAAGTTACTTCCGGTGTCCCACAGGGTTCTATCATTGGACCTCTTCTGTTTATTTTATACACTTCTGACATATGTCGTCAACTACAGTACTCTTATAGTCATCAGTATGCCGATGACACTAATGTTTACTTGTCTTTCACAAAAAATGATGCATTACAGGCTCAATCTAAGCTTAATACGGACCTAAAAAATTTACAGACCTATTCTGTGCGTAATAGTCTGATTTTAAATCCACAGAAGTCAGTCATGATATACATTGGAAATGATTCTGAATGGGCTGCTAATAACTTAAATATCACCTTGGCTGACGTTCGATTGCCTGTTGCAACTAGTGTCAGAAGTTTAGGTCTAACTATTGACAATAAACTCAGATATCGTGAGCATGTTAATAAACTCCTACAAAAATGTTACCTTGCGTTGAGAAACTTGTACAGAAATAAAGCCTTTTTGAATAGAGATTTGAGAAAGAAATTATCTGATACGTTGGTGCTGTCATTATTGAATTATGCGGATATCGTATATGGTCCATGTCTTGATGTTAGAACAGCTGACAGGTTGCAAAAAATCCAAAATAGCTGTATTAGGTTAATTTACAATTTGCACAGGCGTGATCATGTAAGCAATAAAATCAATGAGACTGGTTGGCTCAATATGCGTTACCGCCGGCAACTGCACTTGGTTTGCTTCGTACACAAACTTATATTAACTAAATGCCCGAATTATCTGTTGAAAAAAATTAATTTTCGTCACTTGTCTCATAATGTTAACGTTAGGAACCAGCTTCTTTTAAATATCCCTAGACACCGAACTACTTTTTTCAGGCGTTCATTTACTTATTGTTCTTCAAAAATATATAATGCTGTACCAGCTGAATTTAAAAGTTATAACCATCAACGTTTTAAAACATCTATGTATAATATTTTACTTTCTAGGCAAACTCAGGCATAATTAATTGATTATTATTTAATTTTATGAATTACTGTTTTATTTTTTTAATGTTATTTCTTTACCTACTGCCATATTGTGTACATACTGTGCTATTCATACTGTGTTCACTGCATATTGTAACAAACTGTATTGTTATTATATTATTTTGTATTTTCTAAACTCGGTTAAGTAGAACAGGGTGACCTGGACTTCGCCGAGTATAAAATAAAGACCATTTATTATTATTATTATTATTATTATTCACACAGATATAATTTTTCGGGCACCAGCTTAAGAAGTTATCTAGGTCTGTTTGAATTTTGAGACAATTATCAAAACATTTAATTGCATAATAGAATTTTAGATCGTCTGCATACATAAGAATATTACAGGTTGAAAAGACATTAATTACATCGTTCATAAAAAGCAAAACTAGTACTGGACCAATGTAGGAGCCTTAAGGGACGCCTGATGTAATACTTATTATATTACAGTAAATGCCACGAGTGTTGACGAGCAGTGGGAACTATAGGGTAATATAGTCGACCTATCGGAGAACAGCACGATCACGTACTATAATAATTTATCACTGACTACACCAATCATGATAGCGAGTCTATACCACTATCTACATACAGATTCCCCTACCCTCATCAACATTTGTGGCGTTTGCAGTAGACACTTTGTCCCCGATTTTAAGACGTTGATGTCTGGCTTGTAGGTAACACTTAATCCGTTCCAGGTAAATAACGATGATGCCCATGCCTTTCGGTTTGCATAATAGGAGTTCATGGCAGACACTGTCAAAGGTTTTTGACAGGTCCGTGTAGATCACGTCAACTTGTTCGCGTTGTTTGAGGTTGTCCACCAGGTAGTCATGACATATTGCCAAGTTCGTAGCCAGCCGTGGACCGCCCCCTATAAAACCCCCATTTTGCTAATTGATTATTGACTTATTAAACATAGTGAAAAGGTCATCTGTAAGTATGGATTCCACTGCTTTTGGGATACAGGAAATGATTACAATTCCTCTGTATTTTTCGATGTTGGCTTTGTTACCAGATTTAAATATTGGTGTAGTGGTGGAGATTTTCAATTCAGTGGGAATGATAAATTTATCTAAAGATATTTGAAATGAAATTCTAACAAGTTCCGACAGTATTGACGAGAAACTTATCAGAAGTACAGGTAGTATCTTATCCGGCCTGCCATTTTTATTTTTGTCCAGAGATAAAAGTTTGACATTAACTTCTTCCGTGGTAAAATGGTGGTATAGCTGAGAAAATAAAATAAACGCTGTTATGGTCTATCATGACGTTTTCAGTAGGAGTATTATTGTGAACATAATAACGGGATTGAAAATGCTTTACAAAAGCGTTAACTTGGGGATCGTTTAACGACACGCCGCGCCGTCATATTTTGTTAGTTTCGGTAAGCCATGTTTCTTTTTAAGAGAATTAATATAGGACCAGAAATATTTAATGCTGGCGGGGATCATGAGATCTGTGTTCGATATATACGAGAGGTATCACATGTCTATATGGTATTTAGTTTCTTTTCTCACGTTAGAGTACTCGAGATAATTACTCTCAAGCCTGGTTTTTAAAACTTTTTATACAGTTAATTCTTGGTAGCCATAAGTTTTCTTAAATGAGAGTTATACAAGTTTGAGTACTTACTTATCAGAGACAATGTATTTTCTAGGAACAAATTGATTAATCTGCGAGAAAAACTTATCATAAAACTGGTATACTGAGACATTGATGCTTTCCTGGGTAGATAGGGTTGACCAGTCGGTATTTCTCCAGTAATTGTTTAGTTCATCAAAGTTTGCCAATGTTCGAATTATTATTACTGTTGCGATCTTCCGCATTCTGGAACTACGGAATATTTATGACGTGGGTGCTTTTTCTTTCACTCATATTACTAGTCACCTCAAGTCATTCGAAGCGATTGTCTAAGAGTTTTGTTTAGCCTAGTTCATGGTGGTTCTGGCAATCCATATGAATGAGAACTATTTTATAAAATATTCTGATTGTGGAAATTCACTTTCTATACAGAGAATTTCCTAAATATGAAATCTAAATGCAATAATTAATATAATAAGCAATAATAAGCTGCTAAATAAATCCTATTTGATATGTTATAATTTACCTACTAATAGTTAGTATATATTAATAAAATATAAATAACGATATAAACGGTAATAAGCAAATACTACTTTGTAATAAAATAGAGATTTATTAAACAGTGACGACATTTAAATGAAAACAATTTTAGTAGAAAATATTTAAGATCATTAAATTCACATATCTTAATACAGTTCATATACATGAAAAACATCATGATATTCTAAACCACTCAACGAGATTAAATTAGTTGTATTTGAAATCAAATGGAATTAGAATAATGTTCCTTGAAAACAGAGAACGGCTGGTCACAATTGGTAACTGGAAAATTTTGGAAATCAACGTTCTCGCAGCTACCCACCTAAAATTTTGTATTTCAAATATTAAACTCATATTATTAGATAAACTACTTAACTAGATAATGTTAGTTACTGGTGAGAACAAATTTGGTTTTGAGGAAAAATATCTGATTTTGCTAAAGTTTTGATTCTGAATCAATGTTTCGATTCGATTTGCAACCTTGAATTATGACCTCACTGAAACAACCTTGTATTATGTTCTTCGATAGATATGGATTTTGTTTATAATAACAGATCAGGAAATATTTTCTTTATTTTCTGTTCTACTCGTATTTCCATTTTGTGTTTGTTTGCCTGAAAACATGAAAAAAATTAATGAACTCATTTCTGTGTAGAAAGTGTTGCTCACTTTTCTGCTTTCCTCCTCCAAGTAAATATTTTTCAATTATAATTAAAGGCGATTCAAAAGCCAACGTCCAAAATATCGCTAGAAGCGTTGTTACAGTAAAAGTACCACACCAAATATAGAACTACAAAAATAATAATTATACTCATTGGTAAAGATTCTGAAAAATTGGAGCATTTAGAACATAGAGTTAGAATAGATTATGATTTAGAAGTAGTTAGCGTGGGATACGTATCATTTTAGCCTAGCCAAATCCTTACGTCGAATTTTCGTATTTATCTTTACTAGAAGTAATGCATAATTCACTCTGGTTTATAATTATATCAATCCTACAATTCTGTTTAATTTTCTGATAGTTAAGTTTGTATGTCTATCTGGTCACGGTCAGGTGATTCCAAATCATCTTGTGACCTATCTCCAGTTTATTTACATTAATTAGATGTATTCTCATTCTATTAAATTAGGCTAGTAATACTTATTTTTGTACCCTATGTAATTCTATGCAAATAAACATTATTTATTTATTTATTATTTTATCAATCAAGTCGAGCTGATAGTGAAATTTCAGAAAAGATCAGGCAATACTTATTTTTTGTCAAAGCAGAAGAGTATACTTACAACGTTATAGTCAGAAAAATATAATTTTCCTCGATTAATAACAAGGTAATAGCCTTCGACCGTTATATGTAATAAATAAATACAGTAAGTTAGTCTTCCAAGTACTTGCATTAATGGTGCACTTAATATCCAATTCACGAAACCTAAAAAAATACTTTAAATTTATATTTCGTATCAATTCAAGTGTTTATTCTTTCATATGTTTGTGAATGTTTTGCTTTATACAGGATGGCCAGAAAAACTGAAATTTATTATCCCCTTTTTAAGGGGTGTACCCCCTTATTATCATTTTCGGAAATAATTTTTTATAAAAAACTACCATTATTTTTGGATGTACTATCAGCCGCAGACATTTTGGGAGACAATTTTGGGCCACCTTGTATGGACAATTTTTTTTTCATAATCTTGATAAATACTATATTTTAGATAATGGTACTGCTTCAATTATAATAGAAATTAAAACATGGTTTCACTGGATTTCTCAGATTATACGAGTTTAATTGTTTATGGGCACAGTGAAAAAATACTGAAAAAAGGTAGTATATCTGAACTAAGAACTAAGTGCTATCATCCGTTTTGCAAGGCAACATATAGGGTAAACCGGAAAGTACATGCCACTTTTTTCTACAGTTTTAAAAATAAAATTCTGAAATTTGAGAAATCGAATATAGGTATCAATGGCCACATTTTGACCATTCGGTGGTAAAAAAATCACTTCCGGTATAGCCAGAAATTGCCACAACTTTCTTATTTTAAATAGCACCCAGTATAATTATGTCACTTTTCTCATAAAGTTGTAATTTCTCTTTCTACCGCTTTTTTCAGGTTTAAAATTGGATAAAAGTTAACCTTGAAAATGGCATTTATTTCCTATTCCTTTGACACCACATTCCTAGTTCATCCATAACATTATCAACTAGCCATTCTACCTCTTCAGGGGTGTCGGCAGATACAGTTACGGTGGTGTCATCTGCAAACATAGTTACATGTCCACTTTTTATGTAATAAGGCATGTCATTTACGTAAAGTAGAAAAGGAATGGACCAAGCACGGAGCCTTGAGGAATTCTAAGATTTAAATTTTTTACTGCAGAAAGTTCATTATTTAATTTGACTCTTAATGTTCTTCCGTCCATGTAAGACATAATCTAATTCAATATGTTTCCTCGGAAACCCATGTTATATAATTTATCTTTTAAGTAGCTTTTATCGACCGTATCAAACGCCTTTGATAAATCGAACATCAGTGTTACAACATATTTTCCGTTGTCTAACGACGAATATACGTAATCTAACAAATGGAAGCAAGCAGTATCTACAGATTTTCCCGATCTAAATCCGTGTTGCGATGCAGTCAACAATTTATTTACTTCGCAATATGACCATAAGCGGCCATATACAATTTTTTCTATGATCTTAGATACAGAACTTAAGTCGATAATTGTCAATATCCAGGGGATCTCCACTCTTAAAAATCACATGTAAACTTAGGTCATCAAAACCTGTCGAGTTTTTATTTTTAAGGGTATTTATTACACCCTGCACCTCATCCTCTGTTACTGGATAAGTATACATTGATGCTTCCCTGTAATTGTGTACAGTACACGGTAGTGACATATTGGAGCCAAAATGCAAATTTATTTTATTACTAGCAGTATTCGAAAATGAAGTAACAAATATTTCTGTTAATGTATAACTGTCAGATATTATGTTGTCATTGAAATTTAAAACAGTGTTTTTAGGTTCAAACTTATTTCGCCCCAGTCTCTTGTTTATGATGTTCCTTGTTTCCCGGACTTTATTAGTCGAATTGTTTATTTTATTAGAGTAATAGTTTCATTTAGCTTCTTTTAACTCGGTTTTGTATTTACTTTTATTTATACTATAAACAAATTTAGATTCTGTATTATTCAAGTTTTTCATTAACCAAAATAGATTTTTTAGGGAGTTACTTTGAGCTCTAAGGTCACTAGTTAGCCATTCCTTTTTTGAATTATGACATATATTCTCTGAAAACGTTTTACTATATTTTTTTAGGGGACAAGAGACATTAAAACACCATGTAATAGAATCAAGAAAATATTTAAACAACTCATTAATATTTGAATCCTGATCATACAAAGAGTGCCACTCTATTTGGGATAATTTCACCCTAAAATAATTTATATTATTCTCAGATAAGTCTCTTTTTTCATAGGATACTTTTTTAGTTTGATTTTTACTTACGCATTCTAACTTTACGCAGAGTATATGGCTAAATGGTCTGCTATATTAGGGTTAAAGATATTACAATTGATCAAATCTGGAGGTATATTAGTTACCATGTAGTCAATGCAAGTACTGTTGGTATGTCCGTGCATATTCGTGAATACTCGAGTAGGTTCTGAATTAAATAAAGATAGTTCAAATGAATTGAAAACATCACACAGAAGCGCACTGCTTATTTAAATCAATATTAAAATCACCACACATTACGGTATATTGTGATGACTTATTAGTTATTACTAATGCTTGTGTTAATAAACTAAAAAACAATTTTACATCACCATTAGGTGGTCTATACACAACAATGATAATAGTTTTTCTGTCATTTATGCATAAGCTTATCGCACACATTTCAATATGACATTCCTCAGATAAATTTTTTATAGCCTCAACTTGCACACACTGTATTGACGTCTTAGCTAAAATAAGAGTTCCACCATGTAAATGATGACTTCTTGAATAGTAAGTAATTAATCTATAATTTGGAAAGCTAAGGTTATTTATGAATTGGGGACAAATGAAATGCTCGGAAATACCTAAAATATCTAAGTTAGAACTTATGATAAAAAATTCTACTTCATTCAATTTGTTTGTCAACCCTTGTACATTTAGGTGAGATATATTCATCAATCTAGTATACAACCCACTAGGTTTATTGTTATTTATTAAAAGAGGTTTATTCATCACCACGAAAAAATTTATATTTTTTTATCAAAGTACCTGATGGCCAATTTTCACTATCAAATATATTATCAACAAGGTCAATATCTGCACCTACTTTAAAAGATTCCGTTGTACCATCTTTCCATTTCGGCAGTTTTTCGATTATAAAATCTCTATTCGGAAATTTTTCTGCCAGAAGAGCACGCATATTGTCCTCACTGGTTCCGGGAGAAGCTCGTCCTATATAGACCCAAGTTTTTCTGACAACTGCAGAGAACCCAGATTTAGTACTGTTCAGCGATCCTGATCCAAAGACAATCTTAGACTTTGGTTTTTGTTTGTATTTCTTTTCAGTTCTACGCACGGCATGAAAATTTTGTACGTTATTATACCCATTTCGGCTATTTTCCACATTTTCAATACTTGGAGCAGATTGCTATTTATCTGCGGTTTTTTTTGGAGTTTTCTTATCACCGCCGCTGGCTCTTTCTTTTTGTAGAGATCTTTTTTCTTAGAATTAACATTGGTGGAATGTAGAGTCGGCCAGTTTGTAGCGTTTGTTTTTTCAAGTTTTGATTAATAATTTCCAATTTATTTAAACACTCACCACTAGTTAGTAATCTGATGAGGTCTTTATTACTTTCTTGCAACACTTTTACTTCTTCACGTAAAGTTGATATAGTTTCATTCAATGAGTGAACCTCAGATTGTACTATATATTTAATAATAGTTTTAAATGACTCATCCTCGAATGCAGTTTTGATTGCCTCAGTTATGTTTACCTCACAATTGTCTTCATTATCTTTAGATCTTGTTTTAGCAGGAGGCATTTTATTAAATTTAAAATGGCCTTTTTATATTACACTTAAATAGCGTTTTAAAGATAGCAGATTTATACGTGTTCACACTTCGACTTAAAAGGGTATTTCTCAACATATTACGTGTAAAATTGGTCTATTTTGTTCATTTGCTTGGATTTAGAAATGTTTTTCCATTTTTCCATTACATAGAAATTCAATTTGGCATAATTTCAGTTTTTCAAATAGTACCCTGTATGTTTTATTTTTTTATCAGATAGAGTGGTAAATATGCTTTTGACTGGTTTTTCCGGATTAAAAATTGAATATAAGTTAAAATAAATATTAAGCTTTTTGTAGAAACGCTTCGATATCTCGCAGTAAGCTATGAAAAATAGATGAGTTATTTGTAATTAGAGAAAATTTATTTTGATAAATATAAGAAAAATTCTGACGAATCATTAGCAAAAAAAAACAAAAAATCACACAATCAAAACCAATTTAGAAGTTATGATACCTATCATAGACAGAAACTTACTATATTTATAAATATTATAATTAGAACAATACAACACAAGTAAATACCAAACCTATATCAGGTGCTCAAAATGACGCCCACTCATTTCAAAACACTTGTTCACTCTTCGAATAGTTTATCGCATAACATTTTGTAACATGACTGGATGGATTCAAAGGTTTTTAAAATTTTATTTTGTATTTCTTCTAATGTTGCAGACGGCGTCGGCATTTTTCCTTTAGATAACCCAAAAAAATCAAGTGGAGTTAGGTCTGGTGACCTAGCAGGCCGCCTAAGAGTTCCATTAATAGATATCACCCGGTTGTCAAACTTTGCACTAAGGTAATTTCGCAGAAAACCAGAATTACGCGTAGGTGCTCCATCTTGTTAGAAGTGCATATTTCTGAAATCTTTTAAGGAAAGTTTATACAGTTCGTTTTCTATTTCATTTTGTAAAAAGCTTAAGTAACGCGCGCCGGTTTGTAGTCCTTGAAGTAGTGTGGGACCAATAATTCTTTTACCGAATATTCCAGCCCACACATTCACTTCAAATCTATCCTGACCGTTACCTTCAAACATTTCGTTTAAATCTTCTTTACACGAATAATGTAGATTATGTCTATTGTCTAAATGCCATTATTCGTAAAATGAGATTCATCACTAAATAAAATTCTATTGTTTAAGTATACGCGTTGAGTAAACCAATTACAAAAGATCAATCTTCTGTTTCCGTCATTTTCATATAATTCTTGATGCAATTGGTATTTGTAGCATTTAAACCATGTTTTTTTAACATACGTCTTACTGTCTCGCGACCAATATCAATCTCTTTTGCCAACTCTCTTATAAAAATATTTGGGTGTACATGTGTGTAAGCCAATATATTTGTCTCAATTTCTTTGCTTATTATAAACCTGTCCTCTGCCATCTCAATATTCTCTGCATTTCGGAATGATTCTTTTAGAATTTGAAAATACTGCCGGTATGACTGACGACGATCGGGATATCTTTCATAATATAGACGTGCGGCCGCATGGGCATTTTGCTGACATTCGCCGTAAATCAAAAGTAAATCTACCTTTTCATTTTGTACATGTTGCACCGTAAATCGTATCTTATTTTGAATAAAATACCTATAGTATAATATAAATTTACAAATAATAAATACGAATCTATTTCACTCAACAATAACGTTTTGACAGATGCTGTGCAGTTTTTCATCTGTTCTGCATGTTGACATGACACATAATTCGAAACGCGTTTACAAAAAGCTCAACGCTTTTTTAATTTATATTCAATTTTTAATCGGGAGAAACCAGTCTAAAGCAAATTTACCACTCTATCTGACAAAAAAAACATCAGGGTACTAGTTGAAAGCAAATGAACAAAATAGGCCAATTACATTTAATTTGTTGAGAAATACCCTTTTATTCAAATTCAAAGTCTATTTCGAATTTCTTAAAATTTGTTCCTGAATTCCAAAGACAACTAAGAATAGCAAATAAATGCCATTTCCAAGGTTATTTTTGATTCGATTTTAAATCTGAAAAAAGCGTTGGAAAGAGAAATTACAGCTTTATGAGAAAAGTGTCTTAAATATAGAGAGTGCTATTTAAAATAAGAAAGTTGTGACAATTTCCGGCCATACCGGAAGTGATTTTTTTACCACCGAATGGTCAAAAAGTGGCTATTAATACCTATATTTGATTTCCTAAATTTCAGACTTTTATTTTTAACACCCTAGAAAAAGTGGGAGGGGGAGGTACTTTCTGGGCCACCCGGTATAATATTGAACTATGCTCAGCAGTGTTTTAAAATGGAATTAACATCAAGGCAGTACTGCCTGTGTCTTAGATCTCCAGAGGCATCATTTAACCAAGTCACCACTTGCATTTTAAAAACGGTAAGTAACCCGTATGGATGTCAGATTTAATAAACCCTCCCTATCCAAATGTTACAAAACTTCTGTAACAAAACCATGGGCTTTAGACCCCATAGTGGAGTAGATCTGGTCGAAAAAAGGGGGTCAAATGAAAGTGTTTTCTTTTTAAATTTTTTCCCATCTTATAGAGGACGACTTCCCCCACTTCCCTGACATTTTCACATCGTCCAAGTAGGAGGAGGGGGGGCGCAGTTGAACATATGGAAAATCGGTTTTTTCCAGTTTGCGTACGATCGGGGAACCGGACATAAACATGTTTCGGATAAAAAAGAAAGGTCTCCTCGAGGAGCGTAAACTGGTTTTTGGTTTTTTAAAATCAGCCAATTAGGGCCGGAGATATGGCCGTTTGAAGGGATTGAGTTTCAGGGTAGGAAAAGGTATCGGACAGGGGTGTTTAAGAGATAAGGGGTGGGGTTAGGAAAGGTAATTTTTTTTCTGTTGTGGGTGGTTATAGGAAGAGGTCCAGGCCGCGGGGGAGCTCTCCAGGGCAATTACCGAAGGGATGGGAGGAGGGAACATGCAAACCGGGCATTCGGCCATATCTCCGGATCTGCTCGTGCGATTTTAAAAAATCAAAACGGGATTTCTTTGTCTTTATGGCAACTATAGCTTCCATTTGGTCCGAATTGATTTTTGGCAAAAATTCAAAAATGGGTAGCAAAAGAAAAAATTACATTTTTTTCAAATTCCACCCCCATCGCATTTCGTACCCCCCCCTTCAGTGGAAAAAACGAATTTGAAAAAATGCCATTATTTTTTTGATTCCCATTTTTTAAAGTTTTGTCATAAAGACAAAGAAATCCCGTTTTGATTTTTTAAAATCCCATGAGCAGATCCGGAGGTATGGCCGTTTTCCTGTTTTGCACATTCCCCCCTCCCATCCCTTCCGTAATTGCCCTAGAGAGCTCCCCCCGCAGCCTCGATATCTTCCTATGACCACCCACAACAGAAAGAAAAATTACCCTCCTAACCCCATCGCGTATCTCTTAGACACTCCTGTTTGATCCATTTTCCTACCCTGAAACTCCATCTTACGCGCCTCGAGGAGACCTTTCTTTCTTATCCGAAACATTTTTTGTCCGGTTCCCCGATCGCACACAAACTGGAAAAAAACGATTTTCCATATGTTTAACTCTCACCCCCCTCCCCCCTACCTGGACGATGTGAAAGTGTCAGGGAAGTGGGGAAAGTCGTCCTCTATAAGATGGGAAAAATTTTTTTGAGAAAAAACACTTGCATTTCAAGTGCCAGATCTACTCCATTACCATGCCATATAAAGTTTCTTGTTTGTCCGGTCATCCTCTATTACCAGCTTTTTTTTATAGGGAAGTAGTTACACCCTTCATATTAACTTCAACTAGGACCATCAATTGCCAAATGCTAATTCATTCTTCATAATTAGTTTTCTACTTGAGGTTTAGCGTATAGCTAGCTTAACATGTAAAAAGAGCGTCATTAACATTGACACACGTATTAGATAGGTTAATTGATAAATGATTTTCTCGCAATATGTCTTTGAAATATACAGGTAATGTGACCCACTTTATCATTTTTAGAATGTAGTAAAAAACAATTTAATTGACAAAAATTCAAATACAAAACGGACAAATTGAATAATTAAAAAAAATGGAATAGCGACTGTTATTTATATTCTTAATAAATAATGAATACTGTAATAAAGACATTAACTCAATGTGACTTATGTAATTACATAGTTTATTATATAATATTATTTACCTCCGTAGCCATGATAGCAAGAGTAAACTATCCAACTCAATCCTATGCACCAGGCGGGTCTCATGAAAGAGTAAAATACTGATTGACTTTCATATCCGTGATTCAGCTCCTCTTCTTTGAGGCACATCATAGTAGTTAGCATTTCAAGAAGAATAAAAATCCAAATTAGCAAATTTGTAATCTAAAAATTTCAGTTTGTTCAATAGTGTTACTAATATGATATTAGTTTGATAATGATGAAAAATTAATTTTCTCATTCAAATAAGCCAGATTTAATTAATTTATAATCGAATTTAGCTACACTAAGTTGATACAGTACAGTAGAATTAGTGTAAAACCAAGTCATGTAGCAGTGCCTGTTTCGTAAAGTGACATAAACCTCCCCATGCTTACAAATTATTGAGTTTTTCATATGTTAGCGCGTTTTCAACTATGGAGTATTTTTGGTATAACAATATCTTCGTTACCTTTCTGGGCAGTTCATGAACCAGGATATCATATTAAACTTATATTCGATTTTGTCCATTTTCGTACTCAGAGAAATTTTAGAAGATTTTAGAAATTTATTTATGTTATTATTGGGCATAAAAAAATTCTTATAAAAGTTGTAGGGTAATATATAGAGTTACTGGCAACTCGACGTATTCCCATCAATGTGACTTATATGGGAGATCAAATTAACTATTCAGTTGCTGTGCTTAACAAGCTGTCCTTGTTACATAACATATTTTGTATTTTTGGTCTTCCTATCATCAATGATTACAATTATATCATTGGCGGCACATCGGTATTATTAACCAATCAAATATGTCGATTTTACTTCCATAACTAAACCCATTAGGATTGGCCAAAATGCCAGCCGTAGACCAGTTTCGAGCTCTCATCAGTACGACATAGGCGAATGCACAACAACACTGCACTATGTCTCTAGTCATCAAGTTACAGACAAGAGATGTCCGAAACTTGTCGATAGCTCCATCTGGTGGTGACTTATTGCAATCGAAGTTGGCGAAAAAGTCGGACTAATTTATATTTAACAAAATATATAAGCCGACGCAAGGTGCATAAATCATCACAAAAATAACAAATGTGTAGTAAAGCAAAAATAACTACTATAAAAGTCCAGTGTTCCACTGTTGACTATGAAAGGAAATCGATTCATCGCCACCAATCAAGGTGTACAATGTGCGTTTTCTACTTTTTGAGCCATCGTGGAAGGTTTTCTCTTCTTTCTCTGCTACTTTTTCTGTGATTGCATGATCGTCTACAAGCTAATATAAAGAAAGTTACATATTATGGTGCATATATGCTCTTTTTGCATATTAAACTGATAAATTCATAGTTCAGCGTCAGCTATACTAATCGTAAGTTTTCTTTGACCCTTCTTTGAACCTTGACCCATTCATTACATTTTCCGGATTGCTATCAGGTCTGCTCCGTAGTTTGTATTTTGTTCTTATAGTTGTAGAACAAATGTATTTAATTATTAACAAAAATATTATTACCAAGATATTATTATCCGTCTACTTACAGATATATGCTCCCTCTTCACAATATATAGAAATGGTTTATCTTGCTTTACCCTCATAAATACTCCGAGCATAACACCAATGAAATAATTAATTAGTCTTGAATGAGTGTCGTATTCGCTAAAAACAAAAATACGTTAATGTTCAATTTTAAACAATTTTAGATAGATACACTCTATTGACTTCTGCTACATGAAGACAATACAATATAATATAAAACTTAATGTTTATATACTAATTTATAGAATTACAAACATAAGGAATAGATACACTAAATTTGACACTATCATCAATTTACATTCAATATCGGTTACATTTTACATTATGGCATTTTAAACTTTACAGATAAGTATTAAGTACGTGGTTTTTAACTTTTTCATAAATCTAAAATAATTTTTACATTTTTTAAATTTCTGTTGGTATAGTATTAAACATATCTAAGCCTTTATATAACACAATTTTATTTAATGATGATGTTTTGGCTGTGTCTATAAAAAAGTCATTATTCTGCCTTCTATCATATGAATGAATATTATGTATATATATGTCAATTTATTACATAAGTATACAGCAGTTTTCTTGTTCTTAAATTATGAAATCTAAAGCTTTAAATATTATTATTTGCTTTACATTCATGAAATTAAGTACTTCTAGCATATTTTTTTTGGTGTATACCTGTTACATTTAAGGATTGTTGTCATAGATATATCTTGCAATTTACAATACACAATCTTATTATACGTAGACGATACTACTATTTACGCGAAGACTGTAACACAAAAATACTGTACCACTTACATGTATAAGCTGACAAACTAAATAAATGCAGGCAAGACACGACTATCACATTCAACAGAAAATTTACGAATATTAAAATGTTTACAAAAATAAAAATTGACAATAGCGACGTTAACGAGCACAACATAATAATATACGTGGGGGTGCACCTAGACAAGAGGGTCAGCTTCGGTCCACATATTACACAATCGATAAACAACAACT
Source organism: Leptura quadrifasciata (assembly GCA_963675555.1). Lineage (NCBI taxonomy): Eukaryota > Metazoa > Arthropoda > Insecta > Coleoptera > Cerambycidae > Leptura > Leptura quadrifasciata. The sequence goes on along the minus strand of OY776678.1, from coordinate 89,623,158 downwards.
AGCACCCCTCACGAAACTATGCCAATTGGCAAACAGGTGCAGTAAATTATTGCAGAAAATAATTAAATTTACATAAATTAATCTTCAAAAAATTTTAACATACGGCTGCGTGGCATGGAGCACTCACGCAGTATACAAGACTCCAAGTAACACATAATAAAATACTTAAATGTTTTCTTAAACGCCTCTCAAGTTACCGAAGTAATCCCCTGGAAGATCTTGTGCTAGGTAAAGAGAGACGAGGCCCTACAATTTAATGTGGACTCCGAACCACTTTTGGGGCAATTTATTTAATGAAAATTGTTTTGCTTTGCGGGAATCGAACCTACTTCCCCAGGCAACTCAGTTTGCTAGCCAGACGCGTTAACACACTGAGCTACCGTCCCCCTATTGCGCCTACTAACCAATTTCAGTCGGTATATTTCAACTGAAGAGCTGCATAAAATCAGCGGATTGCAGGGAATCAGAGATTACATCAATAAAGCGTCCCAGAAATTTTATCGACAGAAACACAAGCATCAGAACTTACATTACATGACAAGGTCAAAAGAGTACTCAAATGCGACAACCCGACTCATACGTATGTCTTAATACACCAAACGCTTCCCCTCTACCACGAATAAAGACCAAGATGATAACATTTTATGGAATAAACCTCGCCTTTTTCTATCTTACATACCCTAAACTTTCAATTTTATTTCCCCTGCTCACAATCATTTTCTAAATACGCTGTTACACACCACCTAATTTTTATTTTACTTTATTTATTGACTCTTAAATATTTAAAGCACGCCTTTAACATTATTTTCCGGTGATTTAATTTGAGAAAGCCTTTCTATAACATTTTGTTTATAATATTCCCTGAAGATGTTGCATTGTAATCCTATAATTGTTTCAAATTACTAATTGACGTATTTTAATATTTTCGCGAAGGCAAAACAGATAAAAGTTATGAATTTTATGCGTCTCTCTTGGAATACACTGCATTGTGCATCTATTTAGATGAATTCGACACTATTATTATAAACTGGATAAGTGGGTAATCTGCTCGGAGTAAGATTCACATAAAACACCTTGTATTTGTTCATTCGGAATCTGGAGTAAATATTTTACAAAACTCAACGCAAAGCAATTCCGGCAATAAAAAAATTTCGATCATGAAGAGGTACCATTCAGAGTTAACAGGTACAGTTTGTTCTGCGACACAAGGTCCTATCACCCCAAGACGGCACACAGCATACAAACGCCCATTATGATTACTGGTTCCTTTTCATCATTAAAAATCGTTTCCAGCCTTTGGGCAAACTACAAACTTTTTTCAAAATCTCCTTCATTCAGTTTCTGACTATCATATTCTTATAAGGGTGAAAGCCAAGGCTTTTGTGTAAAATTCTGGGCAGAGTTCGATCACTGATTTTGAGCGCTGCGGCTTGTTTTCGGGCAGTGCGCTATGGGCTGCGAAGGACCGGTTGTCTCACTCTTTCAACGGTAGGCAGTGTCCTTACACTTCGACTACGACTACAAAGTTTCGGATTAATTGCCGATGTAGTCGGTCTAAAATTTTGAACCCATCTGATCATTGTATCACATTTCGGGATCGGACCATGGCGACAAATATTGAAATGTCGGTGGAAATGCCGTTGCACAACAATCACAGACTCGTCCGATTTCAAATACTCTCGACTGTGAACGCACGATGTTCTCTCGTCCAGATAACCATTGTGATTAATAAATGGCGTATCTCCAAGAGTAGAACGACCTTATCCACAACGCTCTACTCCCCTTCGTTTGCATATACTACCTGTTCCAAAAATACCCGTCCTTTCTGCCTTATCCTGTATATGTATATTAAACATAAATGCATGTGAACACGCATTCATGTATGTATGTTAGGACATTCATCATGGAAGTTAAGGCAAATTGTAAAGCAGTCAGTAGCAACCAAGGCAACATCAGGACCAACATACATGAATCCCATAATTCCGACTTTAATTCAACTAAAAAAATCTACTGAAAACATTGAACTAGATTCAACAAAATTGTACAAATGAAATTATAGGATTATGACTGAATATGGAACTTCAACTAACAGTATTGTGGGAAAAGTTTAATTTAAACATAAATTTATACTTACTTTGTGTAATCTCGTACTGAGAGTTTGAGAGTCATTGGTAAAACAATGCAAAATATATTTAAAATCAATAATTCTACCATGGACACCATAAATCCTGAAGATTTTCTTAAGTTTAGAGATATTGGAATTAGGACAAGCGGTGATAACAAAAACATCTGCATATCAGCTGATAGGTACCATGTCTGAACTATACACTAGAAATAAACAATTATATATGTGATTAGTTTACTTTGGTATTCTTCATAGTGTATAGCTATTAGTTCCAGTAAAACTATGAATTTTTTTGTGTTCAGTTATTAAAGCAATAGATAAGAGTATAATTTATTATTATTAGATATAGGCATCTGTATTTCTAGTAGCCAAGTGCTAAATAAAGACTTATTATTATTATTATTATTAATACATTGATTTGAACATTTTGACTTACTTATTATGTTCGGTTTTAGATAATCATCTCTAGCGTGGCTATTTTCTCTAAATTTGTATTCAGTTTGTATTAACGGTTAGACGTCGTTTTAGACATTCGTTTATGAATACTCTACCCTTCAATCAATGATTAACGACTTATTTTATATTTTTAACATTCTGTTATGTGAATATTTCTAGTTATTAAAATTTAAACAGCTACATTGATAAAACGTATCATAACTGAAACATTCTGATGTTGCAGTTTATTTCTAAGATATTAAAGGTAAAAGGAGTTATCGGAAATATATAACGATCGACGTTTTGCTTGGGTATTTATCGATGAATATACTGGCCTACAAGCCATACCAAACAGTTGCACAATGAGGAGAAACTAAATTTACGTAGGATTGGTTTAAATAAAAATAAGCAATTAAGCAGATATGCAAATGGTTAAAGTGACCATTAATTGGTGTTGTATTAGGCTACTATTTAAAAATAAATTTGCTTGATTGCACTTCAAGATTCATTATAGTTAAGTACTATATTTTTTACTTACAAAATCTTCAATTTCTAAAGCGTAGTTTTGTATGTAGAGAAAAAATTGCCACCAGTGGTCCCTGCAAGGTTGTGCGAAGCTTTCGGCTCCATAACTATATAAAGGTCCTGATCCTAAGTGTTTAAAGACTGATATAGTCACCAGATAGACCATAAGCATAGCTGGTGTGAGCCTAAAATAAGTTGTATTAAATATTCTTTACTTCTGTGTAAATGTATTATAGTAGTATTATCCTCAATAATTCATTTAAATTATATGAAATATTTTTTTATTGTGGAAGGAAATGTTTATGGCTGTTTCATTGGATTATGTGATGTAGATTGATGAGATAGTATAGTATTATTTAAATTAATTTGGAAAAATTATTTCCCTTCATAAATCGTCACCTCACCTGATTTTTATAGTTTGCCGGGATCACGATTTAAATATTTTAAAGTGTATTTGCATTGTGATTGTGGTGGTAACTGTATACGAACATCTGACCCAGTTATATTTAGATAGTGCTGTTACGTGTTTACACTCTCCAGCAAATCACCCATAACGTAGGTTCAATAAATTGCAACAAAAATTCCCACTAACTTGATAATCATTAAATTACAGTAATTAGTCATTATAACACACTAATTATAAGCTTAATCCACTATAAATTCACTATTTTAATTCACAACTTGTTATTGTTTGTTATCTTATCTAATAACTTGCTCATCTAATACATAACGCCTCCGGCGATGAATCCGCTTCTTATATATCCGTGGCGCTTATTCTCGTTTCGTCCATTTTCCTCCCGATCGTTCCAGACAACTTCTCGATCCTTCTAATCTGTCATCCGAGATGTTTTTATCGTTTTCTATCCATCCATCCGTGGTAATGATAGTTCTCTAGTTGACCCAGATATGGTGCCGTTTACTGGTAGCTAATTAGACAGGCCTCATTTTACTTTGCATCAAGGGATAAGAACTCTCCGTAAGAGGGCGTGGGTGTTCATATAACAGTACAATATACATTCTTTAAGTTTAAAACAAAACCGATCTATATTTAAACGCAGGTAGAATGACACAATTCTCAGATGACGAAATGTTAAAATTATAAAAGAAGGTCTAAGAATATAGCAATAAGTTAGATAAAAATTGACTTAAGGAAATTTGTAATATATTGTTAATCGCTTACCTCAAATAACGATGCAAATACATGTGCGGTACGGACATAATTTGATCTTTTAATGGCTTTGATTTTTGCTTTAAATATTGGAAGGCTAGTAAAAATCCAGATATGAAGAAGAAGGTATCCACCGCTAAAGGAGCTGCTGAGATATATACTGAATATCTTTTTAGTAACCACTGAAATGTTCAAAGGATTATGATATTGATAATAAATGAAGAAAATATAAAAGTTCTAAATAATTTCATAGACAAAAAAACAAAAGATATCAAAGGTATTAGACGTATGTTAATTACGGTCTTCTCTGCATTTCGTGAGGATATATTAATATTGACAATAATACTAATAATAATCTAGATAATCCACTGGACTTGAACTCATTGACGGAGTTCAATACTAGGTCGCGCGTGAGATATCGCTGACTGTTTCCCAACTTCGGCTGAGAAAGTGTACCCCTAAGACAACAATAATAAATGAATGTTTTACAAAGTATTAAAACGCCTACCACATTAAACAAAGAGATCACAAAAGTAAATTACTTTATTTGTCCGTAAGGAAAAAGTAAGTTCTGTTTTTGAATGTGTTGAGATAAATTTTTAAATAACTGACATTAAAAAAAATATTTATCACAATAAAAGATATTGGTTTAGATAATCCGCTTGAAACTTTTTTAAATGTTTGCTTTCTTATCGTCATGTAATGAAGCTTTTTAACTTTTAGTCAATACTTCGCTGTCTTCATGATAATCTGTTTTCAGCAGAATATTATTTGCATAGTTTTTACAAACTGTTCTATAATGTATTGAACATCCTGTATTAGGGCGGTTTCTATTCTAAAATAATTTCTGTTTTTATTTCAAATGTATGTAAACATTATAGGATAAAGTTACATTACAATTTTCTCAGTTATTATTTTCAATAATTATAATGAGACTAGGTGAAAGTTCTCATTCTAAATATTTTATTAGGGAGATTTACATCTGCTAAATTACAAGTTAATATTCTCGAGCTATATATGTTGAGAGTTATACAATGACAAGCGACAACATCAATTATGCTTTAACTAATGTACTACCAGTGGCTACCTGTGCAATTTGACATGTAAGATTTCACAAGAATGTTTTGCTGTTCAAATAATTGTGTGAGGTTTCTCACCGGCGATATATCTAGTTTTCTATGATTGTTTAATAACTATCCGTCACTATAGTTGATCTGCGAACTATAAAACAGTGAGACTAACGGTCAGTTCTTGAGTCCACAGGCCCGGTACCTTGCTTATATTCTAGGGGGTTACCTGTTGACAAAATTCTGAACCGAGACGTCATTTAGGTTTAAATTACTTCGACTAACCACGGTTTACATTGTTGGACAGTCATACACAATTTGGTAGTTGCCGTTTATGTAATTAATTAAAGGATCTTTCCTAAACATTCTATGACATTTTACATGAGTACTTATTTCTCATTTACCACTTAAATTCGTTAATGCACGAACATTTACATGATTATTGTCCTACGTTAAGTTTGATTTTAATTTCACTTGGTTACATTATTGTCAGGAATGATAGGTTAAGAAGAATATTTTTCAGTTTTCTAAAACTTACCCGACGTAAAATTTAACCAGTTTACTTAGGGGATTTCAGGTTAGCTGTAGTTCCATATGTTTGCATCCTTTGTGGGTTAACCCATCTACCGTTGCCTTGTTGTGTTAAAAAAAAAGTCGCCTTGACCGGCACCTTGGCGTGAAATGTGTGTCCCCGTTTATTTTCCTTTGTTACGCTGTGTATTACAGTTGGGTTGTTAGGTTAGTTAGTTTAATTATAAGTTAATCGTGGCTGAATGGACTCTGTCCAAAGCCAAACAATTGTTAAAAAAAAAAAAAGTTTTATTTTATCGTAGTGATTGCTACCACACTAAAAACAATCAATCAATCCACCGATCATTGTCACAACTCTAATTTAAATCAAAATAACACGGAAATTCTATTGCATAACATGGTTCTTGTTATTTGCATAACTATAACTCTGAAACGTATACAGTATAGTCACTACTGTAGCAACGTAAACTTTCCTATATAATATTAATACAATTGTTTGGATTTTTTAACTTTATGTTCTATTTGCAAAAACAAGGCGTACGCAATTTGTATATAAGTATATGTATCATCTTTATGTACACATGATTGAAGGCAATCTGGCCGATAGACGCATTGAATAAGGCGCGAGGTGACAATCGCGATTAATCGCATAGGTATCGCACCACCGGGTTCGAATCCCGGCTCCGACACTAATACTGTCGGAGGAAATGGTTGCATGTGCGCGTTTTTTCAATGTGTAACCCCTTCCACACAAGCCTTTGGCATCTGGAATTTGGGCGTTGTCTAATTTCTGTGGTGTTTATTATTATTTAAATATGTGTATAACGATTCCACCCCTTTCATACAATCATGCGTCGTACATTATTATTTTTACTTTACTTTTACGATATTTCACAGAAAAGCAAGTTTAAAATTTTTTTTAATTTTTATTTTCTACTTTTTAGTCATACTTTAAATAAATAAGTTTAATTAGTAGGTTAATCTGGATTTTCAAGGATTCTTCGCTTTCTCGCTCCTTCGTTTTGCAGATTTTTTAATTTTCACCCCCGCGCCCTTTACATCCAGATATTTGCAAAAATAACGGTTGAATATTGTATTGTCGATGCCGATCTGAGTAACTGTGCAAAATTTCATCAACTGATTAAGTCAGGAATTGTGTTAAATAAAGGATGCAAGATTTGAACACAAAAGTTGTGAAAACTGAAAACTAAAAAATACTACACTGTGAGTTAAAGAAAAGCAAGTAAGAATGGTTTTGTCTTCTCCGATGGTGAGAAATATATTATATACAAATCGCTGGAAAGTGTCTTTACACACTCGTGAGATTGGCATATTCGGTATGATTCCATGCTAGTTACATAATATACTGCTTGTAATATACAAGCCATTACAACGAGATTTCTTTTTTAATACTTACTTACATTTAATGTATCGTCTACATTCATAACATTAGAATTTTGCCATCCCGAGAAACCATGGCCAGCTACAATCCACATCATACTAATTGCTTTTAGCCCATGAAATGTTTGTATTTGCTCTTTGGAATTATGTGAAATATGTAACAATTTTTTCCCATTCGAGAGGACGGAAAATGCAAGAAGTAATGGATGCGAACTTTCTAAAAATGTAGATTTTGAACACGCGTTTATTTAGACAACGTTATACTTACTGGATCCGGTTTGATGTAAGTAAATGTCATATACAGTAGAGGCAACCATTAGAAGAATTACTATTACAAATATTATTCTGGAAAATAAAATTTGATATCAAATAGTAGTTATAATGAAATAGAAACCATGCATTAATATATATATATGCATTAGATATGCCAGGTAATTCTTAAGAGTCTGAAATGAGTATTTAAATTCTCAATTCTGATCTTAACTTAAAATATGTTAAAGACCATGTTACACTATACTTTAAAAAAATCATTAAATTTGAGTGAGTTTTTAGTTTGCCCAAAGATAGTACAATCGTGGGCAGTTAATAATAAGGCAAGTTTGATAACACATTTTTGCTAAAATTTAGTTAGTTTAATTGATCTACTAACACCATAAACCCTGTGCATTTTAATGGAGATTCGTTGTATACAATTTTAGTATTTAGGAAATGATTTGGGGTAGTCAATAATAATTTTAACAACCTTAGGAATATTAAAACATAATATTTTTAGTCGCAAACTCTTCTATAAAATCTTTATTTTTCTATAAGGAACGTAACCAGACTGCAACCAACAGCTACTCTCCGGGCTATGTGCCCCGCCGAGCGCTGAATTACAAGTTACAAGTCTGGCGCGTTAAGTGTAATAATTGCATATTACCATCAAAACGCTAATGCTTCGATTGCAACAAACACCAGCCGAAAGACTGATCCTACTTAAAGGAGCTCTCTTGTCAGCCCTCACACACCACTTGCAGACTGCAGTTTCGAGCTGTTGGCTCTTGTCAGTGCAAGGTAGGCATATGACGACCGGCACGAGGATCCTTTGACTATTTGGTACATCCCGGTATTTTTACAATAGCGACATGTAAAACAGTCAGCAGGCGCCATCTAGCAGTCGAAGCATTAGCGTTTTGATAGTAATAAGCAATTATTACACTTAACGCGCCAGACTTGTAACTTGTAAATCAGCGCTCGGTGGGGCACATAGCCCAGAGAGCAGCTGTTGGTTGCAGTCTGGTTACGTTCCTTATAGAAAAATAAGGATTTTATAGAGAAGTTTGCGACTAAAAATATTATGTTTTAATATTCCGCCCTCTAAAAGCACATTTGAACTAACCTTAGGAATGTAGCATCCCTTTTATAACCGAGCCCGGCCAGGTAGGCTATTAAGTATAGTAAATAACTGAGAAAAAAGACACCAGGCCTTAGGCTACATTGACATCATTCTTGGGAAGCAACAGTTCAAACACATAAATTGCACAATTATTGGAAAGTTAACTAGTATGATAGAAAACAGAAATATTACTTACATTGTAACTATGTCTGATGCTGTAATTTCTGTATTATCTTCAATAGTTTGACACAGACTATCTACAAAAAGAGATGGGAAACCTTCTGACAAGTTACTTGTAATTATATTGAAATCACTAGCGGAACACGCATCTGGCTTGCATACTGCTAACCGATAATATGACTAGAAAAGAAGTATAATATTATAGTATTTGATTTCTTTATTTCAGAATTATTAAAAATTGTTTGTAAAATTCTTCTGACTATACCAATTTAATTGACAAAAGGCTGTTGTGACATATGATATTATAAGGAACTTAAGTGAGGTTATCTATTACATGTTTTCCCTCCAAGCAACGACCCTGAAAAATGTGGCGTCACATGCAGATACCCTATACTGTAGAGTGGTTTACGCTACTTTAGTGTGTCATAGCTTCATACCTATTCAGAATTATCAAACGGTAAATTCCAATTTGCAAAAAGCATTTGGAGAACAAACTTTACTTACGTTCGTATCTGATACATTCCCAAGGAAGTCAGGAATTAAAAGTCCTACAGTACAGTGCTTTCCTAAAATTCGCCCATCAGAGTACTTATGATCCACAGTCATACATTCATCGAAATTGCCATAATCCGATCTCGAACTGTAGCCTAATCCAGACCATGGGAATTTTGAGGTAGCATCTAACACTACAATAATAAAACACGTGTGGCTTTACAAAGTTGGCATTGTGAGTCCATTCGTTACTAATTATTGTATATTCCAAAAATGCAATACAATTGAGTAAATTGTGGATAATATCAGATATTATAATTATACATCTTGATAGTGAAACACCCCGTATCTAGGGCATATATAAATTTAAATCTTTCTTATTTTCCTAAATTCAAATAATTATTGCATTTAATTCAAGTCATTTTACATTTATTTAGCCATTAAATAATGAACATGTTAAAGTTGCCAGAAAGTCATTTAAATTTACATTCTATTAAAACAACACAAACTATACATTATTAGGAAAGAATTTAACTAAAGTCGAGCCAAGCAACAGTATTTATTTACAATGGGCGCGAAAAATTTCAAGTACTTCTGTCGCATCACATAGGGTGAAATCACCTAACTTTTTATATCTTAAACATGCAAAGGACAGAAAGATAAAAGTTTGGAGTCTGCTAAACTACGACCGAGACAGTGTGGAATTTTTGTAATGTAAACAGTCCCGAGCGTGCGTCCGAGGGAACGGACGAAAGCCCGGAGCCTCTGGGTAGGCTGTGACGTCATCCGTACAATATAACCGGCGAACCGTTAAGTTTGCCGAGCTTAATAAATTATTTTGTGTTTATTTTCACTAAATCAGCCGTCTAAGCTACGAGCCAAACGATATTACGAGGTACATCTTATTTTTAACGAATTCCCCCAGCCACAGACTCCACTTGCCGGAGTAAGCATAGAGCATTGATGAAGTGCAATTTCAATAGCCCCGACATGCCCGATGAGGACGTTAATCATGCAGAAGCTGGGGGAGAGATGCTCGGCGTCCTAACGCTATACCGAACGCCAGGTAATGTGCCGTAGCATTACGTGTGCGCTCACAATTCTCAGTTTTGTAATTTTTCTTTTAATCCATGTAAGGTAGACTAATAAATTCCATACTGGTTAGAGTCGCGGGAATGTGGTACCAAAAGAACATTAGATTTTTTAATGAAATATTAACTTTGATTTTTAACAGGAAAACATGATAAGATTATATTACAATTTACTCAGTTATTATTTCAATCATGAGTTTATGTAAAAGGTTCACATGCTGAATATTTTACTAGGTAAATTTACATTTGCTAAATAACAAAATCATATTCAAGAACTATATATTTTTAGCGTTTATGCAATGACAGGAAACTTTCACTTACATTATTCTTCAGTGGTGTACTATCAAGGGACGTGTGCCTATGTTGACATGTAAAATGTCTTAAGAATGTTTGCCTTTCAAATTACTGTGTGGGGTTTCTCACCGGTGGTTATTGTTTTCTATGATTGTTTAATAACGACCCATCCACTTAATTACCTTGCGCACTACAAACTGTACAGGCCATCGGTCAGTACTGGGTCAGTTGGCCCGTAAACTTTCTCTAATTCTGAGTGGCTTACTTTGTCGTCGAGTACTGAACCGGGCCGTCTCATCTGTTTGAATTACATCTACCCGCCCCGTTTTACACTGTTGAACAGTCATATGCAATTTGGTAGTTACCGTTTTGTGTACTCCATTAAAGGATAGTTCCTTATCATTCTCTGATATTATACATGAGTATTTAATGTTCATTTATCACTTAAATTCTATGATGCACGAACGTTTTGCATTAAGTTTAATTTCATCATATCTGTTACTAACACCACAGTTTCAATCACATTTTAATCGGCCTATTTGCCGCAACTTTAATTACCACTACAAAATAACACGGCATACGATTGTATACGTGGTTCTTATGATTGCATAGCAACCTTGAAACATGTATAATATGGTCATTACTATAGCAACGTACATTTTTCTATTGTAATATTTAGGCAATTGTCTCAAATATTTGGATTGTTTTTGACTTCATGTTCGGCTATTTGCCACATCAATTATTATAAAATAAAATGAGTTTTTTGTGATTACTTTTCCCATAAACTACTGTTTTTTTCTTTCCATTTTACCTTCCTAGCCATGCAAATAATTAACTAAATAAATGGTTTCATTTTCATCAAATAAAATAGCAAACAAATTTCAATTAAAAACCGTACAATCTTGAGTGATAAAATCTGAACTAAATAATATAATTGAATAGCGACATTTCTCAATTGATAAACAGTGTGTGCAAACTTACAAGGTATTTAAAATAACAGAGTGATTAATTTTCTCAGGTATATAGTATCAGACAGAAACAAGTAATAACAAACTTTGTATAAAAAAAAGGTTTACTAAACACACAACGAAATTTGGGGTTCTAAACTAGTAAAAGTAGAGGATCACGTAAATGGTCAATTTTATTTACTTATCCTTCAGATAAATAAATAGTAATTAATTTTCTGGCGACATAATGACCAGTACTTTATGTGTAATAAAATCACATACCTCACAAACGTCTCAATAGGATGGAGAAGATGAATTTGATGACAATTTTGGTATAATAAAGTTCCTTTTTTAACATATGCTAATCTTCAAAATAAGCACACCAGATATCAATTAAATATATAAGGAAAACTATATTTACTTCACCCACATCAATGGTTCTGTTTTGTATATTTATTTGTCATAACATTTTAACTTTTATTAGATAGCAAATGGGCGACATAGTGATGAATGATCTATAGTTAATATAATAATAATATTTATACAGTCGTTACGTATGAATATTAGTAGTACAAAATGGGGAATAATTGCGAGGGCATGTCCACAGAAAGGTCTATTATCATTACTGCTATGAAACCTCGTTCTTAATAGCCCCTTGCGCTGCCTCAATTCTGAAGCATTCCACACAATTGTGTACGTAAATGATTTAACAATAATACGAAGGAGTCCTTTGTGAAAGAATGCAGCGGGCTATAAGAATCATTGAAAAATGGTGTAGAGAATAATCTGTCAAGAAGGAAGATGGAGATGGTACTCTGCATAAGGGAAAGGAAACTAGGAGCATTAAAGGCACCTGCCCTCCTGGATAGAACACTAAGTTTAGCATCATAAGTGAAGTACCTTGGGGTAACCTTCGATGCCAAACTAATATGAAATTAGAGAGAAGGCTAAGGCTTACATTTCCTATGAGCAGTGTTGCAGGACTGTGGAGAAAATATGGGGAATGAAACCCAAAGTGGTTATGTGGATATACACTGCTGTCAGAAGATCAATAATAACTTATGGAGCTGTGATCTGGTGGCCTAAGAGCAAACAGACTACAGCTAAAGTGAAGCTCAGCCAAGTGCAGGAAGCTGCCTGTCTAAGCATAACCGGAGCTATGCGAACAACGTCAACGAGAGCTATGGAGGTAATGCTGTATCTGCCACCACTAGACATATATCTAGGAAAAGTGGCTCTGACAATAATGGTACGCCTCAAATCCGTTGGATACAACCAAGTGTAGGCTGTGGAGAGGCCAGAAGTCGCCTGTGGAATGAGGCTGTCAGGAAGGCGCCAGCATTACTTTCCAGTTTGTCTTCGACAGACCCTATATAATACAGACGAATAGTGAGAACGAGACTGCTGGCGAAAGTGTGATCAACATCTTCACAGACGGATAAATAAATAAGGATGGGGCAGGATGTGAATATGCTACAGAAGACTGCAAATCCAATATAAATGGGCTATGGATGGATGAACCAGTTTAATACAGAGGAAACTGGCAAGCAAGAAAAATATTGTCCGAAGACAAACTACGATCAAAACAATCAGGATCTATACTGTTGTAGACAATCCTTAATGACCCTGAGAAATCACAAAATTATCACAGGAGCAGTATGGGTATGTCACCAAACACCACCAACTCCAGCATGAATAACATATCGGTATGCTGGGTGAAAGGACACGCACAGTGAAATAGCAACAAAGAAGCCGACAGACTGGCCAAGAAGGAGGTAGGCCTAAATATCTTTGGATCAGGCCAGGCTAGTCTGTTACCAATTACGACAACAACACAAGTAATTTAAGGGAACACTCACGACGAATTCAAGAAGCTGTGGGATGAGCTATCAGCTTGCTAGGGAACTACTGAAATATCCCAACAAGAGTACAGCAATGTACTACTTGGCAATGTCTAGAAGGAACCTATGTTTCATAACGGGAATCAAAGCTGGACACTGTCCGCTAAGAGAACATCTACAAAATAAGAGATTAAGCGAGACACCTATCTGCAGAAGTTGTGAACAAGAAGATAACATGGACGGTCCAACATGTACTCTGTGACTGCTCTGCCGTCGCATCAATCAGAGAATCCATTTTGGGAGAACGTTGGCCTACATTGGCCGATGTAAGGGAGATGCCTCTAGGCAGCATCACTACCTACTTCACAAGATTAGGTTGGTTGGAAACCTAGGCGAAGGTCTGCCTACAGAGAGGAAGCACAAGGGTTCCAGTGGGGCCTAAGTGCTATGGTTCAATATTTTCCTTTGACCACCTTCCCAACCAATTCCAAATTCCAAAGTGCAAAATATTCCAAATAAGAAGACTAATAATAGTAATGACTATGTATACTTAATCAATAAAATCCAAAAAAACACGCAATTTATCCCGTACACTATGAATTATAAAAATAAATATACAATAATCTACATGATATGCTGTTAAATTTAGATAGAAGCAGTTCTTTATAATTATATTTACAATCAAGAATAGCGATAGATTTTTGTAAAAGAAATTAGAAGATTTCGTGATTTGCTTCCATGACAAATTATTCTACTAAGTTAATTGGTAACAGAAAGTAAAATCCATTAAAGACAATTGAATGTCATTGAAAATGTCACGCCTGTGTTTTTTAACCTACAAAATGTGTGTTCTCTCTGTGACCATGGCAACTAAAGTATTTCTTAGAAATTTTTTTGTACTGGGGAAATTGTTTGACATAATCATATAATAATATATAACAATTTTCGAAAACTAACACGTTCTTTGTTGACGCTTTGCGCTGCCAATATTTTCATGGCCATCCGTGTAAGAACCATTATTATAACTCTTTGCACGGTTTCAATAGAGCAAAGGCTAGTGTATATCCCCCCCTCCCGTGGGAGTGAAATTATTTTGTTGGTATTGCCATATAGTTTAAGGTTTTAGTTCTTTACCTCTTGTCAATTACAGCATATCCCGGAAAAACATGAAAAACCACGAAAACACAGAGAAAATGACTTTCTACAAAAAAAATTGTATTCTTTGCTCCTAATATTCCCATTTAATTTTTATTTACTCAATGTAGATAGTCTGAAGAAAGCTGCCTAAAGCACTTTCCTACAAGACAGATTTATTCTAAAGAATACGAAAGGGTGCAATAGATGAACCTCCTAAGGATGAAGAATGCATTTATATAATTGATGGCATGGCTTAATTTCAGGCTCTCACTAACATTTCAGAAATCTTTGGTGAGCTCGCCGAGATTGTCTTAAGCCGCTTTCCAAAATGCAAAAGGATATCTTTCGTGACGAATACTTACTTAGATATATCTATTAAAAACATTATTCGGACTTGAAGGGAATAAAGTTACGACCTGAAGGGTCTCACTCGGTCAGCGGGGTAGTTACCCCCCTGACCAAGTGAGACCCTTCAGGTCGTAACAGGTTAAACAAAACGAGAACAAAAAAAAGGTTCTCTTGACAATACGTCACTTACTTAAACAAAATTTGGGTCAGACAATATAAAAAACTCTTCATTCTTAATAAAAGGGCCTAAAACCAAGATTCCTCGAGATTGGAAAAATTTCTCAGTAATGGTAAAAATAAGGAACAACTTGTCAATCTTCTACATAACTAATGAAACTAAGACAAATATGCTCATTGTATAAACCTTTACTTATCACATAACGATCAGTGCATTTTGTCTACTTGCGAAGACCGACTGTGAAGTATATTATACAAATAAAACTATGAACTTCACAAGAGAAAGCAGGTACTAAAATTATATTACATTACTTTCACGCTTCTCAATCCTGTCAAGACAATTTGCTTAGGTCACCAGACACAGATGTTTTTATGTTGTTGTTAAGGTACGCCAACGAAATTAAAAACGTGTTACTGCGAAGGATCATTAATGTCACCCTCATTTCTCGGAAGTTTGGTGTACAATAAGACATGCTATGTTAATATGCATGGATTATCCGGATGCAACACCCAGTCTTCTGTTAGTCGTGGAAAGTTGTCAGTGAAATCTAAATTGGAAAAGTATTCAAAATTTGTGCATATTCTTAGATCATTAGGATCATCACTCACTTACAATTACAGACATGTTACTGACAGGTCTAGAGGAATTCGTCTGTTGAGTAGTGGTGAAAGGTAAGTAAATCCTCTCATATGGTCAATTGCTCCTATACACCATAGATTTCTCCATGGGCGTATAGCGACTTGCGATTCTGCAAGTACCTGAGAGCGACGACCTTTCAGTCCTAGGTATACTTAACCTACTGTTATAATATATGATTTTCAGGAAACAACTACTCAGCGAGCAAATACCCCGACCTGCACTGATTTACACCTTACAAATCATGAAAGAATGGTAGCCAATAGCATTTGTCAATTCCCTTGTAAGAAGTAATTCAATGCAGGTCGGGGTATTTGCCCGCTGAGTAGCTGTTTCCTGCAAATCATATATTATAATTCGTCTGTTGTTTGTACAGTAATAAGGGATACACAAATATAAGTAAGCTAAGGTACAATTTTTGCACTGCCAAATGGTGTCGCACTGAGTCTACTATTTTCTTGTAAAGCTTCACTTGAAAACCATATCAGCCATGTAAACTATCAGTACTACATATGGAACAATGCACACGTACCCAGAACACCAACTCCAGCGGGACATGGCTGGAGTTAGAGAATGGACAATTTAAGTTTGATTGGATTAAATGGAATCCGTTGCCGTACGAACTAACCGACGTTCGGGAAAGCTTTCATCCAGGTGAGTTTGAAGATGACGATGAGCCAGCACTAGACAACTTAGCCGATATACTAAATGAGGGTGAAGAAAAACATTGCAGATTACAAATCCTGTTATAAAATTAAATGCTATTATTTAATTTTGCGATTAAAAGTTTGAATTTTCATTATTATTATTTGAACGCTCTCATTTATACTAATTTTGTGCTAATCTTCATATTTACAATAAAAAAAATGGAAGAATATGTAACTAATAATTTCATTTACCAGCTATTACCCTGAAAAGGCAAGGAAAACTAGGGGAAGTATTTCTGCATAAAATATTGGTTATAAATATACATTCCTTAAGTAGAAATTTAAATCAAATGTGAATGAATTAAAAAAATATATATTTTCTCCGTATCTATGTGGTTTTCCGGTTTTTCCGGGATATGCTGTAGTTGACAAGAAGCAAGCAACTAAAAGCTTAAATTAGATGGCAATACCAACAAAAAAATATTTGAGTCGTAAATTCCCACGGGGGGGGGGGGATGGTTTCATATTGGTGGCTTATGGTCTACAAGGCCTTCTAGGTTATTAATGGCATTTAATAATCATTACTGTATACAACAAGAAATGCTAAAATATAATTTTCTATCGAATTTCATGTCGAATAACTTGAGTACTTTCTTGACTGAAGCGAATTATTTTGCCCGCACCGTAAACTAACCACAGCTGAAAAGTCAACAAATCGAATTTGACATTTAGTCATTCAAATCTTTCTATATTATACTATTAAAGTAAAAATAAATTCTGGCATTATTTGGTTAAATGCAACTTTGTGTGAAATTTTGTTACCGAACACCACTCGAAGTTAAATTAAAAACCGAAAGTTTCTCCTCAGTCATGAATATTTTAAGAACATTAAGATCAGATAATTATCAAAATATTTGTGACCCTGAAAAAAGACCTGACCTCTAGCTGTATTACGAGTGACAATATCCAAAATTACTGAAATTACCTAAGGCATAATAAAATAACTTGCTGGTTACAATAGCTGTTGACATTAAATATCTTAAAGTTGCTACTACGTGCAAAATGGGAGTTTAACTTACTGGAATTAAAGTCCAGTTACTGTTGTTCTTAGCAGAAGAAGTAAACATGTAGTGAGGTAGCTCGTCCCTCTCGCACTAGTGCAACGTGCAACAGGAAAGGTCTCAGGCAACAGAAACAGATCATCTCATTTTACTTTCTTCTCTATCATATTAGTGCAGTGCGAATCGCAAAATAAATAATTGCACATATTATCTATATTTCTTAGCAGTTTATACTTACTTGTTGCAAGTAAAGTTAAATTTCCGCATGCAACTTCTAACTGTTCGGCACATTTTTCATTCACATTGGCAGCTATCTCATAATTTAAACAGACATATTGTAGATCGGGTATTGTAAAATTTTCATACTGTAGAATAAAAGTGTGGTTAACTTCACTTTTTACTAAGAATAAACACAATAAAATAAAAAATAATTCCCCTCTCATTTTGTTGTTAATTGTAAGAAAAACAACTTGAAACTAAATATCCGTTTAAATGCCAGGTGGAATAGATAGATAAAAAATATCAATAGGGCTATCGATAACCGCATCAGTCACAAGAGGTACACATTAATTAGAATAACAATAATGATTGTTTTGATCAGATAAAGCTACGGCTTACATAGTTCGTCACAATAATTGGGATATAAATAAAAAAAATACTATTACTGATTTTAAAGGGAATTTCATTTTACCTTGCCTTCAGTTTGCATCAGATGCATCCACATCAGACTTATTGTTTCTCAGATACTTATTTGGGATTTAAACATTATATTTACGCTTATAAACGTTCGTGTTAATTTTTTTAACTGCCCATATATTTAAAACTAATCATCGCACAGAACTAAACATTGATATCAACATATTTGTTATTTTATAAGCTTCTTGTTTATGTCATATCACTTTTTCTTTATATGTAATATGTATTGAATTATTTACGAAAAACCAGGATACCAATTTCTCGATGACAAAATCGCAATCTACAAAACCATAAATTTCTCATGAAAAATTGTATGTTACCTTTATTTAAAAAACTTGAATTTCTATTAGATTTGGTAGTTAGTTCTAATTTTTTTGTATACCCCTTAGAAGTGGTGAGAACAATAAACATCCTCCTCTGTGATACAAAAAGTAACAATTTATTCTTAAAAACTGCATCGGAGTTGGACGTGCCAAGATTCCTCAAGAAAATTAAACTTACCTTTATCAAAAGTTCAGATAATATACCTGCATTAAGGGACTGTGCACACGTTTTCGCCCCATCCTGCCAATAATCTTTAATTTATCCTTATAGTTGCAAGTGTTTCATATTTCTTGATACATAGAAATACACCATTGCTCAATTTTGACATCTTTAGAGTCATTCCATGTCCCCGCGATTTGACAGATACAAAACTGTTCCTGCAAAGTAAAAATGTGGCAGTATAATAATTGTATTATAGAGAGAACGTGTGGCACAGAAATTCAAATATTTAACATTTCTATAAAGCACCCCTTATTAAAATAACTAAGAGGTACAAGAACTTGATACAGTTAACGATTTTGGTGATATTCTTGACAGAATCTTAAATTTTAATGAACATATCAATTCAACTGTATCGTCAGCAGGGGCCGCTCTAGCTCTTTTGCCGCCCTGGGCGAAATGGCATTTTGCCGCCTCCTTCCCTATACTATAAGTGTAGTTTTTTATGAGATATACTTTCGGTCAATTACAAAGATCCTGATTATGATGGACAAAATATATATTATTTTATCTATTTTATCTGCAAACTAAGAGCGATTTGCGATTCTTAAAATAATAGTATCACTACGCCAAAATGCCGCCCTTATAATTCTGGCGCCCTGGGCGGCCGTCCACTATGCCCACCGTTTGGAGCGGCCCCTGTATCAGCATTAATGAGCTTAAGATTCGTAATTAAAATTGTACTGGTTTTGATAAGGCAGACAATATAAAAAAATTTAATTTTTCGTTTGTGCATATGCATAAACGATAATGAAAATCAAAATTTCGCCGACTGTCGACTAGTTTTTAACTATATTCGCCATCAAAGTTATTGCCAATAGTAGTTAGATAATAATTTAATCTTTATAGTTATGAATAGATGTCGATACAATATTCCTTGGGCCTACATGTTATTTTGCCAACGTTTGTCCGATATCATAAAGAGGTGGGCATTTGCTTGCCTGTCCATTGACGTATTTTTAGTTCAATATCAACTTTGGTAGTTCCTCGGAGCTTAAAAATCCTTGAATCGCAACGACTTTGAATTATCTTCTGCAATTATAGATTCATACGTTCTGGCAAGGCGGTCCCATGCACGTTCTGAGTACATGGTAATTATTTGGCTTGGATAAATGCGCCACAGTGGTTCTCCAGCGAGGAAAACATGTGAAAAATAAAAACATCGTGCTGAGTGATCTGACATAAGAAGTATGAATCCGGGGTAAACAACAAGTATTTGGGTGTCGAGGAATGTACTGAAGTGAAAACTCGAATAGCTAACGAATACTACCGCCATATAAGGCAAAATCTTAATATCGAACTAAACGTCAAAGTAACAGCTATAAATAAGACTGCTCTCTATGAAGTTGCCTATAGTTTGAGAATTGTTGACTGGCTATGAGGCGACAGCAAAAAATTAGACGGGAAAACCAAGAAAGTCTTAACCATGAACGGAATTTACCATACAAAGGACAATGTACACAGGCTGTACATTCAAAGAAGAATGATGATCGCGTTTTAATGGAGCTAGAATCTGTTTACAACTCCTGTATTGTAAATTTTGCAATTGATTACGACTCTTACACTCTTCTTCTTCTTCTTCTTACAAATCGCACTAGCAAAATGGTCAGTTGTTTGATATTCATATATTAATCGATCGCTTTTTATACATAATTCATACTTATCTTTTAAAACAATATATCTTTACAGGTGTTGGTTGCACTATCTATGCAAGTAGGATTGTTTGTAAATAATAAATAACCATATTCCAATAACCATTATATTTAAGTAATCTGCTGAATATTTATTTTTATATGTTATTGCTGATTTCCTTGTTGCAGGTTCAACTATCGCACTATCGTGGTATGGGAAATATCAGAAGAATTTTATGTTCTATTGTGGATCTTTGTGAAGATGAGAGTGAGGTATAAGGCAAAACGGACCTACAAGGACTTAATGGCTAATAAATTGCATTATAAATAAAATTTTAGCTATTTGAGTGACGGTGTCTTCAACGAATTCTAACGCAAACATCCTCCCTGTAATAAACACTTTAGACTAATTGTATATTAATAAATAAATCTGACAAAATTAAAAATGACTAGCACAGATTCTTCCTCAGATAACGCTTTTGTAATCGATAGATAAAAGGCTATCACACAAAGAATCTCTGGTAATCATTATCATTTAAAAATGTACGTCTTCTGTTTGCACATATTGTATAAAATTACTTTATCTTATGATGAAACATCGGACTTCACACTATGATGTTTCTAATGACATGTCATTTTTCATCCTGTTAATATAAAATTAAAATCTAGTAATTGGAACATTTATTTATTCATTTTTACATATTATTCAACAGGTTTGATGGCTCAATAACAGAAAAGGAAAACAATATATCGAATATTATAAATAATAAAATTAGATGAGTAGAAATATCTTAACATTTGGTACAATAATTCGCTTTATGTGCTAATACAATATTTTGAGCCTGCGGAATATTGTCACACAGTAGTGGTTATTTATTTTATTATTTGAAACACCCAGTATGTTACTTTATTCTTGCATATAAATTAATATCTATAAATCATAATGTAATATTTTAAAATTTTCAAGTAGAATTCCGAGTCAGCTCTGGTGCATTTAACTATGCCATTCAGTAACTAAGCCACTGGGTGGAATTGCTGACTCGCAAGAATAAAGTAGCAGCTGGGAGAACTTGGAAAAAATAATTTAGTTGAGTCTTCGAAATGTAGTAGAAAAGTTGAGTTTGGAAATGTAAATGGTGGAGTACATGTTGCAATGGCGTTAAAACACATTCAAAAGTTATTTTTCGAAGCTGCAATGAAAACGACTTTTTATTATTTTGAATCTTTTCCGGATGGTATTTTAGTGAATGAAACTCAATCTCTCCCGCGTCGAAGGATTCATGTGTTTTATTTTGAACGCAAAATATTCGCCGGACTTGCGTCTTACATCTAAATAGAGAAAGATCCTTGTTACGAATTGCAAAGACGCTTCTCGAACGAATTATAGAAACTACAACAAAAATTGACTTCTGTTCCAATGTTGCAATTGTTGCAATGGCGTTAAAACACGCAAAAGACATTTTTTTTTAAACTGCAACGAAAGTACTTTTTACTATTTTGATTTTTTTAACCCATTTTTTCCGGATTTTACATGTAATGAAATGAAACTAAGTTTCTGTTGAGTCGAAGGACGCATGTGTTTTATTTAAAAAAATTCTCCGGACATGCATCTTAAGCTAAAGATACACGTAGACAATTAAATGTCGACATTTGTGCCTAGATTACTCTACAGTGTGTTCACACTGTCAAATTAATTTTTACACAGAGAGATGTCTAGACTAGTTTAGAGTAACTCAGTACACTACCGCTCATAGATTTCTCTACGATTGTATCCACACGATATTCATTTTGCACTGTACATTGGACACTTTATATCACAGTTTTTAAGTATATCAAGAAGGAGACGTCATTCTGCTGAAGCAGTGATTATTTACTGTATTATCAAAAAATCAAATAGAAGAAAACCGCAAACATGCTTGGTTAAAGAGTGGGTTACAAATAGAAATAAGTTAGGCGCATATTCTCAATTGCTAGTTGACCTTAGGTTGCAAGACGCAGCATATTATAAAAATTTCCTTCGAATGTATGTTTCTGATTTTGAATTCCTTCTCGACAATGTTAAACTAAAAATAGAGAGACAAACTTCAGTAATGCGTTCTACAATCTCAGTTGGTGAGAGGCGTATTCATTGTTTCGTTTTTTTCTGTCCAGTAAGTCGACTGGGCCATTTTATCTTTAATATTATGGCAACCTCTTTTATATTTGATAAAGCAAGTTATAGAAAAAAACGTTTACCTATATACAGGGTGTTGCATCACGAGAGAGACATATCTTAATAGGAGGTAGAGAACATCAGTGGTAACCGGAACCTCCCATAGAAATGTCTCATTGGGCCTTCATTACGAAGTTACAGGGTATTAAATAATTTTTGGCCAAACCTGTTTTTTGTCATAACTTTGACAGGGAATGAAATAACGGATTCATATTTGATACGGCTAATGTACTAACGAGCCCCAAGAGGTACATGTATAAAAAAAAATATATCCAGGTCCGGACTCACTATAATTTATGTTTCTTCTTTGCATCAATAAAACATCACCCTGTATATATTTTTTTGAAATTTCGATACGATATTCGAAAAGAGCAAGAAAAAACAAACAAAATGGCCTATTTCATTTTTTTGTTACACCTTCATGGTTATTTAAATACGTTGTTAAATGTGCAAGAAAATGGATTACAGAACCCTATTAAATGAGAGGCACGTGAAATAAATAGTTTTATAACTAAAATTTGCAAAAATTCTATTGAGCCTAGGTGGTCTGGGTGAATTCTAATTCCGGCACGTTTTAAAGGTCCATTTTGGTAAAAAACTGTGGTCCTAATAAGTAATCGGGTATGAAATAACAAAATTTTTAATCAATCACAGTAGGCTTGTTCAAAGAATAAAAGTGACAGATAATTTAAACCATTTAGGCCTAAGCAACCAGTTACTTTGATCAAGAAAATCATCAACATTTTATACTTGATAAAAATTGGAAAAGAGAACAAACTAAAATCTAAATAATAAAATATTTTCCATTCAATTAACAATAATTAACAAAACAATAACTAAATGTGTTTAAAAATAAAACGTAATTGACACTAAAGTAAATTTTCAAAATGTCCTCCCCCACATTCTGTGCATTTTCTTGCGCGTTTAGAAAGGTCACCAATTGCTCGACGTATCATTTCTGGATTATTCCGTATTTCGTCGCAGGTTGTAACGATGCGCTGGATTAAATGTTGTCTACTTTCAATTTCAATGCTATAAACCTCGTTTTTTAAGTGGCCCCATAAAAAGTAATCACAAGGGTTACAATCAGGAGATCTTGGTGGCCATTCATGTGGACCCCGCGTCCAATCCATCTATTAGGATACACATTGTTTAAGTGTTCTCTTACTTGAAGGTTAAAATGTGGTGGGGCCCCATCATGCTGAAACAACATGCCTCTTATACCGATATTTTCTAACATATTCGGTAAAATGTTTTGAAGAAAATCAAAGTAAATTTCACCATTCAATCTTTCTTCAAAAAAATGTGGCCCTATCAAATGTCTATTCACAAGTCCGACCCAAACATTTACAGAAAACCTGTGTTGCGAACGGCGCTGGCGTACCGCATGTGGGTTTTCCTGTGCCCATTTATGATTATTTCGTGAATTGTTTACGTTTACTCCATCCCTTGTAAATTGTGCCTCATCCGTAAATAAGGTTCTGTAAATGACTGGGCGATGGTTAGACAACCAATGACAAAATGCCAGGCGGGGGATATCGTCGCCTTGTTGAAGACGCTGTACCTGCTGGATATGATATGGATGGTAACGTTCTCTTTTTAGGGTTCTCCATACTCGCCAATGAGGAATACCAGTTGCCAAACTGATTCGTCTAGTGCTCATATTTGGGTTTTCTTGAACTACGTTTATAATATTGTTTTATTCCTGCACACCTTGTTGTAAAACACGCTCCACAACTGCAGAAGTAGGAAACTTTCCGTGTTGTCTTGCATACTGGAACACCGTACTAAAGGTTTTATGATTAGGGCATCGACGACCAGGAAAGCGCAGCCGATATTCTCTTTCCGCCGACCTACCATTTCCATTACAGAAACCATAGATGAATATTATGTCAGCATATTCCACGTTTGTAAATTTTACTGGCATAGTTAAAATATTTTCACAAGTTTTCACTAACTAAATGCGGATTATTGACACATTAAATTACTAACAAACAATTATTCAACTGTTTAGGAGATTTCTTTTTATTATCTGTCACTTTGAACAAGCCTACTGTGATTGATTAAAAATTTTGTTATTTCATACCCGATTACTTATTAGGACCACAGTTTTTTACCAAAATGGACCTTTAAAACGTGCCGGAATTAGGATTCACCCAGACCACCTAGGCTCAATAGAATTTTTGCAAATTTTAGTTATAAAACTATTTATTTCACGTGCCTCTCATTTAATAGGGTTCTGTAATCCATTTTCTTGCACATTTAACAACGTATTTAAATAACCACGAAGGTGTAACAAAAAAATGAAATAGGCCATTTTGTTTGTTTTTTCTTGATCTTTTCGAATATCGTATCGAAATTTCAAAAAAATATATACAGGGTGATGTTTTATTGATGCAAAGAAGAAACATAAATTATAGTGAGTCCGGACCTGGATATATATTTTTTTTATACATGTACCTCTTGGGGCTCGTTAGTACATTAGCCGTACCAAATATGAATCCGTTATTTCATTCCCTGTCAAAGTTATGACAAAAAACAGGTTTCGCCAAAAATTATTTAACACCCTGTAACTTCGTAATGAAGGCCCAATGAGACATTTCTATGGGAGGTTCCGGTTACCACTGATGTTCTCTACGTCCTATTAAGCTATGTCCCTCTCATGATGCAACACCTTGTATATTAACTGTATTTCTCTACTGTTACTGTAGCAATAAATTTCCAGTCTGCCGGTGCATCTAGATCGTGTCTCGACACACCCAAATAAATGTTTTCAGACTACAGTCTATCAGCTTGCTAGAGCGGTGTCGTGACAAAGAATGTCTGATCTAGCGACACTGCTCTAGATGGCGTATAGACGGCGACATTCGATCTAGACATCTAATCTAGACACTTAAATGTCTGCGTGTATCCTTACCTTTACACCTAGAGGAAGAAAAATTCTTGTCACGGGACCCAAAGACACTTCTCGAACGAATTATAGAAATTACAACAAAAATTGACTGTTGCAATATTGCAACTGTTATAATGGCATTAAAACACGCAAGGAAAATTTTTCGGAAATGCAACTAAAACAACTTTTATTATTTTGAATTTTTTTAATGCATCTTTTCCGGCTGATATTTTACATCTAGTGGACCAAACTCAATCTCTGCTGCGTCGAAGGACATATGTGTTTTATTTTATATGCAGAAAATTCGGCGGAAATGCATCTCACATCTGGAGACGTTTATTTGGAAACTGCAGCTAAGTTAGTCTAAAAATATTTGAACTTGTTTTTCACATGGCTTTGTCGCGTTGAATAGTGAATTTAAACGAAGAATATATTGTCAAAGGATATGCTGTTTATATATTGAGCGATTAAATCTTTGTTAAGAATTTCTTTGCGGAAATTTGTCACCGATCTAAAAAGTTCTAGGGTCTAGTAACGGTTTTTGCAAAAGTGAAAACCCCACATCTCTATCTCCGAGAGCGCGACAAACACCTTCAAAGAAATTTAACATTTGACATGTTCCTCAGACATTATGTGGAGGAATAATCCACTATAACACGTAGCTGCTTTGTTCGTCTTTCTTTTAGTTTTTACCATAAATTCAGAATTCTAAAAAAAGAATTTTTTAAATATTTCAGCTTATTTGAATATATTCAGACTTAATTTACGAGAGCGGTTACCGATACCGATATGAATAAAGAAAAAAAGCTTTGTTAGTAAAATGTTAAATTTATAATGAATGTTAATGAAAGGATATATAGATAAATAAGAAAGGTTTACTTTCAGATTGTTTTGCGGTTGCAGAAAAAGTGAATTATATTGTACTTGAACTTGTTCGATATGTAATGGAAACAGTTATAAGAAAGCTCCAGCTATTCAAGCTTATATTGATGAGGAAACTGACAGTTTATAAATATTTTTACATCAATAAACTTTATTTTTAAATTTGGTTTAACTGTGAAATGAGTATACAGGGTGGGGCAATAGTCGGACTTTGATATCTCTCAACCACTTGAACGTAATGAATTTTTTTGTTGAAATAATGGAATCTGCAGATGGATATTAAAAAAATCACCACAGTCACAATTAAGGGTTTTAAGAAAAACTTATGTGAACACAAGTTATGAGATATCTAAGGTTTTTGAATCATTTTCATTTTCTAAAAATATACAGGGTGGCAAAAAATATTTTTCAATTAAGAACATTTTAAATTGAATTTTCTCAATTTTTTCAAATCGAACACCCTGTATATTTTTCGACGATGTGATGTAGATATGAAAAACGAATATTTTTTGTAAGTACTTCCCTAGGGCTAATTGCAACCGATTTCGTTTTATTGAGCAATAATTACAAAATTCAAAAATAAACTTAAAAAACCAGGTCGCCTCAAATAACTCAGTAGAAAAAATTATAATAAATGTTGCACATGTTACCCATTTTGATTGACACACATTCTCTATGCGCTTTTGAAATGAAGTTCCCACTGTTCCTAAATCTGCCGGTGTGATAGATGTAAAGGCAGCTATTATTCTTTCCTTCGTATTTTGAACTGCTGTTGGTGTGTCTCTATAAACAATTTCCTTCACGTATCCCCATAAAAGGAAATCCATTTTTGTAAGATCTGGGGACCTAGCAGGCCATTTAGTGGGTCTATTTCTTCCAATCAATTGATTAGGGTAGGTATTATTTAAGTGGTCTCTAACTGCATTTAAATAATGTGCTGGAGAACCATCTTGTTGAAACCACATCCTATTTCGAATTCTTTCAGGAAGATATACCAATAATTGTGGCAGATAGTTTTCCAAAAAATGTAGATAAATATCTCCAGTCAATGTACCATCAAAGAAATATTACATGTTATCCAATAATTCCTGCCCAAACGTTTATAGACTACCTGTGTTGGTTATCAACTTGCATAAAAAAGTGAGGATTTTCCGAAGCATAATAATGGAAATTGTGCCTATTAACAATTCCATTTTTATGAAAAGTTGCCTCATCACTGAATAAAACAGTATTGAAGAAGTTGATATCACGTCGCATTTCACCTCTGGTCCAATTACAAAATTTTAGGCGCTTTTGAAAGTCGTCATCAGATAATTCCTGGTGCATTTGAATATGATACGCATGCAACTTATTTGTTTTTAAGATTCGACCCACAGATCGTCTATTTATTCCTACTAATGAGCTCACTTCTCTTTGAGTAACATGGGGATTCTCAACCGTTGTTAGCACCACAGAAAACTCATTTTCTTCTTTCATAATACGTTTTATTCTTTCACTTTTTTATATTCGACATTTCCAGTTTCCGGAAATCTATCGAGAAGGTTTTGGAAGCTGCTAACATCAGGAATCCTTCTTTCAGGATAACGTTGGTGATAAATTCTATTGGCAAGTAAACAATTTCAGTCTGACTCGCCCAAAACAAAAGTCATGTCTACAAGTTCCGCTTTATTAAAATTCATATTTTGAAATTCCAAATATTTTAAATTCAATACAGATTGTAACGACCGATAGGTGTGACAAATGCTCCTTTGTACACCACCCACAATTTATACCAGACTGAGGTTTTATTACTTGTCGAATAACGAAAACAGCAAAAAAAAATGTACAAAAAAACATTACAGTAAAGGACCGGTTAAATACTATTTACTCATTTCAATGGATTGGAAAAAATGGTCCCACTAAATGGCCTCATTTCAAAATTGCATAAAGACGTGTGTCAATTAAAATGGGCAACACGTCGAACACCTATTACAAATTTTTCTAATGAATTATTTGAGGGAACCTCTTTTTTTTAAGTTTATTCTTGAATTTGACACTTATTTATTTATAAAACGAAAATGGTTGCAATTTGCCATAGGGAAGTACATACAAAAAAATATACTTTTTTATCTAGTTTACTTGCAATTTTTTAAAAAATTTCTAGCATCGTATAAGCCGATTACTATAGACTACATATTCATGCGCTTTGATGTAGCCACTTTATTCATTTCTTTGCATTTAGAGATAGTTTCAACCTTTTAATGACAATAGCTATTAGTCTGTAGCGAGCATTAGTCTCTATACTATTTAAAAGGCTGTCACAGAATTTTTTAGGTCAAGTCAGCCAATGTGCAAAAATTTTGAAGTTTTCTCATGTTTACGCTTTATTGACCTTTCTAAGACATTTTTATTAACGTCTAATAATGTCACCACGGGAGAACATAATTAAAGCCAGTTCTGCATAATGTCATCCTGTTCTCAGATGCCATCAAGAGAAACGTAGAATTGAGTTCCTGGTCATTGTCATTAGACTTCTTGTAGCAGCCGAAAAGCTAAAGGCCTCTTGATATACAGGCTTATAAAAACCAACCTAAAAAAATACGTCTGAAAAAAACACATATATATGTTGCAAGATATGTCCAACTGTTTGGTTGCTACAAGTTTTCAGCTCTGACGATAATGACCAGGAGTTCAAGTCTCTGCTGGTGGCATTTGAGAACAAGTTGGCATGTGCGCCGAACTCTTATAGCGCTAATACTCGTAATAGAAACGGTTTCTCAAAAATGTTTTAGATAATTTAAAAAACACATTTTCCTTAATACTGCTGAGATTTGTGAACCCAACGGAATTAAAATATAAAAAATAACTTGTTAAACCATATCTGGAAACAAAATTCTTAAAAATGACACTGCATATAATTTTAAATTTTTAAAAATAGTTTGTAATTGTTCCTTCAAGACAGAACAATGAGTGAAACTAGTAACATTTGCTAGTTGAGTTTGAAAAATAACATTTTCATATATGCACTTCAAATTTTGACGAGTATTGTAAGAACATCAAAAATTTAATTATCTTAATTTCTATATCATTAAGTAAATTATATAAATACTAGTTACTATTGACAACATATTTGGATTTACGGAAAAGGGAGTATTTTTGGATTTGGTGATGGTTCGAGAAAGCGTCCGCTTATGGAGTGGTTAGATTTCGTTTCAGTTTGCAGCCAAGAAGTGAGATCTCATTGAAACGATTTTCTATTACATTTTTCGATAAATATGAAATTTGCTTATAATAATAGATTAGGGAACATTTTCTCTCTTTGTTGTAGTATCCGTATTTCCATTTTGAATTTGTTTACCTAAAACGAAAGTGATACAATTGTATTTTTACAGAAATTGCTATATACTTACTTCTTTGATTTCCTCCTCCAAGTAAGTATTTTTCAATTATAATTAGAGGCGATTCAAAAGCCAACGTCCAAAAAATTGCTACAAGAGTTGTTATGGTGAAACTTCCACACCACATATAGAACTAAAACAGTAAATAAATGTTATTCTATTATTCACTGTCAGACTGATCAGCAAAGTACATCATTGGACTAACCAATATGAGATTATTTCGGATACTTTTAATAAATTTATTTGATAATCTGCTACAGTTAAGAATATGTAGATGCAAGATATCTACTAGTTTTAATATCTGCTTTATATCAAACCATTAATATTTAATACTTTTATTGTACTCATATCAATATGCAAAAAATATACAACTAATTCCAAAGAAATTAAAGAAATTGATGCAAAAGCTTTCGCAATTTAATTTTCCATTTATAATGCTTATTAACGTAGGGGAATTCTAGTAAGTTGGTTTCTAGGACGCCTGTTTTGTATTATATACCTCTGAGTATGGTAAGCACTTGCATGTAAACTTTGTATTTTTGATTGTACATGTCTGCGTTATCGTTTCATTATCAGTTGAGAATCAGTTACTTATGGTATTTTTTAGCTATGAAACTATTGCTGTGACCATTGGTAATAAAGTGCAATCAAAGTCTCTGAGAAGTTATACCAATGGTATAAATGATAAACAGATTGAAAGAGCCATTATAGCGTCTGAAAGGGCTAGGTTTATTCAAAATTCAACCGATTTTATGTTTTTAATTCATATTTGATTTTGAAGTTGTTGATAGCTGTAAAGTATACTCCTCTATAAAATCTTTATTTTACTATAAGTAGCGTAACCAGACTGCAACCAACAGCTACTCTCCGGGCTATGTGCCCCGCCGAGCGCTGAATTACAAGTTACAAGCTTGGCGCGTTAAGTGTAATAATTGCATATTATGTTTTAATATCCCTCCCTCTAAAATCACATTTAAACTATGCTAAGCCCAGTCAGGTTATTTATTTTTCGATTGCAACAGACACTGGACCGCTGGATGGCGTCTGCTGACTATTTTACATGTCGCTATCCCAAAGATACCGAAATGTACTAAATGGTCAAGAGATCCTCGTGTCGGTCATCACATGCCTACCTTGCACTGACGAGAGCCAACAACTCGAAACTGCAGTCTGCCAGTGGTGTGTGACGACTGGCACGAGAGCTCCTTTAAGTAGGATCAGTCTTTCGGCTGGTGTTTGTTGCAATCGAAGCATTAGCGTTTTGATGGTAATATGCAATTATTACACTTAACGCG
This sequence comes from Leptura quadrifasciata, assembly GCA_963675555.1. Lineage (NCBI taxonomy): Eukaryota > Metazoa > Arthropoda > Insecta > Coleoptera > Cerambycidae > Leptura > Leptura quadrifasciata. Next base: position 89,592,150 of record OY776678.1, on the reverse strand, counting down.
CCAGGCTTGTAACTTGTAATTCAGCGCTCGGCGGGGCACATAGCCCGGAGAGTAGCTGTTGGTTGCAGTCTGGTTACGTTCCTTATAGTAAAATAAGGATTTTATAGAGGAGTTTGCGACTAAAATTATTATGTTTTAATATTCCGCCCTCTAAAAGCACATTTAAGCATTCCTTCTGCAGGAAATCCTCAGAAATCACATTAGCTCTTAGTTGTTTTTTTTATTTATTTCGTAACAAATTGCAATACAACTTCCCAAATGTTCGGTGTTGGTAAAAAAGTTGATTTTCGAAAGTTTGTAAAGAAAGGTCCTATCTTAGGGCCATGAGTCAAAGCATTCAAATCACAGAAGCAATCGAAATCTCAGATTAACATTCGAAAATGAAATATAACAACTTTAATAATTAGATTGCCTCTCCCTCGTCCTCCTTGATATCAGAACCTTCACCGCAATGAGGTTGCAGTCACAAAGTGTACCGTATGAAAGAGAAATCAGAAGAGTATGGATGCTACGTGTTGAGCATGATAGTAAAAAAGTAAAGTTGACCGGGTTGACAGTATTTCAAAAGAATTTCATAATTTTATAAATATATCTTTTAAAATTTAGACTTTATATATTTTTCCCAAATAGAATATTTATACTTACAACAGTGTAGTCAGAGAAATATAATTTTCCTCTTGTAAGAAAAAGATAATAGCCTTCAACCGTTATATGTGTCAAATATATGCAGTAAGTCAATCTTCCAAGCACTTGCATCAATGGCGCACTTAATATCCAATTCACGATACCTAAAACAACGTGAACAAATTAACAATACCAAGATTAGGGTGCGGACTGGATAGATTAAATTGGCGGGAAGTCAGGAGAATGATTAGTTACATGTTTAAAGATTTGGAAATTGATATTTTGATTTGTAATCCCCCTCGGCGATGGGGTAGTCCATCGCCGAGGGGGAATCTGTGTTAACCCACGAAAACAAGTTACAAACAAAACGCATAAGAATCTAAAACTGGAACATGGAATAATAAAAGTATTTGCATCGCAGGACAATACTAGGCTTGGAAGGGACTATCAATGTGGAAACGGGAAAACCTGTGACCAAAAGTCTCCTGGATAAAAGATTTCACGAAAATGAATTTTTTTTTAGTGCCTTGTGGGCTGATTATCCCCGATACATCGGGATTCGAAAATAACACAATAAAAATAAGAGTAAAATCATCGCAGGCGACAGTCCGAAGCGGGAAAGAATCCCACAGGGGTGATCGTAGGGAAGGACTCATCTCAAGATGGATGCCGGTTCGATATGAATAGTGAAAAGTCCCTAGTGCACATTTGCCCTCGACATTATTGGCAAGACCCCCTTTATTGTCGAATTATTTTTGTTGTTTTGTTATTTGTTGTATCTGTTGGTTACAGTTGTGGCCTCATCGTTGTTTTTGGTAAATAAACCATGTTGTTACACTTCGTGTCTACTTTGACCACCCGATCACCCTTTTTCACTAGCCAAGTGGCCCCTAGTTACAACCCTCTGAAAAGGGCGGACGTGACATTTGATATAATATTAAATTACAAAAAATAATTTTAAGATTTTAAAAGTGAGAATAACTAAAGTGCGAATTTAGTGTTTTTTAATAAATAATTAGGAGCAGAAGGGATTGGTAAAGATGAGACGTGGTCGTTTGTTTATTATATCATGTATTTTATTCATTATATTAAATAATATTATTTACCTCCGTATCCATGATAAGATGAGTAAGCTATCCAGCTCAACCCCATGCACCAGAAAGCCCTCACAAAAGAGATTAATATTGACTGAACTCTATAAGAAGAATTTATTTCAACTTCTTTATAAGCTATCACCATAGCTAACAGTAAAAGAATGACAAATATCCAAACCATTAAATTTGTAATCTAAAAATTTTTGTTTTATTAATTTTTGTACCAATTGTTATAATTGGATTGCATTTAGATTTTTATTTTACTTTGAATGGTATCATGTACTTACAGTCCTATGTTCCTTCTTCACCATATACAGAAATGGTTTATCTTGCTTTACCCTCATGAACACCGCAAGCATCACACCAATGAAATAATTAATAAGTCTTGAATGAGTGTCGTATTCACTGAAAACAAAAAAAAAACATTTGGTACCCAGTTATGAGTAAATTACATCATCAATTTCTCAATGCGAATAGAAGACATTCTTTTTTCACTGTTTAATAAAATAATGTAACTGATATATTTTGAGATTAATTTAAATATAAATTTGTTTTCACAACCTATAACTTTACTATCTAATTAAAATTGATCAAAAATAATGATTCATCGCGGTAACTATGATAATAGATATTTTTTGAAAATTTGTTCCAGGTTGTGTAACCATTCATATTATTTATTTCGGATTTTAAATGTATTAATGTAAATTTTTTATATTCCATTTTATACTCGATTTATTTTTTTATTTTTATTTTTTTTACAATAAAAGTATACCCGTCTCGTTACAGACTCTCTAAGAACATAAAACAGCAACAGTAGCCAGAAGCGATAAGCTTAAGAAATATAGTAAGACCTTCTAATAGCGACCACCCTCGGGAATCATATGTTGGTCGCTAAAGAGGGGCGGTCGTTTAAAAGGGAACTTCTTATGATTTTCAGTGAAATAAGTGCTGGTCTATATCTATTTCCTCATTTGACTTCGAATAAAAATTTTGATCTAGATTCAATGAAACTGTACAAAAACTTAAACTTTAGATTTATGGGTAGACTTTGAACAGCTATTTGTAGTTTTATGGGAATATTGTAGTCATTATAAGAACATAAAGTTATTCTTACCTCCTATAGCCATCTATCAGAAGTTTGAGGGCGATTGGTAGGGCAATGAAAAATAAATTTAAAATCAGTAACCCTACCATGGACACCATGAATCCTGAAGGTTTTCTCAAGTTTAGAGATAATGGAATTAGAACAATCGGTGCTAATAGAAATATTTGCATATCGGCTGATAAATACCATGTTTGATCCATACACTAGGAAAAAAATAACCAAATAAATTCCTTTATTCTGGCATTATATTTATGTAGTTGTACTTTTTGTAGTACCATTATGGATATTAGTTCTTATAAACAAACTTACTCACAAACTTCTTACAAAATAGGTGTCAAAGATTCAGTCGGATATGTTTTTTAAATGTACAATCTGAGCCAAGAGAGTGAAGCCGGTCAATATTCCCCCAAAAGTTAGTTTGGAAAAACGTCTCTGGCAAGAATTATCAATGTTCAGGCTGTACGCCCTGTATATAAGTATATTAGTATTTTCTTTCTATGTTCAATTTATATCGTTATTTATAAAATATTTAAGGGGGTTTATTGTTCATTATAATATTAATTACATTAATTACCATTGTTTACGGACTTGCTATAGAGAAGCCTTTTTGTTAGTTATTTTTTCTTTATTACTTTTTTTCGCGCTGATACGGTTGCAGGCAGCAACGCCTGGGACTCGACCCCGAACTTTCACTGAAGTAAGGTGTGTTCCGTTTTCAGCCGTTTTACGGTAAAGCCACATTAAAATTAAAATTAATTTTCTAATTACGATAATATATTGTGTAGTGTACACCAATCAAACAAGAAGAGCGGCCGCTGGTCCATACTGCATCGTCCGAATTGCATTGGAGGCGGTAAGTTGTCTTACAACCAAACGTATTCAAGTTTTAACACGAATTTTGTAATACAGTCCATTTTGTTTAAATTCATTCCCAAACATTTGGTCCTTAAACGAGCCAAGGATATTACAAATTGGCTTTAATATTCATTATTATAATAAAATCTCAATAAATTATCTTTATAGCAAGTCCACGTTAAAATTCGTTTATTAAATATATTAGCCTCAGTTACCGTGATAGTTTTTTGTGATCAATCCTTTTTTCATCGATTTTTATGTTTAACACTTTAAGTTCTTTAATATCCAGATTTATGTTTGTTCCTAGAAACTGAATAAAGTGTTTTTGTTGCCAATTTCTCATAGATTTCTGCAATTTATACTTGTTAATACGTGGTACAAATATAAAACATTAGTACGGGATTTATGTTCAAATTTTAGGCACAAATTTATTTCAGTTTAATAGTACGGGACGTTATAGCACAAAATTTGTCATTAATAATAACAGTCTACTTTTTAGTTTTCTTGGCTAATTGTATACCTATATACAGTATTATATCAATACTTACGTATTATACAGGGTGTTTTGTTGTTGTTGAGATAAAATAAATAAATACTGGGTCTTCTTAGCTTTCAATTTTACTATTAGGTATGTTATCAAGTTAATTGTGATGAATCGATTTATGCAGATTGCCTGTGATAACTTCGCAGCCTTTTCATAAACAAAATTACCATTAGGTAATAACTTTGGTGTTTATTGAATTTATAATCTTTCTCACACTTACATATAATTTTATTCATTCTTTATTTGAAAACTATCAGTTACTTAGTTTGTCAATTTCATACAAAAAAAAATGTCTAACAAACTTAAACAACTGAAAGCACAAAGAGAGATGTGGCATGATCGACTTGTCTCTCTTGAAGAAATTGCTAGACGCGCGTTAACTGAACTCGACCATCGCAATATGTTTAAAATCCGATTTTTCGACATGGCAAATATTCAAGAACATTTTTTGCATCAACACAATGCAGTGTTAGCCGCCTTAGCTATCACCGATAATCCTGACTTGGAGGCTGAAAAGTTAGTTTTAGCTGAATTTGATGATTCTTTCTATAACATTAAATCGATTTATCACCAATTATTCGAAATTGATAACATTCCGGTTAATCAGACAGCTCCATCTAAATCTAATGTAAAATTACCTAAAATTGATGTACCCAAATTTGATGGCAACATAAAAAATTGGCCCACATTTATTGATTTATTTAAGGCTTTAATACATACAAACGATTCTTTATCAAATGCAGAAAGGTTCCATTTCCTTTTATCATCTTTATCAGGTAATGCATTATCAATTGTTAAAAATATTCCGTTAACAAATGAAAATTATCCAATTGCATTCAAAGCGCTAACTGATCGTTATCAAAATCCGCGGTTGCTTGCTACCACTTACTGGCGAGCAATAACTGGTGCTCCTAAATTGAAATCCGAAAGTGGTTTAGCGTTAAGAAACTTATTAGATGGCTTTTCTGAGAACTTAGACGCTTTAAAAAAGTTAAACCTTCCTGTTAATGATTGGAGCTTTGTTTTATTTCATCTTTTGGAATCGAAATTAGATCAACAAACAGTTACACGCTTTGAATTGCAACATGCATCAACCAATATTCCGTCATATCAGGAATTAGTAACATTTGTAACAAAACAATGTACAGCATTAGAATCAGTCGAAATGTCCTCATCTGCAATAATAAAGAAAACTAAGGAATTTAACGTTAATAAAAATTTTCGTTCGAACAAATCTAACTCTTCCTGTTTTATAAATGCTGTCAATGATACACATAAATGCATTATTTGTTCCTCATCACATCCTCTTTACAAATGCTCCTTATTTCACGGAAAATCTCCTCTTGATAGATTTAATTTTGCAAAACAAAAAAAATTGTGTAAAAATTGTCTTCAATCATCACACCGTACATCAGCTTGCCGTTCACAATTTTCTTGTCGAATGTGCAATTTAAAACATCATACTCTATTACATTTGATTGCTAATAATTCTATGAATTCTTCCTCATCCGCTGCTTCACATGAAACAGGTAGTATACCTATATCTACTTCTTCATCATCAGTATCAGTTGATCCACTTCCTTCGACCAGTTCAGGTTGTTCATCATCAGTGAATTCATTGACTAACGTTGTGCCTAGAAATACAACAGTACTTCTTTCTACCGCACTTGTGGAAATATTAGATTCTTATCGAAACTTTCAAATAATTCGTGCTCTCCTTGACAGTGCCAGTCAAGCTAGTTTCATAACCGAAAGATGTTGCAATCGTCTTGGACTTCCTCGTTCACGATTATCGTTATCAATTCATGGCTTAGGTGACATGTCGTCCAATGCCTCAGGAAGTATTACTAGTACCATTCGGCCACCAGGCCAACTTTCGCCCAGCTTGGTAGTTGAAGCAATAGTTCTACCGAGAATCTGTGAATCTATGCCTCGTGAACAAATTCACATTCAAAACTTTTCGAAGTGGTCTAATATAAAGCTTGCTGATCCGAACTTCAATATTCCAAGTGATGTTGACCTTTTACTAGGTGCAGATATATTTCCATTAATTCTAACTAGTGGTCAAATTGCAGGTAATGAAAACCAACCTTCAGCAATTAATACCATCTTTGGGTGGATTTTAATGGGTAAAATTTCTAGTTCTCCGCGTAAATCTCTTAGCTCATTTCATAGCACTTTAGAGTTTTCATTGGATAAGTCTATTAAAAAATGTTGGGAACTTGAAGAGGTACCTCAAGTTTATTGATCATCCCAAGAAGATCTTCTCTGTGAGAAATCTTTTGTCGGTAATCACTCGAGGGATCAATCAGGTCGCTATACCGTCGCACTTTCCTTTAAAGATATTGAACCTACATTTTCGGATTCCCGTGCTATTGCCCTTCGTCGTTTTTATTCCTTAGAAAAACGCTTGCTTCATGATTCCTCTCTATCTGAATTATATTCTGATTTCATGACGGATTATTTGAACAGTGGACACATGAAACAAATCTCTCCTCAAGACATTACAAATGCTTCTGATAAAATTTACTACATTCCACATCACAGCGTGATCAAACCAGAAAGCGTCACTACCAAGCTTCGAGTTGTTTTTGATGCATCTTGCAAATCTTCCAATGGTATATCTCTAAATGATACACTCTTAAAAGGGCCGAAATTACAGAACGACATTACAACTATCTTGTTGAATTTTCGTCTACATACTTTCGTCTTTACGGCAGATATAAAACAAATGTATCGCCAAATATTAATGCAGTCTTGCCATAAGGATTATCAAAGAATTCTCTGGCGGTCTTCTCCTACGGAGCCAATTCGAGATTTTAGGTTAAACACAGTTACCTATGGTGTGTCATCTGCACCATTTCTAGCCATTCGTACCCTTCACCAGTTAGCCCAAGACGAAAAACAGCATTTTCCTCAAGCGTCCAAAATTTTGTTGTCCGACATATATGTTGATGACTTAGTAACGGGCTGTTCTTCGTTGGAAGACGCTTTAGCACTTCAAAAAGACCTTATTTCATTATTAGAAAAGGGAGGTTTTTCTCTTAGAAAGTGGACTAGTAATCATCCTAAATTACTTGATATTATCCCTAACGATCATCGGCATCAACAAGCATTATCATTTGATAATGAAGAAAATATGGGAATTAAAATTTTAGGTCTAAAATGGCTTCCGTCAACTGATTCATTTTCATATAGTGTTGAACCTTTAGACAGACCTTGTACAAAACGTACAGTTCTATCGGAGTTGGCTCGTATTTTCGATCCTCTTGGCTTCTTGGCTCCTCTCTCCTTCTTTGCCAAACATTTGATTCAATATCTATGGAGTTTGGGGTTGGAGTGGGATCAGACACCTCCCCCTGAGGTTTTGAATCGTTGGAGTCAATATAAAAGAGAACTACCTAATTTATCGTCATATAATATTTCTCGTCTCATAAAACCATATAATTTTTTATCATGTGATCTCCATGGATTTTGTGACAGTTCCGAGAAGGGTTATGCAGCTGTCATTTATTTTCGTTTTGTATGTGAAGATGATCAAGTTGTCATTTTTTTCGTGTGTGCAAAATCCAAAGTAGCTCCTTTGAAGCGAATTTCTCTACCCCGTCTTGAACTTTGCGCCGCAGTACTTCTTTCGAATCTTATAGCATTCGTTCTAAAAACGTACTCCGGAAAACTACACTTTACTAATATTTGTGCCTGGTCAGACTCATCAGTGGTCTTGTCTTGGGTTAAGTCTTCTCCTCATCGCTGGAAATCGTTCGTAAGTAATCGAGTAAGCCATATACAGGACAGGGTCTCTCCTTCGTCATGGTATCATATTCGATCATCCGAAAATCCTGCAGATTGTGCGTCCCGAGGCCTGATGCCATTAGAATTACTCAATCGCCCTTTATGGTGGGCGGGGCCACATTGGCTAAAACTTTCAAGTCGCTCATGGCCGGTCAGTGATATCGAAAACATGTCTGTATCAAATGAAGAAGAAAGAAAAGTGGTTCTTTCTCTTACGGTCTATTCAGATGCATGGGATATTTTGTTGAAAAAATTCTCTTCATTGTCTAAAATTAAACGTATAGTTGCGTATTGTTCTCGCTTTTGTCATAACTTCATACATCCTAAGGATAGGAAAACATCTAATTTTAACTTTTTCGAACTTCATCAAGCTCTTGTCTTCCTGATTAAATATTCTCAACATATGACTTTTAAAGAGGATATAGCTAACATTCAAAGGGGAAAACTTGTTTCCAAACCACTACGTAAATTATCACCCTTTCTAGATGAAAATGGTATTCTTAGGGTGGGCGGTCGCCTCGTTAATTCTAATTTATCTTTGGATCAGAAACATCCCATGTTATTGTCTAGAGATCATCGCTTAACTACTCTTATTATTGAAGATACTCATCATGAGAATTGCCATCCAGGCCTCCAAACTTTACAATATATACTTTCTCAAAATTTCTGGATATTGAACCCTAAACGGGCAATTCGTTCTGCCTTATCCAAATGTTACAAATGTTTTCGAGTCAATCCCAGGCCGGTAGAACCCTTCATGGGAAATTTGCCACCACTTCGAATATCGCAATTAAAACCATTTTCATGTGTTGGTGTGGATTTCGGCGGGCCATTTATTATAACTCTAGGAAAAACTCGAGGAGCTAAAACGCAAAAGGCGTACTTGTGTCTCTTTGTTTGTTTTGCCACTAAGGCACTTCATTTAGAGTTAGTTTCAGACCTAACCTCAGAGGCTTTTCTAGCCGCCCTCAGGCGATTTATAGGTAGGCGGGGACGTTGTTCTTATATTTATAGCGATTGTGGCACCAATTTCGTTGGAGCTCACAAATATATCGCTGAATTAATGAAAACCGCTGTAGAAACAGAAAAATTGGAATGGCATTTCAATCCGCCTACGGCTCCACATTTTGGTGGTTTATGGGAAGCCGGAATTAAATCCGTAAAAACCCATCTAATTCGCGTGATAGGACAGCAAATTCTGACATATGTAGAGCTTTCCACAGTTTTTATACAAATTGAAGCCATGCTAAATTCGAGACCCATTTCTCCTTTAAGTTCTGATCCTAATGACCTGAAGGCATTGACTCCCGGTCATTTTTTAACTTTGGAACCTCTTACTGCATTGCCTGATAAAGATATAACTGACATACAATTAAATCGTTTGACCAGGTGGCAGCTTTTGCAGCGTTTGCACCAAAACTTCTGGCAGCGATGGCACCGAGAATATTTGAATACATTAATGCAGCGAAATAAATGGACTAAAGTAAGTTCATCTATTTCACCCGGTGTCCTCGTCCTAATAAAGGATATTAACGCTCCTCCCTTGACCTGGCGGCTTGGTCGCATTGAAAAAATTCATCCCGGGACTGATGGGATCGCGCGTGTTGCCACTGTTCGAGTTGGTACAGGAACAATGCAAAGACCTATGGTAAAGCTTTGTCCTTTGCCAAATCAACAACAATAAAATACAAAACTTGTGTTTTATGGTGGGCGGTATGTTCAGGCTGTACGCCCTGTATGTAAGTATATTAGTATTTTCTTTCTATGTTCAATTTATATCGTTATTTATAAAATATTTAAGGGGGTTTATTGTTCATTATAATATTAATTACATTAATTACCATTGTTTACGGACTTGCTATAGAGAAGCCTTTTTGTTAGTTATTTTTTCTTTTATTACTTTTTTTCGCGCTGATACGGTTGCAGGCAGCAACGCCTGGGACTCGACCCCGAACTTTCACTGAAGTAAGGTGTGTTCCGTTTTCAGCCGTTTTACGCTAAAGCCACATTAAAATTAAAATTAATTTTCTAATTACGATAATATATTGTGTAGTGTACACCAATCAAACAAGAAGAGCGGCCGCTGGTCCATACTGCATCGTCCGAATTGCATTGGAGGCGGTAAGTTGTCTTGCAACCAAACGTATTCAAGTTTTAACACGAATTTTGTAATACAGTCCATTTTGTTTAAATTCATTCCCAAACAATCAAGAATAGCATATTTTAAAATAATTTATAACAGAGTTCGCAAACTAATTCTGTTATTGCTTAAATAAAATACTGGAGATATTTTTTTGTACAGTTGCATTTGAGTATTAATTCCATATTCAGTAACATGTTATTTTTAGACTTACACTGTAGTATTGCCACATTAAACAAATTTTCGTCAAGAATAAAATTCTTAAAATACTTATTTTCATAAATTTTAGCCTCATTTTAATTTAACTGCCTTCTAATTTAACAAACGTAAACAAGTCTCATCGAACATAAACGCAAAACGCTTCTGCAAATTTTCGTTTCTTTTTTTTATTTAAAAATTTATCTATATTTATTTATTTATTTTTTTATTAGATACAACCACCCAACAGGTAACCAGTTACAGGGTGGGAACAATTACAATAATAATGTATATAACGTACAAATATACTACAGATCAGTAGAATATAATACAATACACAGAATGTAGTTATAGAAAACAGAATAGGTGAAAAAGACAGATAAAACAGAAAAGATACAATTATCATACAAATAGTATTAAGCTTATTATACACTAATATTCATGTTATACAGATAATAGATCTTTTATCGAGGCAAGGCTACAATTAAATATATCAAGCTCATTTTGCAGCTAATTATAATTTTTACACATAAAATATATGGGTGAAGTTTTTAATAGATTAGTCCGAGAGGTAACGAGATAAAAAGTTCCACGATTTCTCCTTTCTATACGAGGTACTCGAAAACATAGTTGTTCCAAAATAGATTAGCAATCAAAGATATTGTGAATAATTTTATATAAGAATACCAGTGCCATTCTTCTGTTTTGTAGACTCGATATGTGAAACCTTTATATATATACCTAACCTAACCTAACCTAACCGATTGTAGGATAGTTGCCATCTTCAACAAAACATAAATACTTAACCAGACGACGCTGGATGTTCTCTATATTGTTTATGTATGTAGCATATATCGGAGACCATGCCAGTGAACAATATTCTAGTTTCGACTGCACAAAGGAAAAATATAACAGTTTCATAATGTCCGTATTATTAAAACCCTTACAATTCCTAATTACGAACCCTAAGTTTTTTAACGCTGACGATACAGTTAAGTTCATATGCTCATTGAAACTTAGATTTCTGTCAAAAGTAACACCAAGATTTTTAATGATATCAGGTCTCTGTAACTCTTGGTTATTTAAATGGTAATTGTAGGTGACATAAGTGCGGGCTCTACAAAATGTAAACGCGTTGCATTTAGATGCATTAAGAGGTAATTGATTTAATATACACCAATGATTTATCTTATCCAAGTTATTCTGCAGCTTATCACAATCTGTCTCAATTTCAATTACATGATAGATTTTCAAGTCATCTGCGTATAATAGACTTGAAACATCCAGGTCTATAACAATATCGTTAATAAAAATATTAAACAGTAGTGGTCCCAGTACCGATCCCTGAGGAACACCTGAGCTAGCTATAATATCAAAAGACTTGTAACCACGGTATTCTACATACTGTCACCTGTTTGTTAAATATGAAGTGATTAAATCTAATAATGCTAACGATAATCCGAAATTACTTAGTTTCTGTATCAGAATACCGTGGTCCAAGCGATCATATGCTTTGGAAACATCAGTATAGATAATGTCAACCTGTTTGTTGTCATCCAGTTTTTCGGAAAGATATTGTGTAACACAGGTTAGATTAGTTTCAGTGGATCTACCTGGTACAAATCCATGTTAATTTGTTACGATCTGATTTTGTACGTGCCTGGATAATGACGCATTCAAGGTAAACTTAAAGGTTTTTGCAAAATTGCAAATTATTGTTATTGGCCTATAATTCTCATCACTATATTTGTTATCTTTCTTATAAACAGGACATAAACGAGAATACTTCCATACATCAGGGAATACCTGTAACTTTAGGGACAGATTAAAAATTATTTTAAGGGGCAGGGCGAAGACATGTGCACAGTCCTTAACTATAAATGCAAGTATATTGTCTGGACCTTTAGTAAATTTGGGTTTTATCTTCTTAAGCGATTTTAGCATGTCCGATTCCGAAAACGTCGTTATGCATAAATTATTACTGTTTACATCACCACAGGGGGGATATTTATTGCTGTTATTATTAGGATTAAGATAAGCCGATTGAAAAACGGTTCCAACAATATTTTGAGGACTTTATCAGGAATAGCGCTACTATTCCTTTTACTGTTTATATATGACAAAATTTTTTTTGGATCATTTTTTATATTATTTTGAATATTCAATAAATAATTTTCATATGATTGTTTTATGTCCTGCTTTATTTTCTCTCTTATGTTTCTGAATTTATTATAATCATCTTCACTTTTTGTTTGTTTATACTTTCTCCTCTGAATATTTTTTTTCTTTATATCTCTTACAATATCATTTGTGTACCAAGTTGGGTATTTGGTTTGTTTGGGAATAGATTTAGGCACAAATTGATCAAAAATTTCAGTTAGTTGAGAGTAAAAAGCAGTGCAAGCCATGTTAACATCATTTAGTTCAGTTGGAAATGACCAGTTTATCTGAAATAGATTTTCATATAAGAGAGGGTAATTGGCTTTTTTAAAGTTATATATTTCCGTTAAATTACATGGGAACTTCTCAGGATGAGAATTAGTAATTTCTAGTGATATTTCTAAGGGGGGATGATGTAAATCCTCTATTAATAGACACTTTAATGATCTGTTTACGTCACAATTTGCATTTGATAGTACCAAATCAAGAGTAGTCTCATTAGTATTTAGTACATTATTAAATTGTTTGAGGTCAAGGTATTCAGAAACGTGTTGTACAGCAGCTACACGACTGCTTGGTATAATATTTTGATTGTTATACTCTGGGACATTAAAATCTCCTATAAAATAAATATTTTCATCGTTTAAATAGTCTAGAGACTCAATACATTCAAAAAGACCTTGGTAGGATGCATACGGTAAATTTGGGGGGATATAAAGGATGAAAATGAAAATATTTTGAAAATGAAAGGTCACTTTAACACCAACGATATCTATTTGAGTAAATATCTCACGTATAAGACTGACATTAAGTACTTCATAAATATACTTAATATTTAGCGCAATTAGTACACCGCCGCCTTTACTTTTATTAGTGTCCGTAAAGTTCCGGTCACACCGTATGATATAATAATTAGAGGACAATATTTCTGTATTCAGAACTTGCGAGTTTAGCCAAGTCTCTGTGAAAGCATATATATCATAATGGCATGCCATAGAGTCAAGAAATAAGTCTTTTAATTTTGTGTTCAACCCGCGTACATTTTGATAATATATGTTTATGATATGAGTTGGTGAAGAGGCAGTGGTTTCGATTGGGGTTAGTGTTATACTCGGACCATTGTTATTTGAAATATTCTTATTTGTTTTCACGCCTAGTTATGCAGAAAATGACATTTTTGCCTTAAACTCATTAATTTTTTGTTTATATACGAAACAGTTGTTGTCCCATGCAGCATGTTCGACATTAAGCTCAAGTTTATTAGTAATAGAGTAATCTAAACAGTTGGGGCACTTTAATAATTGATTATCACAATCTTTTACACTGTGATCACCAGCACATATTGGGCACCGCATTTTAGATTTACATTGCTCTGATATATGATTAAAACCGCTACATTTGAAGCACCTTCGTATATCAATAGAATCGTAAACATTACATTTACTCCAATCCAATAAATAACTTACCTTCTCCATCAGACAAGATTTTGTTATAGAAATTTACGTCGACTTGCATAATGGCTTGATATAATTTATATTTTTTTTCACAATTTCAAGATTTTATTCAAACTTTTCACCAATTAGATGTTTGTTCTGAAACTTGATATATTCAATTAAGTCACTTTCTTCCAGATTCTCTGACATTCCTACTATTCTCACACGTGGATTTAAGGTTTTAACGTCCTTGATGTCATAATTTTGATTCAGTTTGCTCATAGCGATTTTCCTAAGTTTCGTAACTTCTTCTGCACTAGAACATCCTACTAGGATACCACCATCTTTGATATTTTTTACGCTTGAGATATTAATGTTATTTTTCACAGGATTTACATTGCTGAGAATATCCGTCTTGGTTTCTGAGTTTTTTTGCGTCTGGTCTTTAGGTTTTATTATGATAGCCGCTCCAGTCTTTACAGCAGAGGAATAGCTTTTTTTAATTTCAACTTTTTTTTCGGCATTTACATCACATATAACTTTGGCAGTAGAGTGAGTTAAATTTATCTGTCATTTCTTGCACAAGTATTTTGAATTTTTCTTCCAGCAAAGTTTCCAGATGTTCGAGATCACAAGTCGGCAGTTTTTTTAAACAGTTCTCACATCCCCAGGATAGCGAAAAATATTTGGTCACTGCTGCTAATATTTCGTTTGGTATGTCGACACATTGGATATGTTAACACGTTTTACAGAAACCATTGCAAGTAACGGCTGGCTTCTTTGTCGTAATCCCGCCATTGCAACTTCCACACTTTTCACTCATTTCACTAATTAAATAATTATTATTGTCAAATGCATTTAGATATGACGCACTTATAAATTTCACGTGGCAATTTGGGAATTCCTTGGGATAATAAACTCACTAACTGCTTGCCCGGCCACTGCTTTAGACACCGGTAAATACGTGCGTCTCGTTTGAACGAATTGAACAGATTCTCTGTAGAAGTGGGTGGCATATTATAGTTTTTCCAAATGGAAATCTGCGATTTCTGGGTTCATATTTGGTACAATTATCCCAACTTACCTCAATCCAAAAATGAATTGCAACAAAGCAATTCTAATTCCAAGGCTTGCCGGAATATTATAGATCTTTCTTCAGTTAAAATTATTAATTAAGTTATTTTCGTGCCCTCCCTGCCTGTTGCAGATCAGACATATTAATAAACTGGAAAATATTTTTTCCCCTGCCATGCTGGGCCCATGGAACCAGAAGCGAGTTTTCTAAATCGGCCTAGCTGGTCCCATGGGACCAGCAATAAATGCTTACACTGCCAGGCCGCTAGTCATTATGAGTTACATATTCTACGTATGAATGGACCAGCGCGGCCCAGAAGGTGAGCCGTATATAGTTGGTTTCCTAGGTTGCCGACACTTATTGACTGTGATCCCCCATAATAATAAACTTTCCTGTTCGATTTTTTTGCCTTATTGACAAACATCTACCGAGGTGGCTCATGGGGTGTGATAAGTTCGGTCTCTTGGTAGTCATTTAGCTGTGTTTGTCCTTCTACCATTACAATTCACCGAAGTTGTCTAATTTATTCACTAATACCATATCCTGTATTGAAAGATTTAAAAACTGTCCCTAATTATCAGAACAACGCCTATATACGCTGCATGTTGTGATGAGTGATCTATTTTCTTTAGTTCAAGCTGTGTTAATCTGTCATTTCTTATGTTCGCTACATTTATATAGCATTGTTAACTGTCACCTTCACCTCGAGTTTAAATTTGTTTGAAAATATCTTCTATGGAAGGTAAGTTACTGAAAAAATTAAATTGTTTCTATCTTGCTTCGACAGCATGTGGTCCATCAGGGGTGCATTGTTAGACGTAAATAAGTTTGTGGGCCTAATGTAAACTCAGATATCACAGGTACCAATTTGGAAAGCCATTTCAGGAATACCGAGTATATACGGTATTTCTAATGATTACGAGTATTAATTTTGTACTCACCATGTCTTCAATCTCTAAAGCATAATTTTGTATATAGAGAAAAAATTGCCACCAATGATCTTTGCAAGGTTGAGCGAAGTAATCCGTTCCAAAACTGTATATAGGTCCTGATCCTAAGTGTTTAAAGACTGATATGATAACCAGATAGATCATAAGCATGGCTGGTGTAATCCTAAAATGACAATTTATTGTATATTTTTAAGACGACTTAAATATAGGGTGTCCCAGAATTGAGTTCCTGGTTGGGAACCTTTGATTCCTCAGCTCACATTGTGCCCATATAATTCAACTTACCTTAGTTTAAATATGCATCCCTGAGGAACTACATCCTCTTAAAGTGAGACCGAAAAAATTTTTTTTCCAATAACTTCGTTACATAGAAGATACAATTTTCAAATTTTAATGGGAGCTGTCTCTCTATAAGTACCGGTCTTCTATTCATATCTCAAAATAGCCTTCATTCGCCATTACAATCAGCCCACAAAACATTCGTCCCATCATAAGTCCAATTTACATATTCTAGCCACTTGCCGCTATCTTCATTTCAATTACCCTAAAATTGGCGTTCGCTCCGTCAACGCCGGCGATGCAATACCCTGAATATGACTTTAATATAACATCCAATATGGATTGAAGTACGCCTCATAGCGTTACTTCACGGGACCAATTCAATTTAACATTTTATTCAGACGGTTACCGTTCATATTTCTAAAACAAAAATAGATTCCCCTGGCATTCATATATCAAAAATTCCCATTTTTCATCGCCGTTTTATTGATATATTTTTAGATTCAAAATTCCAAAATTTTGCATTAATTGCGCAACATTTCACAACTCGGGCCCCATAGAGCGGCTGGGGAAAGACCCAGCTCTCATCCAGCCTTCCGCAAGCCAAGTCTCCATCTTCAGTATAAATAAAGGAGCACGCCAAGTTCCCGGCGAGCTGTGTTTCTCCGGTGTATATAGCGATAACAAATCCAGTGCCCGTGCATCTTCCTAGGCAGATCTTAGTAAAAAAGTAATTTCTTAAAAAAATCGCCCTAGTGCATAAAATTTATAAAATACAATCACCGTTGCGCATTAAAATAAAAGTGAATTTTCGCTGTTTCAATAAAACAAATAAAACCAAACCCAAGGCAAAATTTCAAGTGTCGATAAGTTAAACTATTTATATCGTGTAATCAAATTTAATTTTAAGTGAAGCAAATAATCAACTCGCTTAAATAAATATCTGTTCGTTGTCGTTAAAAAATAAAGTGTTTAGTTTAAACTAGTGTAAAAATAATATACAGGGTTTAGCCTTGGACCCAGTCAGCTAAATTAAAAATTATAAAAGTGCTATTAAAACTCAATTAAACAATTTCAAGTGAAAATTAGCTCTGAAACATATACAAGGCGAAGCATTTAGCCCGTTCCAGCCGTTTAAGAACTAACCACCTGGGGGGGTTCTGATTAAATTGGAAATTGTTTGGTGTGTTGTGAACATGGTTTTTATGTTATTGGATTTCAGGACTTTTCAAGGTAACTATTACAAACAAGTGAAAGGAGCTCCAATGGGATCACCTCTGTCCCCCGTCATAGCCAACACCTATATGGACAACTTCGAAACCCAAGCCCTGCATTCATCCGAACTGAAGCCTACTTGCTGGCTAAGATACGTAGATGACATCTTCGTTATCTGGCCACATGGTAGAGATTCTTTAAACAACTTCCTGTCTCACATTATATACACCCTCAGATCCAGTTCACTATTGAAATCGAAAACAATTGTTCTCTCCCTTTCCTAGACGTCCTCATTACAAAACAAAAGAACAATCAATTCTCCTACTCTGTGTACAGAAAACCAATCCACACCAACCGGTACCTTAACTCAAAATCACACCATCATCCATCACAAATAAATTCCGTTGTCAACACTCTTGTAACCAGATCCCCCAGACTAACAGACAATCACAACAGACAATTCGAACTACAAACATTACAAGAAGCACTTCTACAAAACGGTTACGGCAAAGGACATATAACGCGATCCAAAAACAAAGCACAAAATCCTTCCCAAATTCAACAGACAGAAACTCTTCCTCAGCAAAAAGCCTTCCTATCCTACATCAAAGGTGTCACAGACAAAATTTCAAAAGTCCTAAAATCCAATAACATAAAAACCATATTCACAACACACCAAACAATTTCCAATTTAATCAGAACCCCAAAAGACCAAATACCTAATGATTCCCACGGTGTATACGAAATACCTTGCTCAAACTGTCCCCAAACCTACAGTGGACAAACCAACAGACGGATTAACAATAGAATATATGAACATCGTCTTGCAGTTAGAAAATCCGATCCCACATCATCACTTGCCCAACACCGCCTTCTAACAGGCCATAATATAGACTTCGATAACACCAAAACCATAGCACCATCATTTTTCCAGAAACCGCGAATCATCCGCGAAGCAATTGACATTGAAAAACGTCCCAATTGTCTAAACAAAAGGGATGACGGTCATCGTCTTCCAGTCGCTTGGAAATCATTGATCTCCAGGCTAGCCCCACAATATTCATCCACACCTCATAATCCTGATAGCAGCCGTTCTACTCTGATGCCTCCATCAAAAGACCCTCAACCCCCCATCACTCTTCCACCCACAGACAGCTTTCGTATAAATAACACTTCGTCCGATACTGCCAGCGAGTTCGCTCTAAGGAGTAGGCAGATTGAGGCCTTAGAGACGGATCGTGGTGAGATCTGGGGAGTAGGCAGATTGAGACCCCGGAATCGAATCAGTTCCACGAACTCCTAGCATTATTTTCTTTGACAATTTTTATTTGACCCACTTATATATATATATATATATATATATATATATATATATGTTCCGAGAAGCTTCCGCGGTCGTTGGTATGAAAAATACTAGGTTCTTGGGTTGAACCGCGTCTGAGATTGTTAATGTCTCGACGTTTCGGCTCCCGTTTTGGAGCCATTTTCAAGAGAAAAAGTGAGTCAAGTAAAAATTGTCAAAGAGAATAATGCTAGGAGTTCGTGGAACTGGTTCGATTCCGGGGTCTCAATCTGCCTACTCCCCAGATCTCACCGCGATCCGTCTCTAAGGCCTCAACCTGCCTACTCCTTAGAGTGAACTCAGCGAGCAAATACCCCGACCTGCATTGAATTATACCTTGAAAATCATGAAAGATTGGTAGCCAATGTCATTTGTCAATTCCCTGATCAGACATAGACCGGTTTCGAACTTATTAGTTCTCATCAGTATGCCATAGGTCATGGAACAGACAAATGACAGTGGCCAACCTGCTAGTCTTATACAGACTAATGTGTAGTGGTGAGAGGTAAGTGAATCCTCTCATGTGGTCTAATGCTACTATACACCAGACATCATAGATGCATCCATGGTGTATAGAGACTTTTGCAAGTACCGGGAGCGGTGACCTTCGACCCTTGGTGGACTTAACCTATATACGCAGGTGGGGGTATTTGCCCGTTGAGTAGTTGTTTCCTGCATATCATGTATAATAACATTATATAGATTAAGTCCACCAAGGGCTGAAGGTCACCGCTCTCGGTACTTGTAAAATGGCAAGTCGCTATACACCATGAAGACATATATATATATATGTATATATATATTTTTTTAATATCAATTAAAATATAAGAAATTTTCGTTTTTTCCTCTATTTGTATTTAACATTTATTTGCAATTCTAGAACAAAATTTTGTAATAACAGAAAAGTATAGTTTATTTAAAAAAAATACATTCATAACAAATGCTCCACATGGCTTCCACCTGCGTCAGTACACAAATTAATACTTTTATTAAAATTTTCTGAAATATTAACCAAATATCAAGGATTATCGTTTTTCCTCTGTAGGTGCTTGTGAAACAAAAACCTGCCGCGTTGTCATGACAATACCAAACTTAATTCATTAGTAACGTCAAGAAATAGCAAGTATAAGTTTTATTTCGGTAATTTACCAGAAACGAGTTGAAATTTGTATCATGAATCAATTTGAGAATGAAGAATATGTTGATATGCATTTGACATATGGAGATATGAAGTATAATTCTCGACCCGCTGAACGAAGATACAGGCAAAAGTACCTAAACAGGACACAGGATCAGTGTGTCCTTTGAATAATACTAGGGGTAGGACTTCTGCAGTAAATCCCGATTACGAGGAAATGATTTTGAATGCTATTGATGATAATTCTGAAATAAGTATCAGAAGGTTATCGGCAATGCATCAGGAGTATTCAAGGGATATTTTGAGAATTATAAATAAACAACAACAATACCCGTTTCATTTTCAAAAAGTACAAGCTTTATTATGACGAGACTTTCCACCTCGGTTTCAGTTTTCACAGTGGTTACGAAACAAACAAAATCGAGATAAAATTTTTTTTCCCGAATATTATTCACCGATGTAGTAGCATTCACGAGGCATGGAATATTTAATCTACATAATGTTCATCACTGGTCATCTGTTGATGAAAATCCTTGTGTCATAAAGCAAACGAAACAACAGCAGAAATTCTCAATAAATGTGTAGATAGGTATAGTTAAAGATCAACTCATAGGTCCAGTTAAATTACCAAACCCCCTAAATGGACAAGAGTACTTACACTTTTTGCAAAATGGTTTACTACCTTTGGAAATACGACGTATTTATGGTTCATGCACGATGGTTATGCTGCTCATTTTAACATTAGTGTGCGACGGTTTATTGAGTTTATGGAAACTATTAGATTGACAGAGGCGGACCCACTGCGTGGCCAGCCAGGTCGCCAGATTTAAATCCTTGCGATTTTTGTATTTGGGGTTATTTAAAAACTACTGTATACTCTATTCCAATTGACACTAGGGAGTAACTTTGGCAGCGTATACAGAATGCATGCGATGAATTTAGAGGGAATTTACATATTTTTTTAACTAATTCGCTCATCGTTGAGGAAGAGAATTGATTTGTGTACTGAAACAGGTGGACGACATGTGGAGCATTTGTTATGAATGTAATTTTTTTGTACTTTTCTGTTATTACAAAATTTTGTGCTAGAATTGCAAATAAATGTTAAATACAAATAGACGAAAAAACGATAACTTCTTGTATTTTGATTCATATTACAAAAGTTTTTAAGAGTTCTTTTTGCAGCTCTATGCTCTATTCTCTGTAAAAATGTTCAAGTATTCCGTAATTTTACAGAGTGATTAAACAACCAGTCAAATATTAATTATTATGAAAAAAAATTGAGAAACAAAATATATTTTGTTATTAGCAAGCTGAAATATAGATATTAGAGAGTATTTATAGAGAGATCGCTCCAATCAAAATTTATAAATTTTATCTTCTATATAACGGAAGTTATTGCAGAATTTTTTTTCCGTATCATTTTAAGAGGATTTAGTTCCTCAGGAATGCCTAAGGTAAGTTGAGTTATACAGGCCCAATATGAACTAAGGAATCCTAGGTTACCGTCCGGAAACTCAGTTCTAGGACACCCTGTATACATAATATTAACATTGTTTTTAAAAATATAATTAATTTATATGAAGCAATTTTCTTAAAGGGATTGTAAGTGTTTATTATTACGACTTTAGAACAAGAACTGCAATTTCATAATTATGAATATCAAACTAATAATTTAAATACGAAATTTATAGCAGGTTATTCCGATTATAGTTTTTAAGAATATATTTTTCTTACCTCAAATAACGGTGTATATACATACGTGGTACGGACATAATTTGATCTTTTAATGGTTTCGGTTTTTGCTTCAAATATTGGAAGGCTAGTAAATATCCAGATATGAAGAAGAAGGTATCTACCGCTAGAGGAGCTGTTGTGATATATCCTGTATACCTTTTTCCGAAGTACTAAAAATTTCAAAAGACAAAAGTAATAGCATATTATCGTGTTAGATGTCTCTATAATAATAATAATATTTATTGTTCATGAGACCAGTTACAGTGGTATTGAGCTCAACACAAACACAGTTAAATTTAAAACATTAAATGAATAAGTTAGAAAGTCTTAGTACTATAAAAACATTAAATCAGTCACAGGTTAAGGAAAAATAAATACATAAAAAAATATTTAAAAAAAAAGATTTTATTTAAGTGCTCTAAAAAAGTAGAAAATAAACTTTGAAGTAAATCAAACTCATCATTTTGTTACAGTATATATATTTTTTTATGGTATAAAAACTTGTCTCGAGATTTTCCTATGTAAAGAAGATTGCTTGCGACAGGCTTTTATATCATAAAAAATTTATATAATGTAACAGAATGGTGGGTTTGATTTACTTCAAAGTTTATTTTCTACCTTTTAGAACATTTAAATAAAATCTTTTTTAAAAAATATTCTTTTACATAATTTTGTTTTTTAATTTTTAGTCTTTTGATATACTGTAATCCCAAGATATTGATTTTGAGATGAATTGGATCATAAACGGTAAAGTCGTCGGCCATCTTGAACTACATTTTCGACTAGAAATTCGTAATCCGCGACCCCGAAAACCCCCAGATATAGATTTTGATTGATTTCGATCTAAATGACAAAAGTCGTCAGCCATATTGGCGCCGCCATTTTGAATTTCTGAATTTTTACTAAAAATTCATAACCCCCGGCCTTGAAAACCCCCAGATATCGATTTTGAGTTGAATCGGATCTTAAGCGGTAAAGTCGTCCGCTATCTGGAAGTTGCCATCTTGTTTTTTCTTATATGAAAATGTTAAAGTGTATTGTCACTGGACTTATACATATTTGCAAAATTTCAAAGCTCTCTTAATTAGAACTAACAAAATTTTGATTGCAAGGTTTGACCTAAACAAATTAACAAACATTGCAAGTTTAATAAAAGCTTTTAATAAAAAACAAAAACCATTAAGCACCTAATTATCTAAGAACACAATCCATATGTTCACAAGTATTATAAAAAATATGATAACCAACGGTAGAATAAGTTGCCCCTACATGGATGATAATTGCAAAATATTACCTGAATGTAACTGCAATTTCTCTACAATGTAAAAGTGGAATTTTATTGGAATGCCATTTAATGTTGATTTTTCAGGCACCTTGGTACCTTTCGACCAAAAAATATGACCTTCAGAAATGCTCTTAACAGAGTTGATTACAAATCCATTTGTAAAAAATCGCCAGGGCACAAATGAAAAATCATTAAATTCTCTATAGAATTTCTATTTTTAAAACAAGTAAAGAAACGAACTTTTACATAGGCTTATACGAAAGTAAAAAAAACTTCGTATTTTCTCCATTCGACAGCAACTGAAAATAAATAATTTTTCGTATGTTTTTCTGATAACGGTATTTCTCAAACTACGTTTATCAAATAAACTATTCTTTATAAAGATATGAGGTATATCTTCTAGATTATGACGATTATTGGGTCTAATAACACAGATATTTAATATGTTCAGCGTGATGTTACTTTTTCATGCTTAATCCGCGAATTGAAATTATCTGAATCCAGTCGCTTAATCCCCTTATTTACCTGAAATCATTCCCATACTCAACATACATTTTCGTTGACCTGGTTCCATCATGTGGTAACAATATCATTTGAAATTTGAGAACAGCTAAATGGATAATTGTTGGGGTAGCACTTCTTGATTATGTATAAGAGAAAACCTTTCTCTGTCAAATTTATAATTGAAGATATTATTAAATTTTTTTTGGACCTTCTCTAATCTAGTAGTGTGCTTAAAGTAATAGAGATATTATGAACCAATGCTTAAAATTTCTTCTAACTAAACATTACACAAAGTTATATAATATGATATATCTAAGAAAAATTGATAATATAATATTGTATATTTTTAAGCCATCGACATATAATAAAAAATCAGAGTATTTAAAACATCGGTCAATGTTATTACAAATTGAAAAATAAAGAAGAGGCCGAATTGTGATCCATGGGGCATACCAGACCTGACATTTATTTATTTAAAGATGGTAGCGTTACTTTTGACCATCTGACATATTTGAAATGAAGTTAGTTAATTTTTATCTGTAATGGCAAAAACCAAATTCAAATAAACCTAATTTACCTAATTATAGTAGGCAAAGAATTTTATATGCCTTCAATTTAGTATCAGTTCATATAAATTGAAGTTACGGGAAATAAGTTGGTTTGAGACATTTGCTTTCTAAGTATATTATTTTACAGAAGATCATATTGTAAAGTGCTGATTTTAAATAGCTCTCAATGATTCCGTCCTTCCATTATACTTTATTGACATTTTGTAGGTAGAGCTCCGGTTTTAGATTCATTTACGGACATCTGTGCAGGGCTCAAAAAAAATCTTTGTATAATGAACGTCCAAAACCCGTTTAACTAAATATTTGCAACGTACCAGCTATCACGGAGAAATTTCCTTTACAATACTTACAGAAGACATATCGTCCGCATTCATGACGTTCATATTTGACCACAACGTAAAACCATGGCCGGCTACAATCCACATTATACTAAATGCTTTCATTCCATGAAATGTTAATATCTGGTCTTTGGAACTTTTTGAAACATGTAATAATTTTTTTCCATTAGAGAGCACAGAAAATGCCAGAAGTAAGGGATGGAAATGATCTAAAAACAACATATTTTAAACACTCATATTTAACTGCATAACTTTTTACTTACTGGATTGCGTTTGATTTAAGTAAATGTCATATATTGTGGAAGCGACCATTAAAAGGATAACTACTATAAATATTATTCTGGAAAATAAAATAAAATATTAAAATCTACAGAACAATTCGTATCCCATTTAATAATGTTACTGCTAATCAATTAATATTTCTAATTTTGCTGGCTGCCGCTTTTGATATTTTTTGCCAACTCGCTGTTTATTCAATATATATTTTTCCAAACATGTTTGTCAACCTGTGATCTACGAATTTCCTAATTAATATTAATATACATCCAATCTTACACTGAATGGTTTGGACGATTCAGGCGCATAAAATGCTAACAGGATACTGTAAATTCAGTTTTTGAAATTTTTATCACGGTTTGCTGATTTTGTTTTTAAGACATTAGATCGTAAAGTGTTACTCTTTTGAAAAACCATTCATCACTTATAAAGTGTAGCTTCTTTCTTTTTATTTACTACTATCTTAATTCTCTTACTTATTATCATCACGAATAGTGCATTCTGTAAGTCGGACAGGAATATGAATTTTTTCAAGCCTAACGAAACTATGCCCCCCCCTCCCGTTTTCGAGGATGCTGAATACGATGGCGGTGGTAAAATTTCTGTCTGAGGTCACCCCACTCCTCAAACGGCCGAAAACAACCCCCGAAAATGGTGAACCGTGTATCCGCCGTCTCCTACCAGCCGAACCTGTGTTGCTCCTGTTTTTGAGGATCTTAGCACGATGGTATTGTCGAGACCCCTCCTCGATTCACTCCAACCCTCAAAACGGCCAAAAACCACCACCGACAGGGGTAAACCACGGATAGGCCGTCGTTTCTCAACTAAGCCCGTGTTAGTCCCCGTTTTCGGGGATGCTGAGCATGAAAAAAATATCGCGACCTCTCCTCGCTCAGCAAACGGACAAAATATCATTACACTCTTGCTTCTTCTCTTACTTCTTACTAAACGGGCAAAATTATCATTATACTCGTACTTTTTTGATTTTTTACGGAAGAGTTTAATTCGAATGTACGTAGGCTCGCTGCGGTGAAGAGTACACACAGGAGCACGTTGAGTAAAGGCACCGGGCAATTATGAACCAAATTTTCATCATCCCCGAAAACGAGGGGAGATAGAGTCTAGTTAGGCTAGGAAAAATTCATATTTTTCGATGTTTTATTCGACTCATAAAATGCACTAGGAAAGAGTGCGTGCAATCGGAGGCACTGCATATTGAACATGAATAATAGGTTAGAAAATATATAAATGAAAGACCTTTATCTCACAAACTCTATATTTAGCTACCGGTTTCGTGGTATAATGCACATCAAGTACAACCACATGTTCAGGGATGAAGACCAACCAACTAAAATAATTACAAGTAGCTGGCACTTCCGCTTATACCGAAAGTCGATAGTCGATACAAACTTGCTTATTTCAAATAGAACACCCTACATATTCTATGGTTTCGAAAAGAGCATGGGATTCTAAGTCGAAAATGTGCAGCATATCCTATACCTAAACCTAACCGTTTCTGAGATATTTGACATTTTATAGAAAATTTGACAGGTGCAACGGTTTGCAAGAACCGGTATAACTTTCTTCGTGTAAAAGATTCTCATTTACTTCTTGTCTCATAAAAAGAACACAAGGAGAACTACGTTCTACAACTGAAATAAATTCAATAATATCATAACAAGTGTTCCGTTTTTCGCCTTACATTTTATCAACTTCAAACCGCGAAAACTTGTTTAGGTCAAATGGAACACCCTGTATTTTTTTACATCAAGTTGTGTAAAATTGAATTCTCCTTTTTCTGATATTAGCATTGTGTGGGTTAAAGTTACAACTTTTTGAAATATTTGCGATTTTATTATAAATTCATGAATTGTTGTAATCATTTCATCAAAATAGCCATGATTAGAAACAATCAGCCATTATCTTATGTCAAAAAATGCCAGCGCGTTTAAATTACACCCACGAAGATATTTTAAATTTGTTTATTATTTGTGGAGAATGTGATAAAGTAATATCAAGAACTTGCAGCACATTTGCTACTCGATATCCAGAAAAACGGAAACCATCAGCAAACACTGTAAAACGAATACTGGAAATTTTTTAAAATTATGGCTCTGTCAAGGCAAAAATGCAAAGAAGAAAGCTTATTGTGGATGACGAAAATATTGAAATAGTCATTCTGGGATATTTTCATGCATTTCCAAGGATGTCATTAAGACAAGCTGCTCTGGAATCGGGACTATGCAAGGATTCAACTCACAGAATCTTATTAAAACATAAGTTTCACCCATTTTCATTTCATATGGTTCAGGGATTAAAAGAAACAGATTTCCTAAGAAGACAGAATTTTTGTGAGTTTATTCTAATAAGGTCTGAAGGTCACGATTCTTATTTGGGAAATATTATATGGACAGATGAAGCAAAATTTACTAAAAATGGACTTTTTAATAGACACAATTCGCATTATTGGAGTGACTCAAATCCTCATATGTTCAGAGAGTGAAACTATCAGGAAAGTTGGCAGTTCAATGTTTACTGTGCCATAAGAAACGATAGAGTGGTGGCATTACAATTTTATCAGAAAAATTTAAACGGTAAATTATATTTTCGCTTCTGCTAATATGTATAGGTAAATTTTTGTTTTTTTTTTAGGTGAAAGATTTGAATATCTTACAAAATTTGTATAATAACTATTTAGAAAATTTACCTCTCGTCGAACATAGAAACCATTTTTTATCAGCACGACGGTGCTCCCCCACATAACGTATATTTAATTAATAATTGTTTACAAGAAACTTTTTATGATCAATGGATTGCCAATAATGGACCTTTCTTATGACCCCCTCGCTCGCCCGATTTATCAGTTCTGGATTATTTCATTTGGGGAACTATTAAAAATAAAGTTTATGAGAGCCCGTTAACAACCATTGAAGATTGTATGCAAGGAGTAAAAAATGCATTTCAAAACATATCATAGGATTCAATTAGAAGGGCTACCCATGAGGAACTAATCCGAAGGTGCGAAAAATGTGTCGAGGCTCGAGGACGGAATTTTGAGCAATTATTAAATTAAAATGAAATCATATTTTAAACTGATCTTATCTCTGCTATTTTAGTTCATGCCATATCTTCAACTCGATTAACACGCATATTACAGTGTTAGTGTTATTGCGTTTTTGTGGATATCGAGTAGCGAATGTGCTGCAAGTTCTTAATATTACTTTATCACATTGTCCATAAATAATAAACAAATTTAAAAACTTGTCATTGGTATAATTTAAACGTGCTGGCATTTTTTGACATAAGGTAATGACTGATTGTTTCTAATCATGGCTATTTTGATGAAAAGATTACAACAATTCATGAATTTATAATAAAATCGCAAATATTTCAAAAAGTTGTAACTTTAACCCCCACAATGCTAATATCAGAGAAAAGGAATTCAGTTTTACACAACTTGACGTAAAAAAATACAGGGTGCTCCATTTGACCTAAATAAGTTTTCGCGGTTTGAAGTTGACAAAATGTAACGCGAAAAACGGAACACTTGGTATGATATTATTGAATTTATTTCAGTTGTAGAACGTAGTTCTCATTGTGTTCTTTTTATGTGACAACAAGCAAGTGAGGATCTTTTACACGAAGAAAGTTCGGTTCTTGCAAACCGTTGCAGCTGTCAAATTTTCTATAAAATGTCAAATATCTCTGAAACGGCCAGGTTTAGGTATAGGGTATGCTACATATTTTCGACTCAGAATTTTATGCTCTTTTCGAAAACTTTAAAATATATAGGGCGTTCCATTTGAAATAAGCAAGTTGGTCTATATCGATCTATTCAGTTCCCGGTGAGACATCCGTGTATATAAATGTTTTTAAATAAGATAATTACTCAATATAGAAAAGAGTAACTTAAAATTTTGAATATAATAACTTACGTTACCCGAAAGTAAAAATATTTGTCCATAAGATAAAAATACAATACAATGCCAATAAACAATACATTAACAAATTAAATATTATTAAGTGTGACAACAGGGAACCAAAACCACATGTTGTGTTTAATAGATTTATAGAGCTCGGATTGCTACTGATATGAAACCTCTGTTGGAGAGTTAGTATTAAGTATACCTGATGCCCTCTACTTATAGATTTAATAAATTATAAATAATAGTAAATAAATACCACAGAAATTAGACAACCTCCAATTCCAGAAGCCAGAGGCTTGTGCGGAAGTGGGTTATACATTGAAAAACGCAGACATTCAACCATTTCCTCTGATAGTGCCAGTACTGGAGCCGGGATTCGAACCCATCCGTGTGATTAAGCACGATTGCCACCTCGCGCCTTAACCAACGCTGTTATCGGCCAGATAATCAGTAAATATAAATAGTAAATATAAATCACAGATATACAAATATGCGATAGAAAGTATACAATTGAACTAAAATCATTAATGAACAGTAGTAGTAGTAGTAGAAGCTAAAAGTTTTATCTGCAACAAAATATGAAAATAAATAACTTATGAAAAAAGTTAGTCAAAAACTCTATGGAGCATAATGTATATATATATATATATATATATATATATATATATATATATATATATATATATATATGGTATATATATATATATATATGAAAATAAACTAATCATCAAAAATAAAAAAGAGAAAGTACATGTAGAATCAAATTATAATTGAGTGTTGTAGATTGTAGATTGTAGATTGTTTTATGGGGTCGTTTGACTTCGAACACCCTTACTTCACTTCGACCTAAAAGATCTTTTATGATTTACCCTACATCTGGTTGTTGCCCAGGATTCCAAGACTTTTTACAAAGCTTGTGATTTTCCTGGGAGCTAATTTCCCTATGTCTTCAGGCATTAATTCCGCCTGTTCTAGGAATTTTAGCCTAATGCAGACTAACACCTTGCATTCACAAAGTATATGTTCCGCAGTTTCAGTTGCAGTATTGCAATATCTGCATTTGTTGTCTACTGCCTTGCCCATATTCTTGAGATGATATCTTAAGGGGCAGTGGCCAGTTAGAAGGCCTGTGATTAGCCTTAATTCGGACTTTTCAAGTTCGAGAAGCCTTGTAGCATTCCTTGTCGAATAAGTTATAAACTTTTTCGCTTGTCTTTGGCTTGGAGTATTCCTCCAGTAGGACTTCTTCTGGTCCTTTTCCCATTCTTGGATCTCCTCCGCTATGTGTCCCTTGGCCAGGCCACAGAACGGTTCGGGTCCAATGAATGGTGCTTTAGATCCTTTTTTTGCAAGGCTGTCAGCAAGTTCATTTCCTTGTATTCCCTCATGCCCTGGCACCCACATCAAGGTAACCTTGTTGTTGTTGGCCAGTTGCTTCAGGGATTGTCTACATTCCCAGGCAATTTTAGACTCAAAGGTATAAGACCTTAGAGCTTTTAGTACTGCCTGGCTATCAGATAACATATAGATCTTTGCCCTTCGGATGCCTTTATTTAGACATACTTGGGCGCACAAATCTATAGCGTAAATTTCTGCCTAGAAGATGGTTGGGGTGTTACCGAGGGCTTTGGATAGCCTACATTTAGGCCCTGCTATGCCCACTCCTACCCCTTCAGCCATCTTAGATCCATCTGTATACCAGATGATAATTGAGTGTTAGGTGAACTAAGATTATTAGATTTGAAGTCTCTAAGAATGTGTAATAACTCTATTAAGTAATTCCCTTTACTGGCTAAATGCAAAACTTCAAAACCAGTTTCTTGATCAAAATTATAGTTTTCAATTAAGAGGTGTTCAGGAAAATGTGAAAAACCAGAATTTAATCTGAGACATCTCAAGTGTTCTTTTAATCTCGTTTTGAAATTTCTATAAGTTCTACCTATGCATATAACTATTACAATATTCACATTTAAGTTTATAGACTCTACATTTATCTAAAAGAGATACCTTTTTTTTATTTTGCGCAAAATAATGATTT
Organism: Leptura quadrifasciata; assembly: GCA_963675555.1. Lineage (NCBI taxonomy): Eukaryota > Metazoa > Arthropoda > Insecta > Coleoptera > Cerambycidae > Leptura > Leptura quadrifasciata. Next base: position 89,561,533 of record OY776678.1, on the reverse strand, counting down.
AAAAATTAGACGCTAAAGACTATATTACAGTGTGTATTAAAAACACTGGCTATTTTATAACTGGTCCTATGTGCCAACGAAAAATATTCTCCATTGTTTATAAAGTTATTTATAGGAGGTTCAACAACATAGGTTAAATTATATGTGATTTTATTCTGGTTTTTTTTGTTAGTATATTATAAATAAAGTTTGGATTAAAGCTATGATGGTGGTAAGTAATTTGTTTTATAATCATTAATTCTCTGTTTCTATTCTGTACTTATTCTATGTGGTAGAACTTGATGTACATTATACCACGAAACGGGTAGCTAAATATAGAACTTGTCGGATAAAGGATCTTTATTTTTCTAACTTAAAATCCATTAAATATGAACTCACATGGATATTGCTTCCCTCATTTTGAAAAAAATAATTACGTCACTCGGGGAAGCCTAATTCAACCATTAATCGAATGTTAATTATTTTTACTTATAAATAGACTTTAGACTTACATTGTCACTATGTCTGAAGCTGTGATATCTGTATTAGTTTCAACGGTTTGGCACAGAGTTTCTAGAAAAAGGGGCGGGAAACCTTCTGACAAGTTACTTGTTATCGTATTGAATTCATCAGCAGAACATCCATCTGGTTTACATACTGCTAACTGATAAAATGACTGCAAAAAAATCAGTATTATAGATTTCCATTTATTTATTTTGGAATTATACATTATGCGAAAATTTGTTCTGACGATAAAAATGTATTGAGTAGAGTATGGCAATATTTCGATCCTATTCATAATAACTAAACAATATCCGAAAACCATTATAAAATGCATTAAATAAACTATAATATCCATAATACTTTGAGCAGAATATTCCGGAAATCAAAATATACTTACAGCCTCGTCTGATACATTTCCAAGAAAGTCAGGAATTACAAGTCCTACAGTACAGTGCTTCCCTAAAATTCGCCCACCGGCGTACTTATGATCTATTGTCATGCACTCATCAAAGTTGCCATAATCCGATCTCGAACCATAGCCTAATCCAGCCCATGGGAATCTTGATGTGGCATCCAACACTGCAATATGAAAAATGTTTGGCAACATCACAAAGATAGTGGCATAACTAAGTGAGCGATATTCACTATTATAACTTGAGAAACACAAAATATCTTTGTCCTTTGTCTTTGCTTTGTCTTTGACTTGGTATTGGTCTTGGTCTTCGCCTTGGTCTTGGTCATCGTCTTGGTCGTCGTCTTGGTCGTCGTCTTCGTCTTCATCTTCTTCTTCATCTTCATCTTCATCATCTTCATCTTCATCTTCATCTTCATCTTCATCTTCATCTTCATCATCTTCATCTCCATCTTTATATCACCCGGAATATTGTTCAAATTGCCTAATGATAAAAAGTACAACTTCTTATGCTTGTTGCAATTCAAACTTTATCTAACAATTTCATTTTCTCGATCTACGAGTCAATCTCGCTAGAGAAATTTCATACAAGCTTATTTTTGCGAGGCGACATCCTAAAGCTGAGCAATTGTGTGTAGTGCTTTTTCTTGTCTCAAATCTGTAGCATGGGTGACATATCGGGTGCCTACGATATTATTAGCCATCAGCCTATAACTTTCTTGTAAGAAAAAAATGTCGATTTTAAATTTTAGGAGTTGTATGATTGCATCAAGTGAACATTTTGATTGCTCTAACATCTGATTCTTATTTGTGATTTAAACGTAAACGGTATAAACTGTATATAATGTATAGAATGGGCCGTTACTTCAACTCCACTTCGACTCCGCCTATCATGGCTTCGAAGACACCATCGTTAGATGAATAACTGAAGAAGAGCCATGTTGGCGGACAGGCAAATTATCGCTACCAGTGGAGACACGGTGTTAAAGAACACGGTAAAACCCTCGGTATACTTTTCGACGCTGTAACAAAATCCGACTTAGGAAATATTTCGTATGAAAAGCGTGCTTCACGTAAAAATATCGTGGAAGAGGTTTTTAATATTTGTAATCATATTTTCGCTCTACGGTGTGATTTTTATGCAAACATTTTCATGACTCCTCAAGGAGCGTCATTTTAGAAAGTGCAGTAAATGTAGCTGCACAGGGGCGTAATGTCGCCCCGACACCAAAATTTTATAAACTATAACACAATTTGACTTTAACTTCGGAATTTTCAAAATTAAAAACCCTTTTACGAATCCACGTTGTCAAGCACTGCAACTCATACGAGGTCTTGATATGAGGACAAGTTAATCCAGCGTCTATCCAAAGTATATCGTGAGCTTTAGCGAAAATAGCGACATGGGACCCCCATCGTTTCCTAGCAGTCGATTTTGACGGGGAAATGATGAGTTTTAACGGGGTTTGCCCTAAACCGGTTCCTCAGTGATTCGGTGTCAGAAAAGTATCTTTACCATGTACTCATATGTGCATGGGAACCGCCTTGCCTGAACGTATAAAATTGTAATTGCAGAATACAATTCGAAGTAGTAGCGCTTCAAGCATTTTTAAGCTCTGAGGAGTGACCAACATTGATATTGAAATACAGATACGTGAATAAGACAGGCAAGCAAAAGCCCACCAAATTTCAGAAACATTGAACTTTTCTTGAATCTTTTTGTGTAATCGTTAGCTCACAAAACTGCATTTCGGATGATAGTTCGTACATTATGAATCGTTCCGTTCCTGACCATGTGTTGCACACGGGCCAGACTAGTGTTTGTTAAACATATTTCTTAAAAGTTGTTGTAAAACCATAAATTTTTGAAGAATCAATATATATTTTTGAACTTTATATTGCCTTTTAATTGTGTTTTCTAACAAAATTTCCTTTCAGGTATCATTTTAAGAAAGTGTGGTACATCCAGTGTTAGGTCTATAGTGTTACGACGTCCAATAGATACCATTAGAGCAGCAGTTAAGCAAAAACGAACAGTAAGTATAAATTTTCATATTATTCTCCGTCTGAAACAGTCATCTTGAACCCTAATTTTGTGAACGTTAACATTCACTTTTGAAATATATTAAAAGTCCATCAGACTCCAAAAGATGAATCGTTCACAATGGCAGTGAATGTAGCAGTAAGGAAAGGCTGCCACAAGGAAGCACCCTTCCCCTCTGTTATCGTTGTTAATGGCCTACTCAAGGAACTTGAGGACGAATGTCTTTAAAGGCAAGGCTACGCCGATGACCGATGGCATTGTCACATCGGGAAAATTCCCTAATACGGTCAACGGGCTCATGCAAAGGGCCCTGCGAATTGTACAATAATGGTGCAATAACAAGAGCCTTAGAATAAATCCCTCTAAAACAGAACTGGTCGTTTTTACCAGGAAATGTCTTCTGAACGATTTTGTCGAGCCCGTTCACTATGACACTGGGTCTCCAGCACGGTGAAATATCTAGACGTCATCCTAGATTCTAAGTTGTCCTGGAAAGATCATATAGAGAGTCAAATACAAAGGACCACCACAACCCTCTGGGTATGTAGAAGAACCTTTGGCAAACCTTGAGGATTGAACCCCAGAGTAGCAATTTGGTACTACAGTATTACAGTGAGACCCATGATAACCATTTTGGTGGCCTGCAGTTGCTAAGCTACACATTCAATGGAAGCTTCGCACTCTTTTGTAAATTTCTAATTAGGGTAGGTGCAAATAAACTTTAAACACTTGTACGTGGTATATCCATTTTTTATCACCTTATACTTACTTGTTGCAAATAAAGTTAAATTTCCACATACAACTTCTAACTGTTCGGCACATTTTTCATCCACATTGGCGGCGATATCAAAATTTAAACACACGTGGCTTATATCCGGTATTGTAAAATTGTCGTACTGTAGTACAAAATTGTGGTTGATTTCACTCTTCACTAAGGCTAAACTTAATAAAATTAGAAATAATTCCCCCCTCATGTTGTTAATTTAAAGAAAATCAGCCTTAAACTGAATATATCTTTAAATATCAACTGGAATAGATAAAAGAATATCAATAGGGCTATCAATAAACACATCTTTCACAAGTGGTATACATTAATTAGAATACCTATAACAACTGCTTTGATTACATAGATTTACGATCTATATTTTATTATGTTTTATTTTTAGTTCATTCTACAATACCCAGCAAGTCCAATTATATACCGTCTGTCTATTTTACGAGGACCCCACCAAATAATTTGTTTGTGGGAGAATAAAATTTTAGAAACAGTTATTCCATTTATTGTGAACTATATTACAAAAACCTGAAAAATAGGAAAACCACAAACGGTTATAGCTTCCTTATTTGAGGAGATACGAAGAAAGTTAAAGGGATGAAAGTTGACGGCAAAGACAATAAGAATAATAATGTGTATAAAAAAATTCGGAAAACGCAGCTGGCTTTAACATACGCTTTTGTGCAGAAATGAAAAATCAAATCAAAGTAGGTCATGACACCATTAATTCCGCTTTTATTTTCTCTTTCCAACGATATAAAACATGTCACAAAAATTTTAACTGATAGTGTCAATATTTAATATTTTACGAGAATCACAATTCATATCATTGAATCGTAAAAATCAGCTCTGCCATGATTAGTGAAAAACAATGTATACAGTTATTAACAAATTTGATGGATTGTCACTGTTGTATGTCGTATGTTGCGTTGTCGAGTTCTAAGACAAGTTTTATATTAGTAATTATGGAGTACACCAATAATAACAAACTCGACATGATTAGCTTTTTTTATCAGTGCAATTTTGACGCTGAGATGGCAGTCACGGTTTACTGAGATAGATTTCCAGATGCTCCACAGCCAAATCGAATTATGTTCAGGAAGTTAGTTCAAAATCTAAAAACGCGCGGTTCATTTTCAAAAGAAGTATTAGGGCAAGGGCATGTTGGGGGATAATGTAAGAAAAGTGAATAGAGTATTGAATTATGTTAACCAAAATGAAGAAACCTCTCTGAGGCAAATTCAGAGAAACCGTCCCATAAAAAAAGACAGCGCAAGAAAAATATTTAAAAAAAGGATTTAGACGCTACAAAATGAGGAAAGTTCAACATTTAAATGAGGGAGATAAGCCGAGGAGAGTAATATTTTGTAGATGATTATTAAATAAAAAATTATAGTTTGGAAAAACTAAAATAACACGCTTTAATAGCAAACCGAACTAAAAAGTAAAGAATAATGTTTAAATATTAAGATTTCGTTCAACAGCGATAGAAAGTCCACTAACTCAATATAATTAAATGATTTTTAATAAGCTTAAAATAAGAATGAAGTCATTGACAAAAAAAATTCTATTTTATTGCAAAAAGCGTGGGGTGTTTGATATCATTTATTATGAAAAATATTTTATTGGTAGCTATTGATAAAAGTAGAATTATAAAAATATAGTAAAAAGCACCCCATGCTTTTTACAATAAAATGAATGATGATGAAACTATTTTTTTTTGTATTGTAGTTTCATTTTTCATTGTTGTTCCTGTGAACGATCCATGCTTTGATGGAAGTCTGAAGGACGTATTTTCTGCTCGAAAAACTTAGAAAAATTAAAAAAAAAATAGGAAAAAGAAAAAATTAATTTTCTTTTTCCTCAACCTTTTCTTAATTCTAAAACGTTCACAAAATTTTTAGGGTTCAACACGACTGTTTCAAACGGAGATTAATGGATAAATCATACTTACTGTCGTTTATGCTTAACTGCGGCTCTGATGGTATCAATTGGAAGACGTCGTAACACTATAAATCTAACACTGTCTGTTTCACACTCTCTTAAAATTAAATCTGAAAGGGAATTTTGTTAGAAAACACAAGTAAAAGACAATATAAAGTTCAAAAAATGTATATTAACTCTTTTAAAAAATTTATGTTTTTACAACAACTTCTTCAGAGAAAATGTTAACAAACAATGGTCTGACCCGTGTACAACACATGGTGAGGAACGGGACGATTCATACGGTACCAACTACCATCCAATATGCAGTTTGATAAGCTAACGATGCACAAAAAGATTCAAGAAAAGTTTCATGTAACTGAAATTTTGGTGGGCTTATGCTTGCCTGTCTTATAAACGTATTTATTAATTCACATAAATTTTGGTCGCTCCTCGGAGCTTAAAATTGCTTGAAGCGTATCTACTTCGTTTGTATTATGCAATAACAAATTTTACGTTCAGGCAAGGCAGATCCCATGCACGTGTGAGTACATGGTAATAATACTTTTTTGACTCCGAATCACTGAGGAACCGGTTTAGGGCAAACCCCGTCAAAACACATCATTTCCCCGTCAAATCCGACTGCTAGGAAATGATGGGGGTCCCATGTCGCTAAGGGCTATTTTCGCTATAACTTCCGATATACTTTGAATAGTCGTTGGATTAACTTGTCCTCATATTCAATACCTCGTAAGAGTTGCAGTGCTTGACAACGTGGATTCGTGAAAGGGTTTTTAATCTTGGAAATTTGGAAGTCCAATTTTAGTATACTTTCTAAAATTGGGTGGTCGGGGCGACATTACGTCCCTGTGCAGCGACATTTACTACACTTACCAAATTAACGCTCCTCGAAGAGTTAGCGAAAATTTGGCATAAAAAACGCTCCGAAGAGCAAAAATATATTTCAAGAATTAAAAACCTCCTCCACGGCCTTTTTACGTGAAGCACGCTTTTCTTACGAAATATTTCCTAAGTCGGATTTTGTTACAACGTCGAAAAGTATATCGGGGTTATAGCGTTCTTTAACACTCCCCTCCTTTCCGTGAAACTTTTTGTGTAACGTTTGGTAAATTGGTTGTTTGAAAATAAAATGGATCATTGGATGTAGTCTCCCATGTGTTGTATTCGGTTATAGTTCAGACCGGCCTATCTGAACAAAACATAGATGCAAATCTAAAAATGGTTATAAGTTTGAACATATATCGATGCATAGCATTCGATTGAATTATTGAACATTTGGTTTCCAAAATGGCATAAAAAAAAAGAAAAAATCGAAAATCCTCGGATTCTCGATGTCACAACACAAACACTTTCGACGCACTTATCTTTCTTAGTGTTCTTCCACTAATGCGGGCTTGCGTCTGCTCCTCCTCGTGTCTATGCCTCGTCGATCACCTTCGGTGTCGAACTGCCTTCTGGAACAGCTTAGGTGGTCCTCGGACTGCTTGGCTCCAGCTATACTATGGCTCTGCTCAGTTTATATGAAACAATATAAAACAAAATTTTAGTAAAATGTTTGTTTGTATCCCGTCTGGGGATCTGCGACCGATAACATATCGTCGTCTTTGAGAATAGGAACACTGAATTTTGTTGACTTATATTGGTTGAAATGGTTTCCGTGTAGTTAAAAAATCTCTTCTTGGGAGAAATCTGCGACCGATATCACATCGTCGTCTTTGAGAATATGAACATTGAATTTTGTGGACTTATGCTGATTGAAATGGTTTTTATTAAAATCTCTTCTTGGGAGAAATCTGCGACAGAATCTGCATCCGTCGGATCGTTGCATCTGCCCCTCCAGCAGACGTGGCGGCATCTCGCCCTTGAGTTGCTAGACTCATCTGAATCGCGCCCTTGCGTCAGAGTCGTCGTCTTTCCATGCCGTGCCAATGGAACATTTGTTTGGACCCTTTGGGTCGGACTCTGCTTACAGATGTATGTTTATTAACATATAAAGACTTAGAAAAATTATAAAAAATACCAACTCTGCCGGACACGGTCAGAGTTGCTGCAGTGAATTTTGAAGATTTGTATGGACGATACAATATCCTCGATAAAAATAACTTGTAAAAAATGCATAAAAAATACCAACTCTTGCCTGACACGACAAGAAGTTGGTATGGAATTTTTGATATAAAATAAACCTAGCACTAAGTTAAAACTTAGCCTAGGTTGAAAAATATTATAAAAATATAATTGAATCTCCAGAACTTGATTCTGAATCAGAAGTGGAAGCATCTCGTGGCGGTGCATGAATTTGTACAACCGTTTGCTCCGGCGGTGGAGGTTCTGTTGGATCGTCTGAGAACGGGGAATCATTTCCATCGAGTGATGTTCCGCCTGGACTAGCATTTTCTTCATCGGAAGATTCGATTTCCAAGTTGTGCTCCTCTGGCGGGGCTGGTCTCAAATCATTGACATGTACTCTTGTCGTTACATTTCCCTTTTGCACGAGATATACTTCGTCCGAAAACTTCTTCAGAATTCTGGTTGGGCCTGACCAAGACGGCATGAAGGTATGTACCTTCCTTTTTCTCTTACTCATGACTCTGTCTCCTACTTTGAAAACGATCGGAGTGACGGCCTCTTTCGGCGCATATTTTTGTTTGTAATTTTGTTGGGCCTGACGGGCTTCCTTGACTCGCTCGTATCGTGGAAGCGTTTGTTGCTTGGCTCTTTCTTGCCTCCAGGCATACAAATCCCATTCGCCTCTTTCGGCTGGATCATATCCTAACACGACCATGCTAGGTGTTTGATTTGTAGCGGCGTTCCTACGATTTCTTAAGATGTATGTCATCTGATGCACGTAGCGATCCCAAGTGTCGTTTGGCTTTTTGAATAAAAGAGTCTTTAAAATTTTCTTGCATTCCTGAACCCGTCGTTCCACGGGGTTGGACTGTTGGTGATATGCCGGAATTAAGTATCGTTCGATACCATTCCTTTCGCAAAATGTGATGTACCATTCGGAATTGAAATGACCACCGTTGTCTGAAATTATGACTCGAGGGACTCCGAATCTTGCTACTATTTCTTCGTCGATAAATTTGGCTATCGTTCTGCCGTCGACCTGAATGTATGCCTTTGCCTCTATCCATTTACTGAAAACGTCTTCGACGATAATCATGTATCTGTTTTCGGCGTCTTTAGTCCTCTGCAGCGGGCCAATTACGTCGACGCTCAAGGTTTCAAATGCATTTTGTGGTGCATGACTTCTAAGTGGAGCATTGGGTTGGGCTTGTCTTGTCTTTACAGACTGGCATATCAGACAGTCGTTTATGTATCTGCCTACGATCCTGGCCATATTATTGAAATAGTAGCGTTTTGCTATTTTCCTGAGAGTCTCGTCTCTTCCTGGATGACATGCTTCATCTCGGTCATGATAATGGTAAATCAATTCCTTTATTTTCCTCTTTGGAACTATCAATTTAAAATTTCTATCGCAATCTTTAAAAAGTACATCGTCTTGGACGTGAAAATTTTTCATAAAAATAAGATCCGCATCGGAACGTTGTTCCTGTTGAAATAGATCATTCCAACGGCGGATCTTGTCTTGAATATCTCTTGAACTCAATTGAGCCTGTACGATATCTTCGTATATTTCTGAATGCGTTAAAACAGAAATACGTTCTGGACACTTATAATTTGGTAGGAACATTCTTTCCTCTTGATCGTCTGTCTCGACATACTGATTTTGTGGGTTATGACTGAGAAAATCTGCTAATAAATTCTCCTTTCCTGGACAGTGTTCAATTTTGAATGCATATTCTTGCAATAGTAATGACCATCGTGTAAATTTTGTTTTGTCGTCCTTATGTTTGTTTAACCAAAGTAACGCCCTGTTGTCCGTCTTCACCAAGAACGGTTTGTCTGCTAAGTACATCTTGTACTTTTTAATATAGTTCACCACCGCCAAGCATTCCAGCTCGTTTATGTGGTAACGTCTCTCGGCTGGAGATAACGTGTTGCTTGCATACGAAATTATATATTTCTCGCCGTTGTCGCCTAATTGATATAATACGGCCGAAAGGCCTTGGAGGGATGCATCTGTTTGCAAAATGAACTGACGTGAAAAATCCGGCCGATGGAGTTCCAGCGGTCCGGATAATAATTCTTTTAATTTTCTAAACGCTTCATCGCATGTATGGTTCCAGTGAAAACGATTTTCCTTCGAAAGAAGTTTCGTTAGTGGCTTCGTGATCATCGCCACATTTGGTAGATATTCTCGTACCCAGTTGCAAAGTCCTAGGAAACTTTGTAGCTGCTTTTTGGTGACTGGAACGGGATAATTTTGAATTTGTAAGACATGTTTTTCTAATGGTTGGGAAGTATCAGTTCTAATTGTATGGCCTAAATATTGGATTTCATTCGTCGCTATTACACACTTTTCCGGTGACACTTTTAGATTGTGCAGACGTAGTCTTTCAAAGACTAACCTCAAGTGGGACATATGCTCCTTCACGTTTACGCTGTAAACGATTATATCATCTAAATACACTTTACAGAAATGGTGCAGGTAACCCGTTAAAACGTCCTTTGCCATGAATTTCTGAAAGGTACAGGGAGCTGTCTTGAGGCCGAAAGCATGACATTGAATCTGTAAGCTGCCCCATCAGGAGTGGTAAAAGTCGAGAAATCTTTTGATGCTTCATCGAGCGGTATTTGCCAATATCCACTTTTTAAATCCAACATAGAAAAAATCTTCGAATTGCCTAAATCTTTAATACTTTCGTGTATTTTGGGTAAGACGGAAGCCTCGTCTTCAGTCACTTCGTTCAAATGGCGGTAATCGATGCAAAAACGTGGTTTCTTGTCTGAGCGTTTTATTATCACGGGTGGTGAACTATATTGGGCAGTGCTAGGTTCGATGACGCCAGCTTTCAACATCTCTTCGATTTGGTCGTACATAATTTTCTTAGTACTCGGAGACATCGGATATGGTCTGATATTAAATGGTTTCGTGTCTTTTACTATAATTTTGTGTTTCACAGTCACTGTGGTTGCTTGAGTCGGTTCCGCAGTGAACAGATCGACAAATTCTTCGAACAGCGGCCGTAGAAATTTGTCATTAATAACAAGCTCTTCAGAAAGCTTTGCCTGCTGTCTCTCCCTCTGAGAAGCTTGATTCCAGAAGACGGTAATACGCTCTTCCGTGCCGGCATATAGGCATTTTCGGCCATAATCATATGCGACATTGTTCATATATAAGAATGGTGATCCTAATATTATCGTTTCGTTCAAATTTTCGATTACTTGAAAATCAATTTCAAAAGAGGTGCCTGAAATTATTACTTTTAATTTTGTCGTGCCAAGAGAGTCCACCATTCGATCTCCGCACGCCATAGCAAATGATCGACGTGTCGTGAGATTTTTAAAATTATCCAACATCCTCGGATGGATAACGTTTCGCGTCGAGCCTGAATCGATCAGTGCGTCGACCGCATGTTCATTAATTTGAACTTTTATACGAGGCAAAGGGAACGCTTCGCTCATATAATTTATTGACTCTCTTGTCTTGTGCAGAGGAGCGTCGTAGTGGTCATGAGTATCGGAAAAAATTACTGGACATTGCTGCCGCCTTGGTTCGGCCGTTGTGCCGGGGATCTTGCAGATTGACCCTGGCCTGGGTCTCTGGCCCCTCGAAAGTTTCCCGGTCTCCTATTGAGATGAGGGTTATTCGGGCATTGGCTATGGAAGTGCCACTGCACTGTGTCTGTACAGTATCGGCACGGGGTTGCCGGTCGGTCGGGTACTCGGAATTTCCCCGATCCGCCATTAAAATTGGTTTGCCTGCGGTCAGGATTCACTGATCCGCTTGAAGAATTAGGCATAAAAAAAGGACGACCAGGCGCTCTGCCTGGACCGTCCTGTCGAGATACGTCCTCTCGGAAATGCACCCTCGGTGCTGTCGGAGTTGGGCTTCCATTGCTCCTTATACTTGAATTTTGTTGAATTATGTGTCCCGGCTCTTGATAGTAAGACGCGCGGGACAGACGTTGATCGATAAGCTGGATTAGCGACGTCTGTTCGTCAGCTGAATCCCGCTCGACGTTAGTAGCCGCTGCTATTAACATCTCTGTGGATGAAATTAGGTTGCTTCTCAAGCGTGACCTAATTTCTGGACGCAGTTGGTCCATGATGACCCGAGCTCTGATGGCTTCGGATTTGAAGGGATCAATACGATCGAAAAGACAGGTTTTCCTTGTGATAAACACTGCCGCGTCGTCTAAAGACGTTTGCTTGACGGCATACAGTTGAGCAATAGCTCGTGACTGTATGTCGGGAGAATTAAATCTCGTAAGGAATCTTTCCTTGAATAAGGTATACGAAGTAGTCAACGTCCTAAATTGTTCGGGCCATCGTTGAGCTTCGCCCTTGAGTTGGCCGGTTACGTTATGGAGGCGATCATAGTCGTGGCTTATGCGAGCTCTGTCGAAATATTCCTCCATAATTTTCAGAAAAGCTTCTGGATCTTCATGATCAAGCCCATGGAACGTCACGTTCGGACATCTTTGTCTCTCATGGGGCGTACAGGTCGACACGTTCTGTATCGCCTGCACGAAGCCCTCTGCCATTTTCAGAAACATACTTTCCATCGAATTAGCAGTTTGTGGCTGTGAAGCAGATAAATTTACATTATTTCCCTCTGGAAACAGTCGCTGTGGTTCTATCCCTCTAGAACCGTCGTCGACGAGCGGTGCGGTGACTCGCTCGTAAAATTCTCTTGGGGTCGACCCCTCGGAGTCTTCCGCCATGAATGAGAAAGGATTTGTTGGGTTTGGGGACGGCATGGTCCCTGTTCGGGCGCCATGTGAACGATCCATGCTTTGATGGAAGTCTGAAGGACGTATTTTCTGCTCGAAAAACTTAGAAAAATTAAAAAAAAAATAGGAAAAAGAAAAAATTAATTTTCTTTTTCCTCAACCTTTTCTTAATTCTAAAACGTTCACAAAATTTTTAGGGTTCAACACGACTGTTTCAAACGGAGATTAATGGATAAATCATACTTACTGTCGTTTATGCTTAACTGCGGCTCTGATGGTATCAATTGGAAGACGTCGTAACACTATAAATCTAACACTGTCTGTTTCACACTCTCTTAAAATTAAATCTGAAAGGGAATTTTGTTAGAAAACACAAGTAAAAGACAATATAAAGTTCAAAAAATGTATATTAACTCTTTTAAAAAATTTATGTTTTTACAACAACTTCTTCAGAGAAAATGTTAACAAACAATGGTCTGACCCGTGTACAACACATGGTGAGGAACGGGACGATTCATACGGTACCAACTACCATCCAATATGCAGTTTGATAAGCTAACGATGCACAAAAAGATTCAAGAAAAGTTTCATGTAACTGAAATTTTGGTGGGCTTATGCTTGCCTGTCTTATAAACGTATTTATTAATTCACATAAATTTTGGTCGCTCCTCGGAGCTTAAAATTGCTTGAAGCGTATCTACTTCGTTTGTATTATGCAATAACAAATTTTACGTTCAGGCAAGGCAGATCCCATGCACGTGTGAGTACATGGTAATAATACTTTTTTGACTCCGAATCACTGAGGAACCGGTTTAGGGCAAACCCCGTCAAAACACATCATTTCCCCGTCAAATCCGACTGCTAGGAAATGATGGGGGTCCCATGTCGCTAAGGGCTATTTTCGCTATAACTTCCGATATACTTTGAATAGTCGTTGGATTAACTTGTCCTCATATTCAATACCTCGTAAGAGTTGCAGTGCTTGACAACGTGGATTCGTGAAAGGGTTTTTAATCTTGGAAATTTGGAAGTCCAATTTTAGTATACTTTCTAAAATTGGGTGGTCGGGGCGACATTACGTCCCTGTGCAGCGACATTTACTACACTTACCAAATTAACGCTCCTCGAAGAGTTAGCGAAAATTTGGCATAAAAAACGCTCCGAAGAGCAAAAATATATTTCAAGAATTAAAAACCTCCTCCACGGCGTTTTTACGTGAAGCACGCTTTTCTTACGAAATATTTCCTAAGTCGGATTTTGTTACAACGTCGAAAAGTATATCGGGGTTATAGCGTTCTTTAACATTCCCACGAGTAATGGATAATTAAACGGTCAACCCTCCCAGATGTCCGATAAAAGGGTAAGGCTCTTAAACAACAGGGTGCGACCGGTTCTCTGAGGTTGACACTAGCGACATGACATTTTTAGTCACCCTCTTATTATTCATCCCTCGGCACGCTTCTCTTCAATATATTGGATTGGGTGAATTAGAATTAGCATCATGAACACCAATACATATAGAAACCAGCTGATACCCGCCAGCTTTCCGAAACCGCTAGTACATAATTAATATTACATCATAATGTATGTATTAAAGTTGGAACTAGCGTTTAACAAGGGCTCATACAACGGCAAATACGTTACAGACAATTCCGAAGTTATGTATATGTACTCTGGTATGCAATGATTACAAACTGTACCGTGGTTGCTTAACTATCTCGAGCGCTGGGCGTTGACGCTTATATAATAATACGATAAACGTCCAAAACTCATACCGTTTTTGCGTTCTGCGATATTAGTTTAAGCGAGGGCGGATAGTTGCGTAGCTGTCTGCAGTGAATTACCGCTGCTCACTTAGACGAATAACGCATGTGTACTGAAGGTTGCGCAAAAGTGTACACCTATGTGCGCGTCGCTCTTGTGCTAACCGCTGAGACAGTTTGGGTAAGAATCACGTTCAAAGCTTCCGTTACAAACAAACATACAGCTGAAGTTAATAAAATAATAATAATAAAATATATATTCATAACAGCGGCGCCTCCGGCAAAATCTCGACAATACATTAGTCATTGTTTTAATTTTATTTTTATCCTGATGATCCTTTTGAGGACATTAGAACAAAGTTGTCAAATTATTGTATTGTCATCGGTCCTTGATAAGTGTGCAAAGTTTCAGTTTAATCTGACGTTTTGAAGTGGGTGAGAATCACGTTCAAAGATTCCGTTACAAACAAACATACAGATGAAGCTAAAAAAAGCGTGTTAAATAGGAATGACCCGCGCATATGTAGTAAAATTCTTTGGTCGGAAGAATCAAATTTTTCTAATAATGGATTTTTCATTAGAGATATGCATTATAAGTGGACACGAGAGAATTCTCATTGATGCAGAGATATTACTTTCCAAGAAAGATTTTCTACGAATGTTTGGGTGGGTTTTTTAAGGACTAAAGTAATGGGACCATATTTTTGTTATAATTTGAGCATTTGTAGTTAGAAAGAATAAATACACACATGTTCTTTTCAGTATGGTAGCGTAGTTTTTCGTTTCTTGGATGTTCATTTATACTTGTATTTTTATTTACGAGACATTTGTTTGTTTGTATTAAATTGTAACAAATAATTACTGAATTATAATTATTATAATGTGAAATTTTTACTATTATTGCATAGCTGTTTTTTACGATTCAATTATATGAATTGTGGTTTTCGTAAAATATTAAATATTGACACTATCAGTTAAACTGTTTGTGATATGTTTTATATCGTTGGAAAGAGAAAAAATAAAAGGAATTAATGGATAGACGGTATAGAATTTGGTTAATACAGAATTAATATACAAACAATAAATGCAGCCATTTTTATTTTGACCTCTTAATAGTTTTGTCTAGGTGTTTTTAAATATTCGTTGGGATATTTGATTTCTTATGAGTGTGAATAAATATACGTAAGGTTTGAAGTTTGACTCGATACGTGAAAAAATCAACAGTCACTGGTTGTGATTTATATTTTCCGTTTGTCAATTTTCATGGCGTCACGTATTTCTTGTTTATATCATTGAACGTTAAGTTTTTCTTCAAATAAATTTGTAACGTTTTCTAAAATTTGTTGTTCAGGGTCCTCTGGCTCTAAACAATGTATCTTATTTTTTTTTAATGTTGAAAAATTTGTTCCGGATAAAATTTTACGGGTTAATTATTTTGATGTTTTGGAGTGTATACTTCCTTCCTTACTTCATTTCTAATGCCTAATATGTGTTCTTTAATAACATCTTGCGTTTATTTTATAATATGGTATATATCTTCTTTGACACCATCACACCCTCAAGTACCTGTCTAGTAAGGTCTGTGACTTTTAACACTACATCCCTCGCAGTGTGGATTCAATAGTTCAGAAACATTACATAGTTCATACACTACTTACTTACTTTTTTTGGTTTGAATACAAAAAACTGTCTTTGCATTTAATTTCTCAGAAATAATAAAGCACATAATATATAAACGCGGCGGTGTAATAGTTTCATCTCGCGAAATCATTCGTTGAATCAAATCTTGTTTATATTTATAAAAACCAACACAATAAAAAACAATACCAGAATCTCTCACTACCTGGGAATTTAAAATTATTTTTATTTATTAATTTATTTGATGTATAAATATTTTTTATGCACTTTGTCAATTGCATTAATTAAACATTGAAGAAATGTAAAACACATCATTAAAAACACAGATGGCACCACAACTCAAATATTGATGATATCACCGACAAAGAAGGGCAGTTAAAAATTTATATTTAAATAGATCAGAATATAAGTAAAATACGAAGCAAAATATTGGTTTCTAAATTACAAATTTAGCTGTCATGCAGTGTTGGCACCAGGGATTACTGATATTCTTGTTGCAGGTTTGGTTCATGTTAATACTAGGAAAATAAAAAAATTGTGGATTAGTGTAAAGGAGAGTTTGAGGCATAAATTAATATACCGCAATAGGTCAAAAACGCATTACTTATTCACATTATCATTATCATTTTAGCTATTAGCAAATCGTATTTTAAATAGATTTTAGAGGAAATATCTTCCGGACGTTTAATAAATATTTTAATGTAATTCAGATACACCAAGTTATGATAATAAAGAATTTTCGATAAAATTAAAAATGAACACTACAGATACTTCATGAGATAACGGCTTTATCTTTGATAAGTATAGAAAATTAAGATTTTATCTCAGGGCACACTCCCAAATATTCAAACTTAGTAGGGATTTGTTATCATCTGTATTGCTTTGCTATTAAAAATGAATATTCTCACACCTTTCTGGTATGATGGAGCATTCAAATTTATTGGACGGTGATACCGAAGGCACTTCATTTTTATAGTGCAGCACGTCGATTTCGACAATGAGAAAACTAAAAGTGCCCGAATACAAATTTATGCGCCTCATCTTTAATTCTGGAAGGTACACGTTCCTCAGAGATTTATACGCACTTTACCACAACATAACTCCAAAAGCGGATTACGTCCAGGACATCTTTAAATCATTTTATTATTTCAAGCTGGACGATAACCCGCTAACAAGAAACATAAAACAAATTAGACATCATAAAGCCCCATTGCGTATAAAACACAGCTTAATGTACCAGACGTTACCGATCTTCCGGCTGCCTCTGTAGCCAAACTTCACCAACCATAACTTCTACTTATCCTATCCACTTTTACTAATATTTCATACCTTTTGTATCTTTAAATCTTTCCTGTGCCTCCCTTTCTTTCTGTTTGTATCCTTTTATCCCGACTGTTTCTTGTCTTCTTTTTGGAGATTTTTGTCTCTAAATTCATTTTCATTCCAATTTTCAGATAAATCAAAATTTTTCGGAAAATTAGAAATTTTAAAACCGCAGTTTAGGCCAGCCTATGCGCAGCCCCACCAACGTTTGCACACCTCGTGGAAGGCTCCTCATTTAAGTTGAGGTGCCTGCGTTGGTACCAAAATTTTAAATGTTAGTGCGTGTGTTTTTTAAATAATGTGTAGATGTAAGTTTTGCTAAATCTGTTTCTTTAGATGTAAGTAATTTTAATACTTGTTTTAATCTGCTGTCCCAGAAGGAGTCTAGGTTTAAGCATGACTGATGGTCGAGAGGTGAGCGCACTTGCCTCTCACCCAGAAGTTCTGGGTTCGATCCCCGGTCGTGGCAGTGGAAAATACTGTGAGAGGGATGTTTCCACCATACACGGATATTGGGTGTGTGTCCCTTGTCTCTAAATGTGTAGCCCCCTCCCACACAAGGCTTTTCTAGAGCCTTCCGGGATAAAGGGGGTCGTAACTACCTGTGGTGTGGTGTTATATTTAAAGTTTTTTAACTGTCTTCTAACTGAACCAGTCCCATTCCGCCCTATCCTGCAATCTGCCACCGTGAAGAATGCGGTGGTTACACGGTCGGCAACGGGATGGGTTCTGGGGAGGTACTTGTTATAATTCAATGCCAATAAAGTTGTTTGAATAGAATTGAATACTAGAACTAAGACTTATATATGTGTTAAATTTGATCAAAACCGTTAGGGCCGTTTTAGAGAAAGGCAATATTTCATTTTTATTTAATCCACACCCCTTGCAATATCCTCTTCCTCCTTAATTTTTGGAAGCAAATAGTCATGCCATCTTGCACTGATAATTTAATCACAATCACAATCGTTTTAGACAAAAAAAGATATATATTGTTTTAAAGTTATCCTCACAGTCCTCGGTACTGCATTTTTAGGGCCAACGAGTTATGTCATCTACCAAGTATTAAGAGAGTTAAATTTAATCAAAATCGTTAGAGCCGCTTTTAGGAAAAAAAATATTTAATTAATTTAAGCCCCTTGCAACATCCTCACCCTTCTAAATTTTCTAGAAGCAAGTAGTCATGCCATCTTGTAGTAATACTAAGGAACTATCCATGTGCCAAATTTTATCACAATCGTTACAATTTTTTTTAGAGAATAATATTATTTAATTCTAATAACTTTACCCCCACAGCCTCCGTTCCTGCATTTTTTAGGACTAACGACTCATGCCATCTTATGCTAGTACTAAGGGAGGATTTATGTGTATGTTCAAAATCGTTAGAGCCATTTTTCAGAGAAAAAAATATCATTTTTTATTCGGTTCTTAGGGGTTAATACCCTCTTATTTAAGCTAGGTTCAATTTTATGATTTTGCCTCGAAGTGTCACTTTTCGATACACCTGAGCTGAAAAAATAAATAGCAAATGTATTTGATGGAATTGTTTATTAAAATGACGATTCTGATATACCATTTATCCACTTCACTATTATATTGCGTTTTCACTCTTAGTTCAATAATGGAATACTTTATAGTTACATCAAACGAGGTAGTTGATTTTTTTATCTTGTATATATTGTAGAGTATACGTAGAATCCAAGTTTTAGACCTTCAAACCCTTGTGAAGTAGATCCTTCCGGGTCTTGCCGTGGTCGTCGAACTTGATTTGACGTTTCGCTGATCATCCTGTCAGCTTCTTCAGAAGGAATCTAAAGACCTGCATTCTATTATTCAAACCCTTAGCACTTTTTTCAGTTTGTGGTCTATGACTTAAAAACAATGCATCCAATCGAAAAGTCATCTATTTTCAAAATTAAAGAGCATTACATTTTGCTTTGAATAAGTGCCTCAAAGTTGAAATTTCATTAAGAGGTATGGGCGTAATTGGCAGTCGTATAACAAAAATTTTTACCAATTTGTAAAAATCCACACTGGGTAACTTTTTAAACGTTTTCAGCTCTGAAATGGCTAATCTAAATGAAAAAAATCCATAGAATGAAAGTTATAGAGCATGTAATTTCAAGTTCATACATGACAAAGTGTAAAAAAAATTAAACATGTAGGTATATGTAGGTATAAAGTACAAAAAAAACTGAAATAAAGTAAAAATGAGTTTTGGAAAGGATAATTTGTCATAGGAGGACGAAAACGTATGTAAGAGTTATTTACGGATCTTTGGTTGTAAAAATTATCGGCCACTAGCTGGGGTTCCTAGCGAGCCCTAGTCTATTGTTAGGGTCTAGACCCTCCCGTCCTTTCTTATTTACCCCTCCCTTCGATCCGACTCCGCCGGTCATACGCGTTCCTTTTCACCTCGCTTGACGCTCCGTCGTTTCAGTTGTGCAGTTCTCCCGGTACGGAGGAGTGTTTCATCATGCCAAGGTGGTTTGGCAGATGGTGATGTGGTTACAGTGCGACAGAAAGGCGTGAAAACTCTACTCAACTCCAATATTGAAGGGAAAATCAACGCTCAAAATTTAAGGAAGGACTAATCCAAGCGCTACAGGCAGAAGAAGATGCAGATTTATTAATTGTAGAAGCAGCTACCCAAGCAGCAAAATCCGACAGTGTGGCAATTGTTAGCGACGACATTGACGTCCTCGTTCTCCTAACGAGCCTCGGAAACAAGTATGAGAACTTACATTTCCACAAACCAGGGAAAGGGAAAAAGCAGGTTTATGGTACTCAAACACTTTCTTCAACTTTGATCCCACACATGTCCTCTTCATGCATGCATTTACTAGATGTGATACCATGCCATCATTTTTTGGTCACGGGAAAGTATAATTTTTACCCTCATTGAGCAACATCCACACCTAAAAGCACAGACACCTATATTTCTCGAGCCATCTGTTTCTCAAGACTTGATAGAACAGGCAGGGGAACAGATGATCTTGCACTGTATGGACAGATGCACAGTGGGCCTCTGGACGAGCTGAGATACAAGCCTTTTATAAAATCCGCCTCAAAAATATCGTTCAACCTAGCACGGTTGCAGCATGGTCGCACTCAATGCGTGCATACCACCAAGTGCAAACTTGGCTGGGCAACCTAACAAACCCATGCCAATGGGTTTGGAAGAATGGCTCGTCAGGCTTATTGCCTATAACAATGTCAAAGGATGCTGCGCCCAACATGCTGCTGAAAATGGTTTCGTGTACATGTAGATTGTTTCAGGGGTCGTTTGGCTTTAAGTAGCCTTACTTACCTCGATCTAAAAGATCTTTTGTGAATAACCCTACAATTAGTTTTTTGCAAGGCTGTCAGCAAGTTCATTACCTTGTACTCCCTCATATTTACTCATTCCCGAGCACACAGATCTATAGAATGAATTTCTGTCTGGAAGATGGTTTGGGTGTTACCAAGGGCTTTTGATAGCCTACATTTGGGCCCTGCTACACCTACTCCTACCCCCTCAGCCATCTTAGATCCATCTGTATACCAGATGAGTGACCCTTGTTCCAATCGCAGTGCCTCCATTTTGCTCGTCTGACGTCTTTCCATCAGCACGTCAAACGGACAGTCAAAGCCCTGTTTGATTGGAATTGAGTCGGTAGGTTTGATCATGCACTCAAAATGGATTAGCTCCAAAATCCTTAAGTGACTAACCAGATCGCCTGGTTTAAGTTTGAGTGCCTGATGCAGTCTTAAGGCATTAAATGCTGCCTCCTTCCTCACATGCAAGCGCAAAGGAGGTAGGTCAAGGATTGCCTCCATAGCTGCTGTGGGACACAAGTGCATTGCTCCTGTAGTCCCTAAACAGACACTTCATTGGAAAGGATCGTTTCGTTCAGCATAGAAGTTCTAAGGTTAAGTTTTCTCCTTTTAATGCACGAGCACCAACCGCTTCCTTCAATTTTGATCCCACACATGTCCTCTTCATGCATGCATTTACTGGCTGTGACAGCATGTCATAATTTTTTGGTCACGGGAAAGGATAATTTTTATCCCTCATTGAGCAACATCCACACCTGAAAGCAAATACAACTATATTTCGCTCTCTATATTCTTACACCTTGTATTGTTCATGCACTTTGTATTTATTTATTTTTTTTACACTTTGTTGTATTACTACTACAACAACCCATTTTCTTAAATTAATGTGGAAAAATTAAATAAAAAGGAATAAAAGAAAATAATAAATATATTTATATGTAAGAGCTGAAGATTTTTAAAAAGTTTCCAAGTGTGAATTTTTTGGAAGTTGGCAAAAATTGTTGTTATTCGACTGCCAATTACTCCCATTCCTCTTGATGAAATTTCCACTTTAAGGTATTCATTCGAGGCGAAATTTAATGCTCTTTAATTTTGAAAATGGATGACTTCTCGATTGGATGAATTGTTTTTTAAGATATTTCGGCCACACAAAAATTTGTCAAAGGTTTGGAGGTCTAAAACTTGAATTCTACATACTCTCTGCAATATATACAAGATACAAAAAAAATAGCGCCGTTCCTGACCTATCTGATTTTGTTCAGAAGATAAAATAAACTCTTAATTCAACTTCTCATAAACACACCTACGTGGACATTATACTCACAGATAAAGAATATAACATTAGGTAAAAGTTAATTTTGAAGGATTTCAATATTTTTTTTTATACATTTATTTAACGTCGGCCTATTTCCGCTACTGAGGCCTAACACCGACGCCTGTAGGCGAGCTACCCCCAACCAGGAATTTTGCCGAACCTCTTCCCTTAAGAAGAGTAGGGATCTTTTACTTGCCTAACATTTAATAGACAAGGGACCGACGGCTTTACATCCCCTCCGAAGGATGGTATATCATTTCAATATTTGATGAATCTTATTGTTTGAAGTGTTTTATTGATAACTATATACATAAAATACAAAAGTGTCTAGCCGGTTAAATATTTGGAGCCTGGCCCGGTGGTTTTGTAGGCAACACAGCAGGTCAAAAATTAGTTCATTCGCATTCGTTTGAAATACTTTATTTCTATTTTGTTTGTCTTTAATCTACATTATAAAATGAAACTATTAAGTATTATTATTTATTACAATATTGTTTCCGTATATTTTAGTATTTGTAACGCATAAATATCCACATTTAACTTCATCAATGTCATGTTTAACTGTGAGAGAAAAACAGTTCTCATGTAGTTTAGTTAGTGAAAACCTCAGTCTTATTAATCAATTAGTATAAATATATACAGTTATCTTTGACATACTATACAATTTTAGGTTTAAGTAAAATTTGTCTCGGAATATTTAATAAGTTTAATATATATTTTATATTTTGTTCTTTCCCCCTTCACTTGTACATTGTGGCTGCTTAGCTAAAACATAATTATATATTATTCTTATTCTCGGATGGAAATAGCCTATCTTACATTTTACATTATCATCTCCTAGTAAATATTTTTCGATTACAATTAAAGGTGATTCAAAAGCCAATGCCCAAAATACTGCTAGAAGCGTTGACACGATGAAGTGGCCGCACCAGGCATAGAACTGAAAATAACAAATAAGCAATATTTATTAACAAATTAAAGTATTCTGTATATCAGAATGCAACTAGATTGAAATTGAGCGCAAACATGTAGAACTCGATAAATCCACGTCTGGTAATTTTCGAATAAAACATGTGCTCCTATTAATTTCGGTACGTTCTATTGATATGTGTCCGAATCGACCAGAATCCGGTGAATCCTATTACAAAGTATGCCTCAATGTGATCGTTTCAATCAAAAGCCGATAAATCCAAAATTTATTCAAAACTCGATAAAAACTATCATGCTGTTGCCATCTAGTGTCAAGTAGTAGCAAGCATTAAAATAAATAAAACTTAGTATTAAGGAAAACTGAAAGAAATATCATATATGGAACATCACACAGGTGAGTAGATAAGTAGTAAAATAAAAGCATGAACCTATTTTTTCTTTTTGGTAAATTTTAAATATTAAATTAAAAAGACCATGTGATCACAAGGAGCTTAGATATTTTTGTGCTAGCATTGCTTTACATAATATTAGAGATCGTCGCTCAAAGCTCTATAAACCAACGTGAAATCTAAGCAAGACGTTCATCTTCGTCGCGAATGTCTATACTATCCACTGAAAGTTGGAGATCTACCTAAAGTATTCCAAGAGCAAGAAAATTGTCCATATTAAAAAAAAAACTACCAAGAAAAGTTCGGGTATGCTAAACATTTTTTCTCATGGCTGTAAATAATAAATAAAACAAAATAAACCATCTTACATCATTACTGTTTGAAGGAAGGGTTCTAAAGGAAACAAAATGAGGTTATACGTTGTCACACAAAAGTGCATTAAAAAAGGAAAGGGTAAAAGAGTTCATAAACAGATTGGAGGGAAAAGAAGGTCATTCTGGAATTGGATTCTGGAATTGGTTGGGGGGGTAGTCAATAAAAATTATTGAACCACAGAGCTTAGGCCCCATTGGACCTCTTGTACATCCTTCCTGTAGGCAGACAGAAGGTCATTATAGCAGGACTAAATCTTAAAGGACCTACTGAGGTTGGAATTTGAATATAAATAAATAATATAAAATTTATCAAAATCAATGTGCTGCGAAAGATAAGGTTTGTTTTGCCAGGATAAATGACTTTACTATAAGATTTTTTTTATAAAATATAAAAACTAAAGATGTGAGCAGATAAAGATAGATTTTAAGGGTTCAGTTGAATATTCACAAGAAAAGAACCAATGCTTATAAATTATTAAATGATGAACCGGTTTTTTAAAAATTATTTAACGTCGGCCTATTTCCGCTACTGAGGCCTAACACCGACGCTACCCACAACTAGGAATTTTGCTGAACCCTTTTTCTTTCAAAGAGTAGAGATCTTTTACTTGCCCAACATTTAATAGGCAAGGGACACACACATACACTAATATACAAGCCGCTGGAAGATCTGAGGCAAGGACGCGGTCTTCCTTGAAGCGGTCACCCGTAAGGTAGAACCTTGACAGTTGACTGAAAACTATTTGACATAAAGGGTCTAGTGCAATGGTCAAGGGTCTACTCATATGAAGGTGTCTCTCGCTATTAGTTTTCATGGAATTGAACTGTATGCAGTACATCCAATTTTCTTTTTCAAGCAGAAGGGTATACTTACAACGTTATAATCTGAGAAGTACACTTTGTTTCGAAGAGAAAGGATGTTGTGAGACAACACCAATATATGTAACAAGTAAATACAATATGTTAGTCTTCCAATAAATTGCATTATTGGTCTAGTTAATATCCAATTTACCATGCCTGAAAAAAAAATTATATTGGTTTTATTACTCATAAATATGTCAAATGAGTTGAAGTTAAAAGTGAAATATATTATTTTATTCGAAAGTGCATGATAAAATAATTATTAGATTTAAATATTTTTTATTTGGATATCTTGGCTAAGCGAGTTCCTTAATTAAATTGAAAGAAGAATATGATATTAAAACAGTAACAAAGTTGTATTGTATCGGACGGGTAATAAAAACATGATAACACCGAATTACATAAATGAAATTCATTATTTTGAATGCAGGTTTTCATAAGAGGCAAGGGTAATTAACCACCCAAGCAAAGTTTGCCTACAATTCATCTCCTGCGCCTCAAGTCAGGGTATCGTCTCAAAAGGAAGCTTTCACACGGTGCCGCAAGTTGACGCCAGTTTCAATCACCGCACACTCGTTTACGCATTTTTAATCTAAAAAGATATGAGAAAACCTATTGTCCGTGACTGGTGTGTTTTGATTTTATGCCAGATATACGTAAAAAGCGTGCGAAGTGTTTTTCTCCACCTCAGAGGATCACGCAAGAGGAGAGAAAAAAAAGGGCGACTCTTTGACACTCAAGCTTCGGAAACTGGTACACGGTACGCTACGATTTAGCTCGGGTGCCAATCCTAGTTTTAAGTGTTAGGACAACACTACCCACAAGCTGGATAAGCGAAGTTGAGTAGCTCAAGTGGAGAAACGGTACTCTAGTCGATCAATCAGGGAAATTAGACTTTTACACATGCAGCAGTAAAACTCAGGTATTGGTAAATAAGGTTATTTTATTCAACTAAGCCTGATATATACACAGCTACTTCCTACTAACTAGTTACCCAAGACAATCTCTAGAGGTTACTAACTGACAGCTAATTAGGTTTAATTTAAGCAAGCGGTGAATAGAAAATAGTTCCAGATGACACAAATGACAAGCGGTGATTGATAAGCGGGAGTTGCTATGGCAGTTACTGGTTAAAATGGTTTCAACAGATCGGTAATAAAACGAAGCAGATAGTAAAGCGGTAAAGCAGGGCAGGCGGTTAAACGGTAAAACGGATGCAAACAAAGTACGGATACCAGGTTTGAAAAGCAAGACCACAAATAATAGAAAATACAGAGCAGAATTTATAGGAAAATTATAAAGAGAACTTGGATAATCTCTCAGTTTATTACTTTTCTATGGAGTTACTTGCTTCCTGTGGTTACGGTTGGGCATGTCCACTGCGGTGGAGCGGTCGGAACGCTGTTCTCGGAGTTGTCGCCAGACGGGTGCGCTACTGGTCAATGACGTAGTACGGACTTTGAGAAAATTCTGCTGCTCGGAAATGATATATAGAAATAACGGTACGTTGGTTCGGATATCAGGAAGGGACAATTCCGCTGTCGACGAGTGGCTCTGGCTGACTGAAATGGTGGACGACTTCAACTGTTTCCTTCACTTATTACAAGAGAGAAGGAACAGCACTAATGGATGCGGCACAGAAAAAATGACGTCAAAGTGACTTAGGAAACATTTAGAAATAATGTTTATTGAAAATAATTCTATCACCTCTATTTTGGAACTTACAATATTTTCTAGCAGATCGAAGCAGGTAGCGGGCAAGCACATCTAATGCTTGAAACGGCAGCTAGTGAACTGAAATGTCGGACAGCCTCAATTGTTTTCCTAAAGGCGAATATAGACTTTACACTTTTGATGTGCATCGCGGATTATTAATCTGCAGTGAAATGTGTAAAGGTTGCTTTCATCTGCATTTCATCTAAAGTGATCATCCAAATTGAACAGTAAACAAAGCGGAGGTACTCTCTACTTTGGATGAAATCATATTTACTGCAGATGAATCATCCACGATGCACATCGAAAGTGTAAAGTCTATATTCGCCTTTACTATTGCAAAGGTGAGAGGATGATTCTACTTGTGTGCGCCTCGGATATTAATGACGTCAGAACAAAATATTTTCGTACAGATCAGCACAGGCAGCGAGCAAGCACATCCAATACTCGGAACTGTTGGCTAGTGTTAGCCGGCTTCAATTGCTTGTGCCTGCGTATAGGTAAGATTTCCGGTTTCTGTCGCCTCTGTCACATCTGCACTAAAGCAGGTTAATTTATTTTATACGTATAACTACGTACAAAATATTAATTATTACTTTTTAATTTGGTTAGCTCAAGGCGGTTCATTACATACAACTAAACACTTATGAAGTCATTCGTACGGGTCTTGTCGCATCACCTAATATATAGTCTAGTATACTTTAACTTGGCGTGTGTATGTATGAGTTAATATTTCCGTACGATTTCATTTTCTCCCATATTGTACACAAAGTTAAAGCAATAGTCCAGAAACATTGTCTACGTGGACAATAACAATAACAAAATCATCCTAATAAATATTACACCATTTAAAATATTTTTACTAGTATATATAAGCAACATTATTAGTGCATTATTATTTACCTCCATATCCGTGATGACAAGAATAAACAATCCAGCTTAAACTTATACACCAGGCGGGTCTCATTAGAGAATAAAATATTGATTTACTTTCATATCCATGATTCAGTTCAACTTCTTGATAACATATCACTGTTATTAGCATTCCAAGAAGAATTACTATCCAAATGACGAAACTAACAGTCTGCAAATTTATTTTTACCTGTACTATAAATATTTACACAAAAATCGGTTAACATGTAATCAATTAATAACTACTCTAAAATATTTAAAAAATAAACATATTTAATTGACGATTAAATATATTCAACACGATATGGTCCTCTTCAGTTCATATGAGCTTTTTATTTTCTTTATACTTACAGATACAGATACATACTGGTTCCTCATCATATACAGAAATGGTTTGTCCATTTTTACTCTCACAAATAGGCCTAACATCATTCCAATAAAATAATTAATAAATCTTGAATGAGTGTCGTATCCGCTGAAAATAAATTCATCTGTGTTTATTTTAGAATAATGTTATAAAGTTATGTTATATGTAGTTTTTAACTTTGCAAATTAAATGAGACGATATTTTAAACATTAATATTTAAAATAATGTATAATATTATATCTCTTAGCTCAGAAGTCTATCCTTAATTACTATGCAATTCATTGTCTCTGATCTTCAATCAGAGTATATTGATCTTAAGAATCACAAATTCTTCTAAATGCCACTAGCAGTTACATCCTCAGACAAACATTTAGAACCTGAGGTCTAAATAAGATTTCCTTATTCAAAAAATATTTGTATGGCTTCTAACTAAAACTTAAAATACTTGAAAGCAATTTTCCATGTAATTAAAGCAGATTATGGTTATGAATGTTGTTATTTTGAAACTATTTAATTAAAATACGGAGTTAATATTGGATTTTTGTAAAGCCAAAGATATTGGAATTATGATTATCGGTGACAATATAAACATTTGCATATCGGCTGACAGGTACCAAGTGGGAAGTAAACACTAAAGTAAAAACAACAAAAAAGCGTTAGTGTGTTCTTAAATTGTATGAAATTAATTATTTCAGTTATACCACATGGCAACATTTGTGTGCCAGCAACATATAAAATGTTACGTTATCTGGTTAATTTTATAGAAACTGATACTCCCGAGATTAGACAAAGTCGGTTAATTCTGAATGCGGATACGACCCTCCATGTGTTATGAGGATGTGTTTGAAATCATCATTGCAGATTGTTTAAGAGGTCGCTTGACCCTAATTTAGCCTTACGTCACTTCGACCTAAAAGATCTTTTTTTTAATTACCCTATAATTAATTCTCACCCAAGGTTCCAAGACTTTTATTAAGCTTGTGATTTTCTTGAGAGCTAGTTTCCTCGTGGCGTTAATGCCGCCTGCCCCAGGTATCTTAGCCTTTAATACTTTGTATTCACAAAGCCTCAGGTGCAGCATAGCAACATCTACTGCCTTGCACATGCTTTTGAGGTGGTATCTCAAGGGGCAGGACCCGTTAGAAGGCTTGCAATCATCGGACTTTTCGAGTTCGAGAAGCTTTGTGACATTCTTTGCCGAATAAGTTATGAACTTTTTCAGTTGTCTTTGGCCTGGTGTGTTCCTGCAGCAGAACTTCTTCTGTTCCATTTCCCATTTTTAGATCCTCCGTTATGTGTTCCTTGAATAAATCACAAAACGGTTCGGGTCCGAAAAATGGAACTTTAGCTTCTTTTTTCTCAAGGCTGTCACTTATACTTAGATGCCATTCACAGAGTCGTAGCTCACTTAAAAAAATACTTTCAGAAACACGTTTACAGGAAGTTTTCTTTTTGCACATAAAATCATCACCTAAAGAAAATATGGAATTACGGGATACCACGTGTAATATTTGTTTTTATTTAATACGGGAACGTAGCGCAAAACAATGTGCACAAAGAGTGATGCTGATTTTTATTTTACTAGAAACTATATGGGTCTTCTCTGAGCAGCTAATATTACTCACCTAATCGCGCGGTTGTTAGTGGAAGTTAGTCGACTTCAAGAGAAATTTTAAAAAGAAGAGACTCAAAATTCGACCCTCTTCTGCTTCTTTATGTTTGGTCATTCATTATTGTGAACTTACTTAAGTGACGTCTGCGAAATCTTTTTCTAACTATAGGGTAGATTACAGCGGTATTTCTAATGCAGTTTCATCAAACTATATCTAGTATAAAGTAATCAAATAATGGAAACAAATTTATAGTACTAGAATAATCGATATTTTGGCGGATGCGCTAGTGTCAGACAGAAAAGGAATTTATCGATTTGGGAGTCTGGCATACTAATGCCGCAGTATTTCTTCCGTTAACTAGAACTTAATTAAGAGGCTACTAGGAAGGACAACTTTTTTTTAGTAACAATTAAACAGTATTTAAAAGTAACTAAAAATTATGAAATAAAAATATACGCAGTCGCCGGTTTAATCAAACCTTATTTCCTAATATTAAAATTCGGTATGAAAATGAACAAATAACAAAGCTAAATGTATTTGTCTTTACTCACCATTTCAGTAAAATCAACGTAGTAATTTTGTATGTATAGAAAAAAAGGCCACCAATGATCTCTGCAATTTTGATTGAAATTGTCAGTTCCAGCTGGCCACATAGGTCCCGATCCAAAATATCGAAAAATCGATATAGTCATCAGAAAAACCATCAGCATTGCTGGCGTAAGTCTAAAATTGCGTGACATTAAGGTTAATTAATTTTATCTAAACTTATCTAATTAAAAATAATATAATTGCACCCTATGTTGCTTAATAGATAGACAGATATTTTATTCGCCCAAATATAACGTGGCATTTTGATAAGTCAGATAAATACATAATAAGACATAATTTTAAAGCATAGAATATCACAATAATATAATAATTATAAGTACTAACTATGAACACAGACCCGCAAAGACAATTTTTTTAAAGTGTAAAAGTATTTGGTTATATAATATTAAATTATTATAGTTTCTATTTAATCATGTAAAACGCTAGTGCATCATAATAAGGCAAGATTTCCTGTTAACATAAATTATTTATCAGTGTCTCCTCTCTCAATGAAATAATAATAAACACACCACAGAAATTAGACAATTAGAAAATTAGACAATTAGAAAATGGGCAACTTATTAAAAAATCTAAGATCCAACATATTTTTGCGCGTTAATTTTTGCCTGTGTTGAGGAATAATTAAATTTATCCTTCATCTTGTATCATGATTATGATTTTATGAGCCTGTATTAATTTTTGTATTTTTTATATAAACTAGATTATAGTAAATTATTGCACTGGGTAGTTTATAAGCAATAAACACTGGTTAACGGATATCAAATTGAAAAGTACCAGAAAATGCTCTAATAGCTCTCTTCTGCAAAATATTGTTTTGACTATGGCAACAAATTTCCAAGTTTATTAACCATAGGTACACTAAAGCATGATATACAACTGTTGACCGAGACCTCTCATAGAATCCACCAACACAAAGAATACTGGGAAAAAATAACCGGGTACCAACTAGGGGAAAACCTTTATCAAAGAACTATCTCGAAAAAAGACTGAAGAACTGCTGTTACAGAGCGGGAAGCAGTTATGCATATTACAGATCTCCTGACAGGGCATTGTGCCCTGACAGGACATCTGCCTAGATTAGGTATGTACAATGGAAACCTAAAATGCAGACAATGCAAAATAAGTTTTTAACAACATCTTGTATTAAACATAATATTTTTAGTCGCAAACTCCTCTATAAATCCTTATTTTACTATAAGGAAAGTAACCAGACTGCAACCAAAGTTACAAATCTGGCGCGTTAAGTGTAATAATTGCATATTACCATCAAAACGCTAATGCTTCGATTGCAACAAACACCAGCCGAAAGACGGATCCTACTTAAAGGAGCTCCCTTGCCAGTCGTCACACACCACTTGCAGACTGCAGTTTCGAGCTGTTGGCTCTCGTCAGTGCAAGGTAGGTATGCAACGACCGACATGAGAATCCTTTGACTATAGTACATCCCGGTATTTTTACAATAGCGACATGTAAAACAGCCAGCAGGCGCCATCTAGCGGTCCAGTGTCTGTTGCAATCGAAAAATGAATAGCCTGACTTGGCTTAGCATAGTTCAAATGTGCTTTTAGAGGGCGGAATATTAAACATAATATTTTTAGTCGCAAACTCCTCTATAAATCCTTATTTTACTATAAGGAAAGTAACCAGACTGCAACCAAAGTTACAAATCTGGCGCGTTAAGTGTAATAATTGCATATTACCATCAAAATGCTAATGTTTCGATTGCAACAAACACCAGCCGAAAGACTGATCCTACTTAAAGGAGCTCTCTTGCCAGCCGTCACACACCACTTGCAGACTGCAGTTTCGAGCTGTTGGCTCTCGTCAGTGCAAGGTAGGTATGCAACGACCGACATGAGAATCCTTTGACTATAGTACATCCCGGTATTTTTACAATAGCGACATGTAAAACAGCCAGCAGGCGCCATCTAGCGGTCCAGTGTCTGTTGCAATCGAAAAATGAATAGCCTGACTTGGCTTAGCATAGTTCAAATGTGCTTTTAGAGGGCGGAATATTAAACATAATATTTTTAGTCGCAAACTCCTCTATAAATCCTTATTTTACTATAAGGAAAGTAACCAGACTGCAACCAAAGTTACAAATCTGGCGCGTTAAGTGTAATAATTGCATATTACCATCAAAATGCTAATGTTTCGATTGCAACAAACACCAGCCGAAAGACTGATCCTACTGAAAGGAGCTCCCTTGCCAGCCGTCACACACCACTTGCAGACTGCAGTTTCGAGCTCGAAAATAAGGATTTATAGAGGAGTTTGCGACTAAAAATATTATGTTTAATATTCCGCCCTCTAAAGGCACATTTGAACTATGCTAAGCCAAGTCAGGCTATTTATTTTTCGATTGCAACAGACACTGGACCGCTAGATGGCGCCTGCTGGCTGTTTTACATGTCGCTATTGTAAAAAATACCGGGATGTACTATAGTCAAAGGATTCTCATGTCGGTCGTTGCATACCTACCTTGCACTGACGAGAGCCAACAGCTCGAAACTGCAGTCTGCAAGTGGTGTGTGACGACTGGCAAGGGAGCTCCTTTAAGTAGGATCAGTCTTTCGGCTGGTGTTTGTTGCAATCGAAGCATTAGCGTTTTGGTGGTAATATGCAATTATAACACTTAACGCGCCAGATTTGTAACTTTGGTTGCAGTCTGGTTACTTTCCTTATAGTAAAATAAGGATTTATAGAGGAGTTTGCGACTAAAAATATTATGTTTAATATTCCGCCCTCTAAAAGCACATTTGAACAACATCTTGTATTGTTTAACAAATAAATATTTTGAGCGAAGGCAATAAAACAAACGACTACACAGAGTGATACATGTGCTAGGAAAATACTAAGTATTCTACAATTTTTGACATTGAGTTGGGAGCGATGGAAGAACTAAGTTTGTTAATATACTTCCGCATAAAACTCATTAAAAATTATCTAATTATATTATTTTCATTCTTTACATTATATTTTTTTTATAAGTTTTATCGCTTTGAAGAAGATTAAATACCTTTGCATTAATAGATTTGGTCTTGTACCTAATACCTAATCTGCAAGATTAATTAATTTTATAAATATGCTTCTATGGTCAGTGGAGTTACGGATTTAATCATGTCAACCTCGAATTACATTCGTATTGTTATATGCGCGCCCACACCCTCTTACGAAGAGAGATTTAGCCTAGTGGTAGAATAAAAGGAGTTAATTACTGGTAAAACGACGTCATCTCTGGGCAAACCGGCAAACTATCCTTACCACGGATGAATTGGAAATTAGTAGAAACTTCTGGAACGACAGATTAGAAGGATTGAGAAGTTCTCTGAACAGTCTGGAGTGAAAAGAGTAATCGACAATATAACACCACGGATATATAAGAAGAGGATCCAACGCATGGAGGACAGTTCAGTTATATATTAGATGAATAAGTGATCAGATAAGAAATAGAACAGTAACGCGTTGTGAATTATTATAGTGAATTTATAATAGCTGAGAGTTACAGCTAGTGTACAATTGTAAGGTCTTATATTGTAATTTAGTGGTTAATAAATGAGTGGACAGTGAAAATTATTGTTGTAATTATTGGACCTCTGCGTTTGGAAGAGTTTACTACAGGGTGTAATAACGTAAAAATGTCGATAATTTGGATTCATTTGTAGGAATGTTAATTCACTAAATAGCTGTACTTACCTCAGATAACGATGCAAATACATCTTGGGTACAGAGAAAATGTGTTCCTTCAATGGCTTTGCTTCTTGCTTCAAGTATTGGAAAGCTAGTAAAAATCCAGATATGAAAAAGAATGTATCTACTGCCAGAGGAGCCGTTGTAATATATCCAGAGTACCTTGTACGTCTCCACTAAAAAATTGAAGCAGATAATATTGACATTAAAATTCATATTGAAGTATGAAAATTCCGGAAGCTACACTTTCAGTGCTTTTCTCCAACAAAGTTGGCGTCGTTTAGAGATGATTAGTATGCGGTATTAGCATATAAGTTTTAATTGTTTCTAGATAGAGAGAAACTCGTTTCAGTGCTAGTATGTAGCACTCGGGCTATTTGTATTTATACCAATAACATAAATATAGCATAAGTTTGATGAACCTTGTATGTGAACATGCACACCATTAATAGATTATTAATCATCCTGTATTAATTTAAGCCTCACATATTGTTTATTGCTTTTGTTTTGTTCATATATAAATTTTTATAACAATATTTATAATTTTATTTAAATATTACTTGTAGTGTTATAATTAAAAATGTTCCTACCAGTGGACTCCAAAATTCCCTTATTCAAGACCAACATTAGTTTAAGGATAGTTAGTTATTATAGAAAAATAATTATAATACTGAAATTTTATGTTATTTGTACTAATGTAACATTAGATATTTTATTATTATTATTATTAGCCGTTACTCGAGTCCGAGTATAAAAATGTTACAGTCGATAAATTGTGTACAATAAAAAACAAGTAAAAGGTGTAGTCTATTGTAATTGCCATTCATCTACGGTGCACACGACTATGGCTATAGAGGCCAATTCGGGAGAGCACATGTCGACCGCAGTCAGGACAAACATAGACCTGGTTAGATCTTGGATTCGGCCTTCTTGCAGCAACATTTCCTTGATAGCTGGCCACAACCCCTCGCCATTCGGTTCTGTCCGCTGCAAGTTGTTCCCATTGCTCGTCTGCAATACCGCAGGATTTTA
Source organism: Leptura quadrifasciata (assembly GCA_963675555.1). Lineage (NCBI taxonomy): Eukaryota > Metazoa > Arthropoda > Insecta > Coleoptera > Cerambycidae > Leptura > Leptura quadrifasciata. The sequence continues at coordinate 89,527,231 of OY776678.1, read as the reverse complement.
GATTTTCATGGAGAGCGTCTTTGAACCTCTTTCGTTGACCGCCACGCCTTCTTCTACCGCTTAGCAATTCACCATAAAGTGTACATTTAGGAAGGCGGTTATCATGCATACGATGAACGTGACCTGCCCATATTAGGCGTGTTCTTGAAATAAGCACCTCAATTGGAAGGCTGTTTGCTCTCCTGAGTACTTCCACATTTGATATGTGATGGAACCAACGGATTTTCATCGTACTTCTGAGGTGTCTTTGCTGAAAACGTTCTAATTCTTTCACATGATGACGGTAAGTGACCCAGATTTCACATCCATATAGCAGTGTTGGAATGACAACTGCTCTGTAGACAGCCATCTTCGTTGACAAAGCAAGGTCGTGGTTGTCAAATACTCTCTCTCTAAGTCCCCAGAGTGCTCTAGGTGCAGCGTTAATTCTATTGCGAATCTCGCTGTCCATGTTTGCTTTGTCATTAACAACGTTGCCTAAGTAATTGAACTGATCCACCACTTCAAGAGAATTTCCGTTAAGTGTAATGTCTATTTGGTTCACTTGATAAGGAGTTGACATAATCTTAGTCTTTCCAATGTTGATTTTAAGTCCTAAGGAATCATAGCTCTGGGCATACACATCTAGAAGTTCTTGAAGCTCTTCCGGCGTAGAGGCTAAAAGTGCACAGTCATCCGCATACTGGAGATCACAAATGAATCGTGTGCGTGTCTTCGTGAAAGCTCTAAAACGCCCTATGTTAAAGAGACCGCCATCAAAACGGTATCTGAGACCTATTCCTCTGACTGTCAGTTTGTTGTCAACAATAATTGTTAGAGCAGTGGTAAACAAATTAAAGAGTAGGGGTGCCAGGACACATCCCTGCGTAACTCCAGTGAGGGTTTGGAAAGGTTCGGTTGCCTCATTATTATACATAACCTTGGCGTTGTTGTTTGTATGTAGACTGTGACATACTTCCACAAATTTTCTAGGGATACCTAAGCAGAACATAATTTTCCAGAGCACTTCCCTGTCCACCGAGTCAAACGCCTTGGTTAAATCAATGAAGGCCATGTGAATTTCTCCTTGATGTTCTAGTGCTTTTTCTTGAAGCTGTTTAAATGTGAAGATTAGGTCCGATGTGCCTCGGATTGGTCTAAAGCCACTCTGTGTTTCAGAAAGTAACTTTTCCATAACAGGTGTTAGCCTATTTGCCATCGCTTTAGTGAGTATCTTCCCTCCAACAGCCAGGAGAGCTATACCCCTGTAATTTCCACAGTCCGCAGCGCTCCCTTTGTTTTTGAAGAGGTTGATTAAAAGTGTATCACGAAACTCCTGCGGAGCTTGACCACTTTCCCACACGGCATCAAACAGTTTTTTGAGGTAGGGTATGAGCTCTGACGACACAGCTTTAAAGATCTCAGCTGGGAGTGAATCGGCGCCGGGAGATTTGTTATTTTTTAGTTGCCCAATGGCGGTTAAGATCTCTTCCGTTGTTAGTGGTTTATCTAAGTCTTCGAAGGTGTTATATCGAGGGATAAGATTTATAATATCGTGAGTCAAGTCAAGCCTTTGCTGGTTCAGAATGTTAGAGTAGTGTTCTTTCCATTGTGCTACGAGATTGACGTACATGAACAAATAAATACGTTGGATATTAATGATTATAAGATATTACATAACGATATCACTTGGGCTACTGTAGCGTAGCAGATATCGTAGGCAAACTTAACCCGGAAAGTGATGAACGTGCCTACGATAAGATTTCTCTAGCTCAGACTATCTCAGGGCGTTAAGCCCAAGCTTACATGAACTATGATAAATTATTAGTTTACTTACTTAACAACTCACTGAGGTTTCCATAGGTAGTGGTCGCAGACGAAATAATGACACTTTCTTTGAAAATGAAATGCACTATATTATTCAATTTACAGAATTGGTTCTCCAGCATGTAACCTGGCGATGTTCACAAGTTGTGGCCAATTTCACGATTAATAAGTTATAACATTCATAAAATGCCTCGTGTAGCTACACATCGGTTTACAAAGTCCTAATAAATTGTCGTAAATTCTGCCACAAAGGTCTGATTTAAAGAGCCTCCTTAATATAAATGCATAAAATCTTTAAATATGTACAATTTAAAAATGCAAAAGTATCCAGCCGAACCACTGAAGGTGGTCCCCGGTAAATAAAAAAAATAAACAGCACAACACACTTGTTTAGGGTAGTACGATACCGAGTCCGGACGTGGAAGAACTGTAGCCCTACGGAGATGTCTTCGGGACACAAAAAATGGACCCAAGGATGGGGTTGATGGTAGCTTCACCAGACCTGGCACCTTCCACTGTGTGTGGATGTCCCGTCCGTGGAACTCTCACTGACGTGTGTAGAAGCCCCGTCTGTAGAACCCTCACTGATGAGGGAACAATCCACCAATACTCCGGGAAGCCACAGTCGGATGAATGGGGTCGAGTCCGCCTTTTAAGTTGACACTGTATTTCCAAAGGAAAGCCTTGTGTAATTAAATATCCTGCTTCCGCAGATAAAATTTACTCACAACCACAAAATATTCCGCTAAACGGAACAACAACAGATTGAGGAAATTTTCTTGTGTTGATAATTCTAAAATCCACCAAGATGCCTTGGATAAACCGAAGTGCACAGAATTATCAAGTAACTACTAAGCCAACAAAAATGGTTCCTACCCGACTTCCGCTCTCTGCTGATCACGTGCCGCCATGTGTCGCCCTCCCGTGGAGAATAGCGAATGTGTTACGGACGTAGCAGTTGTTATTATGCGGCCCACAAAACGCTAAAGCGTATGGTGGGTCGCATACGCTAGAGGTCCGCAACAATCGGGCTCTTATTTCCTGGTCTTCTTTGAGGAGATTTCCATTTAAATCTTTAATAGGGCACATATTTTTTCGACTGGGGCCGTACACTACTTTTACTCCTTGAAAGAAATTCCTGTAGTCGTGTGAATCGGCGTACCTTTGAATTTCTCTGGCCTTGCTTGCCCACCACTCGTTCTTTATTCTTCTGATTTCGCGTTGCGTTTCATACTTAGATTGGGTAAAAGCTTCTGCTTTTGATGAGTCGTTGGGGTGGTTGATAGCGTTTTGGAAGGCAATATGTTTGCGGTCAAGAAGTTCTTGTATAAAAGCTTCATTATCATTGAACCAGTCCTCCTGTTTTTTACTTGCTGCAGTGCCAAGAATTTCCTCACTCGCACTTTTTAAACTGTCTTTAATTTGTGTCCAGGTAGCAGCGACAGAATTGGTTTCTTCTAGTGCACTCAAATTCTCTTGAACTTTTTGCTTTAGCTGTACGACGGCTTGTTGGTCACGCAATTTACTAATACAGAGACGGGGTCTACGTTTTACTTGAGTTCTTCGGTGTTTGGGTCTCATAACAATTTTCATTTTAGAGACAACAGGACGATGATCGGTCCAACATTCGCTATCAATGCGCGCCTTTGTAATTTGGACGTCCTTGAGATGCTTCCTACGTACGATAACATAGTCCAGTAGATGCCAGTGACCTGATCTGGGGTGACGCCAGGTGCCTTTAAATTTATCCTTTTGTCGGAAAATGGTGTTTGTTATAACTAGATCATGTTCGGCGCATTTAGTTAGGAGTAGTTGACCGTTAGCGTTCATGTTGCCCAAACCGTTCTTGCCTATGATGCCTGGCCAGGTGTCTGCATCTCTCCCTACTCTAGCGTTAAAATCGCCAAGAATAACGAGTCGTTCCGTTTTAGGTATTCTACAGAGGGTTTCTTCCAGCTGTTGATAGAAGCTTTCCTTGGTTTCGTGACTTGCATCCAGAGTGGGAGCGTAGGCGCTTATTAGATTTACCGCGTTGCCATCTGATAGCTCATAGCGTAGCAGCATTAGATGCTAGGATAGGCCTTGTGGTACTGGTGTTAAGTTGGATACAAGTTAATTCCGAACGGCAAATCCTACTCCATGTTGTCTTCTTGAATTGGTGGGAAGACCTTTCCAATAGAAGGTGTAGTACTTTTCTGTGAGAGAGCCTTCCTCCAAAAATCGAGTTTCGCTGAGAGCTGCAACGTCAACATTGAGTCGGTGAAGTTCTCTATCTATTAGAGCAGTTCTTCTTTCAGGCCGATCGGTGCGAGTGCTGTCGTTCAAAGTACGAACATTCCAAGCGCCGTAGATGAGAGAATTAGTTTTGTTGGATTTAACTTGTCGGTGTTTTTTCGACATTCGATGAGGTGTCCCTGTGGGCACCCTCCCCCGGAGATCCGATCGGGAGGGTATTTTACCTCCGGATGATTTTGTCCCACTTGAACGCTCCATCATTTTTTTAAAGCCTTAATCGACTGAAAACGAAGCTGCATTTGAAGTTTTAGCTGGAGCAGGTATGCAACTGACCAGCTCGGTTGCGGAAGGCGAGTGGTGTGGTCCCATGGCAGAGAAGTAGACTGCGACGATGGGGTAACGAAACGATTCCAAAAGCAACCTTTGTGTGCGGTGGGTTATTTTTACCGCACTCTTCGTGAGAAGGTGGACGTGCTCACGGCAAAAGGTAAGGGTTATTCCGCCCTTACTCGGTCGTTAGAGCCTCGTTAGTGAAAACAGGGTGCACCAAGTTCAAATTGAACTCATCGCGAAGGTGAGGTTAACAATTGAGTAGGAGAGGCTATAACTTGCGCTTCACTGCCCCATTATACCCCCATTAGATATTTACTGAAGTACTTAATATCGGTAATTTAGTTCTTGTCTAACTTGTACTGGCTATTACTTATGATTTTGCTACTGTAAATAATACAGATTAGTTTCAATTTATTTGTTTATATTCAAACTAATTACTTTCATTTTAGCTCTGTACAGCTATCAGCTATTAGTGAGTGCATGTTAATATTAAAGACAGATGTTATCAACTCAACCAAATAAATAACTATGTTTATGCTGTAATTTATAAAAAAAACTAACCCACTAACTGACTGAACTTAAATTTTGGTTACCAGAGTAAGCTTAATTTAGATACAGTACCTTTTGTAAAATAACTTATTGTATCTCGTTGTTCACTGAGGTTGGGGAGGTATTTCTACACAAAGTTACTGGCCACAACTAGACAGCTATTCTAGGAAGGCAAGGGTCGTAGGTAAGGATGGTTAAGCCAACAACTAGAGTACGGTAGTACAGAGAATAACTTAAAGGTGCTTGGGCGGCAGGGCTATAGTAGCCCAGAATAATAGCAAGAAAATGAAACACATGAGATAAAATTATAAATTTAATCTCGTATAAAGACACAATAATAGCAAAAGCAAGCGCAAGCGCAAGCTTAAAAAGGCATAATACATAAATTAAAAGCTTCAACAAGAAACACATATCAGTAGCGTAAGCGATATACTACCTACAACACAACGTTCATGAAATGGACACAACTACGGGATATTCGAGAGTCTTTAAAGTAAATATTTTATTAAGTATACTGTACTTCACCTATCAACACTAAGGCCTAAAAATTAATTTTGGTATTCGCTAGTTTACAAAGTACCCCCTTATCAGGGACGAGTAAGGTCGACACTAACTAAAACCGTAACAAATACAATACTTACAAAATAGTATCGACACAAAACGCTTCAAAAGCAAAACTAATGGTCCAAATGGACATCTATAGCCACGCTATAGCCTGAGGTAAACTAGACACAGCCAACTCCACGTAGACAAAACTATAAATCGTTACAATGACTAAATTTTAGAACCGAAATTAATTTATCTAGCTGACTCGTGCTTCCAAAATCAACTTTCAACTACTAGAATACAAAAAAACAGTACAATGTAAAATAATGTATCGTATAACCCAGATAGTAATAAAAGTTATGTAATTGCTATGAACTTGCTACTAAAAATATATCAAACACACATATAAAACAAACACTGTAAAAGGGACTCTACTATAAACAAATTTCGTTGAGGACCTGTGTCCAGTGAGTTTTTTGTTACACGCAAGAAATCACAGCAGTTGCTATATTGGTAGGCAAGTTATGTTAAAGTTAATGATTAATGGTACTTATCTTGTAACAAGTTAATGTCGGCGATATCTATCCTCCAGCAAATGAATATGTTGGTAAAATGCCTTACAATAGATATATAAAATCCTCCAAGAGGTATAAGATTTGACACACGCAAATGTCACTAACTTGCTAGGGTTATGTCTCTGTCAGCTGTTTATTGACCTGGACTTTGCCGGCTCGCTAATATCAATTGCTACTTCTCGCCTGGTACAGTATGTGGCGTAAGGTTTCAAAAAACACTAAATTTCAATGTTAAAAAAATGGCTTCGTGTTAACGACATCTTCACTAGGCAGTAATGAATCTAATCGAATTTATTAGACCAAAATTGACTAAATAATTCCAATAGATATTCAACCATCAGCGAAATGGCGAATAATAAAATTTCCAATTTTAAATTCAAACTCAAATTTAAATCAAAATTAAAACCTAATGCAAATTTAAATTCAACCAGAATATCACGAAGACGACCTCCAATCAAGGGACTGAATTGAAATTTATTGTAGATTCAGACGCTAGACAAGCGCTTTGCTCAAGGCGTTCAACGAGAAAGGGACGTTGAAAAGCACTTCAAAGGGAAGGTCGGTTACCGGCGCACATGCGTAGCTCGTTACAATGTCACCGATGTTTAATCACAATCTCTAAAGTAATATGAGCGAAATAGCAAAATACTGGAAGGATCATAAATTACCGATTATTACGAATTAATATCATGCATAAACAAAATTTTTTATTTTTTTTTTGTTAATGTCAATTAGCATTACTTATTACTTATCTACTGATTATGTCGAAATTAGTTGGTTTTTTATTATTTTAAGGAGTAGTCAACATTTTATTTAGGACAAGAACATTGTATACATCATTTCTCAAGTACGATGGTAATCTGTACATTAAATTACAATTTCTATTCTATCCACGTGCATCCGAATGAAGATATATAGGAGAGGAACTGTATTAGTTATTTATCTGGAGCCATACATTTCACTAACACTGCATAGATTCTGCTTAACTTGAAGTACGCTATTTCTTTTCCTAATTCAATAATTAATTTATGCCAAGAAAATCCCCTGTTCATCACGAAATTCAGAACTTTAACGATATAACGATACTTACCAGCTTGCTGAGAGGAATCTCGGGGGTAAGAGCTAGTAGTCCATTTAACGAGGTACAAAAAAGGGCAAACCATCAAAAGTTTTTAGGATCTTTTGCAGGCTACGAAGGCGACACAGGAGCTTCACTCAAACCAGTTTAGAAGTTGGTGAGACTTATATTTCGCATATTTTCATATCTACCCGCAAAAATATATTTTCTGACTTAAAGAGGGTTAATTTCAAATTTTTATTTTTGCCGGTGGTGCCAAAAAAAACATCATTATTAATTTAGGTTCTCTTAAGGCACAAAACAAATTAGCATGGCTAGGTACTTCGGGGATTTCTAGTTTAATCTCTGAAACCCCTCAATAAAAACCTGCGAATACAGCTCTCCCAACAGATCAGCTAGTCGATAAGCCTCTTTATTTTAAATTATTTATAATTTTTGATAAAGAGAAGGCAAGATGGGAACAAGTATCACACATAAAGTTATAAAACTCTCCTCGGGATATTTATCTCTTCCTCAGTGATAACAGACAGGTTTAAGACATTTTAGTTAATTTTCGGTGTGTCGTTAAAATTATCGACGCTGGAATTGGGAGGTGTGAAAGATTTCGAGAAGAAGTCAGCAAAACTATCAACAATTAATTGCGGGTCTTCAATAATTTAATTTTCACATTTCAAACACGAAGAAATGGGTGTAATATCATTTTTTGTTTTAATAAAACTTCAGAAGTTCTTCCAAATTTGTTTTCATCATCAGCAGTGCCATGTAACCTTATATCTTTTTAGAACTTCTTCTTTTTCCTTAATATCGTATATTATTTGACCGTAAAACCGTGCGAGAAAAGAACCGGAACTTTTTTGTTACTTAAATAAATATAACACCACAGGTAATTACGACCCCCTTTATCCGGGAAAGCTCTAGAAGAGCTTTGTGTGGAAGAAGGCTACACATTTAGGGACAAGAGACACACACCCAATATCCGTGTATAGTGAAAAAATCCCTCTCACAGTATTTTCCACTGCCACGACCGGGGATCGAACCCGGAACTTTTGGATGAGAGGCAAGTGCGCTCACCTCTCGACCACCAGTCATATAACATTTTTTTTTTTTTTTTTTTTTTATACATTTATTTAACGTCGGCCTATTTCCGCTACTGAGGCCTAACACCGACGCCTGTAGACGAGCTACCCCCAACCAGGAATTTTGCCGAACCTCTTCCCTTAAGAAGAGTAGGGATCTTTTACTTGCCTAACATTTAATAGACAAGGGACCGACGGCTTTACATCCCCTCCGAAGGATGGTATATCTCCTATACAACCCTCGCCTAAGGTTGTATAGCTTCCGCGCATACACTGATATACAAGCCGCTGGAAGATGTGTGAGGCGAGAACGCGGTTTCCGTTGGAATGGTCACCAATCCAAGTACTAACTGCGCCTGTCGTTGCTTTACATCGCATACCGAAGTATGTACATAGTAAAGACGCACCTACGCTCGCCCCCTGGTCATATAACATGTACTTGGATACATGTATTAGAAAAATATCATAATTTGGAGTACAATGCGTCTACTGCCATATCTACATCACTAAAATATTCAATAAATGACCAGTCAATGAGCTGCAAGTCCCCATACAATTCCACAAACTTTGCCCGTTTAAAGTTGAAGTCAAAGTTGTTTTTATGACGAAAATTATTATTGCTAAACTTTTGAAAGCCGGCCTGGATTATATTTAACAGGATGATGGTTATCATCCTTAAGCAAAACTTCAGTTGCTTTGTGAACAGAATAGTTCCCATTGCAGAAAACAAGATCAAGAATTCTACCATCTGTATGTGAATCATGATCATATTGGTTCAGTTCATAGAACTTCGGGAAATTGTAAATAGCATAAACCGAATTAGAAGTTCTGTTATCTATCTCACATTGCACATATTCCGATAAGTTAAACTCACCAACCACTAAAAGATCAGACCCATAGGTGCAACAGAGGTCACGTAATTTTTCACAGACAGAATTAGTATTGATTTTTGTTGCGGTATATTCTTTACATGCTGCCAGTAACACACCACCTCCTCATGATTGATAGTCGAGAGGTAAGTGCACTTGCCTCTCACATCCCTTGTCTCTAAATGTGTAGCCCCCTTCCACACAAGGCTCTTCTAGAGCCTTCGGGAATAAAGGGGATCGTCATTACCTGTGGTGTGTTTGTTTATAAGGGGTAACAAAGTCCCGATCACATCTAAATACATTATACTTATAGATATCGAAAAACTCAGAGCTGTAGCCAATTTCATTCAACCGAGTTTCCGTGACTGCAATTATGCCATATTGGTTAACACTGGCTATGACATTAAGGAGATCTGCCACCTTAGAACAAATACCCCTTGCGTTTTAATAATAACATGTAAATGAGCCGTTTGTATCTCTAGGTATTAAAGTCTCAGTTTGTCTATATAGACTTAGATTTGAAATTAATTGCTAATCCATACCCTATCCTATAATATTTGCGTTAAATTTCTTAAGTGTTTCTATAAAACCTGGCAGTTCGGGCTCCAGACAACACGGGCACAGTGTTAATATCAATTTGTTGAATGAATATTATGAATGAATATTAATTTAACATACATCCTAGATATTCTGAATTCTGGTCTGGTCAGCTACTCTACTAAAGTAATAAAAGAGGGTTTAAGTGACTCCCACATGCGAATAGTTGATTATATAGGTATGGTGTCGCAGACTTTCTTGTAGCAAATTTAATGTTCTACAAATATTCCTAAATATTTTTTATTTAGTTTCGCATTGGCAGCGTTTCAAATTAAACATTAAAAAACTTGATTTTTTTTGTATTTTTTAAGTTTAACTGTTAATAATTCAGAAACGCCGTAAAATTGGAATCTACAAATTGAGCCTAACAATATATGCAATTTAGTCTACTGATTAGTGTTAAGTTAAGTTTTTAAATATTATTGTGTAATTTTGGCTAGTGTTGAATTAATTTGTCTCGTCTATAAGTTATTCCAAGAAAAAATGTGCATGAGTTGTTTCTACTTTACTAGATCGACAAATTTGGCATAAAATTAAGAGGGCGATTACTATTTTTGAAGAAAATTATTAACAAAAATTATTTCTTGGTACCTGAAACTGAAGAAAACTTAAACGCGCTGTATATTGAAAAATAGCCATTTAGTGAAAAATATATCTAGACCATCGTTATATAACGTACTCTCAGTTACTTAAAATAAACCAATCCTCTTATTTAAGGAACTATAGAATCAATGTGATGTTGCCCATTTGGTTATTGTCAATTATGCTGCACGGTGTGTATTTATGTTTCATGCTCCGCAACCAGTAAAAATGTCTGCATAATATAATGACGATGTATTTTTCACAAACACCAAACCACTAAATGCTACAATGGACACAATTTCATTAATCAAATTGTCATTGCGGGGTATGTTTAAAAACACAATCATGTTATTTTCAGCATCTGGGTGTTTGTGAAAACTAGTTTGGGTGTTAGTATCACATCAAAGAAGCGATATAGAAAACTTACTTCTTCTGTATCAGCTACATTAGTAAATTTGGCGTTTAGAACTATTAACAGTGATAATCCATGTCCAGCTACGATCCACATCATACTAATCGTTTTAAGTCCGTGGAAAGTTTGTATCTGCTGTTTAGAATTTTTCGAAACTTGTAACAATTTTCTACCGTTCGAGATAATGGAAAATGCAATGTGTAATGGGTGGTGGCTTTCTGAAAATAATTTAAATTCAGTAACAAGTAATTCGAAACCAATATTTGTATAAGTCAAAAAAGAACTTCATAAGTACGCAGACAAATAATTGCAAACACGAAGATGTGTTTTTGACTTCTTAATCCTTATCAAAGATAACACTTCCTACCCTCTATAAATATTTATATTTTCGAAAATGACATCAACGTTTAGACTTCGTTAAATATATAGGCTAGTTTAACATATACAACATTGTATTAATTCAAATGTTCAATGAAACGTCATGGAGAAATGAACAATCTTTTTTATATAAACAACAACTTTACTAGAAGATAACAAGTTTTCCTCAAATTGAAAATAAAGTAATCTGACATACTACACTTCTTTCCAATTTTGCTAGTATGAAGAGCGAGTTTAAACTGCAATTAATTAAAATTAGAAAAATATTTTATGTTGCTGGGTCTATATATACTTTTATGAAAAGCAAATAAATTATTAGAAATAACTATAAAAGCAGAGTTAAGCATTACAATGGAAGAAATAAATACAAAAAAAAAAATCGAATTGTCGTAAGTCTGTGTGTAACCAACTTTTGCCGCGTAGAAAATACTTACCAGATTGTGTTTTGTACAAATATAAGTCATACATTGTGGATAGCATCATCAGTAGAATAACTGCGGCAAATATTGCTCTGTAACATAAAATTGGATTCATTTAGATAGTGAAGATGCTTGAAACTTCCGAAAAATCATTTAATGCTTATATAAGAATCTTTTTCGTTTTAACGTTAAAATTAATGAAATAAGAAATTAATCTGAAAAACGTCACAAGTTACTGTAAACAAATAGATTAAAGTTTTGTGGAAATATATTTCTCTTTTGTTATTATGCTATACGTGGCCTACAACAATTCGGTGTATGCAAATTTGCTTCTTTGATATTAAAATGAAGTACCTACTTACAATATTAAAGCATTTCCCAACATTTAAACATCATTTTATTTTGTACTAAATTAAATTTTCAACAAATAAATAACATAAAATTTGAATAATAATACGGGTAGGCAGAACACTATGTGATTGGTGTGAAGTCATCGCTTGCATTAAAGCCTCTTCCCCATAGGGCGCGATATAACTATCACATTTGTACTCAGTATATCCCCTAAAAGATTCTAAACTGATCGTGACGATCTCGGTGGAACGAAAACACAGATTGCGCTCTGTGTATAGGGGATATACTGATTATACTTTATACGAGGACAATTAAAACTGGTCAGTGTTAAAGCACAGGACTGTGCGCACTGAACTTGATATTTTGTCCTATATATTTAGCGATGGTATCGAGATTCGAATGGTAGTTGAAACTGTGCAGGAGAGTCCGAGACTGGTAATGTAATCAGCCTGAATGAACCATCTACGACTGCACTGGTTTAATGATAATAAAACGGACAGACCTACTAGCATAAAAAAAACTCGTAAATCGTTTCTCAGTAGTCAACGGTGGACTTATGAGATGTGCTGTCAATGTGCCAGTGCAGTGCATAAATACCTGTTATAATATCAAGGGTAGAGTTTAATTAGTTATTGTTTATAGTTATTTATAAATATTTAGTACTATATAAAAGGTAAATTATTTTAATTATTTACTAATTTACCATGGCTTCCTGGAGACCATTTGAAACAGAGGATAATATAATAACGCCCGAAAATCTTATCATTTTCTTATGACAAGCATTTCTATTTACCTCTGCCCATGTACAATAAAGAGATGCTGCTGACTGTTTTTGCCGGCTTTTAGTTTTTATACGGTTTCAATTAAGTTCGTATACACTTTACAAATGTAATAACTATAACAGGAGATCGCAAGCGATCTGTGGGGAAGAGGTGGCGGAAATCGTATGTGAATAAGTGGTAAACACAACATTATTTACGTTTTATGTGCGATTATATATTATTTAATATCATTTGCATTCACAACATATACTATCATTTTAAGGCAGTAAGTAATTCCTATATTTTATATAATTACTACTGTAAACGCTACAAGTGATGGCGAACAAAGGGGAAGCTGTATGTAAAAAGTAGTATAGATCTAGCGTACACATCGATATCCTAATTGATGTAGTATACCCCACCGCTCGCCAACACTCGTGGCGTTTACTGTATGTTTGTAATTAATTGATGCACCTAATATTTATCAAAGTTTATCAATGTAAATAGTGAATGTAACAAGTAAATGCGGCTCAGATTTGAAATGTGAACAAAAAATTATCGGGAAAATACACATTCGATTTAAACGGTTAACATATTTGCACACCAAGTTTAAGGAGGCACCTTTATTAAAAAAAACAACTTTATTTAACAATTTCAGAGCTTCACGGGAGAGTTATGGAGACAGTGCTATTGGTTATGTGGAATTAAAGCCTGCTCCATCTGCACAGTTAAATGCTGAATATGTCCAGAATATAAAGTACAAAGTAAAGCTTATTCTGCAGTTTTAATTGTAGATGAAACTACGGAAATAACTCACTTTATAATGATCTTCACAACGTAGTAAAATACTGATGCTGTTATAGGTGGATCACGTTTAGCAGCTTTAAACCACTTTATTTTATGTTGTTTTTGTTTTGGTACTATTACAGAAACTTTTCCAGGTATGTTCTTGGATATGTTTTTGTATCATGGCACAAAACACCACTTGTTTTCCACTATGAAACATTAAGACTTTGTAACATAACATTCACTTATAAAATAATCAGAGGAGTGTATTTACCAACAGTCAGACCGATGACGTCACTTTCGCGCGCGCTAACGTAACGTAGTGTTTTTGGAGGTAAATTTCAATTAATATTTCAAAATGTCTATCCAAAGTAGTTGACTGATAGCGTAAATACAAATGTTACTAACTATAAGTAGGTATTATCTTCCCAGTCAAGAAGATTTTAAAATTTGTGAAAACACCGAATTGAGATAATCATGAACAAAATATTAAATTGCCAAGTGCACTGACAACGAACAGCAAAAAGAGAGCACCATAAATAAACTGCCTAGATATACAGAATATTCCGAAATGAATGATAAACTGCGAATTCTACGAAATAAGATAAAAAGCTCCCATAAGCATAGCCCGAAAAATACTTCCTAAGGGAGATAAACTCATTCAAAGAGGTAATCTTGAAGCTGGTTTCTCTAAGTATCGAGTCAAGATATATAATAATCTAGTCAGTTTTAATAATTTTTAAATTAATCACTCATCAAATACCATCATAAAAATGACTTCTTGAAACCAGTTGAAAAATATGGCTAACATAGTACCACACGACTTCAAAGGATTGTTTCTCAATGTTTTGAACTCGCTAGCATTTTTTCTTCAGTCGAAGTTATTAAAACTCATGTTATTGACTTTAAAGTTAAACGGAACCTATTTAGGTATAAATAAATTCGTAATCTCGAGAATTATAAACTCTATGCTGGTTTTAAGGTTAATTTAGAACTAAATTGGCATATATCCCTGATTAGGTTTAACAAGTTCAAGGAGAATATAATGATCTGTTTGGGAGAAATAGCTGGCTGTTTCTCTTAATTTGTATACTCAAAATCACAAACAAAGAAAACGACCTGACAATAAGACAGTATTACAGATATGAGCTGACTGTACGGGTTTTCCTTTCAAGTGCTTAAAACCCTACAGATTTTACAATCAAAATTATGATTGGTGAATAATTGACAGTCGTTTTGAATACATTTCATTTTTCGATAGTACTCAGTTGTATGTCGATAATGTTTAATTACATTGACTACATTTCGTTATTCGCTACACTCCAATATTAAAATAAATGACTAACTAGATACTGGAAAGGCAACAACATATAAAACAGTCATTATACCTTTGAAGCAATTTAGATAATAAAACACAATTTTTATTTCCAGGAAAGAGACCTAATTCTATTTTTAAATGAATATAATTTCCAGGACATTCTATGGTCAAATACATATGCTTGGAAAGTAGAGCAGTAAAATTGGCGTAAATTATACCTAAAATTGGAACTAGTTGGGACTATGAGATTAAAGTTTCAAGTTAAATCTGACTACAAAGACAAAGCAAAATTTAGGTTATACTTACGTTACAAATGGGTAAAATGTCCCTGTTTTTATTCAGATAAAAAGATAGCCATTAGGGCGGTTAAAATATTTACATTAACATACTGCCAATATTATTTTTAGCACTAATTTAGTTTATATGCAATTAATTAAATTTCCCATAATTAGAAATTAAAATAGTTTTACTTACATTATAATGACGTCTAAAGCTGTAATGTCTTTACCAGATTCAATGGTTTGACACAAAGCATCTCGAAAAACGAGGGGCAATCCTCCTATTAAATTATTTGCTATTACATTGTAATCTTCGGCAGAACATGCATCGGGTTTACATACTGATAACTGATAAAATGACTGCAAATGGAATTATCAACTCAATAACACATTGATTAAGTCATAGTTTTCCATGTTATTTTCATTTTTAAGCTATACAAAAATTGTATATATACAGTACTTTGCTAACATTATAATTCATGCGTGAAACAGGTTATAGTGAGCTGGGTAGAAAATGGCTTGGAAAATAATAAATTGATAAGTTAAAAAATTATAGCTACTGCAGTTTGTTGTAAATAAGGTATATCTTGACATTCCATTCTCAACATATACCCGGTGACACAGAAGACATGTAACACTCTGTAACTTTGCTATTTGAGAAGTTAGAGTTCTGAATTTTGGGAGAATTTTAGTAATTTTAGTATCGAAAATTATGACCATGCAATAATTTTCGATAAAAATTTTAATTAAGAAAGCAAAACAGGTCAGGTACAAGAATTGTTTTGGACCAAAATAAAAAAATAAATAAGCATGTTTTAAGTAAGGCAAATAAATAAATTAGTTTCCTATCTTGATTTTTTTTTTAATAAGAAAAATCTAGTTAGTCTGTTCAGCTACTGATTATATCCAAAAAAATACAAGACACAAAGTTGCGTACTAGAGATCTTTCGATATCATAGCACACTAAGCATCAATATCTACCCAGGTTCATATCATGGCCACCTAGGCTTAATACAGTAAAATGATTATTAACTGTCATTTTAAAATATACATAAGATATACATAGACATTGTTACATGCCTAATGCATATGCGACCCGCATCACATGCTTGTGCTTCGCGGGCCACATATCAGCAAGCCGCGATCCACAGTTATCATCAAACCGTGAACCGTGAGTGGCAGAGGTTAGGCTCATCCCCTACTTAAAGGAGCCTGTCGTTACACACCACTTGCAGACTGCAGTATCGAGCTGTTGGCTCTCGTCAGTGCAAGGTAGGCATGTGACGACTGACACGAGGATCACTTGACCATTTAGTATATTTCGGTATCTTTGGGATAGCGACATGTAAAATAGTCAGCAGGCGACATCTAGCGGTCCAGAGTCTGTTGCAATCGAAAAATAAATAGCCTGACTGGGCGGCTTAGCGTAAATCAAATGTGCTTTCAGAGAGCGGAATATTAAAACATAATATTTTTAGTCGCAAACTCCTCTATAAAATCCTTATTTTACTATAAGGAACGTAATCAGACTGCATCCAACAGCTACTCTCCGGACTATCTTTCAATCTTTCGGCTGGTGTTTGTTGCAATCGAAGCATTAGCGTTTTATGGTAATATGCAATTATTACACTTAACGCGCCAGGCTTGTAACTTGTAATTCAGCGCTCGGCGGAGCACATAGCCCGGAGAGTAGCTGTTGGTTGCAGTTACGTTCCTTATAGTAAAATAAGGATTTTATAGAGGAGTTTGCGACTAAAAATATTATGTTTTAATAAATTAATTGTAAATACTGTATTATAGTACATTTAATATTGAAAGAAAGTGTCATCATTTCATCTGCGACCACTATGAATGGAACCCTCAGTGATTTTATGTTAAATAAGTATACTAAAAACTTCTAATAGTTTATGCCCATAGCAGCGGCTTCTAATAGTTTATGTTAAACTTGGGCTTGACGCCCTGAGATTTATGAGCTAGTGACATTTTGTTGTGGGCACGTTACATCACTTATCCGGGCTAGGTAGAGTCTGCGATTTGCTACTCTCAGCAGCCCAAGTGTTTTACTATTATCTTGCAACCTCTATCGCCTCACAGTCAAGAGTAGTAACATGGTTGAAAAGAGAATTTAAAGACGAATCAGATATGTAAAAAAAATATACAGGATACCATTTAAAACAAACAAAGTTTGGGTCACATCCGCTTAAATCGGTAGTTGAAGAAAATGTTTGATAGGCTCAAAACAAAAAAAATTTACTTTTTAAGTAGCAAAGTTGCAGTGTTACATGTCTCCTGTGTCATCCGGTATAATATACCTAACAAAAGTGTTGCATTGTTTGATAATTTAAAATCTATTACATAAGCCTATGTCTAACAAAATGGTCTTACATTAGGGTCTGATATGTTGCCAAACATGTCAGGAATCACAAGTCCTGATGTACAGTGTTTGCCTAAAATTCTACCATTTGTATACTCATGATCGATTGTGAGGCATTGATCGAAATTTCCATAATCCAATCTTGAAGAATAGCCTAAACCCGTATATGGAAATTTTGATGTTGCATCTAACACTGTAACAAAAATATACTTCATAGACCAAGTATTTTTTCAATCCTTCAATGAGCGTCTGGGAATCTCCTTGCTGTGATTGTTTTTCGTGTCGACAATACGAATGTAGTAAAGTCAGACCTACATTGTGTCAGACTGTATTACGGGTAATATGCACTATTCAATTTTGAAGAAATATCCTCGACATATTATATAATAATAATTTATTCATTCATATAGAGCTGTACATTTTACAGATATGAAACGTCAATATAAAACATATACCTATATGTAAAAGCCACATGATACAATAAATAGAAAAAATGTGTATGTGATAAAAATATAGAGAAAAATCAAATATATTAAGTGCATCATGAGGCAAGCAAAGTTTGAGATATATATGTATTGGTTCATTAATTAATTCTTATATCACATATTATGTAATCAAAGGAGGCTGATAAGAATTCGTCAACACTGTAAAAACATCCAATGACTAACAAGGTTCTTAGATTTTTTGAAGGTATCAAAACTTGCCACGTTTTTGAGGTTAGTGGGAAATTTATCATACAGTTTGATACATTTGTAGTTAGGTGAATATTTATATGTAGAGGTATTATGGTGAAGAATATGCAATAATTCACCGTGTCTAGTACTGTGGTCGTGTAGACACGAATTGTTGATGAATAAATTGTAGTGACTTTTGACAAACGTTACACACTTAAAGATATACATTGATGGAGCTGTAAGAATTTTATTATTTACAAAAATCTGTCTACAACTTTCATTGTACTTCATATTAAAAATTAGTCTTAGAAGTTTCCTTTGAGCTACAAATATTCTCTTGAAGTCTCTCCCACCACCCCAGCTAACTATATTCAGAGAAATATGTGAGTATGCCATAGCGTAATATATGTGTAGAAGTCCTGGAACAGTTAAGATATCTTTCATCTGCAAAATGGCATAAAAGGCTTTATTCAGTTTGTTACAGACACCATCCACATGAGCATCCCAGGTAAGTCTGTCATCTATGCAGGTATCTAGAAACGTTACCGACTGCGAGAATTGGATATCGCTAATCAGGTTTTTATTAGGAATGTCTCTTCTCTTAAAAAAGTGTATACATTTTGTTTTACTTTTGTTCAAAACGAGTCTATCTCTTTCGCAACAAGTACTTAAATCACAGGTGGTATCATGAATCATATTTACCAGCTGCTGGGGTGTTCCAGCTGACAGGGTTATGGTAGTATCATCACCAAACATTGTAACAAGGCCCCAGTTATATGATTCGGCAAGTCATTAATAAATAGTAAAAATAATAATGGACCTAGCACAGATTCTTGTGGCACACCAAGTTTAACATCATGCACAGCTGACTTGACACCATTAATATCAATGACCATATTTCGTCCCTCTAGATACGATTGGATCCAACTAATTATGTTGCCTGACAAGTTATATCTGCTAAGTTTTATTATTAAAAAATTAGGACATACTGAATCAAATGCCTTGGAGAGGTCAAATAGCAGTGAGGCCACATATTTGCCTCTGTCCAGTTCAAGGTAAACGAAATTTAGCAATTCACAAGTGGCTGATTCGACACATCTATTTTTCCTAAAACCATGCTGAAACGTGGTCAGTAATGCATTAGCAGAGAGGACATTACAGAAATTTTTTTCAAATAATTTAGATAACGAATTGTGTATGGAAATCTGTCTGTAATTATCAATATTATTTAAGTCGCCCTTCTTGTGAGTTGGTAAAACTAAGACTGTTTTAAACACGTCAGAAAAACAACCTTGGTGCAGAGACTGATTAAATAAATAAAGCAGTGGTTGCATAATTAGATCTAGAATACCAGAAATTGTAACCAAGGATAATTCATCAGTCCCTATGGATTTTTTATTTTTAATCTGATCTAGGGCGTCGAGAACATCTTGTTCAGTGAAAGGACCAATATGTAGGTTTGTGATGTTCATATTTGGAATTGTTGTACAAGGTAGTGCCAAATTCTGTCCAAAATGATTAAGGGCATTTTGCTCAGCTACGTTAGAGAAGTGGCTGGCGAAAAGATTAGCAACTTCATTTGGGCGATCTATACAATCGCCATTGTAATTAAGGACAACAGTTTTTATGTCACTGTTAGTCTTGCCTAATCTAGAATTAATTATGCTCCAGGTTTCTTTGGTCTTATTGGATGAATTAGTGATTTTTTTTGTTATAATAATTTCACTTAGCTAATTTGATACTGAATTTATGTTCTTTTTTTTGAGTTTTGTACAGATCTTTAATTTCAGGAAGTCCTGTATTAGTCATAAGTAAGAACAGCCTCTTCAATTTTTCACCTTCTTCAATAGTCTGGTATGTAACCCAGCCTTTGGAATTAGCGAGCTTTCTGTGTGTTTTTTTTTAAAGGACAAGACACATTGAAACATCAGCATAAGCAATCCGCAAATAACTTAAAACTAATGTTTATCCTGAAATCAAACAACTTGATATTGCCCTCAGTTACACGATTTAACCTTGTAATAAAGTCATCGGATAGAAGAACTTAAGGTTTCTTCTTACTTACTTGTGGCAAATAAATTCATATTTTCACACAAAACTTCTAACTATTTACTACATTTTTCACTAATATGCTCACTTATTCTGAAATTTAAACAGATATACTTCATATCGGGTATAGTATATTTTTCAAATTGTAGTATAAATGTTTTATTAACTTCACTTTTGGCTATGACTAGACTTAGTAAAAGCAAAAACAATTCCTCCCACATTTTGCTATTAATTTAAGCAACCCACGTGAAACTGAAATATTGCTAAAATGTTGGAATAGATAAAACTATCAAATCATAAGTGGTACATATTATGTTATTTACAATAGTAATTAAATAAATGCACATTTTTAAAATGATTTAGAACTACTCTAGAGATATTCGATTTTCCAGGTGTGTCGAAATACATTTACTATTAAAACTTATACTTTATAACTATAGTGAGTGAGTGTGAGAGTGTAGATATAAGCTGACAAGTGACAGATGTGAGCAATTAAATAGATAAGTTTGGGATTAGTGAGAACTAATTAGACCAGTTATAATCAGTGAATTCAATTTGTGACTTTATTTGTGGTGAAATATACAGACATTTGTATACATACTTAAACAAGAAACACTACAATGCTTCATTGTTTACATTGATAAGCATTAATTAGCACAAATAGAGATATATATTCCTACCACTCTGTTGGGTGCCTGAATTTGATCTGTACCTGAATACTGCCGATATTCCTGCTTTGAGTTAAATAAAGTTAATTATCGGTAGCCTTTGCACAGACGTAGAGTGTGTTGCTAATGATTTTGGCAATTTGGTAATATATTTATTTATTTATTCGCCCAACAGATTTTTACAATATAATAACAGGACAACTCAGAAAAATAACATGCAAGATATACAAACACATTAATTTGATCTTACTAACCACAAAGAGAACAACATAATTAAAATATCGTAAATGCAAGTTAACTATGGGTAGCAAATAAAATATGCATATAATATAGACTTAACTTGGTACTTAAATGACAAATATATTCTACATCATAGTAATAGTATATATTTTAAATTTTGGATTGTAGATATCACTTTTTAAAAACTTTATTTATTTGTTAATGGAGTCAACGTTGACTCTGTAAATTAGAACAATAATAATTTCGACTTGTTTATTCGAACATTAGTTTAAGACTAAGGTTTACAATTATTATGGGTAATATTTATAATATCTGGAGAACAAAGAACATTGGATTTGCAATTCAGCATGATAACAGATTACTGAGAAAGAAACGTTAAGCTCAGCTAGCGTGTTTGAGAAGGTTAAGCCTGTCTCGGTGATATTATATATCATAGTATATTTCTATTATAACCGCTTCCCCCCTATAAAAAAGTTGGTGTTTTATGTAGCAACTTTTGAAATTAATATAAAATGTATATAAAAGGTAATGGTACAATTTGGAAAAATATGAAGAGTACAAAAATGTTAAATCGTAAGGTTTAAAACACAAAGTATAACCTTAGCGTCTAAAATATGAGATGCAAGCACAATAAGCTTGATTCATAAAATAACATAAAAATGTTAAAAGTCAAAATATAGCTTTAGTAAGAAAGCGTAAAATACAAACGTACTAAATTTGAATTGTAAAATGGGATAAAATATTCCCAAGGTTAAAATATAGCTTTACTGTGCAAGCATAAAATATAAGCATGATAAGTTTAAACGAAAATGGCGTAAAAATGTTAATAAAATTGAAATTAACAAAGGATAGAAAAATAATGAAATATAATGGTTAAATGAATGAAATAAAATTCACTGAAGAGTCCAGAATTAAAAGTCAGTAAAATGCACAAAACAGTTAGTCTTTAGGTAAGTTCTATGTCTTCGGCTTCGTTGTCTTCTCTCCTTAAGGTAGGTAGTTTTCGTGAAGGGAATAGGTTAGCAAATGTCCTGTAGGGTTTGCTAGGCTTAGGTGGAGATGGGGGTGATGCAGAAACATCGATGGCTAGTCTTCGTCTGTTTGTTCTGCACTTACAAAATAGGTACAGAAATAACAGTCCGAATATTAGTACAATGATGAAATAGGTGAACCAAGATATGTGCTTTGTTATGAAGGGTTCGTTGATTAAATCGTCTAGATCTCTGGAATATTGGTCCAACTTGTTTTGGCAATTTCGAGATCTTCTGTGTTAAGGTTGTTTAATTTTAGCGGTTTAAGGTTTGGTACTCTAATGTTGTTTAGAATTTTGTTGCAGCATTCGAATGGAATTTGGATGGGATGAGTGTCGTCGTTTACGTCGGTTACTTCGTTGGTACTGGCTTGGGTTTTTGTGATGCCTATAAAGGCGTAACAATTAGGTTGTAATTTCACTATTGAGTTTTTGTAGATGACTTCAGTTTTCTTTCTGGACAATTAATGGTTGCCTGTAATGGTTCTGTGTTGATAACTAACCACTTATTTTCTTTATCTTTTGGACGTTGTAGCCTTGGCTGATGATGAATGACATCTGACAGCTTCCTGGCAGCGCTTTCAGATTCTTGAAGAGACGGGCTTCGCAAATGGCATTATCATCAATGGGGTACGAAAATAGATTTAGACATAATTTAGTGTTGAAGTAGAGTGGTTTGCATTCTCTGAGGTTCGGGATGGTTAAGTACATTAAAGAATCATCATCTCTCGCGATATATTTTTGAGAAGTTGACAAAATATGATATTGACCAGTTCTATTATCCAAAATAGGGATAGGATATAATTGAAATACTGAATAGGTTTGAGGGTCTACCAAAGGTATGTCTAATACGAATATTAAATCTGAATTTGTTTGAAAAGCTTTCAGTTCTATAATGTCTAGGTACTGTGCAACTTTTAATAATTTGATTGGAAGTGGCAAATTGTTCCTTTGTAGGTTCTGTGAAATTTCCTGTAGGGAATTTACTGTCTTTTGGATTTATGATCGATGTGTGAATTATTTTGAGCCTCGCGAAAGTGATAGAATTCAGGATATCATTTAAATTATCTTCGATAAATAGATAGCTTGCTTGCCATGAGCTGTTCGCAAATTTCTAAATTCTAAATTTTAATTTTGCGCGAATATTTTCTATGTTTTTAGTCATGTCTAAAATTGAAATTTCGATTTCTTTAATATCTTTATTGAAAATTTATTCATCAACTTGCAGTTTTTGAATGGTTGTGTTGAAATTTTTGATTACTGAAGTTGTGACAGATATTTGACTTTTGATTAGATTTTCGAGTTGGTGCTCGTCATTATCTAATTTGATGATGCAATCAGAATAATACTGACCATCTTCTGCGTCTAAATTTCCAGTTATTGATTTGAAAATTGTTCCAATGCTGCTTAGTATTCCTCGTTTGTGTCGTTTCGTGTCAAGGTAAATTTCATCAAATTTTGATTGTAATGATTGAGAAATTTGTGTCAATAAACTGAGGTGAGTTTTTACTTCGCCTAGAAAGACGTTCATGTAATGGTATGTAGGGTCGAGTGTGTTGTAGAGCGTCTGAAGAATTTTGTCGTTTTTGTGGAAAACTGTCCTAAAAGTGGAAATGTTCTTGTGCACAAGTAGGGTCCATTTTTTGTAAGAAATCACAATGTCCGTTTCTCGATGATAGTATACTCCAATCGTATTGTTATTTTAAATTGAGCACGTGCTGATCCGAACAGCAGGAAAATACCCTAAAATTCCATTCCACAAGTCTGGATTGAAGTTGAATGCTACTTCGTGAAGCTTGATACAGTGCGGTCTTCTCTGCCAGGGGCGTCACCTGGTGTTCCTTCCACAGAGGTCTCCTACACTGCCGAAGACACCAACTTCTTGACTGGGATGAATTCTTACTTGCTAATTATTGAATTATTGCTTTGAAATGTTGCTTGTATTTCTTGATAATTATTATTGTTTCGTTTCTTTGCGTTTGAGAATGTAGGTTACTTACTTAAACGTTAAGCTCAGCTAGCGTGAGTGGTTATTAGAGAAGAGCTGTTACACGATTTGTAATATGATATGTTTGAGAAGGTTAAGCCTGTCTCGGTGATATTATATATCATAGTATATTTCTAATATAACATATATATTTAGGCGCACCACATTTAAGACTTGCTTGAGTGAGTCTGAATACCAGTCGCAATTGGAGGAAATTATATTAAAATACGACCACATTACATAAATGGGTGACTTCATAAGAACTACTAGCTATGTCAATATAAAATGTAGTATCTTGGCTTAGTGTCTGCCTACGAATCACAAAACTTAATTCTGATAAGAAGTCAGGACAACTAACGTTATGTTGCATTAGGTTGAACAAAAATTTTATGGCAAAAACAGCGTCTCTGCTCGAGAGTAACAAAATAAGTAGAATATTATAATCAGTTCCTCTTTCGGGGTAATATCCATCACATTTAGATGTAAGATATTTCAGAAACTTTCTTTATACGATTTCTACTGAATTCTTATGAGTTACATAATGAGGATGCCATATTGGACTGCAGTACATTATTACATAACTACAATATACAGATTTTTAACGCATTGACATTATTAAAGTTATTGCAATTTCTTATTATGAAGCCAAGCGATTTAAGAGCCGATGTAGTAATATTATTAATATCATCTGCGAAAAATATTTTACTATCGAACTCAATACCTAGGTCTCCAAGGGCGAGTTGTACAAAGTTCAGTTCCAGTTCAACCTAAACCGGTTCAAAATCCTTGACTACCATTGTTGCTACAACTGTAACCTTATATTTTGAGCTTAGTTCAATGCTGAACCACGTTTGTACAATCCGTCGTGTTAGTGTCTACTCTAGCCAAATTTACTTGATGAATATGGTAACGAAAGTAAATGGGATTTTTCTTTCGCTAATAGGAAACTACTTTACACTTAGCAGCATTTAGATCCATTCTATTTACACTAGACCCCTCAATCAATTTATTTAGTTCACTCTGAAGACTGCCACAATCATCCAGGCTTGAGATGTTACAATAAATTTTAAGATCATCGGCAAAAATAATCTGCCACACGTTAATTCCTCGACTAAATCATTGATAAGTAGTGGTCCCAAATTCAATCCCTGAGGAACACCTGAGCTAGCAATGAAATAAGAAGACTTATATCCATTATAACAAACGTACTGTTTACGGTGGTAAAGGTAAGACTTAAGTAATAAAATAATGGAATCATTAGTGCTGAACAAGTAACAAGGTTAATTTTTTCAGTAAAGTTGGATGGTCAAAAGTTTTAGAAAAGTCTGTGTAGATAACGTCAACCTGATTGCCATTATCTATATTCTCAGCAATAAATTGCGTAACTAAACGCAGGTTAGATAGTGCAGATCTTTTCTCCATGAAGCCATGCTGAAATTGAGCAATAGAGTTCTTACGTCTAGCAGGATATTATCCCACAATAACATTTCAAAATCTTTTGCAAAGTTACACGGAACTGAAATAGGTCTATAATTGCTAACTACAGATGGATCGTCAGTTTAAAAAATCGGACAGACTTTAGCCATTTTCCATTCATCTGGGAATGTCGCAGTCTTCAACGCTAAACCAAATAAAATGGAAAGAGGTTTGGCAAAAACATATGCACAAACCTTTTCAAAAAAGAAGGTATTCCGTCAGGTCCAGAAGTAAATTTGCTTTTTAATTTTTTTTAGAACTTTAACAACATCGTCTTGAGTGAAGGTAGACACACGTGTAATATTCGAATCAATATCTAGAGGCAACAATGAATCATTATTTTGAGGTAGGTAAACGCTACTAAAATACTCCCCAAATAAATCAACAATCAGCTGAGGGCTGTCATAAGAGGTGTTATTATGCGTCATACTACCTGCAATTCTGAAATTTTGCTTTTTAGCATGAAAAAATTTCCAAAAGGTCATAGGATCATAAATAATTGAGTCTTGGACGTTTTTCAAATACTCTTTTGAGTAGTATTATTAATATTAATAAATAGAGCAGGATGGTGCACGGAGATGTAGATGGATGGACGTATTTCATGAAATATGGCTGAGAATATTTCAAATTCTAAATTCTTGGAAGAAATTACGAGTAAGGTTGATGAAAAATTTGAAAGTGACTTGATTGAAAATCAAAAACTTTCAACGGCAAAATTCAGGCAACCGATTTACCGACTATATAAAAACTGACTAACGGAAAGACTGAATTGAAACAACGAAATATAGTGCTAGAACATCGAGCAAAGAGAAATAATATTGCGGTATTTGGAATTAAGATGAGTGAAAATAATTTGTATAATTGTAATAATAATTGAAGTGCTCAATTTTGTTCTAAAAATTAATATTGTTGAAAGCGATATAACATATATCTATCGGTCAAAAGATAAGCAGTTGCTGAGTTTGTTTTGTACGCGGTTTATTCATGAAGGCCTTACCGTGTCTAAGTCCTGACATATTCTGCCAGTATTTGATATGCTCTTTCTTGACCCAGTGTGTTATGCACTGCACTTTGGCACTGCGAAGGCTGGTTCTATGCCAAGGAATTATGTGGCCGATCCTTGATTAATAAGTTCATCGGCTTTTTCATTTTCTAAGACACCACTGTGTGCTGGTACGCAGATCAGTTTGACTGAATTCTGTCCTGCCAATGTCTTTGGTTCTTCTAAGCTCTGCAAGACCAATCTCGACGTCAATTTGTGGTACGTTAGTACCTTCAGTGCCACCTGACTATCTGAAATGATATGGATCTGCTTATTTACATAATCTCTCCTTATAATTTCACGAATAAATTCTAGTATTGCGAGAATTTCAGCTAAGAATACAGTGCAGTATTTCCCAAAAGCAAAGCTAAAGCCTGTTCTTGGGTTTTCTTCATATATTCCAGATCCTCTTCCTATGTCAGTCCTGGACTCGTCTGTATACCAGGGCAGTCCATTGCTTTCGATTCTGTATGACCAGCTCAAACGGCTTGTGGAGGGAGTATTTTGTTACCATGTGGTCCGACGCCATCTCAAGGATGAGGTCCGCTATGATTTGTTTTATTCTCTCGTGGCCCAACCTATTCCATGTGAAGTGGAAGAAGACTCAGCAGAACTCCCACTGCTGCAGTAGGAATCGACCGTATTGTCCCTGTTATACCTAAGTATGTCAGCCTTTTTATCTAGCTGGGCTTGTGCCAAGCTGTTGACTGCATCACTTTGGCCACCACACCAGTGCTGCATATGGGGGTCTTATAAGCATGGTAAGAGTCACTGCACCATGCCAGTCCCCAAGTTCATCCAATTATAGTTAGGCTAATTTCCGATTTCCGTTTTATCCTTTCAGTGCGCTGGTTGCAAGTAAGTTTGCAATCGATTATGATTCCAAGACATTTCACCACTTCTGGCTTTGTTAATACTTGACCTGAGGATCTTAAGTGTGTTAGTCCCTTCATGTTTATTCTCCTGTTAAATGGGGTGATGGTTATTTTATGAAGGCTGATTTTTACCACTTTTTTCTCAACCCATGATTGGATGACGTTCAGGGCTTTCTGCATAAGATCCCTGCCAGTACTGTTAAATTTAATTGGATGGAGTCTGCGGTAAGTTCTTGATGAAACATATTCAATAGAATAATTATAAATATTCAAAAGAATAGTTACAATACGCACTTGGTTTATTGTTTCATTAGTTTTTTCTCAGATTTCTCTGACATATGTTTCGACCTTGCGACCATTATCAAAGAGTCTTAAAAACCACATAGCTTTGGACTGGGATTTTGTCAAAATAATAAATTTGCCTCTTTTATTTTTCCGAGTAAAAATATTAAAAAATAAATTACATTGGACGTATTAATAAAAGTAATTGTAATATAGACCTCTGAATTCAACGACACCTTAGTGTCCAGAAAAATCGCGTCCACAAAGTATTTTAATAAGTTCTGCATTATTAAGCAAACCAGATAATAGGCTTAGTCCTCTGGACTATATTGCTTTAAAAAATGATAACAACTTCAAAATTGGCGTGATTAATAAATAATCTTAGTTTCGGGTCAAGTGTTAGGTGCTCCAGGGTTATTGATAAATGTAGGACTGCTAAGAAATATAAGAATATAACATAACATTGTATTTTCTTGCAATATAAAACTTTTATTTTGTAGCGCGTTTGATAATCCAGTTTGTAAGTAACAAGTATTAAAGTATCAACAAATACTATATTTTTTGGAACAACAAACATTTCATTTCTTCTGTGTTTCCGTGGGAGCAGATTTTTATCTAAATATATTGTGTTCTAGTCTAAATGTTACGCAGTGTATTGAAGTCGTTTAGAAGTTTATTCATTTATTCATGTTAAACTAAATAAATTTTAACTTAAAAGTTAAGTGTAATAAACTTTGTGTCATTTAAACTGATTTACAAAAACGCTTTATTGTTAGAAGAATTAGAATAAACTAATGGTAATGTAAATTGGCATTGTCTTTATACGTTTAAATTTGGTTTCAACAACAGTGGTTTTCATTTCAGATACTAGTCTTGTCAAAATGGCGAAGCATGGACATTTTAATTTATGTATCCTAATTATTTTATTACTAGGTAAGACATTTACATATGATATATGAAAAATTTCTTAAATTTTATCGGTGTCAAATGCAATGCTATTTAACAACAGGGGGCGCCCTGTAGATTTAAACTATGTATTGTAATATACAAGGTGATTCATAAGTAATAGTAAAAACACTTAACTGTAGATAGTAGGAGTCAAAATACTTAGCAAATAATCCCTTAATGAAACCTTTATATGTAAAAAGATACAGGATATTAGAGTTCAAATTAATTTTTTTATTTTCCTTTGTAATATAATGATTTTTTAACATATTATCATGAAAATTGGTGGGCGAGAGCTATTTGTGGTGGGATATAATAACATACCTTCAACTTTCGTCTAGCTTCTAGAGGGCGCTACGTAAGCTATGTTTAATGTGTTAAAAGGCCTGTAACTTTTTCACCCGCACCTTTATTGCAGATTTCGCATAAAGTCTGTATTCCTCTATAATTTCTTAATAAAAAAGGTATACTTGTTTCAAGTCTCTAAGTACAATAGATTTTGAGAAAAGTGCAAATCAAGAGTAGTTGCATCTAAATTTTTTAAAAGCCTTTTCAGATGATAATGTTTAAAAGTAGGTGTTGTGACACGGCATAAAAGTAAAGAAAGAAGCATATTTATCAAGTAGGCATAAAGACAAAAAGTACCTGTCAAACAATTAATCTTTCAAACAATAATTAGTTGTTGCGAGGAGTTTTATTTAATTAAGTGTTGTGTTATTTCGAATATCGTTTTATAAAAAATGGCTCGCCATACATTTTGTCGACTTCCAAAATGAGAGACGTGGTTTGTGTATACTTGCAAGTAAATTTTTTCTGATCGTGCTGGAGCTGGAAGGTACTTAGAACTGTATCGAAACAGAAGGCTGCCTGATCATAGGTAATTTAAAAACCTTTCTGATCGTTTGGGAGAAACAGGTGCATCCCGCTCAAAACGTGATATTGCTGGTCCTCCAAAAAGAATATCTGTGGATCAAGAAGAAGGCGTTTTAGTTCGTGTGGCAGAAAATCCGCAAGTAAGTACGCGGCGGTTATCGGCAGCAGCTGGTTTAAGTCAATCATCAATTCATAGATTATAAAAGAAAGAAAAACTTAAACCATATCATTTTACTCCAGTGCAAAATTTGTTACCTCGTGATCTTCCGCAAAGGTCGCAGTTTTTATTATTTTTGCGTAACAAACAACATAATAACCTTATGTTTATGAAACGAATATTATTTACGGATGAGACCACTTTTACCAAGCGTGGAGTATTTAATTACATAAATAGTCATTCGTGAGAACTTGATAATCACTATTTATCCAAGGAAAAACACTTCCAGCACGAATTTAAAATAAATGTGTGGTATGCTATATTGGAGATTGTATACTAGGGTCGATTGAGTTACCACCAAATTTAAATGGTGCGTCCTATCTGGACTTTTTAGAAATATTCTTCCTGAAATCTTATATGATGTCCCGATAAATTTAAGAAACAATACGTTGTACATGCAGGATGGGCCCCCAGCACATTATTCGGTATAAGTACATAATCATCCAAATATGCACTATCCACATAACTGGATCGGCCGAAGAAGTGAATTTCCTTGGCCTTTTATTTTTGGGGCTTTACAACGTAATACATATCATTCGTATCATGTGTCTTTGCACCAAAAACTTCATGGCGCTGATTTCCAAAATCGGGTAATTGTTTGTCGGTGGGCACGTGAACAAATACAATGAAATCCCAATTTTCTTCGTTACGTATCGCAAGAAATGCTTGTCTAGTTAAATATTCACGTTCCAAGGTTGCATTCTCGTTAAAATAATGTGTTTTACTATGAAAGGGCTAATACAAATGTAATATTAAAATCACTCATATACTGTATGTGTAATTACTTCAATAAAATAAAGAAATTGTGCGATTTAAATGTGTGTTCCCAAAGGAATTGATAAAATGTGCAAGATAGGTTTTTAACATAAAATTATTCCCATTATTAAGAATTATATATGTGTGTATAAACCCATAATTAATGTAATGTAGATATGTATTATTTTTGCTTTCTATATACTTGCTTATATTATAAGTCTTATGTTATAGAATTTTGCTATATTATAAGTTTATCATATAATTTCTTCTACAAATAATCTATGATTATAGAATTGTGCATAATTTTTGCCCTGTAATTGGGTTGTACCTGTTTTGTAAATAAAGTGGTTATTTATTTATTTAATTATCTAAAATGATTTGGTATCTATTTCGAGTGTGATCACTGTATGTCGATCAATGTGCGTGAGTTGGAATTATCTTTGAGATCAAAATTCATTTGTGTCCCAGTTAGTATCAATAATGTCGGATTCGTTATATTCAATTGCAATATCTAGGAAAGTTATACGCTTTTGTTTTCCTGTTTCTGTGGTGAATTGTAGTCGGGGATGAAAATTGTTGAAAATATTGACTATGTAATTTAACTTTTTGGTAAGCAAATAATACAATCATCTACGCCAAATATGTTGAAATGTTAATATATAATGAAGCATAATCAAGCGAAATAATGTGATCTTCACAGATGGCTCTTATGGCCAAAATTATTGGGCTATAAACCGAGCGAGTGGAGTGGAAGATAAGGGGTAATAAGAAGGCTAACGTGCATACTAGGCTAAACGTCTTTAATTATTTCTTGTAGGGAGGTCAGTTAAAAGTTGTATGCCAATGATCTAACCTAAATAGTATCAAAAAATTTTAAATCTATTTGTCATGCAAATAATTTATATCACTGATTGAGAATATTCA
Source organism: Leptura quadrifasciata (assembly GCA_963675555.1). NCBI lineage: Eukaryota > Metazoa > Arthropoda > Insecta > Coleoptera > Cerambycidae > Leptura > Leptura quadrifasciata. Next base: position 89,495,870 of record OY776678.1, on the reverse strand, counting down.
ACTCTAATAGCGTCACCATGTTTAGAATCTGATAATAAATAAACAATTAAACAGAAAATAGACAACCCTCAATTTAAGAAGCCAGCGGCTTGTGCGGAAGTAGGTTACACATTGAAAAAGCGCGGATTTCCTTCGACAGTGCTAGTGACGGAGCTGGGATTCGAACCGGGTGGCGCGATACATTTTTTGTAGTACTTCCCTATAGCTAATTGCAACCATTTTTGTTTTATAAATAAGTAAGTGTTTATTTTCCAATTAAGAACTTTTTAAATTGATATATTTTTCGACGATGTGATGTAGAAATGAAAAACGAACATTTTTTGTGCTTTCCTATGGCTAGTAGCGACCATTTTCGTTTTATAAACAAATAAGTGTCAAATTCCAGAATAATCTTAAAAAAGGAGGTTCCCTCAAATAATTCATTACAAAAATTTATAATAGGTGTTCGGTGTTGCCTATTTTGATTGACACACGTCTTTATGCAATTTTGAAATGAGGCCATTTAGTGGGACTATTTCTTCCAACCCATTGAAATGAGTAAATAGTATTTAAGAAGTCCATTATTGTAATGTTTTTTTGTACATTTTTTTTTTTGCTATTTTCGTTATTCGACAAGCAATAAAACCTCAGTTTGGTATAAATTGTCGTGTACAAAGGAGCATTTATCACACTTATCGGTCGTTACAATTTGTATTGAATTTAAAATATTTGGAATTTTACAATATGAATTTTAATAAAGAGGAACTTGACATGACTTTTGTTTTGGGCGAGTCAGACAGAAATTGTTTACTTGCCAATAGAATTTATCACCAACGTTATCATGAAAGAAGGATTATGGTGTTAGCAGTGGACGGTCTGTTGGTCGAATTTTAAAAACAAATAAGTTGCATGCATATCATATTCAAATGCATCAGGAATTATCTGATGACGATTTTCAAAGGCGCCTACAATTTTGTAATTGGGCCAGAGGTGAAATGCAACATGATGTCATCTTCAATACTGTTTTATTCAGTGATGAGGCAACTTTTCTTCATAAAAATGTATTTATTAATAGGCATAATCTCCATTATTATGCTTCGGAAAATCCTCACTTTTTTATGCAAGTTGATAACCAACACAGATGGTCTATAAACGTTTGGGGATTAATTATTGGAGAACATGTAATAGGGCCACATTTCTTTGATGGTACATTGACTGGAGCTATTTATCTCCGTTTTTTGGAAAACTATCTACCACAATTATTGGCAAATCTCCCTGAAAGAATTCGAAATAGGATGTGGTTTCAGCAAGATGGTGCTCCATCACATTATTTAAATGAAGTTAGAGACTACTTAAATAATACCTACCCTAATCCTACGTACTAAATGACCTGCTAGATCCCCAGATCTTACAAAAATGGATTTTTCTATGGGGATACGTGAAGGAAATTGTTTATAGAGACACACCAACAACAGTACAAAATATGAAGGCAAGAATAATAACTGCCTTCATCTATCACACCGGCAGTTTTAGGAACAGTGGGAACCTCTTTTCAAAAGCACGTAGAGATGTGTGTCAATCAAAATGGGCAACATGTGGAGGAACACTTATTATAATTTTATAATAAGTTATTTGAAGAAACCTCTTTTTTTTAGTTTATTTTTGAATTTTGTAATTATTGCTCATTAAAATCAAATTGGTTGCAATTAGCCCTAGAGAAGTACTTACAAAAAATGTTAGTTTTTCATTTCTACATCAGATCATCGAAAAATATACAGGGTGTTCCATTTGAAAAAATTGAGTAAATTCAATTTAAAATGGTAATTGAAAAATAATTTTTGGCCACCCTGTAAATTTTTAGGAAATGAAAATGATTCTAAAACATTAACTAGATGTCTCGTAACTGGTATTCATATAAGTTTTTCTTAAAACCCATAACTGTGACTGTGGTGATTTTTTTAATATCCATCAGCAGATTGCATTATTTTTACAAAAAAATTCATTACATCCAAGTGGTTGGGAGATATTCAGTGCTAATATTGGAATGAATAGAGCCTAGAAAGAGGCTTCAGAAAATGTACTGATATACATATCATTCCATTTAAAAAAAGGCACTTGGTCCTGTAATTTCGTCTTGACTCGCCTTGTATGTTCGAAAATAATTTCCAGTTATATAGTTTATTATCTAGTTTACTTGCAATTTTTTAAAAAATTGCTAGCCATCGTAAAACTCGAGATATCGAGATCCGACGCACTATTGCCCCACCCTGTACACGTATATATTTTTTATGATTTCCAAATATTTTTCAGATATTACCTGTGACGTTATTGCTTCAAGTTTATACCTCTCTGAAGAAAGTGCAATAAAGTACGTAGATGAAACTTATATAGTAATATGCAAAGACTACACAGGGCTCTCAGTTGAATGGAAAGGGCCTAAGGGCCTACTGGGAACAAATACACACCCTAAAGTTCTGGGGTCTTCATATGGAACTGCATTAGTATTTAACAAAACCAGAATTGGAGATACCGGAAATTATACATGCAGCACTAGCGCTCAAGAATCAAAAATATTTAGACTCGTTGTTGAAGGTAAATCATTTTAGTTATTAAATATACTCCCTGAATTATTTAAATAAATGTCTCTAATGTTATCACTTTCCAATTTCATGTACACTTGAATGTTAGTTTATACAATAGTTAAATGTTTTGAAAACAATTGTAGCCTCCGTGGAAATGACAGAATATGTACACCTATCCACCAACTTTATATACATTATTGTCGAAGCCGAAAAAGGCCAGCAAAAATAATTTTAAATTAATTAGAAAAGTCACAATTTATATGTTTTAACATGTTCATACATTAGCATCACAGCGCGGAATAAATACGACGCAATAAACGCTCCAAGACTATATCAACGCTTGGGATCCCGTCTGCCTCGGCATGACTGGGCGGGGACGACACGACGCAGCAGGCGGCCCCAGCCGCTCATTCGGCGCGCGACGTTCAGAACGCCAGCCGACCTAACGCTCAGAGCTCCGCCCGCTCCGTTGTCTACAGGATCGCGGCGAGGTTTCAGCAGCAGTCAGCCCAGTCCGAGCATTGGTACGCGCTACAACTACAGTCCAGTTCACTCCGGGCATTCATCGAGTCAACATCAACAAGCAGTCTACAAGAACTTCAGCCATTCTACCAGAACTTCAACCATTTCTTCAAGAACTTCATCCGACGAACCGACACCTAGTACGGCGTCTCAGATACCAGTATTCCACTGCAACCACACTCACAGATCTACGATAACACTACTGTCGAGGCTGCTGGCGCCCATAAAACTTCAAAATTCGCAGTCTCCGATAAAAAACATTTTTATTTTTTCACAACTCAACCCTTCATTTCGTAGACAACATATATATTTTTTATGATTTATAAATATTTTTTAGATATCACCTATGATGTTATTGCTTCAAATTTGTACCTTTCTAAAGAAACTGCAATAAAGCACGTAGATGATGCTTATATAGTAATATGCAAAGACTACACAGGGCTCTCAGTTGAATGGAAAGGACCTAATGGCCTACTGGGAACAAATACACACCCTAAAGTTCTGCGGTCTTCATATGGAACTGCATTAGTATTTAACAAAACCAGAATTGGAGATACCGGAAATTATACATGCAGCACTAGCGCTCACGAATCAAAAATATTTAGACTCATTGTTGAAGGTAAATCATTTTAGTTATTAAATTAATCCCTGAATTATTTAAATACATGTCTCTAATGTTATCACTTTTCAATTCTATGTACACTTGAATGTTAGTTTATAATAGTATCGAATTACGTAAGTGAGTATATGATGAATTTGTAAAGGGCGGCTGACGGTACACTTTACTTATGATATACTTAATAAAACTTTTGTCTGCCTATTATCAGTTGCCCTATAACCAGCGAATAATTCAGACAGCTGAAATATAATTTTCAAAGGATTTTCATTCAAATGTATCTACTATTCAAGTGAGGTATACACTTATAATTTTATAAGAATTTTAAGCTTATGGTTACTTGAGCAAATAAATTAACACTTCAGAATAAAGTGTCGTGGTATCAGCAAATATTAGCGATTCTGATTTAGTTTGCGAACGAAAGGAAGCTGGACAACTTAGAGCCGCCTTCCCTACTAGGTAAAACCATTTTATTCTCAGAGGAGGTGAAATATTTAGGTATTACCCTAGATAAATCACTTAACTGGAACTTCCACTTGGAAAAGGTAATCTACAAAGCAAGGCTGTCCCTGTGGACATGCCGTAGAATTTGTGCGAAATCCTGGGGCATGGGTCCCCAACAAATATACTGGATATACATTACGGTCATTAGACCAGTGATAGCGTATGGTTCCATAGTTTGGTGGACGAAAGGGCTACAACAGACGGCCAAAACCAAACTTTCTGGCTTACAGAGACAAGCATGTCTGGCAATAACTGGTGCTATAAGCACCACACCGTCAGCTGCCTTGGAGATCCTCCTAGGCTTACCACCTCTCCATATCTACCTGAAGAGAGGGGCTAGGTGGGCAACATGCAGATTCCAACAGTCGGCAATCAACATGCCGCAGGCTAACATCATGGAACGCAACGGACTGACTGATGACCTGAATAGTCACAGCATCCTAAGTATGCTTTCAGATATGATGCCTACCAAGACCAACCACGAACTGCCTTTTAACATCCTATTTCCTGAAAGAGATGAGTGGGGGATCGGAATAAAACCGACCTACAGAAGGCAGATAGTTGTTGGTTTACAGACGGTTCCAAAACTCCTGAAAGACCAGGACCTGGAGTGTGTAGTCGTAACCCAAGGGTAAGAATAGATTCGAGCCTGGGTGACACCACGATAATTTTTCATGCTGAAATATATGCCATTGAACTGTGTGTACGAAGGCTGGAATTAATGCACCCTACACACAGATCAATAAAGATTTCCTCAGGTAGCCAAGCAGCCATTCAAGCACTTGGATCCTAGCGCTGTAATTATAAAACAGTGTGGAACTGCCAAAAGGCTCTAATCCAATTGGGTAGAAATAACAAACTAACTCTGATCTGGGTGCCTGGCCACTTTGGACTGGAGGGCAATGAAATTGCTGATTGCCTAGCTAGAGAGGGTGCGGCATCAAAATTTATAGGACCAGAACCAGTTCTTGGCATATCTTCAAGTACTGCCGAAACAAACACCTTGGACTGAGCCGAGAGCAAGACTCTCCACCACTGGCAGGAACTACCAGGATTAGCTCACTCAAAGGAATTCATTACATATCCTCTGAAATCAAGACTAGAAAAAAGAAAAAACTACTTGAGTTGAAAAAACTACTTGAGTTGAATAGGTTACACTCTAATTGGCCTTTACATTGGGCACTGCAGATTAATACATCACCTGAACAGACTTGAATTGGTGGAAAACACCGAATGCTGTCTGTGGCTGGAGGAATATGAAACGGCAAGGCATATTCTGTGCACTCGTCCCACTGCAGAGAGAAGGGACAACTTTTGCCTGAGGACCTGGACCGTCTCTCACCCAACAAGGTTATCAGCTTTATTAAAAAGTTTAACCTATTGGGTGAAATATAAATTAGTAGTGAGCCACAATAGACCGGATGGTCGCAATGGAGGGTTTGGCATAGACCCACTCACATTTCAACCTAATCTAACCTAGTTTGCGAATACAGAGAAATTTTTCAGCTATCGAGAAAAATTTAGCGTTTATGAAATGAAATAAGTCTCCTGCAGCAGTACAGGATATATTTTAACGTTTAATATATGAAAATGAATATATGAGAACAAAACTTTTCTTAAAATGCTTTCCCTGTTCCACGGATAAACAAAGTCGATATGAAATTACAAAATGTTTAGAGAAAATAATTTTTTCAAAATTGTTACTTTTAGAAGACGGAGCAACGTATCCTACTTAAATTTTTATAGTCACCTAATTAAAATACCATATTTGGACAAGTAACTATAGCAAGACAATTATTTAAAAATAAAATTTATTTTGGAGGCAGTAACATAAATTGAAAAATATGCAATGTGGTATTGCAAATTAACATATAATTGTATACTAGAAAATCCAGTACATGTGCAGCAGTATAACTTTAGTAAATCGATACACGAGGTCTCGAAAAAAAGCCGACCTCCTACTTCTGTTAGATACTACCGTATAATTTTTATTTGTAGACATATCTACTACAACACAAATGTTTAGCTCTTCAGAAAGTCCCAGTCCCTTGGAAATACATAATAATAATGAAGGTAATTTTGTTGTTAATTAAATAACATTATCACAAACGAAACAATGGATAGCTATTGTTTCGTTTGGCATTTATCGTAGTCTTAAGTATTAACCCAGCATTGGTAAACCGGCCTAGAAGATAACATCCATTGCTTCGCTGAACATTTATCCTTTGGTTACGAGTTAGCCTTGCATGTATATATATAAAGTGTTGTTGTACTTCCGGGTGCTCTCCCGCGTCGATGGTCGACTCCTCCAGGAGTCACGGTTGTCTAAACGACGTTTCGGCAGAATCTCATTTGCCATCTTCAGGTTCTCGCTGAAAGCTGCCTACTGTTGCTCCTCGTTGCTCGAACTGAACGAACGTTCAGTTCTCGTTGAAAGCTGCCTACTGCTCCTCGTTGCTCGAACTGCACGTTCGTTCAGTTCGAGCAACGAGAAGCAACAGTAGGCAGCTTTCAGCGAGAACCTGAAGATGGCAGATGAGATTCTGCCGAAACGTCGTTTAGACAACCGTGACTCCTGGAGGAGTCGACCATCGACGCGGGAGAGTACCCGGAAGTACAACAACACTTCATTTAACACCCGCGAAAACCTAAAAAACAACATATATATATATATATATATATATATATACAGGATGATTAGAAGTATATCGAGAAAGAAAAATGTTATCGATCTGAAAATGTGGCTATAGGCCTAACTGGGTAGGATCTATTTAACGAAAATATTTTCAAAACGGTGGCATTTCCGATTATACCGGAAGTTGACCCCAACTTTGTTATTTTAAATGGAATGCCCCCATTTTCATTTTTTTTTAGATTTTGCAGTTAATTTAAAGAATATTTCGTTAAAGGTTTCCTATAGCTAAAATTAATATTTCCGGAGATATTAATTTTTCTCCTAAAATTTTGACAGAAAAGTTGACCCCAACTTTGTTATTTTAAATGGAATGCCCCATTTTCATATTTTTTTAGATTTTGCAGTTAATTTAAAGAATATTTCGTTAAAGGTTTTCTATAGCTAAAATTAATATTTCCGTAGATATTAATTTTTTTCCTAAAATTTTGACAGAAAAGTTGTATAACATCAAAATTAATATCTCAGTAACAATAATTGATAACATGTTGATTTTTCTATGAGGGTAAGACAAGGTATTGGAGTTACTCAGCATGTAAGAAAATTATCAAATATCCACTAAAAAGTTTCTAAAATTATTGACATATGCCGACCACACAAAAACAGCAAAAACTCATTTTTTTTAAATGGCACCATACTAACTAAATGCACAACTCGATAGAAAAAAAATGCGCATCTAACCATATATCATGTTCCTATATACAAAATGTATGGTTCTTTAGATATTTGCGATTTTCTAATTTTATCAATGAAATGAAAAAATTAAAATTGTATAATTAAAAAAAATGAGTTTTTGCTGTTTTTGTGTGGTCGACATATGTCAATAATTTTAGAAGCTTTTTAGTGGATATTTTGATAATTTTCTTACATGATGGGTAACTCCAATACCTTGTCTTACCCTCATAGATAAATCAACATGTTATCAATTATTGTTACTGAGATATTAATTTTGATGTTATGCAACTTTTCTGTCAAAATTTTAGAAAAAAAAATTAATATCTCCGGAAATATTAATTTTAGCTATAGGAAACCTTTAACGAAATGTTCTTTAAATTAGCTGCAGAATCTAAAAAAAAAAATTAAAATGGGGCATTCCATTTAAAATAACAAAGTTGGGGTCAACTTCCGGTATAACCGGAAATGCCACCATTTTAAAAATATTTTCGTTAAATAGATCCTATCCAGTTAGGCCTATAACCAAATTTTCAGATCGATATCATTTTTCTCGATATACTTCTAATAGACACCCAAAAAAATTCACCCGTTTTTATGATTTCCAAATTCTTTTCAGATACTACCCATGATGTTATTGCTCCAAAGTTGTACCTCTCTGTAGAAACCACAATAAAGCACGTAGGTGATTCTTTTATAATAATATGCAAAGACTACACAGGGCTATCAGTTGAATGGAAAGGGTCTAAGGGCTTACTGGGACCAGAAACACGCCCTATAGTTCGGCAATCTTCATATGGAACTGCAATATTATTTAAGGCAATCAATACTGAAGATGCAGGAAATTATACTTGCAGCAGTAGCGCTCAAGAATCAAGAACATTTAGACTTATTGTTGAAGGTAAATAATTTTATATTAATTCCTTCTTTTTATGGGTTCTGCTATCACATATATCTTATGATCGCAAATTCTATAAAAATAACAAAAATTAATAAGTATAGTGGCAAAAATAACCTCTACGTCTGTGACGTTTAAGTCAAGAGATCAACCATAGGTTACATTTTGCCCATATCACAATTAACCTTTTGACAATATGTAAATAATTCTAGGTACTAATATATACTAGTATATGAAGTATATATGAGGGGCTAACGGTACACTTTAGTAATAATATACGTAGTAAGGCTTTTGTTCGCTGTCACCATTTGCCATATAACCAGCAGGTAAAGCAAACAGCCGAAACAAAATGTTTAAGAAATTTTAGTTCAAATATATCTGCTATTCTGCAGCAGTGTAGGGTATAATTCAACGTTATATTTATAAAATGTATGGGGATTTTTATGATAACTAATTTAAATAACAGATCTGGGCAAGCAATAACAACGGGACAATTATTTAGAAATAAAATTTTTTTTAGAGGCAGTAACCAAAATTGAAAAATATGCAATATGGTTATTGTCTGGAAGTTATTTGTGGCATTCTATGAATATTCTATCCTTTTATTTGGGCCTTCTACCAACCACATGAATTATAATCTTCAAAAACAAATAACCGAATCTACAATATAATAGAATTATTGGAAAATAGCCCCTGCGCCTGTGATGTTTACGTCAAAGGAACAGTCAGAGGTTGTTTTTTACAAACAATATAAATTGGAATAAACACAGAAATAATGTATTTTGCTGACGTTTGGGAAAGTAGTCTCTTTCCGTTTTAAAAGCTTTTTTCGAAGAACTCTTATTTTTTGTGTATGCTAAATATACAGCTTTAAATTTCTCTTTATGTTATTTCCATAGATACTTACTACTTACACAAAACTGATGATATTCTCTTTTAGATAATGTTGAGTTTGTTAAGTTCTTCTTTTAACATCTGTAGCCAGGTTGTACAAATATCTACAGAACAATTCGATACGTACTTGTCTTCATTTAATAAGATTATTGCTGATTCTTTAATTTTTCTTTTTTTGTTTCTGCCTCTTTTGTTAAAATTTTTGTCGAGTCCCAGTTTATTCTATGTCCGTTCCAAGCATGTTCACAAATCTTTGATTTCCGAATTTCATTCTTTCTAATATAATTCTTGTGCTCATCCAATCTCACACTGAAAGGTCTGGATGTCTCACCCACATAACATTTATCACATTCGCACGGGATATTGCAAATACAGTTTTTTGAATTTTGCTCCCGGTTTATTAGTTTTGTTCTTGTTAACATAGATCTCAGTGTAAAGTATCTAAATTTTGACATATAATAGTATACTGCAAAATTCAGTACTGTAATTTCGCTAAAACGATACATGAGGTCTCGAAAGAAATCAGAAATTATTCTCTGTTAGACACTAACATATAATTTTTTATTTGCAGACATATCTACCACAACACAAATGTTTAGCCCTTCAGAAACTTCTAATTCCTTAGAGGTACATAATACTAATGAAGGTAATTCTGTTCTTTATTAAGTAATATTATTATAACTTTATGATATTAAATTATAAAATACTTTTAGCTGTATGTGTGGCATCGCTTACTTCAGTTTAAACATATAGATTAGACACTAACTTATAATTTTAAATTTACAGATATATCTACTACTACGCAAATGTTTAGCCCTTCAGAAACTTCCAGTTCCTTAGAAATACATAATAATAATAATGAAGGTAATTTTGTTGTTAATTAAGTAACATTATTATGAGCTACTGCTAATAAATTATAAGATACTTTTTGTTTTGTATGTGGCATTAATTACTTCAATTTAAATAATCACACGCGTGCATAATATCAGCTTCTTATACCTTTAATGTGTCTCCGGATACTGTGCAAAGTCCGAATTATATATCTTAGAATAGAAAACATAATAGAAATTATAGTTACAATTTCCACACGTAGGGACATTATTTTTTTAAGAATTATGAAAAATAATTAATGTAACTTAACTTTTTTAGATGTTACTCTGCCAAGTTTCAACAAAGGAATTTTAGGAAGTCTGGGGCGTTTTAAAAATTTTATTTTGTATCTCCTGATTTATTCAATTTTCTAGGATTTTCAAGTTGCAATAAACTCTCTCTATTCAACACCACCATTGAGGTAGAGTTCTAGGTGTATTTGACAAGTTTCTTCCGTTTCGTTCTTCCAAGTTTGTGTTTCTATCGATGTATTGTTTTAAACTTACAGATGTTGGGGTGTAACGATGAAAGATTCGCTTTGCTTTTCATTAAGAATCTTTTGAACAGTTTGTAACAAAAGATATTCACCGTAGAAATCTTAGTCATCATCATTTCCTCCGTATGTAGTAATTAATACAGTAATTAAGAAACGTAGACAGGCAAGATGCAATTTAGAAACAACACGTCAGAATAACTTATCATCAAATACAGTCTTGGCTTGGAAATGATATGGATCCGGAGAATTGCAATGCTGTCGAACGTAACATGGACTTCAACCAATTACACCTGATCAAAGATTTATCTGCATTGATCTACTTCTCTTATTTCGTGCACATGGTCGACTAAACGTGGAAAAATATACATACTGCTGCTGAAAAGCAGGAATGAATTATTCAAGCATATGCAGTTATTGTAAAGGAGAAATTGTAATAACGTCCTGGACAACAATACTTTACTTGAAAATGACAAATTGAACAATAACATACTACAAATGGATGAAATTTCTCCCACACCGACCACTGAAGAGAATGAACGTGCCGAAATGGCAAGCGACAAAATTGATTGATATTATGTGGGAGAACGAAAAGTAACTGACATAACTAAGCTCGAACCAAAAGAAAAATAGATATAAAAAATAAAAATGACAAAAAACCAACACGATAAAGTCATTGAAGAATGTGGAATGGGGAAATCGGGGAAATTCCGTTCAATAAAACGCGCCTAAATTTCTACCTCAATGGTGACGTGAAAGTGAACACCCCTTTTGCGGGTAAAAATAATAGAATATTGTTTAGACAGCTTAGCTTGAGACTCTTGAGGCCGAAGATGCACTGAGTTTGTAGATTTGAGAAGGTGGGAGGGTTGCACTTGAAGATGTTGGCCAGGGCCAAAAGCTACGACCTGTATAGTTTCTTGTAGTTCGATTGATATACGCTGTTGCACAGTTTATAACATACAATGTTTTAATTTTCAGACATATCTGCTATTCCACAAATTTCTACTGCTTCAGGCATTTTTAGTTTCTTGGATATATCTAAAATAATAATGATGGTAATTTGTTTGGTAATAAGTAATACTTATATGGACAATTTAAGATTTATTTAGCTTTATATGTGGTAATTAGTTAATTTCAAACATGTTATTTTAAGTACTGAAAGTTACTCACTTATAAAATGTTTTAAAATAGTAAATAGAATGATAATATAAATCTTGCCTAAATGTAAATTGTACATTCTCCACGTGCCAGTAATGTTATTTTTTATTAAACTTTATTAACGGAACTTGGATATAATAAGGTCAAATCAATGTACCTTCCAGTTGTGAACGATGAGATGATTTTGTTATTTGCATCAAATAGAAATAATCAACAATTATCTGTTTTATTAAAAATATTCGACCCATACTTTATTAAACATTTTCACAATTCTTATTATATATTTTTGACTTTTTTATATATTTGTATCGCTAATGATGTAGTTGTTTTGAAAGATTATCCAAACTGTACAGAACATAATTTTTTAAATTGTATTTGCTGGGTAGTGGTATAGAGATTTTTGTTAGAGCAACACTATTATTTTCACAATAATATACAAAACATTTTTTGTAATCGTTTTTATTCGATGCATTTTTTTTAATGGGATGGGAAACCTTCATTGGCTCCCGACCTGACGTGGGTCAGTGTCAGACTCTTACTGAGTATTTGACTGAAACCCCTTCTCACTGGGTCGTCTGTAAATACACCGAGGGCATGCAGCCTCTTGTACCTATTGTGCACTTTTTTTATACAGTTAGTGTTACATTCATTTATAATAGTTCATGGTCAAAGCTATTGGCTATTCTAATTTACATAAATAAATGTTCGGTGAAAATACGAACTGACGTAGCCAGCATTTCATTTTACAGGAAGTTGAAAAAACGACATTTATTTTTTTTTATATACATTTATTTAACGTTAGCCTATTTCCACTACTGAGGCCTAACATCGATGCCTGTAGACGAGCTACCCCCAACCAGGAATTTTGCCGAACCTCTTCCCTTAAGAAGAGTAGGGATCTTTTACTTGCCTAACATTTAATAGACAAGGGACCGACAGCTTTACATCCCCTCCGAAGGATGGTATATCCCCTATACAATCCTCGCCTAAGGTTGTATAGCTTCCGCGCATACATTGATATACAAGCCGCTGGAAGATGTTTGAGGCGAGGACGCGGTCTTCGTTGGAACGGTCACCTATCCAACTAGTAACTGCGCCTGGCGTTGCTTTACATCGCATATCGAAGTATGTACATAGTAAAGACGCACCTACGCTCGCCCCGAGATTTATTAAAATTTCAGTTTCTATATTAACATATTGTCTTTTGTATTAGATTAAAAATAGGTAGAAAATTTACCATTATAATAATGAATAGAATAAGTTATTTGCTCTATATAATAGTTTAAAGGTATAAAATTTAGCAACAAATAAGTAAGAAAATTTTACATAAAGAATTTAAAACAATTACCCGAAGCCATACCAAAAACAGAAGGTAATATTGCCATGAAACTCAGCTTAATCGTAAACTGCAACCAGGCGAATCATACTTTTCAAAAAATGTTATCTCTCTGCGGAAATTTCGTCTGTGATCTATATCACCATTGTGGTATAGCAAAAAAAACAATCACTTAAATAGCAGAATCCATAAGAACAGTCCAAATCTTATAGTCAAACATTAAAGAATATAAGAAAGCAGATACATGAGTTCAATGGCTTGATTAAATATAAAAATTTGTAAAAATAATTATAATATAGAATAAGTTTAGTATAATGACTCTATTTAAACCTGAGAGTGAAAGATTTAAGCAAAAAATTAGATTTAAAACATTGTGATAAAAATTTATAGAAGTGCACGTAATAGGACGAATAGCATTAGCATATCTAAATAATCAGCAGAAAGGTGAGAATAATAATTTGCACAAGAATCACATAAAATGTCAAGATTAAAAAATCAAAATTAAATCTGAAATATTGAAATTTAATTCACAAAAATTGAGGTGGCTGTTTACAGGGAAGAAACAATGTCAATTTTAACACGAAAAATCAAGTAGTCGAAAAATCAAGTAGTGAAGAAAAAACGAAAATAAACATAACGTACAGATGTAGAAATAACTTGAGCGAATTTTTAGGTAAAAATTTAATGATAGATCTTCAGAACGAAAAAAAATATGCAGATCATTAAATAACAATAAAAATTCCTTTTTTATACAAGTGAAATATATAGTATACTTATAAATAAGAAAATAAACCAGCTTGAAAGAATAATTCCAAGAAATCGCAAATGAATAGGTCCAGAGTTTAAATAGTGCATCCCAAAAAGTAAGACAATTTCTAAATCTATTGACAAACAATAAACAAAGACATCAGTATTTAATTGATTTTGTTAGAAGACGAACATTTTGATAATTTCAAGGTTTCTTATGACATGTCAGAACAGTTAGAAAATATTATGTGGTAACTTTTGGGGATACTAACCATGAACAGTAAAAAGTAAGACTGTAATTAAACATTATATAAACTTTAGGCTAAGTAGCTAAAATATAGGAAGACAGGAGGTTTACTTGTTTAATTTCGTGTTCAACAAAGTAACTGATTGTAAAATAAACGGTGTTAAATTTCAATTTGTAATTTGACTATATACATACACTTTGGCAGATAGCATAAAGAAGTAAAATAGAAACAGTATAAATATATGTATAAGTATAAATGGGAACTACACGAAATCTCTGTAGAGGAAGTTGCTGGAAAGAAAAAAAGGTAGGTATGTAATTTCGCCAATAGTTAGGGTAAAATAAAGTCAATAAAAACTTCACTAAATAATATATGTATCAATATAAATTGTTATTAATGTATTTTTTTGTTCACTATATTCTTAACATTGACCATCATAATCCCTATCCAGAGAAAAAATACTGTTACGCAGTAATTGTAATTTAATTATTATTTATTTGAACCACTCAGTACGTTACCCCATTCTTGCGTAGAAATTGCTATCTTTAAATTATAAAATAATATTTCAAAATATACTAAGTACAATGCGAAACTCGCCCAGTACGCCGACGAAACAGCCATGTACGCGCATACACACAACGCACAAGCAGCGAAATGCTGTTGAAGGTGCACATGGCTCGTGCTGCGGAATATTATGGTCGGTGGAAGATCTGGGTGAACGCTGAGAAGCCAGAGGCGATAAGTCTTCACGCATCGTTTTACCGAAAATAGAATCTTCACTCCAATTTCGATCCGGGTAAGCCAAACTCCAGCTAAAAGATGTATGAAGTACTTGTGGGTCAGACTGGACCAACGACTGACCTTTAATACGCACATCGATAAGACTATATAATTTTGGTGATTGTTGGTTAAGTCACTGGTTGTGCTTGTTGCACCACATCTGCGGTTTGTTGTTTCTTTATTAGTAATTGAAATAAGGACAATGGTTTATTCCAAAATGGTGTTTAATATGTATATTTATTATATATACAGATATTGGTAATTTACAGGTTTAAGCATGTATCTAGATGGTAAGTGTTGTGACGCTCTTTTTCTCGTACAGTGCGAGAACTAAGGCTGTTACTTTGACACTCGAGCTTTCTTACTTGTTACTCGGGCGCCAGTTCAAGTTGTAAATGGTTGAACAACACTACCCAAAAGTCGATAAGCGAGACAGAGCAACTCAGTGAAGACATAGTCAATTCCAATGGGTCAATAAGGGAACTCAGGCTTTCACAAACAGAACAGTAAAACGCAGAAATTCGATAATATTTAAGTATATTACAGTAATCCTATGATTAACAGTCCTAAATAAAACAGAAAATCAAAATTAACACAAATTTATATACATAGGATTAAGCAGTAGAGGGAGAGTAGCCAGCAATAAAGCAATATTAGCGGTAAAAGCGTATAAGTGGTGAATTTAGCGAGTTTATATATATAAAAAACGGCTATTAAGCAGACAATACACGAATACCAGAAATACGAACCGAGCAGAATTATTTACAGAAAATAAAAACGGGTTATGTTACAAAGCGGTAGTTTGGCTAGTGCATGGTATCAGAAAATAAACAGTGAAATTTACAAGCTAAGTATTAAAGTTTCAGTCAGTAAGTATGAAATAAAATAAATGCTAATAATAGTCAAACAATGTGAAAAAAAATAATATGAGACAGACCTGAAACTTGGCTAGTATTTCTAGATGTTAAACGCAACAGTAAGCTAAGTATTAAGTAATGGGCAGTTATTATTAGATAGTTCTAATCCCGGGCTTAATAAAATTACTAGCCCTTATCGAACAGTGTTGTGACTAAAGGTAACTTGGTTTCAGAAGAAGACACCAGTCGATTATTAAAGTGCTTGATCAGGTGTCAGGGAGGAAGGAAGTCACAAAATAAACAAGTTATTACAAGTACCCAATTTAAGCTAAATATCAGAAAATTGTCAATCAGTTTAAGAGAAAATAAAATTTAGTAAAAGTAATATATGATTGTACTAGCCAACTAACAAAGTTTCAATTCAAACAGTTAAGTATAAAAATTTCAATCAGAAAATATAAAATAATAGAATAAGTATCAAGAATATTCAGGCTGTGTAAAAATTTCAGTCAGAATTTAGACAGTTAATTTCGGTGACTAAGTATAAAATTATCAATCAGTAAATATGGAATAATTAAAATAATTATCAAGACTATTGAAACAGTACAAAATTTTCAATCAGAATAAATACAGAATAATAAATGCACTAACCAAATATTTATCAAAGTTTTCTTACTCTTTCCTGGTTCGCGCTGGGCACTGGTAGTCGACTGCTAGATTTGAGCGTTGGAACCAAATCTGATTTTACAGGTCTTTACGGTCAGTTTTATAGCCACATTCCCGCTCAGGGTATCGTGAGGAACCCCACGTGCTTTAGAATCGTGCATGGCCCAATGTATTGAATACAAGACAGCGAGGACGGCTGTATTAACTTATTGAAAGTACAGGTAAATTATTATTATGCGAGTTGATTAGTATAAATAAAGTATTCTGACTTTGGTAATGTATGAAATCGGTTTCAAATAATTATTCTAACCAACTACGAAAAAGAAATGGATTTAATCGGCCACAGATAACTAATTATTGAATTAATTACGTCAAATAATAAACAATAACTCTGTTTACGAATATTTGTCGCTTTAGATAAATATCCCGGTGTTCAAATAGTAAAAATTGCCTGCTAATATACTATCGTGTGCTTAAGGCGGTAGAATATGGTTTTTAGTTTAACAGAAAATATTATACAGAGTTCAGTTAAACATAAATCTTATGCAGATTTTCGTAACGAAAAATGCTTCGTTACAGTGTTTCTCATTAGGAATATAAACTCACAAAATGTAAAGTAGAATTATGTCTCATTTCTAATACCCCTACCTAGGCATAATAGTAGCAATAGCAACGTGGGTTGTTCCTAATTGCATTGGGAAAATAGTTATGTTATAAATCTCTCCTAAATTGTTATAAATCTAAATAGAGGGCTGTAAATAATATAAATACTTGTGAATAAAAAATGGAAATGAATGTAACAAGAACAAATATTCAGATGAGGGTACGTCAGGGGCGGTAATATATCTTCATCAAGGGAAGGGAAAGGGAGTCATTTCAACACGTATAGGTAAAAATTTAATCACTTACTAATCAAAATTTGTTTTCCGACTTGGAGCAAATCTTATTCAAATATAGAACAGAGTAAAAAGTACTCATGGTTAAAATAACATCCGTCCCCTACAAATGCAAAGTCACGTGTAATACCAAGATAAACGAAAAAAAAAAAAATATTATATTAAGCATTTTTTTACCGAAAAAATTTATTTGTGAAAGTTGTTCGGAATTGTTTTAAACTTTTAGTCCAAAATTTCATGAAAATTAAAAAATACTTTTATTTAAAATAATCCGAAAACATCATTTTAAATAACTTACAGATTATTTGACGAACACCTGACAGCTTGAGTTTAATTTAAAACAAAACACACTTTGCTAAGCAAAGAAACACATTACAATTATATTTTTAGACTTGGACATTATTTTAAACAAAATCTTAAAATTTTTTAAATTTTGATGAAATTTTATTTTTTTTCTCAATAATAAAAATTTCCGATAAAAAATGTCTGATAAGATTTTCTGTTTTTTTCACATTAATTTTGGTATCGTAGGTAGCTTTGTATTTGTAGAGGGCGAATGTTTTTTGGCCATAGGTAAATCCTGCTTTGTTCTAAATCTGAGTAGAATTTGGCTCAAATCGGAAAAAAAGAAAAAATTAAGGGCGTTACACTCCTAAGAGCGACATGTTGTATATAAAGTAGTATTATTATTATTTTAGCAATCACTAAGTAGTCTATTTATAGCACAATAGTAATTTCTTAAATTTAAATACAAAAATAAGAATACGGCCGTCTAAACACAGTAATTTATTATAGAGTTGAATGGAGATAGTATTCTATGTAAATTCTCTGAGGTGCAGTATATACAGACCACGACAATGAAAAAACTGAAAGTGCTAGAACACAAATTTATAAGCCACACTTCAAATTCTGGAAGATACATCTCCATTAGAAACCTATACAATTACATAACCGCGATAGCAGACTACGTCCAGCATATCTCTCAAAACTTCTACTCGTTTAAACCGGGCAATAAGTCCGCTAACAAGTCACGTAACGCAAATTAGACAGCATGATGCCCCATTTCGTACCAAATACCCCGTGCCGTAGCAGACGTTACCGATTTTCCGGCAACCTCTTTAGCCAAGTTTCACCAACTATAACTTCCGCTTACCCTATCCACTTTTACTTATATTTCATAACTTTTCTATCTTTAAATCTCTCCTGTATGTTTGTTTTTCTTGCTTTCTTTTTGTGCATTGTTGTCTCTAAATTCACTTCTCATCGTAAAACCCTTTACAAAATCAAAACATTTCGAAATCAAAGTTTAAGCCAGCCCTGCGCAGCCCGGCATTAACGTATCTTGAGGAAGGCACCTCGTTCAAGTTAAGGTGTCTGCGTCAGACACAAAATTTAAAAGTGTTTTTGCTCGTGTTTTAAATGCAGTGTAGTTTTTTTTAAAACTGTATTACCTATTTTTATTTGTTTAACACAAAAGGTGTGTAGGTTTAGTTTTTCCATTGTTGTTTTGCGCCGATCCAGATCTGTTCCGCCCGATCCTGCAATCCGCCACCGCGTCTGCGCGGTGATTGCACGATTGGCCATGGGACAGCCCTTTTTTAAGCACTGTTATATAGGGTAATTTAAATAAATCTATGTTGAATTGAATTGAAAAGTGCAATGCCGAGTAAGCTAGCACGTTCAACTGTTACTGTGCAATTAGGTCACTGGATAGAAATGTTGAGTCGCGAAAATCGTCTAGCAAGTGTAAGGTAACAGCTGGGAGGAATTTGGTAAAGTAATTAGTTGGGTTTTTGAAACGAAAATATCATTTTTGTGTATGGTGCATGAGCCAAATCCGCTCTGCTAGGGGGTGGCTCCCGGTGGGTTCGATCGTAAGTACTGTATTTGTTTCATTTTTATTTGTGTTAATAAATAAATTTGTACCCTGCTGTTTTCTACCACCTTGTTTTATTTGTCAAGTATTTACTTAACTACTAACGTGACAATATCTTTGCCTGTTACGAAAAAAATAAAAATATATTAGCAGTTTACTTTTAATAGCTCATGTCCAAATTTGAAGGTTCTAATGTCCCAAAAGTTAATATGAGAGAAGGGGCTTTTAACATACTGTCTATTTTATGTTATAGGTTGAGTTATTTTGGTTTTCTTTTTCATTAATATTTGCAAAATTTTTACGTTTTTTTAATGATGCCAAAGCTAGAAAATATATACTTGCATAATTCATTGTATACAAAAGGGCTATTTCATAGCATAATTCGTTTTTTTTCAACAATTCTTATGCATTCATCTTCCTACGCTGCAGTTAAACGTAACTGGCAAAATACTGATGTCCTTCCTTGCTTTATAAGCAATGTAGACTATTTTGTGCTGGAGATAGGTTGCAATTTAGCTCCTTATTTCTTCTTACACCATGTGAATTGAATAGTAGCATCAGAATTTTACATTATCAAATTGTTTACCCGCTTCTATTGTGAATCCTTGACATTTAAAAGCTTTTGGAACATTTGTTTCATTTTCTACTAAAAACACTTTGTTTTGTAAATACTATAAATAAAGACATGACAAATAATAAACTAATGAGAAATTTAGCTTTTACTAACATAAGTTACAGAGAAGTCTAAAAAAGTTGAAAATATTTCAGTGCCATAATTTTCCGACACTTTCGTTTTCAAATTATTATCACACGGTAAGATTCTGTAATATTTTTGATACTGATGTAATCTCGCTAAAGGTGTATGTCACCTCTAAAAGGCCCCACAAATTATCAGTTTGCTTTCACACCTAGCTTAAAGAATTTTGATTGATATGATAAATGGATGCTGGGTGGAGGTTTTTTAAACAGAACAGCCCGACTGAAGAACTGAAGCAAATTCCATGTATCAGCCTGTCCCGTCTTATTGAAGGACATAAAAACGAAGGTGTGTTGAGCTTCAGTTAACCGTCAAGTTTTTATTAATTATTCTTGAAAGTATATTTATATTATTGACTTTGTGATCAAAAGATTATGTTGATGTTCACTGGGATGTTTAGGGCACAGAAAATAATGTGGAAAGTCATTTTATCCTCTAAATTTTCGATAGCAGTAGCTAATGTCGTCCACAAAAATTAATCTTCGTCCATTGCAACTATAATAACGTATAAATAATATCAAGTAAGCAGGTACAGACGCACATAATAAAAGCTTACAAATATTTTTTAAAAACGATCCAATACAAGTGAGTTAAAATAATTTCAATAATTTTCAATTATTTCATTAACGCATTTTCATTTTCTTAAATAAATTAAATTGAATTTCTTCAATTCAATAAGTAACTAAAATACTACATGCAACTACATGGTAATAAAATATTTCTTTTCTGTTTCTCTTGGCAATTTTTCAACAGTTTTGCAATCAGCAAATAAAATACGATATAGTATACGGCAAAACAAAACGAAATTAATTAAATAATTAATTTAATAATTATCAATTTGATTTATTTATTTAACAACTTAATTAGCAAGCTTGCCTTTCAATTTGATTTGAAGTTTATTTTACCCAAGCTCCTTATACCTTCCAAATAATATCGAATATATTATTTAACCAAACCACCAGGTTTGATATTTTCTTCTGGTTTTGTTAAGACGTTTAAACCTTCCTTCTTTATTATATAGTACAAGTATAGACTAGACTAGAAGCTATTTTGCAATCTTTATATCCAAACTTCCTTTGGAATCAAATGTTGCCTTGTAAGTAAATAAATTGCCAAAAATATCTAGATCTGCTGCCGAGACAATTAGAATCTGAAGTGCAGTACCAGGACTTCCCACCTTCAACTACACTCAATCTGGGAACTTAGGAAATTGGTTCGACTATGTTTTTGGTATTAAAATCTTTTTCGCTGATGCAATTTTCTTGATATAAAATTTCACCTAAAATTATATTTCAATAAACATACTGTTATATTTCAAATTTCACAAATTTCCTTTTTAAATTCATGTTGAAAAATTTATTTATTTATATAATATACTTTATTATTATTTATTTTATTGAAACACCTCCATCCCAACCCAATTAATTATAAATAAAATCCTGGTCGCGTGAACCAGTGAAACATCTCAACCTTAGGGATGTTAATTAATATCAAAATCCTTAATCGTGAAGCAATCAAGAATCTATTTACTCCCACCCAGAAATTATTTATCTCAATTTTATGTATGTCAAGATAAATAAACAAATTGGCCATTTACGTGATCGTCTAGTTTTATGTAGTTAGGACCTTAATTACGTTATATGTGCGTAGTAACCCATTATAATTACCCCAGGTTCTTTGATATAAAGTTTGGTATTACTTGTTTCTGCCTGATACTATACCCGAGAAAATTAACCACTCTGTTATTTTAGATACACTGTAAGTTTGGATACACTGTCTATTATTTGAGAAACCTAGTTAATGTTTTATGTTATTTATGTGGCGTTTTATTGCGCAAGATTGCACTGTACATTTATAGTTGAAGTTTGTTTTCTAATTTATTAGATTGGAATGGAATCATTTATTTAGTTTATTACTTGTGTGATGAAAAAGGTAAAAGTGAAAGAAAATACATTAAATGATGAGAAAAAATAGTTCGCGATGTTTGTACTGGAGCCAGGGAACTCTTTATTAATTTTATGGATCGTTATTAAACAATCATAGAAAACTAGGCATTCGCAGGTAAGAAATATCTCACAATAGTTTGACTGGGATTCTATCCAGGCACACGGCAAGCCTTTGATAGTACACAACTGAAGTATAATGGAAGCTAAAGTTTCTTGTCGTTGCATAAACTCTGAAAGTATATAGTTCTAGAATATGTTATGATGCAACGTAAGTCTTCCTAGCAAATTATTCAGTATGTGAAATTTCACCTAAACTTAGTATTGAAATAACGACGGAGTAGATTTGTAATATAATTGTATCATATTTTCTTGTTAAATAACAAAGCTAATATTTTATACAAATACTCGAATGAAACTAGCTGGACAATTACTGTGGTGACAGAGCGTTAAGCACTCTGTCAATAAACTCCCAGTGATAACATAGCTGCAGGCTTACTTTGAGCAAAAGACTCAACAAACTAGGTGCGTACTTGGCTAAACAAGACAGACGTCTCCATCGCAAGTGGCCATCGGGCCAAGGCTCAGTGTAAATGCTCATAAGCTGCAGGGAAATTTCCCTAAAGTTGATATTAACACGAAAATATCCAGGTTGATTTTAATTGTCACAACAACCACTTTATCGAAGAAAAGAAGATGAGAACAAACCCACGACCGCGGTGTTTGAACTAGAGCCAGGGAACCCTTTGTGGTTATAACGACAATGAAAAAAAATCAAGAGATTATGTACTATTTACGTAGTTGAAAGCAAACAGCCTTATAAGATTTTACAACTGCGGTGTTTTTTTATATTTGGGTCAATCAGTAGCCCCGCTGTGCCTGTGATGACTTTATTGTAGTAAGAAACTGCCGGTCACCCGAGCATCTGGGGAGCCGACGACTACACGGAGCGTCGAGTCAAGTGTAATGCAGTAACAGCTGATTTAAAAGTAAGAGTAATGTGTTGGGTCCGGTTCCCTCGAAATGCACCTATTTCAGTAAGTCCTCTAGACAAACATATGCCCGCAGAAATGTAGCCTGTTAGGTATTGCTAAAAACTTGTTGCATAAATATTATTAAAAGCCTGAACTAACCAGTAATCAATTAAAGTCTATTCACATTGAAAAATTAGTTGCAACGAACCTGTCATGAAATGAATATCTTTGATACCACAAATAAGCCAATTTCCCCTATCCCCCCTCCAAACCAGAATGTGAAGTCAATAACGCAGAGAATTAAATATGTTTGATACTTAGATAGTTATGTTGGTGAAATTGTCGTCGTGTAAATTGCGAAGTTATGTTCTAGCAGCCCAAATCTTTTAGTAGCTAGATTGGATTTATTCGTAGAATTAATTGATGTCTTTAGAGAACCAAGAGGGCTCGAATATTTGATCATCGACAAGCGTCCTGCAATCAGTTCTCTAATTAGCAAATTCAGAGGGTCCGAAAATCGACGACAAACATCCTCGATAAAATTTGCCACGGCTGGAATAAGTATTCTTCCGGGCGAACTGAAAAGGCTCTTGAGCGTCGGCAAGCATCCTCTATCAGTTCTGCCTCGAGGTATGGCATCGACTGGCTTTTATTCCGTTCTTCCAATAACGCGGTTCCAAAATCACAGTGCCAATTACCCCATATCCTGAACATGATCTTGTATATTCGACACATGAGATGTGTCTCTGGTATCCTGCCCTATCTTCGTCTTACGCGTTTGCTTAAAGTTGCCCTATTCACTTCACACACAATTCTCGACGCCTTGCTAGATTTACTAATGCATTAGTCTTGTTTTTAAAACTGCCAAGTTTTAGATAAGAAGTAATAACCATGTTACAAGCTATTTTAAAGTGGCACTTGACATATTTTACAACTTTCTACCCCAATAAGTTAAAACGTAACGGCGCCCTGAAGTCGGCTGTCATTTGGTATTGAGAAAATAATTTCTGTTGTAAAATTAATATTTGCATAAATTTGGAATAAAAACAATAATTATTTTTAAGTACCAGTCGTCTAATGATTCGATAATTTGTAGCTAATTGTCGTTGTACAAACAATGTTTACCTGATTTTAAAACAATATAAAACTGATTTTTTTTAAAGTAGAATGGCTCCAGGGGTGGTCCGCTTCATTATTAATTATTTATTTTCCTTACTATAAATTTCAGTCCTGTTTATAGGAGACTGGTTTTAAGGGAAAAAGAGACAAATCAACTATTTATGTACTATAGATGGTGCCCAATTAATATAAATTTTTCATTGTCTCCTTTTCCCAAATAAAACAAAATTTGTCTTATATGTCACACACACAAAAGGGTAAGTTTCACATCTCTTGAAAGTTCACAGAATCCATGATTCTTTGCTTCGGCTAAAACCAGCTAGCCGTTTGCAATTGTTGCCTCGTTTATTTATCAAAATAAACAAAAGGGGAATATACAAGTAACAGTTAGAGTGGCGCAATTTGTAAATATGCCACTGCGTCATATACTGTTTCTGCCTCTTTCCAGATATGCCGCTGAATCCAACTTACATTGTGGAATTATCGTATAAAATTCATTTACCCAACTTTTGAGACAAGTACCCCTACTGCATATGTATCTGTAAGCAACCTAATTGAATATTTGAAATTTTATTGGTTACTACAAATAAGTTCATGTTGTTAGGTAACGAAATGCAATATACTATTTTATTAATTGCCTAACATATTCTTTAAAATTCGAAAAATTAAGTGATATATTTTGCAGTGGCAGTAAACTCCGGTATTTTAAGTCGGGGTGCCTGTGTCAAGGACAATATTAAAATAATTCACATCACAAATATCCTAAGAAATTTCAACAATTTTTGGTTTCATAATATATTAACATAAATCAGTAGATACAATACAATTACTAATTATATGAATGCAATAATAAGATAAAGAGATTACAAAAGGATGATTCAAATAAATGTTCCAAATTAATTTGTAATTACTATAACTTAGTAACACACCTGTGTCTTAGTCATATTAAATTAAAAACGAAATCCCTTTAAATAAGCTACTCATATAAACATGAAAGCCCTTACTGACTCATTTAATGACTAATAATTGATTCTTCATCTCCATTGAACATACAGAGATAGGATCTGATACAGGAGTCTGTTATGGGACTCTAAAAACAACGCCCATAAGATTCATGGGTAAAAAGGATTTAAGTCGGAACAGTGTAAGAATTTTTAAGCAAGTTTAGCTGAGGCACAAAGCAAGTACATGTTCCATCTATGTAAATATGTATGAGATAATGAGATATTGTATTATTTATGGGGAGGATTGTATAATACAGTATTACACAATTTAGAGGTTATTCAAAACATATTAATTAAAGTATTATTCAAAAAAGAAAAAAGGTATTCCACTGAACTTTAATATAACAATACCGGTCTATCTAATATCAGGAAATTATACACTTATCAATGTCTATTATGGATGTTTAAGACTCCCACTTCTTATAGAAACCATAAGTATGGAACAAGAGCAATAGCCAATCAATCAGCAAATGTACCATTCTGTCGCAAATGCCATACCCAGAGATTTGTTTTTTACATTGCACCCATTGCACTATATGACATGTTACCTGTAAATATTAAAAATACAGTGAATAAAAGTAAACTAAAAAAAGAACTAAAAGACTTTGTTAAGAATAACTTCAATAACTTGAACACAATTTTCTTAAAATAGGTAAGTCCTATTATTCTCTCCTATACCATATACTATTTGTTGGCAACGATTCAATTAGCCAAGAATTACAATTAAATGATTACCTGTTTTTTTGGATCAATCTTCTATTCTTGTAATTGTCCACATATTAAGTATTAATATATTAATCCTGACCATGGTCTACCTTTCCTCTCCTCGCTACGTTAGCTCATTTTTCATGTTGTATTCTTTTTTTCAATTTGTTTACTTTTTACTACAGGCTACAGGTTAAGTTAAGCAGAAATGCATATTAATTCTTTCTTTCACTGAAATTGATAAACTTGTATCTTATGTCTAATATTTAGTTAATTACACATTGCTTGTTTTTGGGATGAAATTCACAACACAAGCTTCCCAGCTTAGGTGACTCATCCTCAAATATGTGATTACATTATAAATAATATATGACATAGGTATATGTAACAGGCTTATCTGAATAAATGAATAAAAATAAATATGGCAACGCAGCTGCTCTTCAATTAGAAAAAAATAGCTCAATTCGCAGTCATCTCATTCCTTATAAATATCCAAAGTTGACAGATGCACATAAGCAGAATTGCAATGTTCCCAAATTGTATGAAATTGAAACTTATTGATTAAACTAAAATTTTAAAGCTAAACAATGAAATATTAATTTCCAGTTAATTTGCTCCTTTAGCTTTTCAAAGCGTAAATAAGAGCTGAGGTTTAAAGAATAAAAATTGTGTCCATGATAAATAAGATAATCTAATCACACTACTGCATCCATGCCGCAAGGTCATGCTCCGGTTCTGCCTCCAGTTCTCTCAGGAGTTGTTTTAATATGACAGTAATATTAAGAGATGTTCTTTTGTGAAATCAAACAAATGCGTAAACAATTGGTTTTAGAAACATTTAAATGTTTGTTGTATGGAAAATTTTTATAATTTTGAAGTTAAAAAGTAACTCTCAATATAAAAATAATTTCTATTTCTAAATGGTCTGTGTGTTCATTTGACTTACCGTTTGTTGAGAATTGTAAGTCCTTCTGGTTTCTCCTTACATCAAATGAAGTTTGATGATGTTTAATGATTTTTCTTGGCTAAAAATGAAGTTAAAATTGTAAACAAATTTTAAAAATGAATATTTCTGTTTTTTCTCTTATATTTATTATTTTTATTATTATACAAGAGAAGAGCTGAGGGATTATCCCTATTAAGCTCAAAATACACACAATAAAGACATAAATATGTTAAAACAATAAATATAACTTATATCAGTAATAATAATACAATTATAAAGAACATAGTGCGTAATCTAAGCATATACATGTACAAACATTTAAAAATAACAAATATAAATACAACATGACACAAAAAGGAATATTGTAATCTAGAACCAATTTTCTACATCTGGTGTTATAGAACTCATGGCGTAGTTGGAAGTTGTGACCTCTGAGTCTATTATTATTATTTAAAGAGAACAAATTACTCAGATCTAAACAGTCTGTATCGTTTAACACTCTGTATGTCGTGATAAGGTCTCCACGTGTTAATCTGTCCGTGAGAGTACTTAGACCGAATATGTTTAGCCTGGCGCGTGGCTCTGCGTTGTACACTTTCAATTGCTTCTTTATCGCGCACTAACCACGGGGACCAGACTGCAAAATCGAACTCAAGCACAGATCTCATATAGGTTTTATATAAAGCACCTGCAGTATCTGGCGAAGGTTTATTGAAAATTTTTTCTAGGACATATAACAAACTATTAACTTTTTTACATGAGCGAGATATGTAGTCAGAGTATATTAAAGTATCGCTGATCATAATTCCTAGGTCGCGTTGAGACTACACGGATTTCATTAAGAGACCATGGATGTTATAACACAATTTGGCGTTAACTTTACCAACATGAAGCACAGCGCACTTGCCAATATTAAAAGGAATAAGCCAGTTGTCACACCACAAGAAAATTTTGTCTAGGTCCGATTGGAGAGTGATAAAATCTATGTCTGTATTGCAGTAAACTTTTGTATCATCTGCGTACTGTGAAGTTTTGCATTTAAGTAGCCTGGAAATGTAAGTGTACGACAGAAACAAAATGGGCCCCAATACTGATCCCTGAGTCACGCCGCTGGTAACAGGGAAAGTGGGAGAAAGTTCGGATTCAATTTTTACTCTGAATGATTGGTTGGTTAGATATTGTGAAATCCAAACAAATGTTTCTCGAACCAACCCAAAATGCAATGAAATCATGTCAGTTATTAGCTCGTTATAATTCTCAGTTTTGTTGTTTGCAAGAAAACCAAGTACCACTGCTTTAAAGCTGTCCCAGATTTTCTTTTCTCGATTGTTAATTAATCGTGGAAAATCTCCTCATTCTGTATTTTTTTTTGAGGGCTTGCAAAGATTCTAACCTTACCCTTCGCATTGGTCAGCTTAAGAAAATACTTCTCATATACTTGAAAGCTTCAAGCCCAAAATTAAGAGTCTTTATAAATTGTTTCATAAGCTCCAGTTTTATATGGAACAAATGCATCGATATATTGTTGGGTTCAACTATTGTTTCTCATTTAATATCGCATTTTCCTATTTTGAACTTAGCCAGTTCAGGTCAATGTTTTTAGCTGTAGATAGCCACAGCCAGCTATTGTAATTAAATATTAGATATTGGGTGTATGAAATGTTTTGCTACCATTTTCTTTGGGATTATTATTGACTTATTGTAGGGGAGACTGTCTTTGAGTAATGTTGTTATGGAGTTTTTGTAAGGGGGTAATTTTTAGACAATCATTTCATTGACTTAACTTTATATTGTACTCGCTGATCAGAATTAGATGATAATAATAATAAATGTCTTTATTTATAACCACAAAATAAAGTATACAAACATATTTATACAATAATTTGGCTTGAAAAATGTGGCATAAAAGGGCGAAGTCCAGTTTCTACAATACAGGTACTGTAAAATCTGTTCTACCACTTAACCCTGAACGGCTGCAATAGTAATGGACAGACCTCGATGCAGATAGTCGTCGAAGTCTAGCCAGTACTATCACAACCAAACTAACCTACAACACTAAAAAGACTTTTACTGTTAAAACAATTGCAATTCACATAAATATTCATATGCACTCGTATATATATATATACACACATATATATACATACACATATATATATATATACATATATACACACACACATATATACACACATATAAACACACATTATACATACATAATTATATATTAAATACACAATAATACACATATACATAAATATATACACACTATATTTTTTAACATAACTAGTGATTCAATTCTTCACATTGTGAATTAAATAATAGTTGTTTATATTTTCGTTTAAAATTGCCTATTTTTAAAAGTTTCAAACCAGGGAGAGAATTATAGACTTTGCATATTTGATATGAAAAAGACCGTTTGAAAAATACTGTACGATGTACAGGAGGCGTCAGTAAGCCTCTAAATCTTAAATTTAGGGAATGCACGTCAGTCCGAAATTGTAATCTTTGATATAAATATGGAGGACATTTATTTATAATTATTTTATGATACAAACATGCTGTATGTAGCGACCTACGACGCTCCATGTTCAACCACCCTAGTTCACTCAATTTATAAGAAATTCTCTCACGCCCACGAATACCGTAAATTAAACGTAGGCAAGAATTCTGAATTTTTTGAATTTTAGATTTATATGCGATTGTTAAATTAGGCCCATAAAGTGAGTCAGCATAATTTAATATAGATAGGACTAGACTTTCGCATAATAGTATTTTTGTGTTCCGAGGTAGAAAGCGCCTGTTACCATATATTAATTTAATAGTTGCATATGCCTTTCGGATTAAAGTGTTAATATAATCCACAAACCTGAGGTCACAATCTATTATAACACCGAGACTTTTAGCTTTTTCTACTATTTCTAGTTCGTTACCATCAATTTTTATTTTAGCGAGGTTTTTAATGTTGCTCTGAATTTTTTTGGGCCCAAAGATTATAAGATTTGATTTGCTTGTATTAATAAATAGACTGTGCTCTCTGGCTGAGTCAACAAATAATTTTAGATCTTCATTTATATGATAACAAGCACCATCTACATCAGAGGGATTAAAGGAGTAATAGAGCTGGGTGTCGTCGGCATATAAGTGTATCTGACAGTTAGTAAGGCACTTAGTAAATTGGCTTGTATATATAGAGAAAAGCAGGGGACCCAGAATAGAACCTTGTGGTACTCCAGATTTTAAAGCAATGTAATTCGAAAAATTATTATTTATTAAAACTTTCTGCTGTCTACCTTTTAAGTAATTTTCAAAAAATTTAATAGCGTCTTCAGTGAGCCCAATATAGTGTAAAATAGAAGCAGGTCATAGCTGATCGTGTCAAAAGCTCTGCTAAAATCTAACAACACGAGAATAGTATAATGTCCTTTATCGATAGCCGCCGACACATCATCAACTACATGCAAAAGTGCTGTAGTACAGCTATAACCTGGTCTAAATCCAGACTGTATAGGGGGCAATATCTTTTTTTCAATCAAATACCTTCTTAGTTGTTGTTCTACTATTTTTTCGATTATTTTGGAGAGAACTGATAGGATGCTAATAGCCCGAAGATCTCGAAATTCTACAGGATTCGATTTTTTTGGTACTGCTGTTATCACTGCACTTTTCCATGCATTTGGAAATACATTTTGTGTTAAACAGAAATTAATAATATGTACCAAATATGGAACAATATGAGGACAGCAAAGTTTTATCATTTTAATATTGAGCCCATCACTCCCTGTAGCATTCTTTTTAATGCCTTTAATAATATTTAAAACAGTTACCTCATTTACTTGCTGAAATTTGAATGTAGAGTCAAAGAGGCTATTATTTTTGTAGTAATCTAAAGTTATCTGGGAAACAGTAGTTACAGGCAGCGCATTAACAAAGTAATCGTTAGCTTCGTTTGCATTACTTAAATGATTTGGTATACTTGTAATTATTTTTTTTTGGAATTATATTGTTATTTTTAAGAATTTTCCAATGTAGGCTAGGATCGCACTGATTTAGTTTATAATTCAAATAAGCTTTTTTTTCGCGTATAATTGACTGCGATGTAAAATTTCTTATTTGTTTATAAAATATCCAATGGTGGTGTTGGCCTGTTTTTTTAAATTTTAATAAAGCATTATTTCTAATTTTAATCATTCTTTTTACAGTCTCAGTTAACCACGGTGCATGGGGTTTCGTTAATCTTGATGTTACTGTGGGTGCATGATTATCAAATAGGTTCAACAAAGCATTGTTTAAAAATTCTAATTTGTCATTTACATCGTGAAGATCAAAAATAACAAAGAATGGAATGTTGAAGAGATCCTGCTCAAAGAGATTAATATCAAAATTTTTGAAATTTCTGTATGTGACTATTCTGGGGGCACTGTTTTCATCATTGGTTTTAATTGTACAATAGATTAACCCATGATCAGAAAGCTCATTGTCAACGACACCCTTTTCTAAAACGATTTCCTCCTTTGGAACTATAATCAGGTCAATCAGTGTGGCAGTTATATTTGTTATTCTGGTCGGAGAATTTATTATTTGAGTTAAATCGAATTCATCAAGTACTGAGTAAAAATTTCGGATATTTGTAGAATTAAAATTATATAAATTGAAATTAAAATCCCCAGTGCAGATTATGTTATCGAACATAGGTGTGATTGAACTAAGAGCTTCTTCGAATTCCGATATAAAAAAATTTGAATCTTGAGATGGTGGCCTATAGATAACACCAATAGCGTATTTTTCTTTTTTTAATTTTAAGCTGATCCATAATTGTTCGATTGAGCTGCTTGTAGATATTAATGAGCTGCAAAATAGTTTTTTCACGTAAATACATAACCCACCACCTCTAGATCCACGATCTAACCTATATATTTTAAAACCATCAATTAACAACAAATTGTCTGGAATACCATTATGAAGCCAAGTTTCAGTTACGGTGAATATATCAAAGGAATCATTTAAAATTACTTGTTTCAGGTCTTGTAAAGATGGGACTAGTGATCTGATATTTATGTTACCAATTTTAATTTTTTTAAGTGACATGATTTAAGATATGACTATATTAATTAAGAAGTGCCACAAGAAATAAGTTAATAAGTAGTTAACTTATGAAGTATCTATGTATATAAATAAAATCTAAAATAAAAAGTGCCTTTTACATTGGTCTACTATTTTTTAAATTTGTTTCTTAAAGTTCTCATATCGCCGTCCGAATCTGCCCTGCCCTCTTTTTTATTGGATTTTATCTTAGGTGTGGACGAGATTTTAGTAGCGGATTTCTGGGATTCACTCGCGCTCCCTTTTGCGGTATTTTGTGGATCATCGGATACTATATTACTGTTACCCGGTTTTTGCACTTGACTGTGGTTTTCTACAATATTTTGGTTGTATAACTCGGATTCGGACCTAATGGTGGGTGTTGAAGGAACACTAGAAGATTTTTTTTCTGTTAATATATCCAAATCATTTTTTGCAATCCTCTCTAGTTCACGTATAGTTTATTGTGACTAATGTATGCCTTTAAATTGTTACTTCTAGCTTGTTTTAAATTACTATATAGAATTTGTTTATTTATTTGGTCTTCTCTACACAAATCGCTTGCAATGGAGATTCCAGTACCTTTTAGTTTTTTTACCTCTTTGAAAATCTGTTTTTTTGTAGATTTGAGATAAACTCTAAAATAATCGTGTCTTTTTTCCAACCCTGTATATGTCATTGATGTGACTATGGCGTATATCGGTGTTCAGTAATGTGTTTAATTTAACTAATACTTCATCTAATAAGTCAGCACTTTTTTCAATTTTTAAGCCGAAAATAACAATATTGTTCTTTCGGATTTTTCGTTCTAATGTAATAATAGTTAAACAGTATATGTACGAAGTTCATATTAGACTTTGAATTAATGATGGATATATGCTAGAAACAATATCACTTGATCAATTTTACAGAAATTTTCCGTTCACGATGGCCATACCTCAGGGCAAACTCGCAAAATTGGTACGAAATGAGGGAGGTTAACCTCTAAAATTCGGTAAAAAGTGCAAAGTAAATTTTTATCTAAAACGGATATAATAATTTTGATTAAATATGACACATGGGCATTTCCGAATGCCAGCATGATTATTATTATTATTAGCCGTTACTCGAGTCCGAGTATAAAAATGTTACAGTCGATAAATTGTGCAATAAAAAACAAGTAAAAGGTGTAGTCTATTATAATTCCCATTCATCTACGGTGCACACGACTATGGCTATAGAGGCCAATTCGGGAGAGCACATGTCGACCGCAGTCAGGACAAACATAGACCTGGTTAGGTCTTGGATTTGGCCTTCTTGCAGCAACATTTCCTTGATAGCTGGCCACAACCCCTCGCCATTCGGTTCTGTCCGCTGCAAGTTGTTCCCATTGCTCGTCTGCAACACCGCAGGATTTTAGATTTTCATGGAGAGCGTCTTTGAACCTCTTTCGTTGACCGCCACGCCTTCTTCTACCGCTTAGCAATTCACCATAAAGTGTACATTTAGGAAGGCGGTTATCATGCATACGATGAACGTGACCTGCCCATCTTAGGCGTGCTCTTGAAATAAGCACCTCAATTGGAAGGCTGTTTGCTCTCCTGAGTACTTCCATGTTTGATACGTGATGGAACCAACGGATTTTCATCATACTTCTGAGGTGTCTTTGCTGAAAACGTTCTAATTCTTTCACATGACGACGGTAAGTGACCCAGCTTTCACATCCATATAGCAGTGTTGGAATGACAACTGCTCTGTAGACAGCCATTTTCGTTGACAAAGCAAGGTCGTGGTTGTCAAATACTCTCTCTCTAAGTCCCCAGAGTGCTCTAGATGCAGCGTTAATTCTATTGCGAATCTCGCTGTCCATGTTTGCTTTGTCATTAACAACGTTGCCTAAGTAATTGAACTGATCCACCACTTCAAGAGAATTTCCGTTAAGTGTAATGTCTATTTGGTTCACTTGATGAGGAGTTGACATAATCTTAGTCTTTCCAATGTTGATTTTAAGTCCCAAGGAATCATAGCTCTGGGCATACACATCTAAAAGTTCTTGAAGCTCTTCCGGCGTAGAGGCTAAAAGTGCACAGTCATCCGCATACTGGAGATCACAAATGAATCGTGTGCGTGTCTTCGTGAAAGCTCTAAAGCGCCCTATGTTAAAGAGACCGCCATCAAAACGGTATCTGAGACCTATTCCTCTGACTGTCAGTTTGTTGTCAACAATAATTGTTAGAGCAGTGGTAAACAAATTAAAAAGTAGGGGTGCCAGGACACATCCCTGCCTAACTCCAGTGAGGGTTTGGAAAGGTTCGGTTGCCTCATTATTATACATAACCTGGGCGTTGTTGTTTGTGTGTAGACTGCGACATACTTCCACAAATTTTCTAGGGATACCTAAGCGGAACATAATTTTCCAGAGCACTTCCCTGTCCACCGAGTCAAACGCCTTGGTTAAATCAATGAAGGCCATGTGAATTTCTCCTTGATGTTCGAGTGCTTTTTCTTGAAGCTGTTTAAGTGTGAAGATTAAATCCGATGTGCCTCGGTTTGGTCTAAAGCCACTCTGTGTTTCAGGAAGTAGCTTTTCCATAACAGGTGTTAGCCTATTTGCCATCGCTTTAGTGAGTATCTTCCCTCCAACAGCCAGGAGAGCTATACCCCTGTAATTTCCACAGTCCGCAGCGCTCCCTTTGTTTTTGAAGAGGTTGATTAAAAGTGTATCACGAAACTCCTGCGGAGCTTGGCCACTTTCCCACACGACATCAAACAGTTTTTTGAGGTAGGGTATGAGCTCTGACGACACAGCTTTAAAGATCTCAGCTGGGAGTGAGTCGGCGCCGGGAGATTTGTTATTTTTTAGCTGCCCAATGGCGGTTAAGATCTCTTCCGTTGTTAGTGGTTTATCTAAGTCTTCGAAGGTGTCATATTGAGGGATAAGATTTATAATATTGTGATCGGCTTGACTTTGCTGGTTAAGAATGTTAGAGTAGTGTTCTTTCCATCGGGCTCTTATTTCCTGGTCTTCTTTGAGGAGATTTCCATTTAAATCTTTAATAGGGCACATATTTTTCCGACTGGGGCCGTACACTGCTTTTACTCCTTGAAAGAAATTCCTGTAGTCATGTGAATCGGCGTACCTTTGAATTTCTCTGGCCTTGCTTGCCCACCACTCGTTCTTTATTCTTCTGATTTCGCGTTGCGTTTCATACTTGGATTGGGTAAAAGCTTCTGCTTTTGATGAGTCGTTGGGGTGGTTGATAGCGTTTTGGAAGGCAATATGTTTGCGGTCAAGAAGTTCTTGTATAAAAGCTTCATTATCATTGAACCAGTCCTCCTGTTTTTTACTTGCTGCAGTGCCAAGAATTTCCTCACTCGCACTTTTTAAACTGTCTTTAATTTGTGTCCAGGTAGCAGCGACCTCTACAAAATTGGTTTCTTCTAGTGCACTCAAATTCTCTTGAACTTTTTGCTTTAGCTGTTCGACGGTTTGTTGGTCACGCAATTTACTAATACAGAGACGGAGTCTACGTTTTACTTGAGTTCTTCGGTGTTTGGGTCTCATAACAATTTTCATTTTAGAGACAACAGGACGATGATCGGTCCAACATTCGCTATCAATGCGCGCCTTTGTAATTTGGACGTCCTTGAGATGCTTCCTACGTACGATAACATAGTCCAGAAGATGCCAGTGACCTGATCTGGGGTGACGCCAGGTGCCTTTAAATTTATCCTTTTGTCGGAAAATGGTGTTTGTTATAACTAGATCATGTTCGGCGCATTTAGTTAGGAGTAGTTGACCGTTAGCGTTCATGTTGCCCAAACCGTTCTTGCCTATGATGCCTGACCAGGTGTCTGCATCTCTCCCTACTCTAGCGTTAAAATCGCCAAGAATAACGAGTCGTTCCGTTTTAGGTATTCTACAGAGGGTTTCTTCCAGCTGTTGATAGAAGCTTTCCTTGGTTTCGTGACTTGCATCCAGAGTGGGAGCGTAGGCGCTTATTAGATTTACCGCGTTGCCATCTGATAGCTCATAGCGTAGCAGCATTAGACGCTCGGATATGCCTTGTGGTACTTGTGTTAAGTTGGATACAAGTTGATTCCGAACGGCAAATCCTACTCCATGTTGTCTTCTTGAATTGGTGGGAAGACCTTTCCAATAGAAGGTGTAGTACTTTTCTGTGAGAGAACCTTCCTCCAAAAATCGAGTTTCGCTGAGAGCTGCAACGTCAACATTGAGTCGGTGAAGTTCTCTATCTATTAGAGCAGTTCTCCTTTCAGGCCGATCGGTGCGAGTGCTGTCGTTCAAAGTACGAACATTCCAAGCGCCGTAGATGAAAGAATTAGTTTTGTTGGATTTAACTTGTAGGTGTTTTTTCGACATTCGATGAGGTGTCCCTGTGGGCACCCTCCCCCGGAGATCCGATCGGGAGAGTATTTTACCTCCGGATGATTTTGTCCCACTTGAACGCTCCATCATTTTTTAATGCCTTAATCGACTGAAAACGAAGCTGCATTTGAAGTTTTAGCTGGAGCAGGTATGCAACTGACCAGCTCGGTTGCGGAAGGCGAGTGGTGTGGTCCCATGGCACAGAAGGAGACTGCGACGATGGGGTAACCAAACGATTCCAAAAGCAACCTTTATGTGAGGTTGGTTATTTTTACCGCACTCTTCGTGAGAAGGTGGATGTGCTCACGGCAAAAGGTAAGGGTTATTCCGCCCTTACTCGGTCGTTAGAGCCTCGTTAGTGAAAACAGGGCGCACCAAGTTCAAATTGAACTCATCGCGAAGGTGAGGTTAACAATTGAGTAGGAGAGGCTATAACTTGCGCTTCACTACCCCATTACACCCAGCCAGCATGATATGGCATACCAGTTACACAAGTTGAAGTATTAGAACTGAAAAATTGAAAATTCTCTAATGATTTTGATCAAATTTAACACGAGGATACTCTCTTATTATCAATATAAAATGGTATAACCAGTTTTGCTCCTAAAAATGCAGAAAGGGCGTTTTTCAAAACAT
The DNA here is from genome assembly GCA_963675555.1 of Leptura quadrifasciata. NCBI lineage: Eukaryota > Metazoa > Arthropoda > Insecta > Coleoptera > Cerambycidae > Leptura > Leptura quadrifasciata. The sequence goes on along the minus strand of OY776678.1, from coordinate 89,459,046 downwards.
GAATTTTAAATTAAAATCAACGTCCCATTTATAAAGTTTTTACCAACAATAAATTATACAATTTCTAGCTTATTTATTTGCAAAAAGTTGCAGGAAAAACCTTTAATAGTTATCTAGTTATCAATAAATAATAAATAAAGTGTCTTATCTTAATTGTACAAGTACATAACGTTATATTTATAGTTATTAGTGATTAAAGTTCTTTCTCTATTAAAATTATTTACATTTATAATCCGTCATTTCCAATATCAGGTAAATTTAGATCAGAAAAGAAACGAGATAGTTCAGATTTATTGAATTTCATAACTACATTTTGAGTTTGAATTGATATACATTTTTTGAAGATGGTTGATAACATTTATCAACGCTATGAAAATATTATTCAGTTTATGAGTCAGATATTTTATAGGAAATTAATCAGTTACTTAATCTATAGTTTATAGACACCGTCTGCATACACTAAAACGTCATATTGCCAAATATGCGTAATATGTGTCTACATCGTGTAATAAGTATTTGTAGGTTTTTTCTGCACGCCTATGAAATTGCAAACTGAGCTGGAAGTAAGTCTTGCAATTACACAAATATGTTAAAGACAAGCTTGCCACATGTGCTACACGGTATTTTTTCTACAACCGTGTTTTTAGAGCAAGGGAACATTCTTTTATTAATTTTTCCTCCAACTTTGCTTTCAGAGCAAATAAACTATCTTTTTTTTCAAACGTCAAAACAACATGACTTTAATGACATATTTTGTAAATATAAACTGCTATTTCTCTGACACTCCATTTGAGCGGAAGTAAAAGTCTTTTACCTCTGCCCTCATAATTCTTTACGAGGGTAAAAGTATTTTACAGCCGCTCACTACCGGCACTAAAAGTATTTGAAGAAAAGTATAGTATATTGATTATTAGGAGTAAAAGTGGCTTTTACACCAATTAAGACATGTTATTTTTTCTTCAAACGTCGATGAGCTGTAAAAGGAAAACAGTATTTATTTAAATCATGTTCAACGCTTGGAAAAAAAATAGCATGTTTTATGAGGAGTAAAGTAATCTTTTTGTCCCGGCTGTTCTTGCCGGCTTCGATCGTGGTTCAAGTACATCCTATACACAAAACTCCAAATAAAATAATATACTATTTTCTATAAAACATAAAAACATGGCTTTTATGACAAATTATATACACTTAAACTGTCATTTCTTTAACACTTCATCTGAGCTGCAGTAAAAGACTTTTACTGCCGCTTACGAGCGGCACTAAATGTATTTGAGGAGAAAATAACTATTCATTTAAATCATATTCGACGTTTGAAACATATCTTATATGGAATGAAGTGATATGTTGGTTGGGTCTTGACTGTTCTTATTGGAGTCGCTTTGCTCGTTCGTTCCTCGACTGGAAAAATACAACTTTTACTTCATATAAAACTATTGTTAGTGAATAGCTGGCTTTGAGTGAGGAATTTACAGACATACGTATCATGCGGTATTGAATCAACAAACAAAATTATTTGTTTTTAAGTTAATTTTTCTGCGTTCAAATTTTGAAAATTGTGCCTGAGGAAATTGCAGATATAATGAAAAATGTTGCGTATTACCGTATAAAATTTTGTTTGTTTGTTATTAGTATTAAGAATGTTCAATAAAAGTAAATAAACAAGCACATATTTTTTACTACTTTTCAATCACCTCTCGTAAAATTCCATTCTCCCGATTACCCTTTCAACCGATATCTCCACTCAAACTCGATTCGTGCCTGTTAGGAGCATTATCTTATCTTATTTCCAGCCACCTCGCACCTATCAGGAACATTTTCATATCATTTCAACTGTTAAATGTCTAACCTTCGTGACAAGTTTATGGGGTCCTTTCAGATCATTAAAATTTCCGTTAATCAAACCGCAATATTTCCGAAACCCAAATCGATTCAAACTTCTTTTTCATATAAAAAAATTCTCCTTTTCGTCGCCGATTTTTTCATATAATTTTCATTTCAAAATTTCAACTTTTTGCAAGTTATTGCGCAATATTGTGAAATATTTCACAATCGTGCCCATCCAGATTCGATGGTGTCAAATCCAGCCCTAAATAAGGGGTAAAAACGTTCGTGCTAGGTTCTTGAGGCACGAAAAACGCAGCAAACTAACAGTATAAATACCGGTGCACAGCAAGCCCAAAACAAGTTCAGTTTTGACAGTGACTCCTGTGTAAAGTACTCGCGAAGTGGTCTAGTGGAAAATATAAGTTATAAAAAGTGATTTTTGTGTAATAAGCTGATTATGCTAATGCATCGGTCTGGTTATTATTTAACTAATGTTGTAGATACCCCCGTCTAGTTAGGCATTCTTATTCGTAGTCCCTGCATACTTTTCGTGACAAACTGTTCAATTCTAGCTTCCCAGGCCGAAACCTGGTTAGAAAGAGTTAGTTCTGGGTCTTCGCCTTAAGTGGCCCCAACTAGTTTTAAGAAACCACTTCGCCTTAAGTGGCCCCTTTCTAATTTTTCCTTCCCTTATGAGGCTCAACCTTCTAGGTGAATTTTTTCCGATTTATTTATTTTTAAACATTTTTTCAAATATATTTTCAACGCAATTTTAAAACAGAATTTCTGTTGTCGATTAGTTTCCAATTTTCGAAAAGGAACTCTGTTCAATAAATCTGAATAAATAATTTTGTAGTATCGTTTAAACAAAAATGTTTAATTTCAAGAAAAACCATACACAGAGTGTAGCTGTTGACCCTGCACAAGTTGTAAGAGACAAATCAGTTCTAATTAAAGCAAGCTTTAATTAAGTGTTAAAAAATAGTGTCAAATCCAATATACAGGGTGTAACAATTGACCCTAACAGCACTACGAGAAATCGAACCCTGAGACTCTACCAATCCAAAAATAAATGCGCGAAAGGCTTCCGGAGTCTCTACAAAGCTGAAAGGCTCTAAGCTTTGCCGACAATTTTTTATTTCCCGAAAATAGGGAGTCCGTTCGTGTTCATCTCATTTCGCCGTCCCGTCCTGGTTGAGTGGAAGAGTAGCTGTAGCTAAACTCCGCCAGGACGTAAATATAAACAAGGCATTATAATAAAAAAAATAAGTAATAAATAAACATCCATACCCTAGCCGGAATTCGAATCCGGAACTCCTTGGTTGCAAGCCACTGAGCCGGTAATTTTAAAAGACACGTGATAGATATATCACCTTTTCAGGCAAAAAATCGTACTAAGAAGAAATCGATTCCCGGTAATTATCCTATACTGTATATACACTAATAATATCTATAACAGACTGCAATAGCTGTGAATGGGACCTTCTTACGAAGGTCATATAAAAGAGTTTGTGATTATTCAAGAAGTAATATAAAATAATACAATACGCCCATTCCAGTAATCTTGTTCTTAGTCAAACCAAATAGTAAATATTGACAAAAGAGACCGCTCAGAAACACGTGATTTGGGATCCCGGTGAAAATGGTCGAAATTGAGATATGTTGCAGTTCAGACCATCCTGATGAAAAGTTTAAATGAGACAAAGGCTCGAAAATCTTTTATTTTAGAGCTACAGCAAGAGCAAAAGTCGAAAATTCGTAAATTCGTGAAAAATCTTCAAAAATATACATATACATATTTATATATTTATGTGTACATATATATGTATATGCATATACATTTGCGATATATATACGGATGTTATAATCCACTAAGTATAAAAGCTATGTTTGAAACTCTTAGAAGAGCGTTTTGATTTCACATTGTCTAGTCTTCCAAATCTGTGCGTTTAATAAATACGAGTACTATAAAATAACTTAAAAAAGATCGCTATATGAACGGCCAATTTTATTCTATTTATCTGTGTTAAAATTTCATTTTTTCAACAAGATATACAATATTCGAATGCCTATTCCCACTCTCATTTTTATCAACCGAATATATGTAATTGATATTTATTTTATGTTTTACTAAAAACTATTGTGTACGAAAATTATGTCACTCAAAAAATTGGAATATGTTAGTAGGAAGATTCAAAAATCCCTACATTGTAGGAGCTTTTTGCAACTAACAATTTTTTACGCTCCTCCGAGTTTATTGATTTTTATTCTTGACATGAAGATATTTTATATTTAATTTTTTAGCTTCTTCTCTCTCATTTCTAACGTCAAACATTGAATATGAATAGCTTCTGAACTCGATGATCATAGCATATTTGCAACGGAAATTCCGTTTTCGTATAGTCTGCATGACTATTACCTAGTGCCGTATATATAAATATATATTTTTGATTTTTGAAGATGTCACGAATTTTCGATCGTGCTGTAACTCTAAAATAAAAGGTTTTACAGCTTTGGTCCCATCTGAACTTTGCATCAGGAAGTTCTGAACTACAACATATCTCAATTTCGGCCATTTTCACTGGGATCCCAAATCACGTGTTTCTATGCGGGGTTCTTTACTGTTACAAAATATTAACCTTACAGTACAAAATAGTAAAAGTTATAAAAAACAGAACAAAATGTGAACGATGAAAGCTAACAAAATAATAGGTATAACTTTCTAACTATTGATATTTACTGCTTACTACCCAAAAATATAACAACCATCAAAAAATAAAAAAGAATTAAAAATCTACTAATATGCCTCGAAACTCATAACTATAAAGGCACTAAAAAAGCTTATAATGAAATTAGGCAAAATGAACTGCAAATATGCAGGGCGATTGGTCCATAGATTCTGTATTGCAGAAAATCTATTGATTTTGGCTGATAATTGTATTATTTATTATCTATATAATATGAATGTAATATTTGTCATCAAATCTGCCAGATATTATCTATTATGGGATCTATTATATATATATCATTTAATGTGATGTTTTAGTTTTACGTCTACTTCCTTACAATTAATAACAAAATGCCTAGTGAATTACTGTTGATTTTATTAGGCTTAGCTGTAGTCAAGACAGAAATTAGCCGAACATCTGCACTAAAGTATAAAAATTATACAATACCTACTATAGATTTGGTTTGCTTAGATTTTCAAATAACTGCAAATATCAGTGAAAAATGTGGCGAACAGTTAGAAGTTGTGTGTGGAAATTTAACCTTATTGGCGACAAGTAAGTATAATAGAGTTGAAATATTTTTAATTGAGATACCAAGAAACGTCTTCCAAAGTACTTAATATTACGACTAGTAGTTATAATAGAATCATGATTAGCAATAGATACATATGAGACTCATTTTTTTCGAATGGGTCCAGGTGAACGGTTATTTTTAGCATATTTTTTATGTATTTTTCAACAGTCCGAACCTTAAACGGTTAATTACAGTTCCCTTATTTAATATTACATTGAAGTTACCATTTTGCATCACTCTAAACACTTCATTTCGATAAACAATGAAGAATTCGTGACATTTACGGAAAAATCGATCTTGAAAAATCTTTGTTTTGGTTTTTCCCATTTTTGACAATATATTTCCACAGTAACAGTATGATTTATTACACCATCTTAAAGTAGAGGTTTCAACGAAAAAAAATCTGTCCTGAAACTTTCAAATATCAAAATTTTGTTAATCAACTTTTTTGATTGAAAATTAATGAAACCACGTTTCACCTCTAACAACACCCCTTTTTCCACCCCCACCCTTCTTCTCTTTATTTGTTGGGGTCCAATCGATTTGTCCCCATTTATATACCATTAATTTAAAATTTTTCGACCATCCATATACTGCTAAGAATTAAAAAAATATATTGGCACGACTAAATCGGGACTGAAAATTGAAATAAAAAAATTCTTATTGTTTCCCGCAGATTTTTATTCTTTAATTATTTCATCGTTAATTAAATTATAATCATGATAGCTATGATATTGAAAGAATACAATGAAAAATATTTCTTTCGGTATTATATAAGTCATTAACTTTTTGAATTTCGGTATATTTACTTAATTTTCTTACGAAGAAGTACGAATACGTTAGGTTGCAGTATTTTGTGTCAAATGTTGACCTAATTCAGATGGTGCACTTGCAACTGGCGCCGACGGCAGTTTGTAATCTTCAAGGACAATATGGATCTCGAATAAGTGAGTATGATCCATTTCGGCTTAAAACATCAGCTCCATAATTCGTTGCACAATTTGAAAATGTTTGAAATCTTTATATGTTCAAGGACTTCCTTGAAGACAAGCTCACCCTTATAATAGATTGTTTGTGTAGTAGTGCTACATAATTTTGTACGGAAAATTTGTTTTGGAAGCACAAAATGGCTTTTATAGTAGTTCTTAAAAGTAATATCGAAAAGCTTTGATGTGGTTTCTAAAAAGGTAACTAAACTTTAATTACTTCCACGGCCAGTGGAAGTATAGTCGCAAAAAAAATTTTTTTGTTGAAATAGGCTTAAAATGTCATGAAACGTCGAGCGAAAAAAGTTTCCGGTCTGTCCGTAACTTTCTTGTGCGCCCGTTTACTCTGGAAGCGTTTATGATATTGACTTGAAATTTGGTACACTTATGTATTATAACGAGATCTGGAACTAGATTATATTTTGATCTAATTCCGTTGGGGGGGTAAATGGGGTAAATAAGGGTAAATAAGGTGATTTAGTGTGTGTACAAGAACGAAACGTCTCAAAAATTTTTTTGGCGTTAACCACCCCCCTCTACCACTCCCATTGCCACCCCCACCTATTATTAAAAGGAGTAACAAGCTAAATTTAGATTTAATGTGTGTACGACAACCAAGGACCTCTAAAATTTACTTTGGTATTAGTCACCTCCTCTACCACCCCCATTGCCACCTCCACTCTATTGTTTAAGGGAATAAAAAATTAAATCGGGATTTAGTGCGTATACGAGATCCAAGGACCTCTAAAAATTTTTTAACATTAGCCAACCCCTCTACCACCCCCACTCTATTATTAAAGGGAGTAAAATATTACATTGGAATTTAGTGTGTATAAGACTTGGATACAAAATCTGGATGTGGAACTAGTGATTCCCTGGGCAGCGGGTTTTTCTTATAGCTCCTGGATGTGATGGAATAATATAGTTCCAAGAGGGTAATGCAAATATTGTTTTTATGTCAGTTTCAAAAGAGAACAACAGAAACTCGATTTTTTCTTGCAGTTTCAGTTTCGAAAGGAACGATTGAAAAATCAATTTTTATTATATTTCCATAAATTTTCATATAGGTTTTTGAATGTCGCATGCATTCTCAAAACATCTGTTTAAGTCAGATATCGTTGAAAGTCTTAAGAATCTCCTTTGAGGAAGATTCTCATGGCATTTCAATCGGTTGGCTTTTATTCATGAATGGTGGGTTGTTTAACATCCCCACCTATTCTCCATCCCGACAACTATAGGAGATCGGGACTTGTAAAAATATTCAGGACTTTTTTGACCCCATTGCAAATGTCCTCAATGATTTATAAAGACGATATCATTGGTTTATTTTAAAATGGAAGTATGATGAAGTTTGAAGTCTTCTACTGCACCTAAGTAGTTACTATTCGCTACTTTCGTTTATACTACTCTTATAACGAGTATTTTGACAGTAGTCATGGATAGTATCTGCTATGAATATCTGAACCCATCCAGCCTTTTATAAAGAAATACAGTAGAACTAATACCAATTCTAACTCAAAGTGAAACTTAAAAGTCGATAAGTTTCGACGTAAAAAGAATGAATCGTGCGAATAGTGAGATAAAACTTGTATTCAGTCTAAGACGTGATCATTAACACTGATGTGAACTTTTATAAATATTGCTGTTATGCCTATCGGACAATTTAGACATTAGTAGTTACTATATGCTACTACAGTATAATCCAGACACCTGTCTTAAGATTGTCGCATCACCATCAGCAACCCTAAATTAAAAATTATTTAATTATTTTGGCAGATGCCTTTATCAAAAAATTAGTTAATAAGAACCTAAAAATGATAATTTTTTAGGACTTTTGTATATAATATAGGCGTTTCTTTTTCTGTGTTATTTATATGTTATTCTGCCTTTATCTACGTATTTCATAATACATCCTGTATATTAGAAAATTAATTAAATACATAAATAATAAAAAATAAATATGGTATAAGAAGCATTATGTTTTTTGCTGTATTAGTTTTCAACTGTTGTATTTTTGTTATAGTGCTGGATGCATCATCAAAATTTCCATACAGTGGTTTAGCTTATGAAACGAGACTAGATTTTGGAAATTACGATGAATGCCTAACTGTTGATCATGAGTATGGAGGTGGTAAAATTTTAGGAAAGTACTGTCCTGGAGGACTTGTGCTTCCGGATATACTTGGCGATGTCTCAGACCCTAGTGTAAGTTTGTATTTGTCTATGTAGATTTGAAACAAATTTAAATTATAGCTGTGTATTTAAAATAATGAGGTGGAGGGTAAGCCATATAAAGTGAGTTTATCGTCTTAGGTGATGCATACGTCTGGTATGGTGGATCGTTCTCGCTAAATCAAAAGCGATAAAAACAGCAGTGTATGACAATTATCGGATTAATACAACGATAGCTAAAGCATTTCAATACCGCCAAATATCACGAAAAAATGATTTCCTATAAAATTCTTATGAAATGAAATTTTCATTTATAATCAGATAGGAATACGGGAGCTAAATCGAGAACTATAGATTTTTAGGGAAAGATTTGTTGAACAATTTACTTTTAAATGAAAAGTTTTCTTATTAACAATTTATTGAAAGACAGTAAGCAATTAATCAAAGGTAATTAAATAAGTAATTTATTTTAACGAAGAAATGACAAATATACAGTATTCTTCTCACATTGATATTAATAAATACTCTAGCTAAGCTTCATTGAAATTTGCCCATTTTCTTCAAAATAATACTTAATAATTTGTTTAAAAATAAATAAAAATGATAATAATAATCTTTGAATTCTCCTGTATATATTTTTTATATAACTTATAACGGCCTTTTTCTAGTTTTTTCATTTGACCCGTAGGACTTTATAGATTTAGAGGTATTTAAAGAGAAGCGATTGAAAACACGCTCTAAAAAGTTTATTGCACTGCAATACTGCACTGACTAGACATTAAAACCCTAATTTGACTCTAGTATGATAAATATGGGCTAATAACAATTTAAGATGTAGTAAATTTAAGGAACCACCTATTTTTTTTAATTTTAATTTTTTGCAAATTATCAAATAAACAAAAACTTTTGGCGATTAAATTTTATCAGAAATTTAATTGTCTAGAAATTTATATTTTTATTTTCTCTACATGATAAATATGACTGGAAATACTTATAAAAAAAATGTTTGAAAAAAATGTTCGTAGAACGAAAGTTGAACAAAATATTCTTCTACAATTTCTACCTATCCGAATTATTCATTCGTTTATTGAAATTAGCCTTGTCAGATAATTCCATATAAGGTAAAAATGTTCTTACATAGTGATAGTGAAGGTAATTTAATAAAATTTATATAAAAGTGTGGTCCAAAAAACTGTCAGTTAGTGTCTAAAGTGCTCTATTTTAAAGCAATTGCTTTTTAATATGTATACTGCAAACTTAAATCACATATTTGATGACAACATTCATATAATTCAATACGCTGACGATATTGTGTTATACTCAATTCAAAATTCATACAAAAAAATGTGTAACTCAACTACGGTATATTGTTTACTGTCTTAAAAATTGGCTGAATTTGAACCGTCTGAAAACAAATCGACAATAATGTTCATTAGTAGATATAAAACAATTCAGACTTCTCCCTTCATGAAACTAAGCTCCTTCGAAATATCAGTAGTAAATGAATACAAATATCTAGGTATTATTGTGGACATGAAGCTGCTTTGGACCAAGCACCTTCAATATATGAAGTCTAGAGGCGAAAACGGTATCAACATATTAAAAGCTGCTACAAAAATTAAATGAGGAGCCGACACTAAAACATCATTAATGTTTTACTGTAGCTACATTTTATCTATTCTCGATTATGGATTTTAATTCTATGGGTCCGCATCAAATTCTAACCTTAAAATTTTGGACAGATTACAATATAAGGCCCTTCATCTCCGTGTGAGGCGTTATTATGTTAAGCTCGGCATCCACCATTGAAATTTCATAGAGAGCAAATAAACAAGAAATTTATGATAAAAGTTAGTATACACTGTTTAACTAAAAAATTTTGGGAAAACGTAACAATCCGCCCTTAGTAGATGCTTTCTTAGAGATAAATGTATACGATAATATAATTACTTTGCAACAAGAATATCCCGTTTTTCAGTATAATTTAAAGTTGCTTCTTCAAAGTCATAGTGTAACAAATATTCCCTATATACTCAGATAATATACAAGTTATATTAGTATCGCGGTAGCAGCACTTTTTCTTTATCTTATTTCTGTTAGAGATTCACATAACATTTGTACGCTATGAAATATTAGACCGGTATCATATTAAAAGATAAAATGTATTATAAAAACGTGATGTCTTGCTTTGTTAGATTCAGATTTTAGTAAACGCTTAAAGTGAACACTTGTGTTTTTCTACGTTCCCACATATCTGGCGCAGTCGAAACGGCTTGGGGGAGATTGTTAATTTTGAAGAAACTAGTGCCTGTTTAGCAAGAGATCGACAAGATAACAATTCCAAACCAAGAAAAGGACGAAAGGAAAACAGTAAGTACTCATCTATTCCTGTTCGCTTTTCCGTTTTACACAAAATCTCGCTTGCCCGATTGGCAAATTCGACCCGTTTGGTCAATAAATTAGGAAAATTGATCCGTTTGATCAGTAGCGTAGGCATTTTTTATTAGTTTTAAGTTCAGTAAATAAATTCTTTTTTAATCTAGTTCAGAAAAACATGCACTACCTATCTTGCTAGTAAGGTCCTTGTCTTTAAGCAACAGAGTAGGCAGATTGAGACTGTTGTTGACATAGAGATCTGAACATCAAGGTCTGGCGTGTAGCGTTCATAAATAAAATTTTTGTAAATAAAAATCATTGTTTAATGTCACTTAGTGACCGCCTAAATAGACAAAGACTCCAAGACGCGAGTCGAAATTTGATAGGAATCGAGGAAGAGGTTGCGAATTCAGTAAACACTCCTCCAGAAATTCAAACAGAAATAATGGCTCGTCCAGAGCAACGCATAGTAGATACACAATTATTAAAATTATACCTTGATACGATACCACCTTTTGATGGAAACAGTTTAGTTTTACATTCATATATTGAGTCAGTTAGAAGCACATTTCTGAATTTTCCCGATGATCAACATCATGTTACGCATAATCTTATTCTTCAAGCAGTAAAAAATAAATTAAAAGGACGCGCTCAAACTTTGATAGCTAGCCGCTCTAACCTAAGCACTTGGGAAGGAATAGAAAGCCTTTTAAAATTGACATTCGGTGACCAACGTGATTTACAATACCTCACCCATCAACTGACAGCCATGAGACTTGATAGAAACGAGAGACCATGCGATTTCGGACTTCGCATACAGCAATTAAGGGCCGTTATCATATCAAAACTTAACGATGATTTTCCAGATAAACAGACGAGAGACTTACAAATTGACAATTACAATAACATTGCCAAAACTACGTTCATTTCTAAATTACCCATCAATGTTCAAACAATTGTAAGACTTCAAAAACCAAATTCATTAGAAGATGCTTTAAATTACGTACTAGAGGAAGAGGAATTTCAAAATTTTGCTAAATTACAACAAACATCTAGTAGTGGAACCCATAATATAACCCCAAAACCCACTTCACAAAATACAGCTCTCTATAAAAATACTCACAATCCAAATTTCAATCGAAACTTCAATTTTGCTCAAAATTCTAACCAAGATGTATACCCCATGCAAAGAAATTTCACGTCACCACAATTCACGAACAATTTCCCAAGTTATTCTCGTCAAAGAAATTCCATTCCGCCACAATTTATGAACAACTATCCAACATACTCTCAGAATCAGTTCCCGTCACAGCCAATTAATGTACAATCAAGGCAAATAAGACCAAATTTCCCTACAAATAGACAAACATTTGGATCACCTAATAGACAAAATGTTTGGAAATCGAACCCAAACACCTTCCTACCAAAATCAACACCAATGTCTGGCATATCTCATAACACCCAACAAAGACCTAAGCCAATGTCAGGTGTTAATCATTATTTACACAATACTGAAGCTAGTGATCATGCCCCACCTTATGACAATGAAGCATACCATGACGAATTGGAATATGAGCAGCTCAGATACGAAGATGTAACATATTTTCAAACCTATCAAGAAAATTATAATAACCAAGAACCAGAACAACAAGAATCGGCACCCACCAATTCTGACCAAGACGTAAATGAAGCCTCAAATTTTATGAACGCCGAGCCGACACAATACCCGACCTAAATGCGATTAATGCGCTAGCATACATCCATATCGTTTTAAAAAATAAAACTTTCAAATTTCTTGTTGATACTGGATGTTCATTTTCAATAATTAGACCCTCCATAGTTGAGATGAATTTTCCACAAGAAATTTATCTTGACCCAACGACAATTAAAACTTGTGCCGGTAAAACTAAAACTCTTTATAAAGCAAAAATTTCACCATTTCCGCAATTTCAGTCCAGTGCACCTATCGATTTCATTTTATTTGACTTCCATAATTATTATGATGGACTCATAGGATTGCAGGATCTTATTAATGCCAATTTAAACATAAACCTATCAAATCAAACTTTAGAAAATGATTACGTGCAAATTCCACTATATTTTAGGGAAGATTTCTCATCTTGCAGTTATGATTTGAATCCTTTAGAAATTCGTAGAATCAAAATTCCTGTATTCGTAGAAAACGGGCCAGTTCTAATCCCCGAATTTCACTCGGCTTCTTTTTATGTTCCTGAAACCTTATCGACTAGTACAAACTATTTCGCTGAAGTCGAAGTTCATAACTTGTCCAATGTGCATAAATTAGTTTCATTTACCGAACCCCAAAAATCTGTTCCATTTGAAGAACAAGAATACGAAATTTTTAGCTATAATCTCACCTCTGCTAACCAAAACATTAATTGTCAAATCAATGTAGGAAGTGTCATTAGAACCGATCACATGAATGAGGAAGAAAAGCAATCTATCTTAAATTTATGCTTCGAATACTCGGACATTTTTCAAAACCCAACTGACAAATTACCCTTCACTAACGCTATCAAACATGAAATTAAGACAACGGATGAAAGCCCTTGCTACTCGAAAACATATCGTTACCCACACATCTACAAACAAGAGGTTCAAAGACAACTTTCGAAAATGCTCGACGATGGTATCATACGACCCAGTGTATCTCCTTGGAGTTCACCGATTTGGGTTGTACCAAAGAAGATTGATGCTTCTTGTCAAAGAAAATGGAGAATAGTCGTCGACTATAGAAAACTAAATGAGAAAACAATTAGCGATAGATACCCTATCCCGAATGTAACCGATATATTGGACAAACTTGGCAGAAGTTGTTAATTTACTACCTTGGATCTTGCTTCGGGATTCCATCAAATTGAAATGGCTCCTGAGTCAATACCCAAAACTGTCTTTAACACCGAACATGGACATTATGAGTTCTTGAGAATGCCTTTCGGACTCAGAAATGCACCAAGCACATTTCAAAGAATTATCGATAACGTCCTTCGAGAACACATCAACAAAATTTGCCTAGTATACTTAGGTGATGTAATTATATTTTCTACTTCCCTCCAGGAGCACATTGCTAATATCAAAAGAATCTTTCAGACCCTACGAAATGCCAACCTAAAGGTGCAATTAGACAAATCGGAATTTCTTAAGAAAAACGTCGAATTTTTAGGACACATTGTTACCCCAAATGGAATCAAACCAAACCCCGACAAAATCAAAGCTATAAAAAACTTTCCTATACCAAAAACCCATAAGGAAATCAAATCGTTTTTAGGATTGTTAGGATATTACAGAAAATTTATAAGAAACTTTGCAAAACTAACTAAACCTCTCACTAACTGTCTAAAAAAGGACCAAAAAATTAAATTAACATCTGAATACATTTTATGCTTTGAGCACTGTAAAACCTTGTTGTCTAATGAACCCATTCTTGCATACTCAGACTTTGAAAAACCATTTGATGTAACCACAGACAGCTCAAACTTTGCTATTGGAGCGGTACTTTCTCAAAATGGCCATCCGATAGCATACGCGTCGAGAACCCTAAACCCTGCGGAAACAAATTACGCCACGGTTGAGAAAGAAATGCTCGCAATCGTGTGGAGTTGTAAGTACTTTAGACCATACCTTTATGGGAAGAAATTCACGATATATACAGACCACAAACCCTTGGAATGGTTGTCCAATTTAAAAACACCAAATGCAAGACTAATCAGATGGAAATTACACATGGAAGAATTCGAATACGATATCAGATACAAGCCAGGAAAATCCAACTACGTAGCAGATGCTTTATCCAGGATAAAGTCTGAAGATGAACCGCACGAAATTCATGTTTTAACCAGAGCAAAGACAACACCTTTAGAAGATGATCTTCTTTCCATGTTAAATAACGTTGACGAAATACCAGAGATAGATGAAACTAGCCTGAGAGAAACGCTAAGCTCTTTAGATCCACAAGAAAAACCGACAGGAGAATCACGAGGACAAGATTTTGAAGACAACATCCCGCTATCCATCATTAGACTACAACAAGAACCCACAGCCAAACAAAACGATGAAACAGAGACAGTACATTCCGCACAAGAAAATCCTGTTCAAGAAATGCCTTACACAGATAAATGCATCAATCAATATGCGCACCAGATTATTATTACTGAATCAACTAATTGTTTGTCAAATTTCACAATACACGAAAGAATTTTTAATAGTAACCGACATAAAGTCACCATGAAATCTAATGCAACCGAAGAAGAAATTATAAAAATGTTCAAAAAAGTTATTGACCCAAAAAAACACTACTGTCTGTTTTTCCGCACTAAACAAGATGAACTTCTAAAACTTAGAATAATTACAACGTTACAAAATCATTTTTCAAAATTAAACCTAACGAATTTCAAATCGGTTCGTAACGGATGTAACTACCGAAGTAGAACAATATCAGAAAATAAGATATCACCATGAGGGCAAAACTCAACATAAAGGCATAAACGCTACTATGCTGTCATTAACCAAAAATTACTATTGGCCCAATATGTTCCGAGACGTTCAAAATTACATAAATACCTGTGATACTTGTCAAACCTGCAAATACGAACGTAAACCACAAAACCCACCTTTCGAAATTACACATACACCTACCAAACCAATGGAAATAATTCATGTGGATATACTCTTTGTTAATAGCAACCTATTCTTAACATTCTTAGATCCTTTTTCTAAATATGCACAAGCTATCCCTATTGCACAAAAATCTGCTATTGAAGTCATGGAAGGCTTATTAACATTCAAATCCTTTGTAGGCATGCCCAAAGAAATTATTGTTGATAATGGCAAAGAATTTAGAAATTGCACAATTTCGGACTTTTGTAAACTACACAAAATCAAATTGCATTATATTACATTGCATAATTCCACGTCTAACTCTCCAGTTGAACGTTTACATTCGACACTTTTAGATCAACTTAGATGCCTAACGCACGAGAAACCACACGAAAACGTAAAATCTCTGATAAGATTAGCAATTATTGGATATAACAATACCCCCCTCACAGTAACACTAAACACACCCCTTTTGAAATCTTATTCGGTCACCTAAATCAAACATTACCCTTTGATATAAATGAAGAAAATATACTGACTAACTATGTTGAAAACCATGCTAGAAACGCGCAACAAATTTACCAGAATGTTCACACAAAGTTATCCACGGAGAAAGAAAAATGTATTCAAAATTTAAATAAAAATTGCACCGACCCGGAAAAGTTAGACCCTGGTGATACTATCTATATAAAAAATGATCAGTTACGCAAAAAGACAAATCCGAGATTTATTAAAACCAAAGTAGATGAAGATTTAAACAAAAAAGTACAAACACCCCGAGGAACTTATCACAAGAAAAGAGTAAAAACGAAACGTATCCTTGTTCCAGGTACACGCCCACGCGGACGACCACGAAAGAACGACACTGATAATGCACTTGACGCTCATCCTATTTCTTGCCTTTTCGACAGTCCTTTGCCAAATTAAAATAACTCCAATAGAAAATGGACTTCTGACCCTAAAATTAGGCTCAATGAGGGCTCGTTCAACGCAACACAAATTCATACATTATGTTAATTTACAGCCGGTTGATGATGAATTAAAATCTACCGAATCCCAATTACTCATAATTAAAGACAAAATTTTCCAAATTAATAATTGCACTGCTAACACAGGACTGTTAACGTCACTCTCACAAGCACAGCAATTAGTTATTAGAATAAAATCAAAATTAGAAAATCTTCTTCCACGAAATAAAACACGCTCCACTCCAAACGAGGTTTAATAAATGGAATAGGCACGGCATCAAAATGGTTATTTGGTACCTTAGACGATAGTGACCGCACAACAATTAACAAAGCTTTAACAAAATTAAATGAAAACGACAATCATATCGAATATCAACTAAAAGCCCAAATCAGTTTGACATCCAAATTAATAGACGAATATAACGAAACAATCTCGACATTGACCCAAAATCAAAAAGCAATAAAAGTCTTTCTAACACAGACGGTAACTAAACTCAAGGATGAAATAAACTACATGTTAATCACTGTTTCTATTCAAAACGTGCTATCACAATCTTTGTCAATTTGGAATATATTAATGAATTTCTGGACGAACTAGAAAATGCAATCACTTTTGCTTCATGGAACTTAGTTCACAACTCCATTTTGCTCAAACACAGTTTGATGTATATCTTGAACAAAACAAAAGAGCTCTATAACAGCCAAAATATTCTAGAATTAAAATACTTTCAAAATTATTACTCATATTTAGGAGCAACTGTTCATTTTTCAGACGAACTGATAGTTTTTGTAATTAGTTTGCCAATCTTAACAACCGAGATTTACTCCTACTTTCATTTAATCCCAGTTCCTGTTCAAAACCTTACTATTATTCCCACTACCCCATACCTTGGGATGAGTACCGAAACTTACATTGCCACAACACAGAGCTGTCCAAAAATAGAGGACGTGTATATCTGCAATTCACCCAGTCAACCACGTGACGATAGCTGCCTGATCGAGTTGTTATCCAAAGCTGATCATGACCATTGTCCTGTTCACCATGTGTCGGTTACGAAGCCAATATTTACCACATTAGAAGAGAATCACATATTGATAATATCAGTCAACAATCTCCAAATTCCAGATTGTCAAAATGGAATCCAGACTATTAACCAACCAGTCGTTCTGCACTTGCCAACAGGATGTAGCACTACAATAGCAAATCAACGCTTCACAGCAACAAAAAGTGAAGTCCCGCTTCCAATGTTTCTGCTGCCAAAAATCGAGGTGCCAAAACTCTGGAACCTCACTGTAAATAAAGATGAACCATTACCGTTAAAGGATGTCGACCTCTCCGACATCAATGCCCTAAAACAGTTAGCCAAAGAAACAAAAAATATCCAGTTCACCCCAGAACACGCCAATCTCTTGGAATCTACGAACTACTGGCTACTGACCACCATGTTTGTGATGTTACTCCACCAACAACCAGCATCTTGGTTTATTTCGGATGCTATAGACGACGCCCTAACATCTTACAATGTTGCTTGTCCAGCAATGTTAGGAGACAAAACCCAAAACTACTGAGGTTAACCATGGAAGTTCATCGCCAGGAGACGATGTCACCACTTCGCCGGGAGGAGTTATATTAGTATCGCGGTAGCAGCACTTTTTCTTTATCTTATTTCTGTTAGAGATTCACATAACATTTGTACGCTATGAAATATTAGACCGGTATCATATTAAAAGATAAAATGTATTATAAAAACGTGATGTCTTGCTTTGTTAGAATCAGATTTTAGTAAACGCTTAAAGTGAACACTTGTGTTTTTCTACGTTCCCACATATCTTACATTTAAACTAGACTCTTTTTAAGTGTACGTTATACCACAATTCACCTTCATCTTTACAGATGGTTCAAAATATGAGTTGTGCTTTCTATGTCTCCCAATTAGAATTCGCTGCAGAATATAAGCTTCCCAAGGAATACTGTATTTATACGGCTGAAGCATGTGCCACTGAATAAGCATTATATTGGGTACTAGAATATTATATTAAAGACTGTCAGGACTTGAAGAACAACAATATTCCGAACTAACAGGTAGACATAGACACCAAAAAATATTGAATTAGAAATAAACGGTATTAGTACTGCAAAGTCTGAAGAAATATGTAACGAATTTAATACTTTCTTTATAAATGCACCCTATGAAACAATAAATAAAATACATAAATCAGATTCAAATTTAAATCTCAATGAAGCCACAATTCTTAACAGCATGTTTCTGTCATACGTTACAGAGGACGAGGTTCTGTTCATCATAAAACATAAATTAAAAAACAAGTGCTCCACTGGAAACGATAACATTTCAAGTAATTTACTTAAAACGATTGCTGAACACATTATACATCCTTTAACTCATGTAATTAATACATCATTTAGCGAAGGAACATTTCCATCTCGACTTAAAACATCGGTAGTTTCACCAATTTTCAAAAAGGGCGACGTTAAAGATATGAACGACTATCGACCCATAGCTGTACCATCTATAATATCCAAGATATATGAATATGCAATGTTACTACAGCTAATAAAATTTTTACGCCTTAATAATGTATTAAATGATAACCAGCACGGCTTCCGTTCTGAATATTCAACAATTACATTCTTACTATGAAAAAATATTGGACGCAATTGAAAAGGGTGAAAGTTCAACTGGAATCTTTTGTGATCTGAGTCGGGCGTTTAATTGTGTTCAACATGATTTATTGCTGAATAAATTAAACAAATATGGAGTAAGAGGCAAACCATACTATTGGTTTGTCTCCTATCTTAGTGAAAGAAACCAAATGGTGAAAATAAATTACTCAGAACAAAATAGGAAAACTTCTTACATGTCAACATTACATAATGAAATGGGTGTGCCTCAAGGATCTGTACTGGATCCCATTCTGTTCATTATTTACATTAACGAGTTACCTACCATGCTTACTCAGGCTTTTATTTCATTGTACGCTGATGATGCAACACTTCTTTTTTCTGATATGTCTCATGTTTCATTGCAACGTAAAATTGATACTACTGTTGATCATCTTTGTAACTGGTTTAGTAAAAACTTATTGTTGTTCAATGCTTCAAAAACAAGTTATGTGACATTTCACACTCGCCAAAAGACTAATATTCCCAGTCTTAATGTAAAAATAAATGGATTCTAACATTGAGAAAAGTAGTTGCATAACATTTCTTGGCATAGATTTTGATAACACGCTGACATTCAGTAATCACTGTAGGAGACTTACTAGTACTTTACACTCTAAATGTTTTCAAGTTAGAACACTGAAAAGAGTTTTGGATATGTCTGGTCTACTACTCTTTTATTTTGGAGAAATTCATTCAAGATTATCTTATGGTGTCACTATATGGGGCAACTCTTCCAGTGCACATGATGTTTTTCTTGCACAAAAGCGCATCATGAGATGTATGGTGGGAGTACCACAAATTCATTCTTGTCGTAACCTTTTTCGACAACATGGAATACTTCATCTACCTAGTATGTATATTCTAGAATTATTGTTATATGTATATAAAAATCAGCATAAATTTAATAGAAATGATACCATACATTCTCATGATACGCGCGATAAGTGCAATTTCCACGTTCCATTTAAACATCTGAATATATCCTCAAATGCCCACAATATCATAGGACTAAAATTATATAACCATTTACCTTTGTCATATAAAAATTTAAAAAACACCTTGGTTTTTATGAAGTTTGTCAAAAAATATCTTTTAAAAATATGTGCATATTCTGTTCAAGAATACCTTGATAGTGATATTAACGTTTAGTATATCGTATTCGTATATTACATTCTATACATCTCTGTGAATCCTAGTTATATAGATATATGTATATATTTTTCTCATTTTATATGTATGTGTGTGCAAATATATATGTTTTGACTTTATACGTAATTCTATGTGTATATTTATATATTTTAATGTTTGTTTATATTTTGTGTATTTTGACTTGTCCAATAGCATATATGTAATGCTCCTACTGGATCAATAAAATATTCTATTCTATTCTAGTCAATATTATATCCGACTCCAAATCAGTCCTACAGTCTTTAGCACATTTCTCATACAACTATTACAATAACAGAATCATATTTAATATCGCACATTTATAGAACAAAATAAGAGACCTAGGATTCGTGTTCTAATTTATCTGGGTAAAGGGCCATTCAGGAACTCTTGCAAATGAGATTGTTGACCTACTAGCTACAAAGGCGTTTAAGCACACAGGAATAGAGCCACAATCTTTTCATCCAACTGATATATAGTGTTATTTCAGAAAACAACGTTTAACGTGGGAAAATTTATGTAAAGAACTTGTTGCAAAACTCAATAATCATTACACATTGATCCACCTTCCTTTATCTTTTAATACTTCCATCGATCACACAACTTACTTCAAGAATAACTAGACTGAAATTAAATCATGCACGATTATCCTATCATCTCCATCGTATTGGAATCGCTTCCTCTTCATATTGCCCATGTGATAATGTATCAATTAACGATCTTCATCATATCTTCTTCAATTAAAAAATAATCACTAAGCTACCACAAAATTATTATATGCACTAATCAAGGAACAAGTTCAGATCCTGCAAATCCAACAATCTTTTTAAGCAAAAATTGGTTAAAATTTCACAAAGCGTTAATAAACTTCCTTAGAGAAACAAATTTAAGACAATGAAATTATAGCTCATTTTATGTTAATAGCCAATGTTGTCTTTTCCTTATGTTAACACTCGTTTCATTCCGAGATCTATATTGTTTGTGTACTATTAGCAAGTTGCCCTGGCTGGCCCCTGGACCTGAAATATGTACCCTGGTTACTCCTCTTTAGAATTATCCTATTTAAAAAACGTGTATGTGTATATATCTGTGTAAATCTGTAAATATGAACAGGGAAAAAAATAACAAAATAAAATTATAATGTTAAATTAACTTTCTTATAGTAAAAAAAGATAAATTAAAAATAAAAAAAAAATGTTTTGCCTATCGCCAAAAAATCTCACCTCAACCCCAACCTACAATAAAAGTGTATAAAAGTGAATTATGTTTTATTGTAGCAAATATTAATAGGTATTCCAGTCAACCATATCGGACAGCAACTTCCACGTTGCTATCTTAAAAATATTACAATAAACATTAACCATTAAAAATATTTTATTGATAGGTATAATTTAGTATTTATTTTGCAGGCATTTTATTTATTAGCATTATGTAAACCAGATGCCTGTTCAGCTGAAGATTATACCGCATTAACAAGTGATTTACTTGATGGTTTACCCATTCTATTCATGGATTCTTACTGTCAAACTGTTGAAACCGGGAAAGATATTACAGCTGCAGATATAGTCACAATGTAAGTGAAAACTGTTTCATTTATCCAAAACTAATTATTATAAAAGTTTGTTAATGATTGACTGATTTGCTTATTTTTTAAATTATGTAATGTTTGAACTATTTGAAGTTTATCTATTTACTTTTTTAAATTTATTATTGATTATTTTTAATTTGGGGCAATTTTCTAAACTCTGTAAATTCACATTTTAAATATACATACGAAGTAAACAATCATCAACTAGTGTCAATGGTATGATCAACTAAATCTCGCAGTGCTATTGGTCGATAGTACAAAAAACTCTTCAAAGGACCAGGAAACAAGTTTGCACAAGTGTGTAAGCATATCGTCGCTCTGATTTATTTCATATACACTTTATATCTATGGCAATAATAATTCTCCCATATTCAAAGTTGACTTGAAACAATAATCTAACACGTTTTTCAATGGCTTACACTAGGGCACTCACCAATATTTCGAATATACAGAACGTTAAAAACTTTTGTCTTCACTTCGAAACTACTCACAAATTTTAATTATTTTTCATTCCTTAAGTTGAAGAATCCCAGATCATATGCAAAAAATTTCGCAATAATTATTCTGGTAATTCCGCAAAAACTAGCGGACAATACTTGCACACATATGCATCGAATTTAAAACATCTTTTTCTTCTTCATTGTTCATACATATTCTTTAAGGTTAAAATCGTAAATAAAGTGTAAAAAAAGTGCTGGCAAGAAATATACAGTGTATCTCATTTAAAATGAAGGCACCCGGGCATCTATCACAATGTAAGCGTTACGAATATCAGAAACATAGGGTCCCTCTAATATCAGACATGGTTGAAGAACGTGGCGATACATTTATCGCATCTGAGCTTCATTTCTATGATTTCCAATTCTTTAGATTATATCCACAAGAACCTACAATCAGTATTTCAAATATATATTCTATATTTTGTATTCTACATTTTTGTTCAGAATAATGTATATATTTACACTAATATATTATACTTGGTTTTCCAGCAAAACATTTATTTAATAAAACCTCTCTGTATTATATTTAATTTAATCTTAAGCACAGAAACATTCCCTGATAAGTGGAAACTATCCAGAATTTGTCCAGTCTTTAAAAAGGACAGTAAAAATGAAATAGAGAACCATCGTCCCATTGAAATTTTATGCAATTTTTCTAAAATTTTTGAATTTTTATTGCATGATTACGTATCCTTCCATACTAAAAGTTCAATAATTGAAGAACAACATGGCTTTATGGGCGGTCGGTCAACTGTTACAAACCTGGTATGTATCACCCAATTTATTTCTGAAGTCATAGATCGTAAGGGTCAGTCTGGTTGATGTAATTTATACCGACTTCTCTAAAGCATTCGGCAGACTAGACCAAGGCATTTTATTGACTTTGGAATCAGTACTTCGCTACTAAATTTATTTATATCTTATTTGTCCTATCGGTCTCAATATGTTCAGTATCGTGGTTATCGGTCTGATCATTACAGCCAATCATCTGGAGTACCACAGGGCTCGGTACTTGGACCATTGCTTTTTGTACTATTTATCAATGACATTGTTGATGACTTGAATGTTCATTATTTGCTTTATGCTGATGACCTAAAAATATACTTTCCTATAAATTCCGACTGCGACTGCCTGAGGGTTCAGCGTAACCTGGATCTTCTTAATACCTGGTGCATTAATAACCGTCTTCCTCTTAATGCTGCTAAATGTAATGTCATGTCTTTTACACGTAAAGTAAATACAATTTCATTCAACTACAAATTAAACGACTGTACTCTAAATAGACCTGAGTTTATAAAATCTTGGCGTTGTTTTTGATACTATATTAACTTTTTTTAAATATATCGAGGAATGCACCAGTAGTGCATTTAGAAATTTAGGTTTTGTTTTGGGAAACAGTAAAGATTTTACTGAATTATCTACCCTACGTATGTTATTTGTTACATTTGTCAGATCCAAACTGGAATATGCGTCCATTGTTTGGAGTCCTAGTTACTACATTCACATAGCGTCCTTGGAAAAAGTACAACGAAGATTTTTTAAGTCCGCAACTTTTATTCTGGCGGGCACATATCCAATAAGAGGGACACAACAAGAATTTTTTTAAAATAAATTTAGTATGAGTAGCTTATAAGGAGACGTGTAATGCATTCAATAATGTTCTTACACAAAATTATCAATAATAAAATCAGCTGCACCTACCTCACCTCACTTCTTAGGTATCGAATTCCGAGATTAAATTGTCGAACAAATAATGTACTCATGCTTCCTACTCCACGCACTAATATATTAGAATCATCTCCCCTACATCAAATGTGTTTAAATTATAATAGTACTGAGGCTAGTCTGGATATATTTAATTGTAATATTGCTGATATAAAGAACAATTTAAACACTATCTTGTCTATATTTCTGTTTTACACTTGTGATATATATATGTGTGTATATGTATGTATATATATATATATATATATATATATATATATATATATATATATATATATATATATACATATATGTACGTGTGTGTATATATGCGCGCGTGTGTGTGTGTGTATATGTGTATGTATGTATGTATATATATATATTTATTTTACTAGAGTATATATTTTGATTATAGTTGTTACATTTTATATTTGTGTCATTTGTGTGCCTTTTACTTACACCATATTGTTCTATTTATCGATATTTTATTTAAATCTGTTGTTATTTGTCCTGTAATTGGGTTTCACCCGTTGGATGAATTATATAAATAAATAAATAACACAAAAACTCTAATATGCGTAGTGTGAAGCCAGGAAAATTCTGTTCATTTTATTTGGAATGATTGTTACAGTTGTTTGACATCTCGTGTCAGTGGAACCTTGATCGAATCGCTGAGTAGTTGATATTTAATCATATAGTTTATGTAACATATAGTGTCAATAAGGATTTGATGTTTTATGCTCAGCTCCGAACAAGGGACCAGCTATGATGCAGTTGAGATGTAGCAACTCTTTCAGAACCAAATTAAATCAAAACTATGATGAAAGTGGTAGATAGATTTTTGCAATTATAGAAAGGTTTTCTTCAACGACAAGAATTAGTGAAATTAATAATGAACATAGTTCTTATAAACGGAGCAAAATTTATATTAATATCACTGACAGCCACACAAAGCTCTTCTAGAGCCTTCCGGGATAAAGGGGGTCGTAATTACCTAAGAAAATATAAAACAGTGTATCCTCAGGCGGAAAATTCGAGTCAGTAACGCAAAGAAGCAGCGCTCTCGTCAAATGATAGTAGTTCTTATTTGATACTAAAGCGGCACCTCTTTCTACCATATAATCCCATTGGATCGAGAGAAATATATTAAGTTTTATTCGTCTACTGGAAATGCAAACCACGACTACCACAAACAATTTTAACTTACGTAATCCGGCATTAAAACTAATGGTTAATGTTTATAAAAATTTTAACCATACCAGCTGTTCTTATTGCCCAGCAAGGACCAACGTGGGGGCGTGAGCATATTCCTTACCGGGAAAGGATGGTGACAGAGTTGTTAATTAGGGAGTAACAGGTTAAAAAAGAAAATAAATTTTCCACAATAAATAATTCGTAATATCACAATCATTACATGACACTATCACAGATTATCACTCACTCACCACTGACACTGTCACTATCACTGCTGGCTCCTACATTTATTATTATTGGCTCAATCACTGCGTCAATCCGAATATCCGTATTCCACATTTTTTCTTTAACTTTTTTAACGTGCTCTATGCATTTTTGCCAATAATGAGCTGTAACTCTTTTTAATTCACTGGAGAAGACCTTAGACATGTTCTAATTTAAAAGTTCTATTTTCTTTTGCAACATTCCCCTTTATTTCAGCCCAAACAAGCTCAATGGGATTGAGTTCACAGTGGTAAGGCGGCAGCTGTAATACCTCTAGCTTTAGCCATTTCATCCACAATATATTTCTTACATATCGTCTAATGCTGTTTCGCTAGGGTTAGCAGTGCGGCTTTCAGCGAAGCACAATCGAATAGGATACTTTTTAATCGACTGTGGTACGGGGCGTTATCCATAATAACGATAGATCCGGGTTCAATCTTAGCGAAAATTTTTGCAAACCATTCCTCGACACATCCGCTTTTATGCCCTCATGATAATCGCCACTATTTTTCGACACGGACGATTGAAGTTCATCTTCCACGAACCCTGAATCACTTCCTATGTGCGTTATTATTAAGCGTTTTCCTTTTCCTGTTGGCATTTTTAATCCTGTTGATCAATCTTCCATATGGCCTGTTCTTTTTACATTTCTACCTTGCGAAAATTGCATTACAGTATGCCCTTCATTTGACCAAGTCTCATCTGAACAATAGCATTTGCTTACTCTTTCACGGGCAGCTTAATTGCCCGAATATAATTCCTTCGCCAACAAATAATACCATTTCTCTTAAGTAGAAGGCTATTTCTCTTTCCTTTTGCAAATACAAAGTTCATATCATGCAAAAATTTGCCCATATATATGTTCATCATCATTCAGGGACTGTAAAATTTTCTTAACAGTAGAGATTTCATTATCATAGAAGAATTTATGTTCTGAACATCCCCTTCGTTTTTCTTCTCTGAAAATTCTGTAAATTTTCCTCTCACTCATGCCGGTATACCTCGAAGTCATGTTAACTAAACTTGTTGATCCTGATTTTTGTACCATGGGATGATCTTTCTCCAATTCATGATATACATTCAAAATAATTTTCTTCTCCTTGAAGCTTAATGGAGACTTTCTAGAGGTATGAACTTTTACTACTTCTTTTGAACAACCGGGAACCGCTTCCATTTTTGCACATTTAAAAATATTACGATATCCCACAATTACACTTGTTTTCACTAAAGCACTAACAAAGTAAAACTTTAAGTCACTGTGATACAACAAGTACGTAATTTATAAACGAAAATTAATGCCGCCCAATTCATAAACAATTCACGCTATAAATATTTCACACGATATAAAATTTTAAGGCACTATAATACCACAAATACGTACTTCATAAACAACAAATTAATAGCACCCAACTGATATACGACCGCACTCTATGTACACTGATTTTAAACTGAGTTATAACGGTTTAAATCAAACACCGCTGAATACGTGGAGAATGTTGCCAGATTTAAGTATAATATTTTAAATTTAAGACATGGTAGTTCATGCATAGTTAACTCAATCCAAGGACTTTCATTCCTTCGAAATTGATGTTATTCGTCAAAATTCTCCAAATTTAAGGAAAACAAATAGGTAACATTTTTATTGGACAAATTTGAGAGGTTTCTTTCAATAAAACTAGTAGTTACCAGTACTTTAAGCGTTAATATGATTATATATTAAGGAGAATTTATATGTTTGACTTCCTAATTTCCTGATCGTAAAACAAATTCTGATATCTCATTATTTAGATCGCACCGCTTTAAATCAATGCTAATTTATATCAACTTAAAAGAAAAGTAATTAAACATAGGACCGTCATCGGAAATAAATAGAAGTTTTTTCTGTACACTCCTATTCGGCTCATTCTGGTACCTATAATGAAAAGTATCAAAGTAGCTTCTAGTGACAAATCAATTTTAGGTTTACATTATAGATTATGTTGATGCTGTACAAAATATTTTGATTAATTGAATTTAATTATTTATATTAATCTACTTTTATGTTTCAGAACAATATTTGCAATAATTATTTTACTAATGGTTCTTTCCACAATATACGACTTCTACTTGTACAAAACGCATTCTGGTAAGTATATTTTTAAAAAGCAGTAGTGTTAAGTGCAAAAAATGTAGATCATATTACCGAAAAAATATTTATATCAACCTGATTATTCATACTATATATTATATATTAACATTTAAAATTATCAATTAGTGTAAAAGAAGTGTAAAAAATTGTATAAATTGCCAAAAATTCTGGAATGTATTTCCGTAAACTCCTTAAACTTATTTGGACTCTTTTTTCTTATTTGCAACGTCATAATAGACGGCTTATTATTTATTTATAACTTCATTCTTTTTTACCATACCAGGACTATCTGTTCCGAATGTTTCGATCACTGTTTGCTCCGAGGCTAGCATTAGTGGTTGCTGCTAGCCAATTCCTTCCACACTTCCAGATTCATAATATAATAACAAATTCAAATAGCATTTTTTGTATTAAATTTCATATAAGAATAGTATACTGATTAATGAATATATTACAAATTAATATATATTTAATATTTGCAATGTATTTAATGGAAACAGTAGATGCTGTCTGGTCGATAGCCGAGTGGGTTAAGACGCGAGGTGGCAATCGCGATTAATCACATGGACATCGCACCACCGGGTTCGAATCCTGGCTCCGGCACTGTCGGAGGAAATGGTTGTATGTCTGCTTTTTCTAAATGTGTAACCCCCTTCTGCACAAGTCCTGGCTTCTGGAATTGAGGGGTTGTCTAATTTCTGTGGTGTTAACAATATCCATGGGATAAAAAGAGTATAATAATATTCGCTTGTGAAACTTGCACAAGGCGACAGCCGAATTGTTTGCCCAAAATAAAAAGAAACCTTAATAATAATCTGAGTATGTATGTCATTTTTTTGACAAGAAAATTTAAGCAAATAATCCAACTAGAAGAGTAGCAACATTCCTCTTCGTTCGGAGTTTATTTAAAAGGAAAGATTGAGTTATTAATTAATATTTACACTAAATCACTCTTATCACTGTCCTTTACTAGTCAGATCACTTGTTACTTCTCTTGATATGAACTTTACTCTTCCAAACTGAACAGCTGTGATTCGCTGGTCTCGTTTTTTATCTACTCCATGACGCTTATCTAGATTTACCTAGTAGTTCACGACGAGCTGTCTAGTATGCTCTATGGTAGGGAGCACCAAGCACCATCTTTGGTTCGATTAGCGAATCATTATCTTATGGCCAGTTTCTAGCTATCATGTGAAACCTTTTTTCGTAAGAGGGTGTGGGCGTGCAAGTGACAGTATATTGCATAACGAGCACGGAAAGTGAAACAAACGAGTGGAAACTCATTTCAGTAAATTGTGCACAATATTTTTTCCACGACAAAAAATAACTGTTTTTTATCTGACAATTTAATCATTCTAAATATGGCGTGACGTTTATTGTGACAGTTAAACTGTTGACGTTTTGTTAGGAAAATAGGACATAGATCGTGGTATATACGCTGTCCATTATTGATATTTTCCATACCGGCGTGTTAGGAAAATAACGCACACCTGTATGATGTTAATTTCCGTGCCTTCTCCCTTAAGGGAATATTGGATATTTTCTTAACGGATTGTGGGGAAAACTTTTCTTTTATAATAATGGGGTAAAACTACATAAGAATCGCAAATAAAATGTTGCCCTTGAAAGTTACTGCCTAAACAATTAACCCAAATAAATTCGACTAAGCTAATTATACATAGTCGGGTGCAGTTTTATTGGGCAATCAAAAAGCGCAACAAAGACTTTAGGACCTCTTTAAAATACCGTTACACTCTGTACTACACCGTCGGCAAATTGAATCACTTATCTTTGTACGGGATTTAATGTACGCCGGCTTGTTTCATGAGACCATACCAAATGGCTCACAGGAGTTAACAATTAGTTCGTAAAGTTTTTCTTGCGTTTTGACTACCCACTAAAACTATACCCGACTATACAAATGTTGCTTGTATAATTTTAATGCAAAATTAGGGTTTTAAATTCCATACAACTATTTTTAGACTCTCACCATCCGTTGTACCTCGCATTTTCTGTACTATCAAACGGTAGAAAATTGTTGCAGGTTTCGAAAAATTCTAAAGAACAGATACAAACTTTTCATGGATTTAAAGCGATTAGTATGATGTGGATTGTAGCTGGACATGGATTTCAAATGGTGGGATATTCACCTCTTAGTAATTTACCAGATATTGCAAAAGTAAGTTTTGTACGCACTATAGTTCTAAAATTAATTTTTTTAGAAGGATAATGTGTAGCTTTTAATATAAGTAATAAAATAAACAGAAAACAATGATAGAGGTTAACAGAATTTGAACTCGGATGTATTCCGTTGCTAATCACTTAAGTAAAAAAGGTCGAATATCTTACATATTGAGCTACACTAGGATAACAATTCTTCTATAAAACGTGTAATATATGGGTATATATAGAAAATTGTATGTCTTTAGTGATTTGACAATGTCCGTTTGTCGAATGAACATCCACTAATTACCACTGAGTATAACTTAAATATTTCACTTAAAGATGAATTTAATTCTGACATGACAGGACTTTTAATCGAAATAAATAATAATTCATTCATTCACTGACAAATCTTCAGATTTTAGGAATCACTAAACTTATTGAAAATATAAATTATTTCTCCCTTCCTCCCCTTATATATTTCATGTTTCCATCTCAAAAGAGGTGAGAGAGAAACTTGGTAGATATCCGCGAATCATGTCTTTAGGCCATTGCTTTAACTTTGTGTGCAAGAGAGAATGAAATCGTGCTTGTAATACTAATTCATACGCACGCCATGTTAAAGCATATTCCACTTTATTGCATTTCCAACTAATATTCGTAGTTCATAAACGGGACTTAAACCGTTGATATGAGAGTAAGAAGGTTTCACAAATACTAGATTGTGCTAGGCGCATGTTTAAGCTGACATCAGCTGGAGATGATTACAAGAGTTATAATCATTCCCAGATGATGCTGAGTTAATTTGGCGAGAAGCTTGCAGAATGTCATATTTTACGTTTTAGTGGATGGACAGCAGATATGCAGGATACATTACAACGGCACCTTTATCAGTAGATACATTCTTTTTCATATCTGGATTTTTACTAGCTTTCCAATATTTAAAACAAAAAGCTAAACCATTAAAGAATCAACTTATTTCTGTACCACAGATGTACTTACATCGTTATCTAAGGTAAGTAAAATACATCTTATTTAAATTACACAAACTTTCAACTCGATATTACGCGGCTAATGGTTGTTCTTCGTACAGTTCTTCGCCATTACAGCTATATCCGTACACTTCTATGCAAAGTCTCATAAGGTTTCTGTGATTAAGATTAAAATTATATAACATTGTTAGTATTTCTCAGCAACATTAAATTTCTCTTTATATTTTTAGACTTACACCAGCATTGCTCATGATTTTCTTAGTGACCATATCATTTTTTAAACATCTTGCAACAGGACCTTTATGGCCGATCAGTTCAGAGAGAGAAATTGATAAGTGCACAGACCATTGGTGGCAACTTTTCTTGTATTTACAATATTTCCTCGTTAAGAGTGCAGAAGACATGGTGAGTAGATTCATAAGCCTAGTTCAACTGTAAATTAAGAACATGAGAGGTATCTATACGATTCGATAAATTTGTAATTTCTAAATAGCAGTGCGGTAAGGTATGTCTATGCGTATTAGATCAGAATTTATAAAAAAATGTGTACTCAGTACCATAAAGAAGATACAACGTGTCCTCAGATTGGGTATCACACTCTTGTAAACTTTCTTATGTTTAATTTGACGAGAAAATTTCATTTTCTATCAAATGTTTTGCTTGTCTTAGGAATTTATAAACTTAATATAAGTTATGCAGGGTATTCTTAAAACTATAAAATATGAAATCGACTTTAACTACTATTTTCTATGTAGGAACATTTTTTTTATATAACCACGATTCCTTTAACGTTAATTGAAATTGGGTTAAATTTTAAATATAACAGGCAATTCAGTAACATTTGGCTATGTTGATGTCATAGATAATATTTTATACCAAGCAATGAAATTTAGGGTATAGTTTTGAATTAAATGAAAAGTTGTTACATTTATATTTAAATTATGTATTTTTCTAGTGTTTACCTCACACATGGTACTTGGAAGCAGATATGCACATGTTTATATTATCACCGCTAGTGCTAATTCCATTATCTCTGTATGTAAGAGAATCCTCTGGATTTATGATGTCCATGCTGGGATTGTTAATTTTAAATATGATTTTCATTGCGCTACCGATGACTTTACTACTACAAGTTCGAGATTATAGTCAGTAAGTATTTTTTTAAGTGAATTTTTATGTGCTAAAAAGATGGCTCAGGTAAATTGAACAATTAGCTTCGTGTAGTTAATTCCGCTCCTAGAATTCGTAAGGGTAACTTCATTGTTAAGAAAATCGTATTTCCAAATTATAAGGGCCGTTGGTACTGATTTAGGAAACTTTATGAGTGACTAACTCTTCGATTATTGAAGTTGTAGTTTTCTTATTATATATAAATTCCAGCCACAAATAAAGCGAATATGGTTGGGTATAGCAAAAATCACTAGAAAACTTTTTGATAGAGAATTTTTTTATGTTTATTTTCATGAATAAGTGTTCACGCCACTAATTCAATAGGACTGAAGATATTTGCGAAGAATCGATTTTCAATCTTTTTATACACTGACTTTTCGACTTTCGACACAATATTTATAACCACTAAAATTCAGGTTGCTTAATTTTTTCCCTAAAAATTGGCCCTCTATTGATTAGTATTCGTGAATTAAATTTATGTCGACGACATCGGTGAGATTGTGAACGATCCATCTTTACACGTCTGAAGGACTTTTATTTTATTTTCCAAAGAGGATATTAAACGTTCACAAAGAAGGGTTCAAATCGACTGTTTCAGACGGAGAATAATACAAAATCTATACTTACTGTTCGTTTTTGCTTAACTGCTTCACTGATGGTACCAACTGGATGTCGTAACACTATAAACAGTAAACACAGTAAATACTAACACTTTCTTAAATTTAAACCCGAAAAGAAATTTTGAAACACAAGAAAAAGACAATATAAAGTTCAAAATATATATATTAAATCTTTTAAAAAATTATGTTTTCCCAAAACGTTCAAGAAAAATGTATTGACAAACTATAGTCTGGCCCGTGTACAACACATAGTGAGGAACGGAGCGACTCATAATGTACCAACTACCAGCCAATGTTTAGCTTTTAGCTAACGATTACACAAAAAGATTTAGTAAAAAGTTCAATGTTTATAATTTTTTAGTGAGCTTTTGCTTGCCTGTCTATTGACGTATTTCCAGTTCAATATCAATTTTGGCCGCTCCTAGGAGCTTAAAAATGATTGAATCGCAACGACCTTGAATTACATTCTGCAATTATAGATTCATGCGATCAGGAAAGGCGGTCCCATGCACATCTGAGTACATGGTAACTATACTTTTTTGACACCTAATCACTGACGAACCGATTTAGGGCAAATACTGTTAAAACCCATCATTTTCCCGTCAAAATTGACTGCTAGGAAGTGATAGGGTACCCTTGACGCTAAAGGATAATCTGAAATATTCAATTATCGATATAAAAACCTTCAATAGCTTTTTAATCCAAATCGATTCCAACTTAATCTTATATTAAGAAATTCGGCTTTTTATGCCCATTACATTCATGTAAGTATCCTTTAAAAATTTCAACATTGTTTACAGTATTGCACAATATTGCGCAATATTACGCAATCGATGAGTCATCCTCGCCCGCACGGAGCGATATCCAGACTTTTCCAGACCTTAAAACGGGATACGAGACTCGCGGGGTACGAAGAACGCAACCGTTCCCAATTATATAAAAACTTCCTCGCTTCAAGCGAATGCAAGTTCTGTTCCGCAAGTGATTCAAAGTGTTGTTAAGTATCGCGAATGAAATAGTTTCCTTTTAAACAAATTAGTATTTAAAATTGTAATTAGTGATCATACTGGAATCTCCGGAGATTTCTGAAATAACTTTTTTCGGTTTTCGACGGCTAGTTTTTTCGCACTTGGATTAACTTGTCCTCATATTTAACACAACGCATGAGTTGCAGTGCTTAACAACGTGGATTCGTAAAAAGGTTTTCGTCATACTTTCTAAATTTTGTGGTCGGGGCGACATTATTCCCCGTGCCGCGACATTTAGTATACTTTCTAAAATTACACACCTTGATGAGTGTCTGATATTTTTGCATAAAAAACGCTCCGTAGAGCGAAAATGTGATTGAATGTATACAAACTTCTTCCAACGACATTTTTACGTGAAGCACGCTTTTCATGCGGTTTTTGTTACAGTTTCGAAAAGTTCATCGAGGGTTTTGGCGTATTCTTTAACAAGATCTAGGAGATAGAAGCAGCAGTATGATTTTTTTTCGCATGTAAACACTGAGGAGACTACGGAATTTAGTAGGGTTGCTGTTGTTGGTTGAATGTACAACAAACAAATACCAAAAGATCATAACATATCGTAACTTTTAGCAACATATAGAAGAATAGGAAATTATTATACTCTAATTGACGTTCACTTGAAAAATCAACTAATGATTTCTAGTTTCCAGCTTTTTCGATAACAACAAAATAATCAAAGTAGAATTTTTGGAAAAATTCTCTTAGCAATGAATATATGACATAAATGCTTGTAATAATATAAGTTTTTGTTTTCAGTGAGTACCATTTTTATGCAAGAATTATCAGTTACCTTATTGGTGTAATGTTAGCAGTATTTATGAGAGTAAAGCAAGACAAATCATTTCTATATATTGTGAAAAGTTCACATAAATCTGTAAGTATACCGCAAAATATACTCATTGTAATCTTATTAGGATTTAGTTATAAGTTTGTATCATTTTTACAGAAACATATAAATTATTCTGTACAAATTTCTTATAAATTTAAGAACTCTAATGAGGTTAATAGATAAAGGCAATTTGAATAATTGCAAAGAATACAATATCTAAAAAATACACTTTATTTCGGAAAATTATAAGCAAAATAACAAGTACAATAATTATCTCTTTCGAAAACTGTCATTAAAGGTTGGTTTTTACAATATATTAAGTGTCAAAATGACGGTATTTTGTCTATAGAAGGTAAAAGTCTTTTACATCCACGTACAAAAACCAAATACAGATATAGAATCAGTTTACAAGTTTATTTATTATTATCAACAAAAACATAATGTTTAACAATTAATCCGTTATTTAATAATCAATTCTTTTAACGTTTAAATTTAAAGTTGTAATTGTACAATTGTGAAAACTGACTCCACTCGAGGATGGTGAGACGCTCACTGCAACAGTTAGTCATATATATAATCATTTCATTTTAAAATTGCGTTAACATATACACATTACATTATGATTCCTAAGAATTAAAAGAAATAATTTTTAGGTTTCAAATTTAATAATTTGGACAGTTATTCTTCTTGGAATGCTAACAATATTAATCTGCTATAGAGAAATCGAAATGAATGATGGATATGAGACAACTTCAGTCTTTCATTCTTTGATGAGACCCGCCTGGTCGATAGGATTGAGTTGGATAGTTTATTCTTGTTATCACGGATATGGAGGTAAATAGAATTTACTATAGCTTCAACTGCCCAAAGTAGCACAGGTCACATACATTATTAATATTTTTAGGTATTGTTAACTGGATATTAAGTGGCCCAATAATGCAAGTACTTGGAAGACTGACATATTGTATCTACTTGACACATTTTTCCGTTATAAGATTACAGAATTTTTCTCTTCACGATAAAATCTACTTCTACGACTACGGTCTTGTGAGTATATCTGATTGTTTTAGAAATAATCCCCCTGATACTCCAACTCCTTATTCTTCCTACAATAATATCCCCTACTATCATAGACATCACATTTAATAAAAACTATCGACACTTAATTCTTTATTATCTAGTGATTATGATCTAGTACATTTTGAACTAACCAACGCGATCAAAAGCGAGACAACGAGGCAAACATAAAACTACAATACGACGAAATGGGATAAATTTAAGCAACTAATAAAATTAATTCTTGTTGTTATTATATGTTTTTGTTTCTTCTCAAAACTCCTTTCAATTGTTTTACGGATGCAGATGTAGTTTTCTGGATGTAGATGTAGACGTAAGTACGCTACATTCTCCCTAGATGCCATGCAACAACTGTTTATGTAGGCCAAACTGGCAGGTATCTTGAGAAAAGGGTTTATGAACATAGAAGTGATGTAACGGTGAATAATTTACAAAAAACAAGACACTTACTAGATTGGAAGTGGTAACCTTCAAACATTTCGAATAAAAAAACAAACATTAAAAAGTGAACAATGCACAATACAAATTGATGCAAGGTTAAAATATACTATGACCAATTAAATTACAAAAAAAGCTAAAAATTTTAATATATTCCGCACTATTAATTATACATACTTCACTTAAACCAGATTGAATAAAAAACAACTTTACTGCTGATGGGATATGACAAATATACCAGATTGTGCCTATATTTCAAGAAATTCGGCCCATCGTTGTTCCTTATTAATAATATATAAGAGAGATAAAATAACTTTTAGTAATAATTTACTAATTTTTCAGTTTTATTTATGGTGTGGTCATTTTGTTGTATCAACTCTCGTCGCTATATTTTGGACTTTGGCTTTCGAATCACCTTTAATTATAATTGAAAAGCATTTCCTGAGAAGGGAACATGTGCAAAGTAAGAAACAATTAATACTAGTTGCATAAAGTAAATATTAATTATTTTTAATTTTTTTAGGCATACAACCACAACCTCTAAATGAGGATGCAGAACAAGTAAAAAATGTGTAGAATAAAATGTTAAACCAATACAAGTACAAAATAAAATTACCTGAAATCTGATTTAGTATTGTACAAATGTAAATAATACTTTGAAACCATAAAAATATTGGACCGGTGTTAATCCTATGTTTGCAATATCTCCTTTAAATTCCATACAAATAAAGACTGTTATTGCAGTATTGAACAGTTTATACTTACATTTTGTTGTTTTAATATTTAACTATTATAGATGTTGAAGTTGATGAAAGTCACGTTTTATGCGGATCTCAATATCATCTGTGTCAATAAGGTCCAGTTCACCGGGTGACTGGTTGAAATTGAATTCCATGATTTTTAACGACATTTTTCAATTTTATAAATAAAACTGTTCATTATTTTGTTGACTTTTATTTTACCTTCTACTTAAGCCAGGGAAATATAGTGTTATTTGTGAATATCTGACAAACATGCTGGCATACACTTTTAACTAAAATTACATATTCATCTGGTTAACTTTACCAGTGCATATATAATAATATCCAAACCTTATAACCCGAGAGATGAGCGACAAAAAAATGCAACGCAACCATTTTGGAATAGTACAAGCAAATTAGACAAATTTATGTGGAATAGATATTGGTATCTTACTGTTCTTTCCATTCCAGTCCAAATGTATACAGACAATATTGAAAAATGTCTGTAAATATAATGTATAAATTGTAATGATTTATACTGATCTTATTTTGGTCATGTTGCTTCTAAGCTAAATTATTTAATAAATATTCAGCCACACAGGTGAATAAAGAAATATAGAAATGGCCTAAAATCGGATAAAATACTTCTAGTTTCGTTATTTGTTTCTCCCAATACCCTCCAATAAAGTATCGATAATCACTCAATGTAGTAGGTACGAAAGTTATCAATAGTATGCAGGTGTGCGTTGTTTTCCTAACATAAACATGTGCTAGGAAAACGTCAATTATATAAGAGTACTACAAGATCATTAATAATCATAATTCATCATTCATCATTCATCATTCATCATTCATCATTCATCATTCATCATTCATCATTCATCATTCATCATTCATCATACATCATTCATTCGCAGATGTAAGATGTAGGTGGCTGGCGAGGTGATGATCACTATGATGTCGATAAATCAATGCACGGTGCATTCTATAACATAATTAAAACACTGGGCTTATCAAAGCTTGAGGTGTTTATTGTGGCCTGTCAAGATGTGATCAATACCTTGGTCTAACGAAGCAGCGTAATGAGTGTAGAGATTCTTGATATTAATATCAAGTTCTGCGATTAACTGCGAGAAATAGAATTATTCATGGGACCACTTTTGTATGCCCAGTGTACGTGATTTCGGCCTTCATTCAGCGTCATAACTTGATGTTACGAGCGCTACATTATCATCTGTGCTGCAATAAATTAAACGCCATTATTTTCGTACATCCCGGAGATACCAAGTTCGTTGTTGAGAACAAGAAGTGCCAGATATACTGGAACTACTCATTTTTGACCGTCAGGCATATTCAAGCCAACAAGCCTAATCTAGTATTCGTTGATCGCCAACCCAATGAAATGTGCGTCTTTTTGGCACTTTCTGAAACAAAGATCACCCTAATGCTGTATCTAGGTTACTTAGTCAAGATGCACTCTAAAGGTATGAGCCTACGCTACTCTCAGAGATAAAAAACATACGGAATGACAGAAACATATTGAGAAGTAAAGATCCAAAAATATACCATAAGTTAACCTAGAATAAAATTGGTCACAGTAAATAACAATATAATGGGTCTATGAACAATATCTCTCAGCTGACATAACACTGTCACGTGTTTTCTTATTATCTGTGGTGAAGAGTGTAGAAGCATAACTTTCGAGTATTGGTGGCGGTTGTAGAACAGTACAGTTGATCAGACGTCAGTTCCAGTTCTTATTGTTGGAGCAGCGTTACCCTACAAGCCAGTTAATCAGGGCTTAAGCAACTCGAGTGGAGAAACAGGAATGTCCAGTGGATCAATAAGGAAAATTAGACCTTTACACGCACACAGCAGTAAAACACGCAATTTAGAAAATAATAGGATTTATTGAAGAAAGTCTTAATATGTAAAACCTGTCCTGCACTATGTTATATCGACTAATATGTTAATAATTAAAATAATCAATAATATAGTCGTTTCTAACTACGGTTAAATAGGGTGAGTGTAAATGTCAAGCAACTTACCTTATTTAAAAAGCAATTTGTGGTATTTTGGTTGTGTTACTCTTAACAGGGTAGGTATCATTAGCTACATCAGAGGTGAACGAAACTACAAAACTAATGGACGAAATATTCTTGTTGGCATATATGTGTTCAAACTAGTATCGTAGTGAATTATATCACGCATAATTTAATACATACCTTTAATTTTTCTTTCAGGAATTTCCTCAAACCTCGTCAAGATCATTTTCATTACTTAATATTCAGGTTTTATTATTTATGCACGATATAATTAATAATAAAAGCAGTGCTTAATATCTCAATATTATGGAACAGGGTATTGTACAACTATTATCTGCCAGCGATAACTCACCAGGTCTTATGGTTGCCAACATCAAAACCCAGTGAAAGTATAGGTTTTCTTGCTAGTTTAGTAAAGAAAAATAACTTCCATCTTTTTAATTTTTATTTTTTTAGTGTAATTCATTTGCATCCAGTAATTTTTAACTTATTTCTACTTCAGCCCTCCAGGTATTTTAACCTTAACGTTTCTGTAATAATTTTTTTTTTTTCAATCTATTCTATGCCGGCCTGAAATTTATTTTACTTAGTAAATTCTAAATTTGTGACATTAGATAATCTTTATGATTAGATGTTTGTAAATATTTTTATTCTGTAATATATAATTATTTGAACGATTTATTTTTTATTTCTTGGGTTAAAATCTCGATTCTCTAAAGTGTTGGTAGGACCAAAAGAGGCCATTTAATTTAAATATAAATCCCCTTGGCGAGACAACACTCTTTTGTCGTTATATCGGCTAAAGCATGTTATATAGCAAATTCGTTTTGGTATAACCCTACTGTGCTCTCTGTTCGATCTCCGGCACCGACACTTGCATTGTCAGAGAATAATGGACGTTGTCTGCCTTTTTTCTAATGCCTCTTCCTCTTCTGGAGAATCTTTGGGTTTGGACTTGGGGGTTGTCTATTATCTGTGGTGTTTTATATTTATGTTTGTTAATCATGTTCCTAAAACTACTATGTACTAAAATTGTTTATTATAAAATTACTTCAATTTGATTTTAGTAAAGTGCTCCTCTATAAGGTTAATATCACATTTAATTTCGTGTCAAAAGAATAATTCTTTTGGAGGTCAGTTAGTGGAACGTGATTCGTTTTAATAAACCGGTTCTATAAAGACAAAATGTTTCCGGGTTTAGTATGAGCATTTTGGCAGAACAAAAAATTTAAGCCAATTTTGTTCTAGAAACGTGGACATTGAAAGACTTCTTAATTTAAAGAAAAATCAAAGTTTTAGAAATATTTGAAAATTCATATAATTTCTTCTGTATATATTCTCTGATTTAAAATATTTTACAAAATTACCAAAGTTTACGAAGAAAACTCATTGGCGTTTCGTTTAATGGATGCTCATTGCTTTTATTTTGCTGCTGATATTTGACACGTCTTCTATGAGTATACAACCTCTTGTAAAATTCTAATAAGCAATGGAAAGTTAAAACAGATATTGCAATCGAGTGAGTTTGCAATAAAATAAAAATTGTATTGTATCTAAAGATGATGGAATTATGCTAAACCATGGTTTAAGCTGCTACATTTAGGCAACTATGGTTTGTCCATAAGCCTTCCAGCTACGCTGAACTTCGCCTAGAAATCTAATGATATACCATGCGTCCGTAAATCCCCACTTTCTAAACTATCACAGGAATAAAGTGCAAGCAAAAAATATGATAAAACCCAATTACAAATGGTACTTTTTAAGGCAGTCTTTGCGTTGATATTCAAATGGTTAATGTCGAAATTACAAGCTTAAGATATTACTAACAAGTAAATTAGAATAGGGTTACCTGTTACAGTAAATGACGACTCTGGCCGTTTCTTGTGACAGCCAGTGTATAATTTTTGTATTCCTTACTAAGAAAGTATTGAAAAGAATTGTACGTTTATATAGCATTTTCCCCACAAAATTATATCTGTTTAAATTCCTATACTAGAACCTAACATATCACGTATACAAAATTATAACTGAGAATCTGCGCAAATATTTTTAGGTATAAAATAAAATTTGCTCTAGAGTACTAAATAAAAATTTAATGTGTATTTTCTTTCTTCTTTTTTCCATTCTCAATTTTATGTTCTGGTTGTTTGCCTAAAAAGAAAAAAAATGTATATTTTTATTGCTGGGTAGAAACACTTTATCTTACTTTTTACGCTTCCTCCTCCCCCTAGTAAATATCTTTCTATTGTAATTAAAGGTGACTCAAACGCCAATGTCCAAAATACTGCCAAAATCGCTGACATCGTGAAATTTCCACAGAAGGCATAAAACTAAAAATGAAACAACAAATAATAGATAAATAGATGGTCAAAGATGAGCTCCAGAAATTTTGTATTTTGGTGAAAGTGGCACGTCTTCTTTCATTTGATGTTTCGGTTTCACTTTTGTAAACATATACGGAGTGATTCAGCTAAAATTGCATAATTTTTTTATTGGAAAAATAATTCCTGAAGGCACCAGTGAATAGATACTCCTTAAGTCATAAACGTATAAACTACGTTGTTGACGATTACAGTATGAACGTCGCAACGTCAAAAAGTTTTTTTCGATTATTAGCTTAAAATAATTGTCTAATATCTAGTATATTAGATTCCTTATAAAGAAGATCACTATGATATGTTTAATTTTTTTTGAGTATTATTAGTACACGCAAATTAGATTAAAAAACCGTAAATAGAAGAAATAATTTGTAAAGAAATAATATTTGAGATGTGTAGTTTCGATAGGGTTAGAAATAGGTAGCCGAAAAGTTTGCACCTCATTCGGGAACGGAAAGTCCCTTTTTTCACAGTAACAGCGCCCAAAGTGAGGGGTACTTTGGGTTACTTTAACGAGAAAACTGCCCAACAATGAATTTATAGAGCGGACTTTTTTCTAGCGAGTTTTCCCCCAAGTGATTTTTATTTATTTGCCCGTTTTTCCATAAAAATACGTTTTTTAATTTGAGCTCGTTTCCACACCACCCTTGAGATAGAGATCTTAGTGCGTTTTTTAAAGTGGTTTTCCCTGTAGGCCTTTTCCACTAAAATTCTGTAAAATTTTACACATTAGAGGGTTCTTCATCGACGAACTGTTCTTCAAAACTGCAAAATAGGTGGGGGATAAGCTACAAGAGCAATAAGACATTTTCTTATACAGAATTTAACGACAAATGTTGTATTTCCCATATTTTTCTCACCCATCGAACAGTTTACATGATA
The DNA here is from genome assembly GCA_963675555.1 of Leptura quadrifasciata. Taxonomy (NCBI): domain Eukaryota; kingdom Metazoa; phylum Arthropoda; class Insecta; order Coleoptera; family Cerambycidae; genus Leptura; species Leptura quadrifasciata. The sequence goes on along the minus strand of OY776678.1, from coordinate 89,417,210 downwards.
AATGTGAAAAACCAGTGTTAAGTCCCCGTTAGGGGTGTTTTTTGCAAAGATGCCCCCGTTCCTAAATGGAGTGAGAACTTTTCAAATATCTATTTCTAGCCCTATCGAGAGTACACATCTCAAATATTATTTCTATTATAAATTATTTTTTCTAAAGTGTCTAATTTGCGTGGACTATATTCCAATAAATTTTATTTGCATAATTTCAAGAGGACGGAAGTTAGTTTTGGAGATCACACCCCAACCTATAATACTCTAGTGAAGGTGACTTTCTACTAAATTGTGATATAGAATCTTTTTTGTCTAATATCTAGAATATCTTTTAACTATTGAAATCTATACAACATACAGAGCAGTTTTTTATTTTGTAAATGGAATGCAGATTCCACCGCAAATGAAGAAGATTGAAAGCAGTACTATATTAGTTATAGTAAAGTGTAAACGAACTTAATTTAAACCATATAAAAACTAAAAGCCGGCAAAAACAGTCGGCATCTCTTTATTGTACGTGGGCGGAGGTAAATAGAAATGCTTGTCATAAGACAATGATAATATTTTCGGGCGTTATTATATTATCCTCTGTTTCAAATGGTCTCCAGAAAGCCATGGTAAATTAGTAAATAATTAAAATATTTTATCTTTTATATAGTAGTAAATATTTATAAATATGAACAATAACTAACTAAACTCTTACGCTTGATATTATAATAGGTATTTACGCACTGCACTAGCACATTGACAGCACATCTCATAAATCCACCGTTGACTACTGAGAAACGATTTACGAGTTTTATTGTCTTTAAACCAGTGCAGTCGTAGATGGCTCATTCAGACTGATTACATAGTCAGTCTCAGACTCGCCTGCACAGTTTCAACTACCATTCGAATCTCGATACCATTGCTAAATATATAGGACAAAATATCAAGTTCAGTGCGCACGGTCCTATGCTTTAACACTGACCAGTTTCAATTATCCTCGTCTAAAGTATAATACATACGACATATATCATACAAATAAATTCTAGAAATAATTATTTCTGAAATATTTACCTCGGTATAGTCAGAGAAATATTCTTTAGTTCTAAGAGCCCACAGGCGATAGGCTTCAATTGGTATATGTATTAAATATATACAATATGTCAATTTTCCAATCACTTGCATTATTGGTCCACTTAGTATCCAGTTTACGATGCCTGAAAGAGATCATAATGAAATAACTATTTAAATATTATGTAGTGAGGCGAATATAATTATTATACAATTATGAGGGGTTTGATGAAACAAAGAGTTAATAGATTAATTTTTCAGTTTGCTTGTCTAGGTTAACTAAATTGGTTCATTACACTGGAACAAGAAAACTAATAAAGTGAAACTTAATTTAGTTATACCGAGTAGCTAATATAGAAAAATGTATATTCGTTTATAGTTAATAACACTCATTATAAATTGAACTGACGAAATCGTAACCTTTCAAGTGATAACAATGGGAAATACATAGTGGTTATATTAAAATTTATATATCTATCAGCTATATCAGTGAAAAGTTTAATAATTTTTTTATAATATTGGAGAAAACGTAGCAAGAAAGGTTCAAGTTAATAAATTATTAAAATGAAGAAACATTAGTTGTAATAGCATGGTTCTCAAATCTATCACCGAAAGACGAATTATATAAAATATTAACAATTTAAAAAATAAATCTTCCTCAAGTGAAGATAATATATCCTCAAAGATATTGAAGTTTTTGAATGCCATCGTTGCTAAACCCTTACATTATTTAACTTATGTTTTCAAAAAGGTTTCTTTCCAAACATGCTATATACAAAACAGGTGATAGGACAGTAGTAAATAACTACAGACCCATCTCGGTAATCAACAATAATAAAAAAGTCATAGAAAAATCTATAAAAAGTAGAGTAGTAGAACATTTAGATTATAATAAAATTCTTTCTCGCAATATTTCTTGATTTTGCCAAGGTCTTTGTACGGTATCGCATGACATATTACTTAACCAACTCAACGAACATGGTACAAGGGGTATGGTTAATGACTTGTTAAGGAGTTATCTTTAAAATAGGGAGCAATGTGTAAAAATTGGTGAAAGTTGATGTAATTTAAAAATAATGAAATATGGATTTAGTCAACAACAACAAAGATTTATTAAAATTAAAATAGTACAACAGTTGCCTAATGAGAGCCTGCTCCGGAACAGACCATGCAACCATCGCGGTGACCCATTACAGGATCAGGCGGAACAGATCTGGTCGGCGAAAAATTAAAATGAATAACAACTAACCTTCGCACCTTTTTCAACAAGTAAGTAAAATTAGGTAATACCATTTGAACATAAAACAATAAATATTTTTAAAAACCGTTTAAAACTATACATACTTTTAATAATTGATTCACTGTAACACATTTTTAAAAATTGTGTAGTTGACGCAGATACCTTAATTTAAATGAGGCATCTTCTGCGAAATGAATGAACGCCAGGCTGCGCAGGGCTGGCATAAACTTTTGGCTTGATGACGAGTGAATTTAGAAAAACACAAATGTACAAAAAGAAGGCAAGAAAACACAACAAACAAAAAGGACACAAACAAAAAGGAAGAGGGGAACAGGAAAGATTTAAAGATATTCTAAAGGTATGAAATATTAGTAAAGGTGGATAGGGTAAGCGGAAGTTATAGTTGATGAAGCTTGGCTACATAGGTTGCCGGAAAATCGGTAACGTTTGGTATGGTAAGTTGTGTTTAATCCGAGATGGAGCATTATGCTGTCTAATTTGCGTTATGTGTCTTGTTAGCGGACTATCTCCCAGCTTGAACGAATATAAGTTTTGAGAGATGCGTTGGACGTAGTCCGCTATCAGGGTTATGTCGTTGCAGCGTGCATAGAGATTTCTGAGAGATCTGTACCTTCCAGAATTTGAAATGAAGTGCATAAATTTGTGTTCAAACACTTGAAGTTTTTTCATTGTCGCGATGTTGCACCACATCGGCGCCGCGTATGTGATGGACGGCCTGACCACCATCGTGTACAATAATTTTTTATTCTGTCGGTTAAGTCTGCTACCTCTGACCATGAGCGGATACAGACACCTAGACAGGGTGTAGGCCATCCGTATTGTCTCATTTATATGGATATTAAACGTTAGGAACTAGTCGCTGCAAACTCTTAACTGTACTTAGTGTAATTATTGCCTAAAGCCAATCAAAGAATGCACTTGAAAATGACAACTTTTCATGTTTTTCTCTTTTATCTCCATTTACTAGTTATCAAAATGATTTTGTACATACACCATCATATTCAAAATTAGATTTTTTTTAACTTTCATTGAATACACTATATGCGTACGATCTATCGTTTACGAGTTTTTATCGATTTTATCAAGAAACAAGTGTTCTCATAGCGCGCTATAAAGATGTTTAAAAAATTATATCTCTGCCAATATTGATCGAATGGCAATGAAAAAATGAAATGAATGAAATTGTTCGTAATCGAATTCTCTACAATTTTCATTTGAAACATTTTCCGATCCGAACGACCATTTTTGAGATTTTAGCGAAGAACGCGCGCGTTTCCGTTGCGTTCCAGAACTGTCAAAATTTCAAAAAACATATCTCGGCTCCAATAGGTCGTACGGAGTTATACAAAAAACGAAATTGCGCAGATTTTTATTACCTATAATTTTCGTATGTACATATTTTACAGTAAAACTGATATTTTCCGAATTTTTCGTGAAAAACTGATTTTCTTTACCTATTTCCCCTCCCCTCCGCCGGCGTTTACGGGTGGGAACTTTTGATATGTTAAAAAGTAGCACAAAATAAGCCTATTCCCAAAATTTCAGCCCGCTCTGAATTATTTCATCCAAATTTTTCCATTTCCCGGAACCTTCGCCATTTCTTAGACAATAATTAGGTAAATAAAACTACTTTATTATTCAACCTCAAAGAAACTTACACTAAACGAATCTTAAACTTTTGGCACTGAGAAAGTTGATTTTTATATAATTCATTCATATTAAAAAAGAGGCCACCAAAAATTATGAAATAAAATTTTGCTGAAGCTCGCGATTAATTGAACCTTAAGTCTCGATCGATATCGTGCTTGCTTTGCAAAATATTAGAGGATAAAAGTCAATTGATTTTAGTAATTATCTCGGTTTCTGTCTGGTCGATAGCCGAGTGGGTTAAGGCGTGAGGTGGCAATCGCGATTAATCACACCGGCATCGCGCCACCGGGTTCGAATCCTAGCTCCACTGGCACTGTCGGAGGAAATGGTTGTAGGTCTGCATGTTTTTCAATGTGTAACCCCCTTCCGCACAAGCCCTTGGCTTCTGGAATTGGGGATTGTCTAATTTCTGTGGTGTTTATTTATATTATTATTATTTATATATTCTATTACAATTTAGGTCAATTTAGAATATTACAAAAGTTGATTTAGAAATTAATGCACTTCAAAGATTCCGCATGAGGCGCATATACGTGAAGTACATACGCCTCGTGCGGACAGCCTATGCATATTCGATGCATACATAGTACATTTCCCAGGAATTTTTGGTTTTAAATAATAGATTTTTGAAATCTGTCACGACATTACTACCTACACAGGACATTCTTGTCCACTCCATTTAGAGAAGTCCACTGAGAAAATATATTGTGAAGAAGAAGAATGTTTTTTCGAGATGAAGATGAATTATAATTTTTAAATGAAACATGTATTAGAACCGCCAGGGAAACCATGTAAAAATACGCGGCTTGTTATTCTACCCCTTTAGCGGTGCAGAAACGGATACATTATATTTTGTTGGTTTATATCCTGAAAACAGTTCGCAGTACGTAAAAAATGTACAAGCCTTTTTTGTAGAAAAAATCGAAATCTACAACATTTATATTAACACAAATTGGCCTCCGACTCATAGAAAGCGATATATTTACAAGAATATATTGTACTGATCTATATTTCACAAGCAAGCAATAGTAATTGGAGTTTCAATTTACCTCTTTTCGCTAAAAAATCACAAAATTAACAATACACAAAATACAGTGATAACAAAATCACATGTAGTAATAATAATAACTAGCTCAATGGTAATAAGTTTTAATTTTTTTAAAGAAAAACTTAAATAGGTAGAGTATAAATGAAGTATAGATAAAAATATGTGGTCTTTCGTTTTCGTGAGAAATATTAAACTACGAATGAAAGTTATGTGATAACCCAAATAACATTTTTCAGTAATCACTTGTTCTTATTCAATGATTTATTTTGTGGTCCAACATTTCAAAAAAACTGTGGCATTAAGCTATATTACTAATGAATACAATTTACCTCCATATCCGTGATAACAGGAATAAACTATCCAGCTCAATCCTATGCACCAAGCGGGTCTGCTTAAAGAATAAAAAACTGATTTACTTTCGTATCCATGAAACAGTTCGACTTCTTGAAGGTATATAACTGTTGCTAGCATTCCAAGAAGAATTACCACCCAAGTTACCAAATTAGCAATCTACAAATATATTTTTACACTTTTGTTTGAATCTACCGGCATATAAATATCTGATCTGATAATATTTCAATATGTATAATTGTATAAGCCAGAGGTTCTCGCTCCAAAAAATAAGCAGGAGAAACTTTCCGGTATTACGTACTTCATGCTACTCATTCAATAAAATAAATAAATAGTAAATAATAGTATAGTAGTAAATTATTAAATTAAAAATAAAATATAAAACCAGCACTGCTGGATTAATTATTATAAAAAAAATGTATAGTAAAATATATTCTATGATAGACCAGAAACCCACAATTTCTCATGAAAGGAAATAAATTCATTACCACTCATCAAGGTTCATAATGTGTTTCCTAAACGATTGAAAATGATGTCCTATGACTTGCGGCATACTACGTCTTCAATCGAAAAACGCAAAATAGAATCTGATTGCAATAAGCCATCAATAGGGAAATTCATCCTAAAGGTAGGACTTTAGTGCAGAGCGGTGTGTATCTCCAGACGTAGACCAGTTTCAAGCTTGTTAGTTCTCATCAGGATGACATATGCGAATACGCAACTACTAATGACAGTAACAGAAGTTGTTAAATGCGTTTTTATTCATGAGTTGCTCTCGTGTATTAGGGTACTATCTTCGGCAGTCCTGTATTACAGTTCGTTTCCACTATCTTCCTGTTGGTTGCGCAAATTATTTATTTATTGATTACAGACAGAGGGTTTTAGTTTGTATATGTTAGTATACACATAGTGTTTTTTAGCTCCTTTAATGTTATCCACCTCTTAAAATGGTTATTTATAAGGTCGAGTCTTTCAGTTTCTCTTTTATCATTTCAGCGGTGTTCGACTATTTTCTGATGTTAAGTTTTGTAGTGTGATGACTTTTTCAAAATAGATTGTTTCTTGCTTTGCGTATATTTTTATTTAGCTAGATAGTTTATATATTTTTTTAATAGACTTTTGTGCAAGTGCATCTTTTATAACTGCAGGTTACTACTAACATCATTTTGTTGGTTTTTGGATACAACAACCCTACACTGTTCCTCTAGTCTAACAAATTATAGACGAGAGCTTGTCCACCTTTTCGCGACTTATTGCAATCAAAGTTGATGAAAGACTACGTTATGTCAATAATACACAACGTGACAAATTTGTTTTGGAGACACTCCATAAAATCTTTATTCAATATGTGACATATACCATTTTTTCTTTACATTGTAGAACATATTCAACCGCATTTTTGAAGCAAAAAGCATCAAATTCCTACAAAGTCCAAGACCTACTACGTCAGTTTTAAGAGTAAAATTTTAATAAGTTAGGCTTGGCATGACTACTAACACTAGATACTGCAATAACTTTCTTATACCTTAACCTGACCTTAACTTAATAGTCTTGACAATAAACTGTTTCCGTTTTTTTCTCATGGATAACTTAACTTTTAGAATAATGAAAATGATATATTGTACATTTTAATGTCTACAAGAACGTTATTACATGAAAATTTCCGTCAATATTTAATACAGGCCCGTTTTGAGAACTGTGACGCCAACGCACACCATGTGACCTGGGGCAGTGAAGACAATAATGCAAGAGGTAAGTCGCTTTATGATTATATTACCGGTAATAACCTTAGCGGAAGCAATAGGGGCTGTATACTGACATTTATTAACACTAGAAGTCAAACTATAATAGGTATTACACTAACAACGTGGCGTATATCCAGCCTAATCCAGAATTGGCATGTGTCTGATTGTGTAACACTATCAGACCACCAATGGATAAACTTTGAAATTAATCTCATCAAGGCATCCAAAAAACCATTCCAAGATCTCCGGAGGACTGATAGAGACAAATATCGATGTCAACTCAGGGAGAACTTGGAAGGGGTTAATAAGAGGATGCCCAGAGCGAGTGGCGAAATAGAGCAATATGTCAAAAACTTGCAAACAACCACGAGACGAGCTTTTGAAACATCTTGCCCCTTGAGGTCCTCGCAACAGTCCAATGAGGCCACCAAAGTGGTCTCAAGGGCTGACTGACCTCAAAAAGGAAGCCAAGACTTCATTCAACAAAGCAAAAATGACAAGACAGGAATCCAATTGGGAATCATATAAAACCAATCTGAAAGAGTTTAAGAAACTAATCAGATAGAGACAAAGAGATGCGTGGAGAACTACTGTGAGGAGATCGAAGATTACTCACAGACTGCTAGGTTATGCAAAATCCTCGCCAAAGACAAGAACCATGACTTCTGCTTATTAAAAATGAGTGATGGTACAAGAACCAGCGATTTTCGTGAAAGCCTAGAGTTGCTCATGGAAACTCACTTCCCGGGATCTGTGATAACCGACGGAAGGAGTGACCAAACGAAGTCGACATCCAACCCTCGGATTTGGATTGGCAAATGGCCAACCAAATAGAATAAGATGGGCATTACAGAGCTTCCCCCTTTTCAGTCGCCAGGCATTGACGGTATCTATCCCGCCCTACTGCAATGGAGACTGGATAAATTACTGCCGCACCTGGTTGGAGTATTTAGGGCGTGCTTAGCACACCTTTATATTCCAGAGACATTGAGAGAAGTGAATGTTGTGTTCATCCCAAAGACAGGGCAGATGGACTATACCACCCCCAAAGCCTATAGACTTATTAGCTTAACCTCGTTCCTAATCAAGATGATGGAGGAGCTATGTGAACGATACATAAGGGATGTTGTAGTGAAAGACAACCCTTTACATCCTAATCAGCACGCATACACCCTGAAAAGATCCACAGACACCGCCCTCCATGCAGTCACGAGTCGGATTGAGAGATCTTTGGATAATAAAGAGTCCTAGGTGTCTTCATAGACATCGAAGGGCGGTTGACAGGACCACCTTTCAAAAATTACAGCATCCCTAGTGGAGAAGAATGTGCCTACGATCATGGGAAGCTGGATATCCACCATGATCTCGAAGAGAGCTGTACAAATCAGTGTGGAAGATGCTTCTGTATGACGAATGGTCGCGAGAGGCTGTTCGTAGGGCGGTGTAATATCTCCACTGCTATGGAACCCCGTTCTTGATAGCCTCTTGTGCCGCCTCAATTCAGAAGGATTCCACAAAATTGCCTACGCAGATGATTTCACAATCATGCTTAGCGGAAAATTCGAAGGAGTCCTTTGTGAAAAAATGCAGGGCGACCTAAGAATAATCGAAAAATTTTGCAAAGGACACTCCCTGTCTGTGAATCCCAGGAAGACTGAGATGGTTCTGTTCACAAGGAAAAGGAAACTAGGAGCACTGAAGGTGCCTGCCCTCCTGGATACTACACTAAGATTCGCATTAGAAGTGAAATACCTTGGGGTAACCTTCGATGCCCAGCTAACATGGAAGATAGAAGACTAAAGAAGGCTTACATCTCTTATGAGCAATGCCGCAGGACCGTGGGGAAAACCTGGGAAATGAAACGCAAAGTGGTCATGTGGATATACACTGCCGTCATGAGACCAATGATAACCTATGGAGCTATGGTTTGGTGACCTAAGAACAAACAGACTACAGCTAAGGTCAAGCTCAGCCAAGTGCAGAGAGTTGCCCGCCTAAGCAGGAGCTATGCGAACGACGCCAACGAGAGCTATGGAGGTAATGCTGTGTCTGCCACCACTAGATATATATCTAGGAGAAGTGTCTCTGACAACAATGGTACGCCTCAAATCCGTTGACATAGAACCAAATGTAGGCTGTGGAGAGGCCAGAAGTCGCCTGTGAAATGAGGCTGTCAAGAAGACGCTTCTTTTACAGGTGTGCACATATGGCATTTCTCACCGGCTTGTCTTTGACAGACCATACATAATACAGACGAATAGTGAGAACGAGACTACTGGCGAAGGTGTGATCAACATCTTCACAAATGGATTACAAGTGGATCAAAAAAGGATGGGACAGGATGTGGAATATACATACTATAGAAGTCTGCAAATCCAATATAAATGGTCTATGGACGGTAGAGCCAGCGTAGTACAGATGGAACTAGCGGGCATAATCATAGTCGCAAAAGAAATTGTCCGTAGACAAACTGCGGACAAAATAATTAGGATCTACACACAGATTGCAGACAATCATTACTAGCCCTGAGAAGTCACAAAATTACTACAGGAGGGAATATCACCAAGCACTCGTTGGTGCCTCCAGCAGGAATACCATACTGGTATGCTGGGTGAAAGGACATGCACAGTGTACTGGCAACAAAGTAGCCGACAGACTGGCCGAGAAGGCAGCAGGCCTAAGCATCTTTGGACCGGGCCCGGCTAGTCTGTTACTTATCACGGCGATATTACAAATAATTAAAGAGAACACCCGCAATGAATTCAAGAAGCTGTGAGCTGAAACAAACAGCTGTCAGCTTGCTAGGGAATTACTAAAATACTCCGACAAGAGTAAAGCAATGGACTACCTGGCAATGTCCATAAGAAACCTACATTTTATAACGGGAATCCAGACTGGACACTGTCCGCTAAGAAAAGTCTCCATAATATAAGATTAAGCGAAATACCTCTCTGTAGAGATTATAAACAAGAAGATGAGACGGTTCAACATGTACTTTGTGACTGTTTTGCCGTCTCGTCAATTAGAAAATCCATCTTGGGAGAACGCTGACCTACTTTGGCAGATGTAAGAGAGATGCCCCTAGGCAGCATCACCACCTATTTCGCAACATTAGGTTGATTGGAGGCCTAGGCGAGGATCTATCTACAGGGAGGATGTACAAGAGGCCGAATGAGGCCTAAGTGCTGTGGCTCAATAATTATTATTGACCACCCTCCCAACCAATTCCAGATTCCAGAGAGGTAAATTCGGACTCCTCTTGTCCATAATTTGAGAGGCTCCAGGAACAGTGCAGAGTTGTTGTGTATTCGCCTATGTCTTACTGATGAGAGTCAACAAACTCGAAATTAATCTGCAGCTCTCGCTACACACTGATTTGCACTGGAGTTCTTTGTTTAGGATTAATCTGCCTGCTGGAGGCTTATTACAATCAGATTTTATTTACGTTTTGTCGATTGAAAATGTGATATGTCGTAAGTGATAGGACATTATTTTTAATCATTTTGGAAACGCACACTGTGCCCCTAGATGGGTGGCAATAAATTCATTTCATTTCTTAGGAAATAGTGAGTTTTCAGTTTCTCCTAGAAAATATTTTACTATTAATTTGTTACCATTTCTAGAGCTTTAGAAAATTTAAAAAATGACGGAAAGGTACAAAATAACATTTCAAAGTCTCATTTATTTCATTATCGAGATTCGAATTGATATTCAAGATCATTAGTATAGAAAACAAGTTAGACAACACTACATCATATATGATGTGACGTCACCCCCGCGTCAGTTAAAACAGACCTGTTAAGAAAACAACTTATTAAAAAAATTTACCTGTGCTTTTCAACCGACGTCACATCTTTTGACCCCACACTAATAACTTTGAAAATCAGATCGAGCCTCCATAAGAAAATACATATGATTTTGAGCTGAGAGCTACACACTGCACAGCTTATCTACTTACATAGATACTCAAAGTTCCCCCGTTTGGTTCTAATACAAAATTTGCTCTGGCGCGTGGGTTACTCGGTATTGCCACGTTTCAGTTTCTTTCAATTATTTATTTTTTTATTATACTTACTGGCACATGCTGTTTCCGTATCATATATAGGAACGGTTTGTCTATCTTAACTCTCATAAATACAGCCAACGTCACACCAGCGAAATAATTAATAAATCTTGAATGAGTGTCGTAATCGCTAAAAATAAAAAATTAATGCTATATTAGGTATTTATGTTGCACGAATAAGAAAATTTAGTTGGGCATATGCTACATTCAAAAAAAATAATAATAAAAATTCAAGTCCGAAATAAATTTCAAAAATAATTCTTGTAGAGTTATAATATTGTGATGGTGACAAAACCTTTCGTAAGAATGTTTCAAAGAAAATTGGTACATTAAAAAATTATGTATCGATTATTTACTTGCAAAAAGAAAAAAATCATCAAATATGATCCTTTAACAGCAAAAAATTCGTCTTCACGGGTTTACTGAACGGAGACCAGTAAAAATTGATACAACGTTTTACTTAGGGCTCCAGCACTATCTCTTGTCGAACATAGACGAACCAGGGTTGAGCTATAGGTACCCTCAAGGCAATTTTTTGTAGAGGAGCCCTGGAATGAACCGATAGTTCTGTGGTTGCACTCTTTCTAGAATTTCGTTTATTACAGGGAATGGGACCACCCTGCGCTAAATACACTTTTATGTCACAGAAGGGGACCCTGATAGCACCTACTTTATTCCTCTTGGGTTTCAGGGAAGATGGATTTTGTTGCTGTATTGACGCTTGTGTCAGAGAATGTATCTTGATATTTTCGTTTCAAAAAAAATTTCCCCATAGCTGCATAAGCGTAGAGAAGGTGTCTCTAAAGAAGTCTGGTTTAATTAGTTCAATGTTGGAGTTAGCTTTTGGTAATTAAATAAAAGTCAGACCCTAATCACGCAACTCGGTATATTATGTTGCTTTACTACATTGCAATTAAAAAACTGTGAGAGATTGGCAGTAGGCTAACATAATATACATAAAACTCTTTCTTTAGTGAACTCCTTGCCTGTCTCTGTCTGGAAAAATTCATTGCTTTAATCGCCTCTTGGTTATCGAAGAAAATGGCAATCGACTGATTAACAGTGAATAGTTATTATCTCCTTCGCACAACAGTATATATCAGTCACATCGGTCTGAAATACAAGTGCATACTTTCCTAGACTTGGAATATTGGCCTTTGCTCTTGCCCCATATATCCCGGCTCTGATCCCCTGTTCTGTCTTGAAGCCGTCCGCGTATTAAACTATTTGTGTAGATATTGGAGAAGCATTTTTCTCCATGTGAATTGATAGAATGGGATCTGCTTTCATCTCTGATAACTTATGTGCCGTTTTTCGTGTTGCTGAATAATCGGAGCTGGGCTTTTTATTAGCCTGTGCACTGACCAAGCTTCTCCTTATATAAATATGAGTAGTCTGTTTTGTCTTTGTATGCCACTTAATATCCTTATTGCTCCAGATTGCGGTGTCTTAGTTCAGCGTACCACTGATCCATAGGTTATCACGGGTATTATTATCATAGTGTATAACAATGGGGTTTAACTCTCAGTTTTTTCCACACATTTGATTGCATCTTCTCCAGGTCAATTGTTGCATCTTGTATAGTTTTTTGGATGTGAGGATAACATGTTAATTTTTTTCAAAAACGACTCCTAAATATTTCGCCTTAAGTACAAATGGATTTCCAGTCTATTGAATATTATTAGGTTTTTCATTGCTCCTTTTTGTTTGAAAGTGTCGACTGTGGTTGTATGGGAATTTATATATCGTTTTTCTTTACTATATCATATCATCTGTCGGCAATATTTGCGAACGCTTCGATGTTCGTTATGGTAAAAAAAATAGATAGTTAATTAATCATTCGGCTATAATTATCTTTTCTATTGTTCATAATAAAAAAGTACTTTAATTAATTTTCCTAATTTTTAAAAGTAAAAAATGTTGTTTTCTATTCTCTGTCTCATCTAACATGAACCTTGAAAAAATCCCGGTGTTGTCAAACAGTTAGTAAGGCTGTAGGTTTACCATGAGCTGCCTGTTGAGATAACTCCAAGGTCGTTAATCCGTATGATGATGGGATAACGCAAGGCAAATTATGTTAGTAGCCGATAACCGCAGTTTGGAGTGTAGCAAAAAGTACTAGTATTCAGTGTCTAAAATTACTGTTAAAAGTACTATATAAATATGCATTTGTATTTCGGCTAATCGGTATTTCACAGTTTTACAAGGGGGACAAATTAAGGCTTATTTAAAAGCTGCAGATGATTTTTTTTTACGTATATTGATTTAATGTAACGTTTCACAGTTACAAAAAACTCTCATTGAACTCAAATAGTGCCTCATGTTTACAGGAAGTTGTAATTATATCATTCATGTAAAGCAATGTTAATAAATAATTAAAAACCTCTTTTGTTGCCTATTATAAAATAGGAATAGAAATCACGCTATCTAATTCAAAATTCTGTCTTTAAGTTCCATAGTACGGTGAATGTATTTTTCTCATGGGGCGAGCGTAGGTGCGTCTTTACTATGTACATACTTCGGCATGCGATGTAAAGCAACGACAGGCGCAGTTAGTACTTGGATGGGTGACCATTCCAACGGAAACCGCGTTCTCGCCTCACACATCTTCCAGCGGCTTGTATATCAGTGTATGCGCGGAAGCTATACAACCTTAGGCGAAGGTTGTATAGGAGATATACCATTCTTCGGAGGGGATGTAAAGCCGTCGGTCCTTTGTCTATTAAATGCTAGGCAAGTAAAAGATCCCTACTCTTCTTAAGGGAAAAGGTTTGGCAAAAATTCCTGGTTGGGGGTAGCTCGTCTACAGGCGTCGGTGTTAGGCCTCAGTAGCGGAAATAGGCCGACGTTAAATAAATGTATAAAAAAAAAAATTTCTCATTGAATTAGAAGTATGTGACGATATTTGCACAATATATATTTCCTCAATAATAAGTGGATGAAATTCGTTTTTCCTCCCTGCACGTGAAATTATACATTATACTTACTTATCGTAATCTCGAATTGAGAGTTTAAGAACCATAGGTAGAAAAGTGCAAAATACATTAAGAAGTAACAATCCTATCATGGACACCTTGAATCCATTAGATTGCTCTAAAACCAAAGATACTGGAATCATGACTAATGGTGATATTAGATACATTTGCATATCGGCTGACAGGTACCACGTGTGGGACAGACACTAAAATAAAAACAATGAAATTGTGTTAAGTAATAAAAACAATATAAAGGAATATTAATAATTAAGAGTTTTCGAACGATAAGGAAGAATACGTAGATATTGGCTTGATACACCATAATCTTGTTGAAATCTTAACCAATGTTGTCTTCCAATATGGTATTAAAATTGTTTTTCCTCAAAACCTCAGAAAACATGACTTTTCTTAACTCATTTCATGATATTAAAGTTTGACATTTTAGACGACTGTGCATTACCATTTGCAGGTACGACTGATTGCTTATAAATAATAACAATATATTAAATAATACGAAACTTATATGCTTTAATTGTTATTAAATAATTCACCATTATTTAACTATTGAACATTATATTTTATTTTTATATTTTAGTTGTTTTTATTGGTTTTTTTCTCATTGCACCACGTCAGGAATCTTCTAAATGCAGCTTCATAAACACTATCCGATTTTGTAAGTAATAAATTATTCATGGTATCTGGGGCAATTTCTGCAACCTCAGGGACTGTACAATAAAAACCTGAGTCTGTCATTTTAATTTAAAATAAGTGTGGTTGAAAAGAATAATATCAAATAGTATATTGTTTTATTAGGAGTAAAAGCGATACTTTTGTGACGAGTCTGTAGGTGTGCCGGATGAACGAGTCGTGTAATTACAGATGAGTCACAAAAGTGGCTTTTACTTCGAATAAGACATGTTATTTTTTCTTCAAATGTCAATTCCCAGGTAGAACACTAATATTGAATCAATATTGGTTTAATATTACAAAAACGTTGGCTCAATGTAAAAAACGCAACATTGAACCAATAAAAAATGTGAACATTTTTGTATATAGGCTCAATATTGGTTAAGCAATATTCAACAAATATTAACAAATCATATCATATAATATTTTATTCCAATGTAAATTATTATTTGAAATCATTATATTGGCCCAATATTTAATGAAAATTTAGTCTAATGCCCAAGGATGGTAAAGCTATTTCTTGTAATTTACATAAAGTACAATTATTGAATAATGATTATTATTTTAAAAACCTAATTAACAAAATCTAGAAGTGATTGTAGTAAAACCCCCATCTGAAATATTTAACCCGTGTATGGTAGGTAAAACTACATCATCTGCAAATTATTAAAGACATCTTGGGCCTTTGTTAGTACAGATTAGGTGAGCATCGCCACAGTGAATTTCTCTTTGTCATTATTGAACCACATTGCCTGGAGACCCTAAGTCAGAAATTGTACATTTGTACAAGCATATTGCAAGGAGAGCCATCTATTGCAACTTATTGCAATCAGCTTAGGTGCAGCATGACTATCCAATGTCGATATAAATAGGTTAAATAATATTATTTAAAAGAGAGTTTAACAATATAACCTCAATATGAACATCCCAATATTTGAAAATTAATATTTGTCGTTATCAGTCGATGTTTGTTGTGTAATATTATTAAAAAGTTCAATAGTAACATAATAACATATACACTCTCCAATATTGGAAAAACAATATTCATTGGTATTAGAAAATATTGCCTAAACAATATAATTTCACAGATTAGTCATTACCTGTGGTGTATTAGATAGTTGACAAATATGAGTTTTCCAATATTTTAGAATCAATATTTATCTTTATCAATCGATATATTTTGTACAATATTATCAAAAAATGTAATAACAATATAACGCGAATGTAGACTTTTCAATGTTGTAAAATTAATATTAATAGATATTTATCAATATTGTCTGCGTATATCTGGATTGGAATGTGTTAAAACAATATACTGCCAACATAGGCATTCCGATATTTTAATACTAGTGTTTATTAATATTAGTTCAATATTTTTGTTACAATTTTAATGTATCTATATTGATCCAATATTGAACCATGGCCCAGCCAATATTATGTTCTACCTGGGTTAGCTATAAAAAATAAAAATAAGAAATTTAGCTCCTCGTTGCCATTAGCAACGGAAGTAAAAAAATCCGCTCGAGTGGAAGAAAGAGTACTTTTGTTTCCGTTGCTAATGGCAACGCACAGCCAAGCCGTCTGAAATATCAAACTGTAATGTTATGAATTGAGTAAGAAATGTTATGATTTTCTGAAATTTGAAGAAAAAGAATATTTATTAAAGTACTTACAAATCGTGAGGACGCTCCCAGAAAAATTTATACTGACACTTGTCAAATCGAGCAACGTGTACTTTGTATTTTGATTAATACGCCTGCCACGCGATATTAACACAATGCGTTTTTGATGGTGAAATTTGAAATTTTTTATCTTCATTTTTTTATAGCTAATCGATGTTTGAAGCAAAAATAGTATGTTTTATTCGAAGCAAAAGTCACTTGTGCAATTACAGACCACAGTTCTACAGACTCGTCACAATAGTATCACTGTTACTCCTAATAAAACAATATACTATATATAATTGTAAGTCATAGAAAGAAAGTCATTTAGTAAAGAGTGGTTTCACTAATATTAATTTATTCTCTTATAATACAGTATCTAGAAGATTTTTCTTCTAAAAATAGGTTGTTGGTCGGATTTAATTTCTTTTAATAAATTGGTAGTAAATGGTTCTTAGAAACTTTACTACCCTATTGGGGGTTTTAAGGGATGAATTCTAAATAAATTGTTTTGGTCTAATTTTCCAGTTATTTACAAAACATACTTTAAAACGCTTTTTGATTTAGCAAAAAAATTTGACGTTGATAAAAATTGGAAACCAAGGGAATTAAGTATTGAAGCATATTTCAACATTTTAAGCAATTGTTTCTAATAACGTTTTGCTTCAAAATAAGGATAATTTTCTCCTTGGAGACTTTTACATTTTTGATGCGGCATATATTCTGCATGACTTTTGACCATCTTAATTTGTTTTGAAAAATATGCTTATTATGAGAAAAGACTTATTTTTGAAAAGTCAAAAATAAGGATGCTTCAATTTGTATATATCTGTTAATATAAAAATATCAAAACCTCTCTTTACTCACCATGTCACCGAAATCAACATAGTAATTCTGTATATATAAGAAAAACGACCACCACTGATCTCTGCATTTTTTATTCAGGCTATCCGTTTCAGATGTCCATAAGGGTCCGGATCCCAAATATCGATAAAACGATATCGTCACCAGATATACCATAAGAATTGCCGGCGTAAGCCTAAAATTGCAAGAAGCGAAAATTAATTAATTTCATATAAATTATTCAAGAAAGTTAATGATGATAATAATTGAAGATCATATTGCTTTGAAGAATTGAGAATTGAACTTTCAGAAGGTGCCAACATATAGCATAATAGTACTTTCGTACTCGTTAAGAGGAATTTGTCTCCAACATCAAAGCCGTCAGATAAAATCGAAAAGGCTGATATTTTTGACGACCGTACAAATTCACCATATAAATAAATTTGCACTACAATACAGATCGTTAATTTCAAGAGCTAATTGTGATAATAATTAATATAACAGTTAAGTCTGATTTTTCACAAAAATTATTCTGTCGAGAAAGTCGAGAGTTAGTACAGTCATTCGTTTTTGTAATAGTAATCATATAACAATAATATCCCACGTTGGCTTACCTATGACGTTATGTAGTCCAAGCAAAACCCATATTGCCGACTAGAATTTTTTAAATATCTTCCCACTTTGGTTAAATATGGTACAAAGTTAACATCACTGCAAGTTATGTGCATACATATTGAATTGAATCTATATTGTGACGTCATTGATTAATTGATCAATGTAAGGTAGACATTGCTGCCACTCTCGGAAAATACACCACCCGTTACGTCCACACTGGGTTGGACTGAGGTCATTCTCATTAACAGAATGAGAGGCGCATAGTACAGGAAGATGGTACGGGAATTGTAGCTGTTTGTAAAAGTGCAGTGCAAAGTTGTGCAGTGTATCGTGATATGGAGTATTCATGCTCCTATTTGTGTTTTTGCATCTAGAGTTTTTCTATTAAGTCTTCCTTCATTTCTTCTTCTGACACCATGTATATCATCAGTGTTTCATTAGAGTATTCCTACATTTTACTTGCTGTTTGTTCCTGGTGTGCTTGGTCTTTTCCTGATCTGCTTAGGATCCTGTGGCGTACGCACCTACGGTCAAACCTTGCGCCTCCCTGGCGAATAATTTATCAAATCACATACCGATACTCTGTAAATTACAAATTTATCGATTATTTACGTTTTAGATCCCCTAGACCTAATTTCACTCACAAAACTTTCGTCAGTACTGACATCACATCATGTAAATATATTTTTATACGTCAGGACAGACTGAAACCATCTTTCGTCCCTTTGTACGAAGGACCCATTTGCCTAGTTTCGCGACAAAACCGACAAAATTATTACGATTATTAAACGTGGGAAGCACTTCTTCACTGTCAGTCTTGAGAGAGTTAAGCCTGAGTACTTGCTAGGTACTATTATTGATCTTCCTATCAAACCCAATTTCAAAAAAATTCGTTTTCACATTGATTCCTTGGCAGATTGATTTTTTCTTTTGCAGGGGAAGTATATGTGGCGTACGCATCTAGCCATGCTAGCCACTTAATGGCCTACCAAAGATATATTTTGTTGGTGGAAACCTAGGAAAATTAGAAAACAAAAAAAAAGTAGATGCAATAACAAATATCTCCAATTATTCCATTTTTAATTTTCTTATGAAATAGATGAAATAAAACTATTATTTTCTATATTATGTCTATTTACTTTTGTGGTTTAGCAACTACAGATCCATTCAATTGTTACTGTTCGTATGTAGTATATCCTCCTTATTTCTAGTTTGTTGCAATTCAGTATTAGAGCTTGCTTCAGCAGATGTGTTTTCCGCTGGTCCGTAGTTCTTCATTGCATACATTTGTATCCTTCTTAAATTCATTTTCATTCACGTTTGTTGCCGTCCCTCTAGTCCCATTGTTTTTGTAATTGTTAAGTAAATTGCATTGAGGAAGTTAAATACTCTTGGCCTGTATCACGTTATTTATATTTAGTCTTGTATTCGACATCTGGCGAAGTTACTGTGTAATGTAACAACTGTTATGCAAACAATAATTTTGTGAAAACAATTGCAAATAAACGTAAACCCCGTTCTGTTCAATTGTGATGTGGATATTTATTAGGTAAAGATCAAATTAAATGAAACTTTACACATTAATATCACAATTTGAATTAGCTTGTAGAGCAAATTAATTTATTAGACAGCTAGCTATACGTACCTTATATAACGATGTAAATACATATGCGGTATAGAAAAAATTTGTTCCTTTAATGGTCTTGCTTTTTGTTTCAAATATAGGAAAGCTAATAAAAATCCAGAAATGTAAAAGAATGTATC
Organism: Leptura quadrifasciata; assembly: GCA_963675555.1. Taxonomy (NCBI): domain Eukaryota; kingdom Metazoa; phylum Arthropoda; class Insecta; order Coleoptera; family Cerambycidae; genus Leptura; species Leptura quadrifasciata. The sequence continues at coordinate 89,397,500 of OY776678.1, read as the reverse complement.
CACTGCAAAATGTGCCGCTGCAATATATCCAGATCTCCTTGAATTCATCCACTAAAAAGTATAAGGTCATTAGGTCGTTATGTTTGACAGTGACGTAGGTCCATAAACATTAAAACACTTTACGATGCATTAGGGCCGCCGCATATTGAACCCAGTCCAGTACAGCGCAATCCCCGCCTACGCGTGGGTAAATTCTGTAATACATAGAAAAACAAACCTCACATGCGTGGTGGACGTCGCCGTGGGCTGGGTTCAATATGCGCCACTTCTTGTTTTATTATGTATCACAGAATTCACCCACGCATGGACGTAGGCTGTGCTGTGCTAGGCTGGGTTCATTATATGGCGGACCTTACAGTGGGTTAGAAATCGCAATCGCCTAAACCGCAGAGGGCAAACTTTTAAATCAATATTATTACTTGTGAACCCCTAAACAACATGAATGAAACTTTTTCAAACCGATAATAAATCCCATGCCTTGCTATGGATCCATTGTCTGACGGCAGAAAATGAGGCAAAAAATAATATATTTTTTTAAAACTTGCTTTTCTGTAAAAAGTCGTACTAAAAAGTAAAAACTAATAACGTACGACTGCAAGAAAAGCAATGGTGTTCGCACTTTGTATGATTGTATGAAATGGTGGAATCGTTGTACACATATTGCCTTCAACACTAAAGATTGTAAAAAAAGCAAAGAAACACCAGCTAAATGTGCGTTTTGCGGAGGAAATCACCCAGCCAACTATAAAGGATGCGAGCATTATAACAAGTTAATAAGAGGAAACAACACAGCTAGAAATAATATACATTATACATCAACAGCACCAGTTAACACCAACACTTATCAATTCAACGTACAATCTCCTGCCACACCACATCAAAGAACAAGAAGCTATGCAGACGCAACAAAAGGTATATCAAATCAAATTGATGACTCAGCCACTTTACTATCAAAATTCCTAGAAGAATTCTAAGGCCTATTTAAACAACTACTACAACAAAACAGCATGGTTTAAACATGCTTACCATGTTAATGAACAAACTGAGCTAATGGCTAAGTTTATACGAATTGCTCAATGGAATGCAAATGGATTGCAAAACCTTAAAGAAGGAATAAAACTATTTCTTATTCAAAATTTTATTGATATACTACTAATTAGCGAAACGCATTTTACCGACAGAAACTATTTTAATGTACCAAAATACAAACTATATCAAACAAACCATCCCGACGGTACTGCTCACGGAGGGACAGCCATTCTTATAAGGGAAAACATAGAGCATTATGAGTTGCCTAAGTACGAAGAAGACCATATCCAAGCTACATCGATAAAAGTAAACGGGTCTCCACACGAAACGCCCATATCAGCTGTTTATTGTCCACCTCGACACAATATAAAGCGAGAACAAATTTGATAAATTCTTCGATACGTTGGGACCAACATTCATCGCTCGCGGAGATTACAACAGCAAAAATACACTATGGGGTTCTCGATTGATAACAATAAATGGAAGAAAGCTAGCACATGTTATCCAAGAAAACAATCTGTCATTTGTGTCAACTGAGACACCAACATACTGGCCTACGGATAATAATGAGATCCCGGATCTGCTAGATTTCTTTGTCACCAAAGGTATGTCCTCAACATATACAGACATAACAGCTAGTTACCATCTAACATCTGACCACTCTCCAATAATAACCACAATGAGCACATCTATAATAATGAAAAAACCAACACCTCGTCTACACAATTCAAAAACAGATTGGGACAGATTCAGATTAATAATTTAAAGTCATGTAAATCTATCAATCAGACTCCAGGAACAAGCAGATGTAGAAATCGAAACCAACAATTACATCAAATTATTTCAGGTCGCCGCCAAAGAAGCTACTCCAAATAGTAACACTCCAACACCAAATAATCAAATATCAGTTGAAATCAAAAAAACTAATTGCCAGAAAAAGAAAAGCAAGGTCAACATGGCAACGAACTCACACACCGGACGATAGAAGAAAATACACGCAAAGAAGTAACGAACTAAAATACAAACTCAACGAAATGAGAAACAGGTCCTTCCAAATATACGTATCAAACCTCACTAGACAAGACAATTCAATCTGGAAACCTATAAAGAATGCTAAAAAGCCAAAACCACATCTCCTCCAATCCGTAAATATTGTACCCTCCCTGGACCTTGGGCAAAAAGTGATAAACAAAAAGCTGATCTATTTGCAGAATATTTATCAAAAGTTTTCACCCCACATGATGACGATGAAGATTTAGAAATAGAAGAACAAGTAAATGCAGTCGCCCATGTGCAACAACGCATTAAAGCAATCTATTTAAGTGAAATCAAAGAAGAAATTAAGATACTCAATCCAAAAAAATCATCAGGACTCGATCTTATTACCGCTAAAATGCTTAAAGAACTACCAGTAGAAGGTTTAAGACTACTTATGTATTTATACAATCCAATAATAAGATTGGAGTATTGGCCCAAAGCACTAGAGATTGCACAAATAATTATGATCCCTAATGTTGCATCCCATCGTCCAATAAAGCTTGCTGTCAACACTATCAAAGTTGCTTGAGAAAATAATCCTTAAACTTAACAGGGATTTGATGCACAGCACTGGATGCCAGATCATCAATTAGCCACACTCCACGATTCAACAATGCCATAGAATTGTAGGCGTAATAAACAAATCCATGGAGAATCGTCAATACTGCATCGCTACATTCCTAGATGTCAGCCAGGCTTTCGACAAATTCTGGCACCCAGGTCTGCTATTTAAGATCAAAAGGAACCTCCTCAATAAATACCTTCTGAAATCGTACCCAACCAACGAGAATTCCTAGCCAAAGTTAATGGAGAAACTTCCAACCGTTTTCCTATCCTTTCTGGAGTGTTTCAAGGAAGTATACTTGGCCCACTCTTGTGTATATTATATACATCTGACTTACCAACATCAGAAGATATAACCACGGTACATTCGCAGACAACACAGCGTTGATATCAACAAATACAGACCCAATTACTGCATCACACAATCTTCAAGAACACTTAAGAACACTTGAAACCTGGTTAAAAAAGTGGAAGATAAATGTAAATGAATCAAAATCAACACACATAACTTTTACTCTTAGAAAAGAACGCTGCCCTACAGTCACTCTTATTCAAGAGACGATACCACAAGAAGACATAGTAAAATACCTTGGACTCCATCTAGATAGTAAACTTAATTGGAAAAAACATATAACCAAAAAGAGAAAACAAGTTGATCTAAAAGTGAAAGAAATATATTCTTCTTATCGGGCGTAAATCAAAACTATCCATAGAAAATAAATTGCTATTATATAAAACTATTATTAAACCCATTTGGACCTATGGAATAGAACTTTGGAGCTGTGCGGCTAAGTCTCACATTGCCATTATGCAATGAGCCCAATCAAAAATCCTCCGTATTATAACAGATGCGCCATGGTATGTATCTAACCATACATTACATACAGACTTGAAAATTCTCTACATAAGGGAAGTCATCTAGGACAAAATTCACAAGCATCACAATAAACTAGAAATTCACACCAACCCACTACTGGAGACGCTACTACAACCGTTGATACATAACAGAAGACTGAAGAGATGCTGGCCATCAAACTTAAATGGACACTGAGGTGGCTTCGTTGGATTTTCGCCTCTTCACGCCATCAGTGCAAGCAACCACAAACACTTGCACAAGAAAACACATTAGCTAAAAGATGTATCTGATTGCTAATAAATAAACAGAAAAAAAAATGCCTTCAATCAGGCGTACATAAAGATGATAAATATACTTATGTCCAAATTGCGCACACGTTGATTTTCTTGCTGTCATACATTACTATTTTTTACTTTTTAGTACGACTTTTTCCAGAAAAGCAAGTTAAAAACAAATTATTTTTTTATTTCATAATTGTTAGTGACTTTTAAGAACCATTTCATTTTTACTAAAAGAAGAAAAAATCGTCCTTCCTAGTAGCCCCTTAATTAACTTTTAATTAATGGAAGAAATACCGCGACATTAGTATGCCGGACTCCCGAAGACTGATCAGTCTTTTCGGTCTAACACTAGCGCATCCGCCTAAATATCGAATGTTCAATATTCACCCCCATGCCTCCTACGTGCAGATATCTGCAAAAGTAACGGTGAAATACTGTATTATCGTCCGATCATAGTAGCTCTGCAAAATTTCGTCAATTGATTATCTCAAGAAGTGTGTTAAATAAAGGATGCAAGATTTGAAGACAAACACTCAAATTTCACCCCCGCGCCCTCTACGTGCGGATATTTGCAAAAGTAACGGTGGCATATTGCCTTGTCATCCGATCTTAGTAACTGTGCAAAATTTTATTAATTGATTATGTCAGGAGCTGCGTTAAATAAAGGGTGCAAGATATAAGGACAAACATTACGAAAACTGAATAAAATACTACATTGTGAATTAAAGAAAAGCAAGTAAAAATAGTAGCATTTCAAGTGGAGCATGTTCCGAGATTGGTTTAGTGAAATATATGAGGTGGTTCAAAATTGTCTCCCGATGTTTCTGCGGCTGATAGAACATCCAAATACAATGGTAGTCTTTCATATAAATTTATTTCCGAAAGTGAACAATAACGGAGATATGCCCCTTAAAAGGAGGATAATAAATTTCACTTTTTCTGCAATATATTCCGACTACCTTAAAATATAAAATTCATATTTTAAACTTAGTCATATACCATTCAAACACTAGTTTATATGGCATAGTCAAACCTTCCCTTCTGCCTAATGGGTAGTTTTATAGTGTGACTGTCAGTATTTTCCACATAACTTTTTAATTTTTTTCGTATTTCTAAAAATTATTATGAAAAAATAGTTTTAAGATCATTAGAAATAAAAAAGGTATTCTCGAGTATTTATGTTTTAAAAACAACGTGCATTTACAACATTTCATTAATAAATTATTTTACACAATAGAAAGTATGCTTTGGACTACCTTGTATAAGATAAAATGTGTGAATCTACGAATAAATGTCGAGTGTCGTTGGTGCCAAACATCTAAGTACTGAATACTCAACGCTTATTTCGTAACCAAGTTGAAATTATCGGGTGATTAAAATTGATTTTTGCAGACCTGAATGTTTTGGTTTTTAAGGAAACTATGTGGAGTGTCAGTTTCAGAGCGTTACTTACGCTTTCTGCTTCAACTTGATTAGTAATAATCGTGGCGTAGATCATTGCAAATCCATGTCCAGCTACAATCCACATCATACTAAAAGCTTTGAGTCCGTGGAATGATTGTATCTCTTGTTTCGAGTTTTTCGAAATCCGCAACAATTTCTTTCCATTGGTAATTATGGAAAATGAAACATATAATGGATGGCGACTTTCTGAAAGCGGTATAAAATGAATGTAATATCTAGGTGAGTTAATGGCAAAAATACTTCATTTCTAATAATTTCTAATTCCGATATCTGAGTACAATATTTTTGAAACTGCTCTAAAAAATAAACTTGTTTATGGAGAAATTAACTTTTTTACCTTTAACCTGTTACAATAATAATTATAAGAAGTATCGCGAGTACACTCAATCAATCAACAACAAAAATTAAAACTACGCGCTCAGCCATTTATGATGTACTTCTCCAATATTTGCAATGAAATGAAAACGACAGTCTCATGTTATGTTGGAATAATTTTTGAGCAGGATGAAAATATTTTTAAATCAATACACAATTTATACCAATATTAGCAAGTTTTCTCTGCCATGTACTAAAGTTTCTAAAGCTCCAATCATAAATAACAATTCATTTTCTGGATGAGTTAATTATATCATAAAAATTAGTTCCAACGTTCCACACTGCTAATTTTAACATATTATTCTTGTATAAATGGTGGATCAAGTATTGAAGATTTCGGATACAGAAACAAAAGTAGATAAGAGAAATTTTTTTCCTCGACAAGTACAAAGAAAGTTGAAATGTGCTATACAACAAAAAAAATTAACACACCTAACAAAAACTGGTAACTAAAATTTCACGACGGCATTGATTTTATTAAAGTTAGGGTCTAGTATTGGTCTATATGTTTTATTCTATTTAAACCGGGTTAGGAGAAACTTCCGAAATTATCGATTTGGGGCGGATAAAAAATGAATTCATAAATATTTTAAATTTTTGTGCGCTCCCGGGTTAGCAAGAAATATTCCTACTCAATTTATTTAATAGAACACATGGTAAATTTTTTTTATATTTTCAAATGCAGAATATATTACATTATAAAATATCAATAAAGTTTTTGTTGAAAAAAACTACAATACAAGAAACTTAAAGAAATGTAACAAGTATGTTTATTACATAATAATCACTATGTTCCGTGGATTATATCCATATGCAGTGTTTTTGGGACATAAATATAACTGTTAAATCGTTTGAGAAAGACATCAAGTCGTTTATTTTATTTATGATTTACTCCATCAGCTTTTATACAAATTATCGTAAATTATTTCACAAATTATTACCATCTTGGAGGTGAGACGAGTTTATTATTAAATATACATATACGCCTTTGTCAGATAATCTAGTTCATAAGTCAATTGGTCTTTTCAAGGGTTATTTCACTTCAGTAGAGTGCGTCTGACATCATTAGTTTAAAGTCCGTAAATGAAATGTTAAGATTTCCAAAACGTATGTTTTTCTAAAGCGGGGTCCTGTCTACGAGGAAAATTAAAGTGACACATATACAAAAGAGAGACCAACCAGCGATAATGACTGAGTGAAATAAAATCCCTTTACGAATTAAGCTGCGCATTTGTCCTATGGGGTATCGTTAAGATTACTTACTTGAGGCAATTGATTCAGAGAATCCCAATTATGTATAAGTTATTTAGAAACTGTACCAGCGGTAGGTTTTTCCTTTTTAATAGATAAATAGAATACATAGAATAGAAACAATAGACGTTGAATATAAATTAGGTTCCTCTAACACAGTAGCAAATGCAAGTGCAAAAAATAATTTGCCATCCCTCTCGATTTTACATAGAAAATTTCACAGGAACAGTAATGCAGAAGTTAGGGTACTCTATTGATCGAGATCACCTTTCTGGAGCTACATAATCGACTGGTATAAGTCCGAAGTAAAGAAGAATCACTCTGTTTAAATGGTCAGCTATCTACTTCTGTGTATCTAGTAGTGGTATTTCCTGCTAAACCGGAAGTGCAAATAAGTAAACATGTCATCAATGAATTCTTTATTTTTGACCATATGTCCATGCCAAATTTATTAAAGCTTCTCATATATGTGTAAATAACAACCTTGGTCTTTTTTAAATTGAAAATAGAAGGTCTTGCAATCGCAGATACCTTTCGAAAATACTTTTTTAATTATTAGTTCCTAGAATGCTAGGTTCTGTCGTGGTACAAATTATATGCATAAAATGAGGTACATATAAATAAATAATTAAAAAAAAAAACGAATCATCACAGATGTATGTTATTGATATTCACTTTATCTAATTTATCATGTACTTACTAGATTTAGTTTCATATAAATAAAAGTCATATGCTGTGGAAAGGATCATCATTAGGAGAACTGCTGCAAATATAAATCTGAAATGTGAAATCAGATTAGTTTAAATTGTGGCAATGTTTAATCATTAGAAAAGTCATTTAATGTTTGTAGATACAATATCTTTGCATTTTCATGTATTTTGTACTATACGTTCGACACCATAAAATTACTTTAAGTAAAAACTGTTGGAGTTAGAGGAGACTGTTTGAAAACTACTTAACTGACAGAAACAAAAGTGCAAAAATAGAGGAAAGTTGCAGTAACACTCAATAGGTATACCGCAGGGTAATGTATTGGGACCTATGCTATTTCTCGTATATATGAACGAAATTGAAAACATACCAAATAATGGAACTGTACTCTTATATGCAGATGACACCGCTATTTTATTTAGGAGAAAATTGGATGGAGGTATACGAGAAAGCTGAAGCAGGTCCCCAGTTGATACAAAATTGGCTAGATTTTAGCTTATCAAGTTTAAATATCAAAAAAGCAACATTTATATCTTATTCCTCCTCAACTGCTGATCAACCTGTTCAAAATACACTATAAATTCACAAAAAATACTGCAATATCATTTGCAACTGCTCTGAAATAAAAAATGCAAAATCTACTAAATACCTAGGAGTTATTATTGATCAGTATCTGAGATGAAACGACAACAAAAACTTGTAAACTATTTCATAAATTTAATCAATTAAGATCCGTCGTAAGTAATAAATTGTTAATGGTTTTATACAACGGCTTAGTCGAATGTATATTAAAGTATATATGCAGTAGCATTGTAATTTGGAGTGCATAATGTTGCTATGTGTCTAAATACTGTAATAAAACTATTTATTTAAGAAAGACAGAATGTACTCCACTAACGAACTATATAAGAATACAAATATAATGAATAAGTCTCTATGTCTATAGCCGTTTAAATTTTATAGTTAAAAATCAACACATATCACTTTATCATCCATAATTATAAAACTAGAATGATAATTAACAAATCACTAAAAGTTCCATTTCAAAAAAAATCACACGCTCAAATCGTATTTTGCCTCTCAGAATTAGACGGATTGCAACCAAAAGAAATAAATTTAAAATAGAAAGTAAAATTTTGTGAAAACAACTACCATCTCTTCATAGCCCTATTCTAATTATTATTATATAATAAAAAACAATGGAACGTAGGCTGCCAAGTTATGATATTCTCCTTTATAATTAAATTAATTTTAATTGTTTCCAACTATAAGAAAATATTTAATAATTTATGCAAATAAAGTACATTTCAAAAATTATTTTAGAGGGCCATGCAGAACACAAAGATGTTCTCAAATTTTCATTAGGGACATATTTAGAGTGTACCACCCTTTGCATTTATTTATTTAGTAATATTATTATTAACTTTATATAATACACAATATTTCCATCTTTGTAACACTTCTTATGTGATAATGTGAATAAAGTATGATTTGATTTTGAACTAATATGAAGATAAAATGAAAATATATGCGAAGTACTGAAGAGATGTAATAAACAATAATTCTTCAATATAATGTAGATAAATAGTTTTGCTAAATTAGAAAATTAAAAAGTTTTACTTACAATGTAACAATATCTGAAGGCGTAATATCCCTTCCGGATTCAACAGTTTGGCACAAATCGTCTTGAAAAATGAACGGTAATCCTTCCGTTAAGTTATTAACTATCGCAGTGAAATCTTCGGCAGTACATGCGTCTGGCTTACACACTGATAACCTATAGGCTGACTGCAAAAGGAATATTATAATATATAATTGATTAAGATTTGGAATAATTTTTTTATGTTGAAAAATATAAATTACCAAAGAGTTAAATGTGTTAAAAACTATAGAATGAAAATAAGAAGAAAACGATTTTCTATGTCATTTATTCTCACAATACTAACAGAATAAGATATTGTGGTTGCAGTATTGAAAACTCTGTCGCCTGAGAAACTAAACTTAACATTCGTAAGAAATAGAAAGCTGAACAAGGTCATTAAACGACATGAACAAAAAAGTGCAAGTAAACTTGATAAAAAGTATGTTCAAAAATAATTTTCAATTATAGACTTTTTTATCTAGTTTACTTGCAATTTTTTTTAAAAATTTTTAGCTATTGTAGAACTCGAAATATCGAGATCCGACACATTATTGCCCCATTCTGCATAATTAAAATATTTATGAGTAATTTCCTTGTGAATGATTCAACGAGCAAAATAATTATATGCATCTTTAATCGTTCATGTATATGAGATTTGTTAAAACAATTTCGTCTGTTCCCTGTTTTAGATATTTACATTAAAGTGATTTTTTTGGCATTCAGATAGTTGCTGATGATTATTTTGAAATTCCTTGACCCAGTGAAAGATAATAATACAACAGTTTCTCGCATTTATACAAGATATTCTTCTTAAATGTGATTCTCTTGAGTCATAGTGAACATTTTCACAACACGCGGTTATCAAAATATAAATTTTCCGAGAGAACCCCAGTTTTACACATTAATAAACAAGGGATGTTAGCTCAGTGGTTAGCACGTCGAGCTTTCTCTATGAGCATACTTTGCGAAAGTGGTTCGAACCTCATGGATTGCGAAGGTTAAAATATTTAAAAACAAACATTTACTTACATAAGGATCTGACGTATCGCCAAATATATCAGGAATTATAAGTCCCGCAGTACAGTGCTTTCCTAAAATTCTACCACCTGGATACTGATGATCAACAGTTAGACATTGATCGAAATTTCCATAATCCGACCTTGAAGAATAAGCTAAACCAGGATATGGAAATTTTGATGTTGCATCCAATACTGTAATAGAAAAATATCGAAAGAAAAATATAAAAATTAATTGAAGTACTTGGAATATTCATTATCCAGTACCTATTTATTTTTTATTATTGAACAAGAAATACAGTGACTATTCTTGAAACTGGTATTAATATTTTTAATTTCGGGGTACGGAATGCTCAAGAATTAAAAAAAAATGTATCTGCCAAGAGACATTCTATTAAAAATAGTTAGAAAAACAAATTTTTTATAGTAAGCATATTGTATTTTTCGCAATGAAATTCCGATATGATTAGACCAATCCACCGTCTTGAAAAAAAAAAATAATAATAATAAATAAATATAATAAAAACATCAAAATTGATCGAATAATTCAAAATTAAATACCTTTGTGATAAGAGGGAATAGTTTTACCTAAATTAGGGAAGATAAAGCGTATTTATAAGCTAACCACATGCACTTAAACCAAATGTTGTAAGCCAAATGGAACGGTCAAAAATAGCGGACCAAGCATAATTTTGAATTTTGCAAAGAGGCCATGTGCAACAATTTTTCTTCTCTCAAGACGCTGGTTCTTTAAAGTACTTTGAGATGATAAAGTTAAATCTTTTACAGTTTCAAAAAATTTATTTTTATTGGCCCTTCTTTATTTTGTCCCATTTTCATCTAAATAACATGCAATATATACAGTGTGTCTCATTTAAAATGAAAGCACCCGGATATTTTCGTCATTTTTTGAAATCCGGATTTGATTTGCAACCAACTTAAATTTTACCGTCAAACTAAGACAATGGCAGCCCTCCAAATAGGGTCCACACCAGATATTTTGCGAATAAAGTTATCAGAAAAAGTTGTTCAAATCTAATTTTGAATCCCATCACCAAATTACATTATGAAATTTGCATTTTAGTTTTTTTCAATAAGTCCACACGCGGTTACAATTTTGATTTTCAATTTAAAGAATGTACTTGAAATGGAAAAAATATATTGAACAGAAGTGTTGATTTGACAAAAAATATATTTTAAGAGGAAATAAAACACACAATTAACTTTTGGTAATTGAAATAGTTAAAGAAACAACAATTTAAAGTTACAATCGGTTTTTAAAATAATTACTCACTACACGTAAACAAAAATTTTAATAAATCATCTGATGTAGCCTCTCTCTAATCCGCCTTCAATTTTTCAATTCTTTTACGATTATGATTGGCTACATTCTCAGCTTTGGAGTGTTGGTTTCGCGACAGGCTCTTTTTATTTTAGCACAAACTTTTGTATACTTTACTATGTACATACTACGATATGCGATGTAAAGCAACGTCATGCGCGGTTAGTAGTCGGATGGGTGACCGTTCCAACTGTTATAGTATATCCTCCATTTAAACAAAATGGCCGACGAAAAATTTATTAAAATTCATCAAATAATTCAAGCATCCCGCGCAACTCGGCAAACACCATAAAAAAGTCCTTAAGATACCCGTAACATTGAAAAATCACAGAATTCCATAAATAAATCTGAGAAAAATCTGGTAGCATCGATAATTCTCCAATAATCTAAATCCACCGACAAATTCATTCCAAAGTCAGATTTCACTAAATTACATCCCAAACTTTACGAAAGACAATCCTAAAGAATACAGCCCCCTCATCATCTCGAATAACCTTCAATTCTCTCCTTAAACCCAGATTCAAAATATTTTAATTCACTTTCCAAAATTTTCTACAAGCCTCTTTCTCTTAAATTCGACTCTCTCCGCAACTTCACAAAAATATGTCACAACAACTTTCATTTGCCTCTCCAGCCGGCCACGAAAACATTAATACCGAAGTAAGTCCAGATTCCACTCTGCTCGACACAGACAATTACATACCCTCAATATGGCATAACATAACAATCACATATGGATTAACATGACTTAATGTAACATCAATATGGATTAAAGTAAGACTCGCAACGATACTTCATGGGACCAATTCAATCTTACCATTTCATCCAGACAATTATCATTCATATTTCTAAAAGTAAATTAGATTCCACTGACATTTTTATATTATATGATTACATTTTTCACAGCCTTCTCAGTAATATAATTTTCAATTGAAGAATCCAAAATTTCAGCAAGTATTGCACAATATTTCGTCATCCGAGCACCATATGATGGTCTGGCGCCCTTTCCGGTTTCTCCAGCTCTCAGCGAGCGTCGTGCCCATCACGGGTATAAATAATGGAGCGTACCTAGTGATAGTTACTTCCAGTTCGCGAAAAATATTCTAGTGCCCATACCCTCTTCCTAGGCAACCCCTAGTAAAATAATTATAGTATTAATATTCAGCCCCAGTGCTCCCATTTTAAATCGCCTTCGCGGTCCTAGTTTTTTAAGTGACAAATCGCCTTCGCGGCCCCTAGTATTAAGTGAATTTTCTCAGATTTTCAAGTTTACAATTTAATTAAATCTTCCACGAACTCATCCCACTAAGGCAAAATTTCAAGTGTCGATAGGTTACTTGAGAAAAAAAAAATAATCGTGTATAATATTTTAGATCACATCATAATAATCAACTCTGTGTTTTTACGCTTAAATAAATATTGTTTAATTCTCGTTTTAAACTGCAGTGTTGTCATTTCAAGAAATTTATATACAGGCCGCAATCCTTGACCCTGCCAGGAAAAATAAAACAAATTTAATTACAAGAAATCTATACAGGGTGTATTATTAGACCCTACGACTTCAGAGCAGTCACAAGACAGTAATTTTTAGCTCGGAATTAGATACAGGGCGAAGCTGTTGGCCCATTCCAGCCGTTTAAGGACAAACCAACTCAACTCTGAATTTTACGAAATAAAGTGCACAGCAGGCCTCCAGGGTCTCACCTAAAGCTCTCCAGCCAAAAATAAATTATTTTTTCATCTTCCAGAGGCTTGCATATCAGTGTATGCGCGGAAGCTATACAACCTTAGGCGAGGGTTGTATAGCTTCTATGTCTATTAAATGTTAGGCAAGTAAAAGATCCCTACCCTTCTTAAGGAAAGACGTGCGGCAAAATTCCTGGTTGGGTGTAGCTATCTACAGCTGTCGGTGTTTGTGAAAGATATTTTGTTAAACTACAAAGGTGAATAATATTGCTGATAAATGATTATTATAGTAACTACATTATTTATATTCAATAAAATAATTTAATGGAAACTCTACCTACGCCATTCCATTCCGCGTTGGATTTGTCGAACAGTGAGGTATTTTTTATTTGTTTATCTTATAGAAAATGTTTGATTGGCCAAGAAGTCCTTCCGATTTTCTGATAAGCAATCTAATTCGTTATTCCTATATATTAGATACATTATGCATATTAGCCGGCATTATGTTTTAATATTATTAACTTTTAATATAATTAAACAGAGCTGAATCAAATTTGTCGGAGAAATACGAAGAAATACTACCCATTGGTGCTACAACAAAATAAAATGCAGATGTATAATAACTTACTTTACTTACCGGACTACTTTAACGCCATTTCTCTAACTCGTACAACATTTGCACATCAACATGGGGTAAATTGCGCGAATCGGATTTCTGATAACCTTGCACAATGGTGCTAGCTAGTGTTGTGATTATGAAGAGAAATAAGATCACGAATAAATAAAATATACAAACGTAGGTCACAGTTTACGTGAATCCGTATACTCTCCCTGCGACGGCGGAGCTTGTGTGTGGCTACTGACGTCACGCGGCCTAGTCTTGAGCACAGGTACGTTTTCTAGCCTCGCGCCGATCCTTGATTATAAAATGCTTACAGCGAGCGTAAATCTTAAAATTTTGGACTCAAATTTTTCGCTATCATTTTTTAATTACAAAATCTCTCGATTTCTGTTAAATTAAAAAAAATACGAAAAATGTCAAACCTGCCTATTGTGCATTGAAAAAGCTAACGAAATGCTAAGCATTTAACGAGTTATTAAACAAAAACAGACCAATTATTCGGTCTCCTAGAATTCCACACCACACGTTCATTTTCTCTGAATACTGGTCTTTATAATTAATAACCCAATGAGGATTTTATGAAGCCCCGTATCTACAGTTTTGAAAAGATAAAATCCCACTAGTGGTAGATGTAGCCTTATCAGAAAACAATATTTTGCTTATAAATTTCCGGTCATCAAAAAATTTCTCTGGACCTAACAGCAATATTCCAACCTTTTATTTTCATCACATTCTTTCAAAGTATTTAGAAATTTTGGTTTATAAGGCTGAAACATCTTCCAATTTTCTCCTGGTCGATATTCAGTTAAGACGCTAAATCTCATAGATTCAACTTGGATTCACTTGATTTGCAGCTAAGATTACGGTATCTTCATGATGCGGATGTATTTGATGAGGTTGGTCATTTTCAGGTGTATTAATAATACTGTCAGTTTCATTGAAAAGTATTTATTGCGGTTGCACTTCCACTCGTTTGTAAATTAAGAACTTTACACAATAGAAGTCAAAGATTTGGTAGATTGACAATTAATTTAATAGTTTTTGTTTACATAAACAAAATTGTAACCGTTTGTGCACTTGACAGAAAAAAATTTCACGAATTTCGTAATTCGGCTCAAAATCATATCACATGAGCTATCAATTCTGTGGAAGCTAATATTTTGTACATTGCTGACTTTAACATCCCCGAATATTCTTCTCTTAACAATAAAAATGTCAGAATACCCCCACCCTGTAGAATAATGAGGAAGTTCGCCGTGGAGTTATTACTAAATTTAAATTAAATATATATTTTCATATTTAATAATACATTAGAAAATATACATGTAACTCCACAGGCGACAGCAATGGGAGATTTTCGGTGGCGTGATATGCGAGTTAGCATTCTAATAAAATAGTGAAATGAATAGAAAACGTAAGAAAAATACGCTCGTGAAAGGGAGTTAGTAGAGAGCTTCGGAAGAAGCAAGTTTGAAGTAAACAGTGAGTCTCCGTAAGAGGTAGTTTCTAAGTATCGCGATCCGGCCTAGAAAGGGTGAATAGGATAACGTGGCGATGTTGCTTTAGGAGGCATCTCTGATAGAAGAGTGAGTAAAGGCCTGAAAGGGTGAAGCCCTAAAAGTAGTGTTGGTTTTTCTCCCATGGTGTGCAAGTCCTAGCTCAGTCACCACCCAAAGATAATGTATCTGACACAATTAACTATGTAAGTTGAATTATTCTTTCTATGCCTTAGTTGTATGTTATTAGTTTAGTACACATATAAGTATAGTTTAACAAAAGTTTTTCATTAGACAGTGAGTGAATGCAATAGCGCCAAAGCACAGGCGACAATGGCCTCTAAAAATATACATTTTAGGTCGAGCGCCGAGCGAGTCACCCCTAAAAAGGGGTGGAGTAATCCCCGTGGCTCAACAATAATATGGCAACACCTACACTAAAAACGATTTTTAACTTCCTCCAAAACTTCATGAATTTAAACCAGTACAACGATACAAAGGAGTGTAAATAGTGAATATGAAGGTATTTACATTTACTCCACTTTAAGTAGAAGCGTATATACTTTTGTTTTGTAGAATATTTTACATTGTTAATTTAGTAAAATGAATGATTATCTGATTACCGAAAAAATCCAGATAATTAAGTGGTATTATGGTGGCCGTTCAATGCGTGCAGCTAAAGAAATATTTCAAACTACATATCCAAATAGGCCTTCTCCTGCACTAGACACAATCAGCCGAATCACAAAAAACTTCGAAAAACATGGGAATGATTCTCCTGGAAAACATAAAAGAGAATTAGTCCCGCAACAGAATAATGATAATGAAATTAGGGGAATAATGGTTTTTGCCACCATTAATGAAAACCTAACAGTTTCTGCTAAAGCAGTTGCTCAGGCGGTAGATTCAAGTGGCAGAACAGGAAGAAGGATTATCAAGAAAAATAGTTACCGATTATGCAAAGTAAGAAAAACCCACGAGATATTTCCCTATGACAATATCACACAAATGACCTTTTGTGAAAGTGTAATGGAAAAGGCGATCCGTGATTAAAATTTCCTCAAAAATTTGTTTTCAATGATGAATTGTCCTATGCATTATATGCTTGACATAATCCGTCAATCATTCGTTATTGGCCTCAGGAAAATATGCATCGATTATTTGCATTAAGGACTCAGTATCCCCAGAAATTAAATGCATGGGGTAGTATGCTGACGGATCATATAATCGGTCCACTTTTCATTCATGGTACACTAAATGGCCTTAAGCATCTAAATCTGTTGCAGCAGCACATTCTTCCGAAAATTACACGACCAGCAGGGCGAATATTTAACGAGATGTGGTTTTAAAAAGATGGTTGTCGTCCTCATGATTAGGTCGCAGTTCAGATTTTTCACATTACATTTCCAGGTCGTTTATTGAATGGACAGGAAACCATCTTGTGGCTAGCTGATCTAGCTACAAATGACTTATTTTACGGAGTCACATGTATTTATGGCCTTTAGGAGAACAGGGCTAATAATCTCGAGGAGTTGCTGTTGACAATCGCCAGAAGAAGTTTTTATGATCGATTAGGTTATTGTTCAGCTCAAGAAGGGCACCTATTTCAATATTTATTATAGTTTTTTTTTTGTGGGAAAAAAGAATCATATCTCACAAAATTCTTTTTATTGTGTTACCGGTTTCGTGAACAAAAACTTACTTCGCCTCTTCAGACACAAGACTACAAGGAAACAATTTAAAAAAGGGGAATTAGTGACTGCATGTTTTCAATATATAGTTAAACTAAGTTAATAGAAACTTAATAGAAAATCTAAGGTAACAGTACTAAAATCTTATATATAAAAATTAATGTATCTAAAAAAAATCGGCAGCTACTGGAAGCGGCTGGAACCTCCCCACTCGGTGGATCTTTGAAGCCGAAAAGGGCATTAAATTGCCTAACAAAACGGCACTAAACGTAATCCGATCTCATCCAAAACATTTTCAGATCTTCTGGGGCACTAAAAAACCCTCAACTTAATGAATTTACAATCATCTATGCGAGTTATTACCTACATTATCGCTCGTTGAATAATATACTATTAGGATATTAACAACTTTAACATCACTTGAACGACTAAGAAAGTCTAGTTATCCTAAATACTACAGATTTGTAAAGCAACAAACTGAAAATTGGTAAAGTGATAATCTATAATAAATTCACCAACGAAGGTACAGAAAGCATATGATATTGATATTGTTACATCTACCTTTAAAGTTTGTGACAATCCACTAAAAGTTACAAATGTGCCGAAATCTTATTAACATGACATGACACCAACGTTATCGGATGACAAACGATGACAATGACAATCATCAAAATTTGCTCATTGCAATCCGATCGCTCGCGGCTGTCTTTGTTAAATCAAACATTAGCATTTCAGTAATTTTACTAGATTTTAGAGGAATATTTGTAGTTTAATTCTTCGATTTGTCTGTATATATATTTAAAAACGGCACTAAACGTAATCCGCTCTACTTCTAGAGCAGTGAAGAAACCCTCACACGTGAATTGACACGTGATGTGACGAGTTTCACGATGTAACCGCTACTCGCATCGATCATGTCATGCGAAATGCGATCTATGCCATATTTGCTTTGTTTTTAATTTTTTTCACGGAAACCAAATCGAAAGGGTGGAAGTGTGATATATCGTTGAAATCAGAATTTTAACTGCTTTTCAATGGTTCCATTGTAAATTGAAAGTAAATATAAAATAAACAACTTGTTGCGTCAAAATGGCACTAAACGTAATCCGATCTCCACCAAAACATTTTCAGATCTTCTGGGACACTAAAGAAATGCACACGCAAAGTTTCATTCAAATCCGTTCAGTAGTTTCGGCGCTATCGTGCTAAAACACATACACACATACATACACACATACACACACACAGACATTTTTCAAAAACCACTTTTTTGGGTTCCTAGGACCTCAAAACGTAAAGATTTGATGTTATCTCAATTTTCGTTTTTGAACCAATTTTAGTAACCTCTCACAATTTTATTGTGGAGAGGTTAAAAGGAGAAAGTTATAACAAAAACTAATATCTAAATAAATATTAAAGAGTTATTGGTATTGGAATTTTGAAAAGTGTATATAAATCGAAAATTATTGGTAGCTATTATTTTGATTTATATACACTTTTCAAAATTCCAATACCAATAACTCTTTACTATTTATTTAGATGTTAGTTTTTGTTATAACTTTCTCCTTTTTTTAGATACATTAATTTTTATACATAAGATTTTAGTACTGTTACCTTAGATTTTCTATTAAGTTTCTATTAACTTATTTTAACTATATATTGACAACATGCAGTCACTAATTCCCCTTTTTTAAATTGTTTCCTTGTAGTCTTGTGTCTGAAGATGTGAAGTAAGTTTTGTTCACGAAACCGGTAACACAATAAAAAGAATTTTGTGAGATATGATTCTTTTCCCCACCAAAAATGAATTACTACTCACATGGGATCAACCTACCTTCGCTATTTATTATAGTTCTTTATTTTTCATTTCAAAATTATTTTGTTATTTTATGAATGCATTTTACATTAAAAGCGTTCTTTTATCATTCAGTCCTTTATGAACTTTATGAGAATAATTATAACTTTTAGACGCCGTGTAGATACATAGTGAATTGTATAGTTGAACGTGCGTCCACCCCCAACTAACAACATAGTACTCATTCAGCAGTAGTATAAGCACCCAGTTTAAGTCATGTATTTTACTTCATTATAAGTGATAAAAGAGGTGGCCACTTATATGTTACTATGCAAGTATTCTAAATCCTGACCTGAACTATAAAAGTGCTGTTATGATAGCAGATTTTGCAAGTTATTCTTTCCTTGGAAGAAAGTTTTTCTCTAATTAGAACGCAGTGATTACAAGTAACAAGCTGAAAATAGTTAATCACAGGTTAATCATATGCAACTACATACGTAAGAGCTTTGCGGATAGTCTGGCATAGAACATGAGGTTTAAAGTAGTAATGATTCTCAAAGATAATGCAGTATTTTCAAGTGAAAAGTATATGCTCGTGCTATCAGTACAGATATGAGTGTTGCACTAATTTATATATTTGCTTAATTTAGCATCGCATATTGGGGATAATAGAATAGAAATAGATCCCTGTATTACTTGAAAATAGCGATTAACTACTCGTTATTTTTAAGTAATTCGATATCCGTTTAGCAGTATTTCTTAAATAATTTGGAATCATAGCAACTGCGCCATAACTAAGTTGTATGGTGTAGAAAATCTAAAAATAATTGATGGTTTAATCTATCGAGAACCCTTGAATAATCAAGTGGCACAAGTGCTGTTACCTTTATATTATCGAGAGCTGATAGGATATCAACAGTCCATGCTAATAGTTTTGTTGAATATCTGTGGCTACTTTGGAAACCTGATTGGTTAGATGCCAAAGTATCATTATTATTGAAGTAATTTTTTATCGCGTAATTTTCCTAATATTATTGAATTAATTGAGATTAAGATGTTCAGAGAGAGTAAATATTTATAAAATAATAATTATAATAATAAATGACTTTATTTACATGAAGAAAATTGCGCCTTCCTTATAAGAGCTAATTCTTACTTGCTTTTCTTGTATGTAGTATTTTTCATGCATGTTCAGATCTTGCATCCTTTATTTAACACACTTCCTGATAGCATCAATTGATGAAAATTTGTATAGTCACTAAAGCCGGATAACAATATAGTATACCACCGTTATATTTGTAAATATTCGCATGTTAGGGGCGCGGGGGTGAAAGTTGATTAAATATACTATCCAACCGGCACCTCCGGCAAAATGTAGCATACAAAATGTTTACTTTTTAGTACGACTTTGTAAGAACTGCTTTTAAAAGTTTTTTTAACTTTTTTTTTACCAAAATAGCAACCTATTTACTTCACTGGTCTCACCTGTCGTCCATTTATTTCTAAGGTCTTATTCTGCATACTCCTTAAGAAGAACTCGTTGGTAGTGTGTGATGATATGTTATTTGTATTGATAGTGTTTGTGGGTGGGAGAACTGTGGGGACCGTTGAGTGTCAGTTGATAGTGGCAGCAAGGCGAAGTTATTGTGTGGTTTGTCTGGAAATCAATAATTTCCAAACATTTTAAAAATCTTTATTTTTTGTAGATAATTGAGACATTCCTGAAATTTGATTGCTTTGCGTGTTACTCGTGTTTCATGAAAATATGTGGACACTATTTTTTTTATTTTGTCGAAGCCTATAAGTTGTAGACGGGATATTGGGCTAGCTTTAATACGTCTGCTAGCTTGGGAATATTCTTTGTGAGATATTTTGCAAATACCATGTTGTTAGGTATTTGATATTTTGAGATCCTAATTAAATTGAATATTGTTTGATGCATTGTGAATATGATTTTTATTTTGTTCGTTTTCAGGATCTGAGAAATTCTATATATGATATCCTTAGTGTGGCGTAGGACGAGTATTCATTGTTTAAGGCTCTTCGTATATGATATTTGGAACGAGTTTTGTGCATTGTAGGTGGACAGTGTTACATATTTTTTGTCGTAATCGTTTTGTAGAAGAGCTTGCTCTAATGCTCCTAGTACAGTATGTATGTCGCGATTATGTATTAGTTTGAGGGGTCTGATTATAAGAGCATTAACAAAGATGGTGGTCGTGTGATTTCGTATGAAGGTGATAAAATAGGAGAATAGATTTTCTTTATTTTTACTTATGAACAACTTTATATAATATTACAAATAATATAAACTGTTACATATGTCAAACAAAACAATCTAATAAATATAACATTGGTATCCTGAGGCTAATTTTTAACTTAGTATGTTGTGGTATACTATTATATGTCACAAAGTACAATGATCACATAAAAGATGGATTCTTAAGCTAAGTAAGGGAAGTAATATGTGTACTGGCAGTCGATTAGAGCACGTTATGTAGCAAATTCGCTTTGGTGTGACTCTGCTGTATTGTGGGTTGGATCCCTGGCACCGACAGTGGCAATGTCGGTAGGTAATAGATGTTGTCTGCGTTTCTTCTAATGTGGAACCCCCTTCCGGACAGCCTTTGGCTTTGGATTTAAGGGTTGTCTACTACACATCGCCGCAAAATTAACGCGTAATTATTAAAATTCAATTATTTTTTATCGAAACAATTTTTATCACACTGTATATACAACGGCTTGTACTAATACCTTATCAATAGTTTTTTATAAAAATATTTAAAAACGTATTCGTTTTTGCAAATTAAAATAAAATAAAGTAATCCATGGCATTATCGTGATTTGATATCTTCTTAGTTTATCACCTTAAGTTGCCCGGTAGTGTCTAATTTTATGATATCGATATATGTTAAAATGACGTGGGAATGTCACATTGAAAAAATAACCGGTAAACTAAGTAGCGTATGGTACTTAATCCGGCACCTAAGGAGTACTGTGAGCCTTGAGGTACTTAAATTAGTATATTTTGGCTTAGCTGAATCTATTATATCATATGGTTTAAAATGGGGAAGCTCGGCACACATAAATAGAGTTTTTGTTTTACAAAAACGTATATTGAGGGTAATAGCAGGTATGCATCCTCTCACCTCATGTAGAGATCTTTTTAAACAGTTTGGTATCTTGAGTCTGCCATCATTATACATTTATCTATTAATAATCAATATAAAAAAAGTAATTCCTTATTAAGAAATAGCTCGAGACATTCTTTTAGTACACGACAATCTACATCAACCGTTTTCTAGGCTCTCTGTTGATCAACATTGACACACTTGCAGAGGCATTAATTGCTACAATAAGTTTATAAATCTTTATGGCAATAACGACAATTTTAACAAATTTAAATCAAGGTTATGTGATTTCCTATTAAACAATTCATTTTATAGTTACGAAGAGTTTTTATATTTTAAATGATTCTATGTGTAGTGTAATGTTATATATTTTATTAGCATTAGTTTGACTAGTCCAATAATTGATGCATTTGTATATTATGTTGAGTAATGAATAAATTTATTATTATTATTATTATCATGAATGTTGAAAAAAGACAAGCTCTCCACGAGGAAGGAAGATCCCAAGTGTACATCGCTCAACGCCTTAATGTCTAATAGAAGACCAGGACAGGAGCGTAGGAGAATAACCACACAACTTCAAAATCGTTTTCTAAGATCGCAAACGATTACTCAGAGATTTGTAGCAAGCATATCCCTTCGACACGATCTTTTACAGGTGTATAATGTAATTTAGTCACGATACCATTAGACGAAGGTTAAGGAAATAGATCCTATATTGACTGCAGCCCATCGCAGAGTTCGACTTGAGTTTGATTGAGAACCTGTTGAATGGGGGGAAGCTGAATGGGGGCGTATGCTATGAGTGTAGAGTTCGTCTGATTACCAGCAACAAATGAATGAGCATCTACAGACGTTCAGGTGAGAGATATTCGCAGTGTAACACCGTGGTAACTGTTAGTTTTGGCAGAGGTCCAGTTATGGTTTGGGGTGGCATCAGTTTGAAGGCACGTATTGAACTGACAGTCATTGATGAAGGGAGTTTAGAGGATAGGTACATAAGAACCATTCTTGAACCCCATATTTTGGTTGCAAAATGTCCTGACTTAAATCCCATTGAGCATCTATGGGTCAATATAAAGAGACAGCTTCGAGCGTTGCAGCAGCATGTAGTTACTCGTAATGAGCTGAAGGCGAGATTGGTCGAACTTTGGGAGGTTATTGATCAAGATCAAATAAGAGTTCTGTACATCATTGAAAAAAAAACATAAAAAAATGTATCTACGAGTTTTATGAATATACATTAATTTTACGGTGTGTTTATGCTTATGCTATTTTGATGTACTTACATGTTGTAAGTAAAGTTACATTTCCACACACAATGTTTAACTGTTTACCACATTCTTCACTAATATTAGCGGTTATTTCAAAATTTGAACAGACAAATGTTATATCAGGTATCGTATATTTCCCAAATTGTTGTATAAAAGTATGATCCACTTCAGTTTTGGCTATTGCTAAACAAAGCAAAACCAAAAACAACTCGCCACGCATCTCGTCTTCAGTTGCGAGACAAACCACGTGAAACTGAAATATCTGTTAAAAGCTACATTGGATAAATAAAATTTATCCGAAAGATCAGTAAGATTATAAATATGCGAATTAATCATAAGAGGTACTGATACATACCATGTGTATGTACCTCTCAGATCTGGAATCAAGTGTGATAATAAAAGTATTTTATTTCTTAAGCTGGGAATACATCTGGGAAACTTTGCCATTGGTTCGCATTGATTTGCGTTATCATCGTTGCTGTTTGCTCGCATATTTCATGATAATCATGACACATACGAACAAAATTACGTGAAATATCCAGCATAAATTGAACAGAAATAAATCAGCAATCGAAATATCAAAACTTGAATATTTCACATCTATTGTTTCGACGATCTCTGGACATAGGTACTGCGTATAAAGCAAGTACTTCACAAAATATATAGTTATTTACATTACTAGGTGCGCAAGTTTACTTTTAGGTGTGAGGCGATTTCTGAGTGGTCGAGGCAAAGCCGCGACCTTTCAAAAAATATCGAACACCTAAAAGGGCTTTCGCATATTTATGATATTATTTGACGTTTTTAATACATTTTATAGTTTAGAAGGCTGTCTGTGAATATTGTTTTCGTGCCAACGAAATAACTACTGTCATCGAGGCTTATGTTAAACATTTTAATTTCTGGTGGTTTCAGACTAAAATAAACAAATATGTTTGGTGGCGATGCAAATGGGATATAAGAAGCAGCGTATTGCTTGCACTTTGATTTATCCTAAAAAATCCAAAGTAAGGTATATGTGAACATATGAAGCGTTTTTAATGGTGCGCCGATAAAAATGTTGCAGAAATCGCATGCCGAAGAGAAGAGATGCATAAAATGAAAAAAATGTTCTTAATTGAAAAATAAACACTTATTTATTTATAAAACGAAAATGATTGCAATTAGCCATAGGGAAATACTTACAAAAAATGTTCGTTTTTCAACATCACATCCTCGAAAAATATACATGATGTTCCATTTGAAAAAATTGAGAAAATTCAATTTAAAATGTTCTTAATTCAAAAATAATTTTTGACCACCCTGTACATTTTTCAGGAAATAGAAATGATTTAAAATCATTAATTAGATGTTTCGTAACTGGCATTCATATAAGTTTTTCTTAAAATGCATTGCATTATTTCAACAAAAAAGTTTATTACATCCAAGTGGTTGGGATAGATTCACTGCTAATATAGGAATGAACAGAGCCTAGAAAGAGGCTTAAAAAAATGTACTGACATACATAGCATTCCATTTTAAAAAAAGGCGCTTGGTCCTGTAATTTCGTTTTGGCTCGCCCTGTATGTTCTAAAATAATTTCCAGTTATAGACTTTTTTATCTAATTTTTAGCTATCGTAGAACTCGAGATAGCGAGGTCCGAAGCACTATTACCCCACCCTGTATATATGTATATATGATATATTAAATATTTAGATATTCCCTGTCTCACTGTAGAGCTATTAATTTGTTTTGATTTGATTATCAAACGAAAGTGTTATCGGCATTTTAAATTGAGTGTTTTTTGAAATATGTACTTAGGTTTGTAATCATAAATTTAAGTTATCTATGAATGAACTAGTATTTTCCCATGAATGCTATGTAAAAATGAATTATATCCTATGGAAAACAAATGCTACTTTAGAGAAAATAGTAACCAAAACCATAAATTAAATTTAGGAGGGCATTAAAACAACTACAGACCAAAAGTTTTCGCTAGCGTAATATCCATAGATTACGATAATTTCAGATTTTTATATCATAACTTATTAGATAAGTACAATCAGATTGATTATTTTTGGCGACAACTTGCCAGAGGAAATTTTATTGCTGATTCTTATATATTTTTTCTACCACATGTATCTTTTGAAAATTATCACAATATCTATAAAAAATAACAAAACTAATCAGTGTATTGGAAAAATAACCTCCACACTTGTGACGTTTATGCCTACTATCCCTGGGAAAACTAAAATAGAATATAATAGAAATTTATTGACTGCATTATATAAAGTTGTTACATTTATAGCAAGTCATAGTTGCTGCCATTACCTTAAGCAATGCATTCATTAATTTTAATAAAAACAAAATGCCTGTCTAAAGACTAGAATACGTAGATCCGACAGTTAATATAGACAAAACAGTTAAAATTAATTATTAAATAAAATTAAAAAAAAATTTAAATACTTGTTTTTTTGTAAAAAGTAAACAATAAAAAATACTAATGTACGAATGCAAGAAAAGCAAGGCATGCGCACTTTCTATGATTATACGCATGATTGTGTTGTCTGGTCGATAGTCGAGTGGGTTAAGGCGCTAAGTGGTAATCGCGATTAATCACACGGACATCGCACCACCGGGTTCGAATCCTGGCTCCGGCACTGGCACTGTCGAAGGAAATGGTTGTATGTCCGCGTTGTCTAATTTCTGTGGTGTTTATATTGTATGAAAGGGGTGGAATCATTGTATACATTGTGCCTTGAGTCATATGTACATAAAGATAATATATATACTTATATACAAAGTCCGCACGCCTTCCTTTTCTTGCATTCGTACATTAGTGTTTTTTTTACTTTTTAGTACGACTTTTTACAGAAAAATAAGTTTAAAAAGAATTATTTTCTAATTTTTAATCATACTTTTTGGGGGTTTACTTCCAGAGATTGCTCAATAAAAATTCGTCTCTTAACGATTTATTTGTTTTGATTTCTCGCTCCCCCGTTTTGCAGATTTTTCAATTTTTAACCCCGCTTCCCCTACGTGCGGATATTTGCAAAAGTAACGGTGGAATACTGTATTGTCATCCGATCTTAGCAACTGTACAAAGTTTCATCAATTGATTATGTTAGGAAGTGTGTTAAATAAAGTATGCAAAATTTGAACAGAAACATTGTGCATGACATTGTGAGTTAAAGAAAAGCAAGTAACAAGTAAAAAAGTGTATCTGAGTTTTTAAAAAATATATATAAAAAGTCCAAAAATTTCATTATACTCACACCGACAGAATATAAAAAAGAATGAAATTAAAAAATGGTGTGAGCATATTCCATAGTAGAAATAGCTGTCAAATATAGAGTTAGCTCTTCATAGAGAGGCTCATTAGTTGCGCAGCTTAAAATCTAGTGAATTTCTTGCGGATTTTCTAAAACAATATCTTGGTGCATTTAATTTATTTCATGACCTACTCTCATAATGGTGGTAGTCTGAGTGAGTAGAGAAACTATCTTTACTTTTTTGAATTTCCAGCATTATGCCACATTTGGGGAATAATGGTTTACAATGATCCCGATAATTAGTACCAGCAATTACTGTAATTGATCGCTATTGCAAAATAAATATTTTGTAATGGAAATTACCAGAGTACAATTCCATAAGTAGACTGTGATTGGATTGACATATTACACTATTATTACTATGCTACTACTATCTTATCTTCGAACGAACGCATGTCCCGTTAGGGTCAACCCAATACTTCCATTTCGAACATGTATGGCATGGTATACTCATTCCAAATAACAGTTGCATAACACCATAGTTATCTGCGAATTTTTGTCAATGCTACACACAGGTAATTAGTAAGAGTTAACTACAATGACAGTTGCAAAGTGAAAATGCGCCCTGCTTTAGTGTTGCGGTAATTCCTGAGGATGCCGCAGCTAATACTATTTGGCCTACCGATCTAATTTTTTAGTAGCTTGTTGATTGTGAAAGTCCTCGCAGTACCTGTGAGTGTTCCCAAGGTAAAAAAAAATAACTTACCGGTTCTGGTTATTGGCATTGACATTAAAAAGGTTGGTTAGGTACATGTCGCGGATCAGTTGTTAAAGATTAATTTTTTTCTATTCAAACTCAAGAATGTAATGAAAGCATTGTAATTTCCTGAATATATTCCCTCAAATTAAGGGTGGCGGCGCCGTTTTTAAAAAGATGATTTCGTAATTCGATAATTTTTCCTTAACCGATTCAAAAAAAAAATTAAAAAATTCGACAGATGTTGTAATAAAGGTATACGAGAAATTGTGGAATTACGCCCACGATGCCGCTTTAACTTTGAAGTTTTCCTGTAAGGTAAAGGCGGACCAGTCGAATACACTTTTCCAAGAAGCTAAATAATTTTTTTTCATAACAGATGACACTGTGAAAGAACATACTTATTCGTATGCTATGAAAATCTTCCTCCGATAGATTCTCAGAAACTACAACGAAATTTAACTTGACAGATTTTTGCAATAGCCTGTTGGAAATACAATAAAAGTAAACTTGTTTTTATCAAAAACTACTCTTCTAAAGACATATTTTCATGACCCTTTCGAATCCTTGTTGACCTAGTCAAGAACCGTAAAAAAATTTAAGTTAAATATTTTTTTTAGAAACTACATAATAAAGTTTATTAGAAACTGCACCAACATATTTTTAGAAAATACATAAAAAAATAATTTCGTACTTCCAAAATAAATTTTTTTCACAAAAATATGTAGCGCTGCATCTTATTCAAGGCATCTGCTACGAGGATACATTTGTAGTTTTTTGAGAGGAGTTTTGCCAAGGACGTATAAAATGTCAAAGTAAAATTTTTCAAAATATACAGTCAATTTTGTTTTATCCCGTAACGATATATATGTGGTTGCTCAGTGATTCGGGGTCCACTTATCCTTGAATTCTATATACTGTGTGCATGGGAATCATCAATTGTCCGGACCGTAAATTATAGCTTATTACCATTCAAACATTTCTAGTCCTGTCCACGGATTAACCTGAATTTTGTTTCAATATGTGTCCTCCTTTTTCATTCTATTGTATATATTATTAATACTACTATATACTCAAATTGTTTATTAAAAAGTCCTACAAGACTGTTATTTTATTCGAATTTTTTTTTGATATTTACGATTTATTAATTTGACATTTATTATGTTCAGAACGATTTGATTTAAAAGAAGTAAAAATCAAAATTGTTTGTAAACGTCGCCGTTGCATTTTGTTTGTCAATAACGCTGCCATCATTTACTTGTTTTGGGTTGTGTTGTAGTGAAAATGTTAGAAGATAATCTATCTGAAGAAGTGTTGTTAAAGGCTGTAAAAGCAGCCGAGGCACTTGTGCCTCATAAAAAGGTATATGAGAAAGAATACTGCTGCTTGACGAATGACTGAGAGAAAACTCTTTATAATTCCCTAGGGCATTACAGATATTTATAACATCCTAGGGCGTTATTTTTCATTTAATGTATCTCAAAATAGGGTGATTATTGTAAAATAATAGACTTATAGGACATTAAAAAATATAATGTTCCCCTGTGTCTTTTTCTTTATTCTGTTAAAGTGCTGATACTAAAACTTGAAATATCATGAGTACAAAATTATCACTAAGAATCTGTGCAAAAGGTATATAAATTAAAATTTATCCTAGACTATTATAAATAGAAGCCTAATATTTTTCTGTCTTCTCTTTTTTCCCGTTACTTGTAAGTTGTGGTTGCTTGCCTAAAAAATAAATAACTATGAGAATATTTTTATTCTTAAGCAGAAACTGTACTTACTTTTTACATTTCCTCCACCAAACACGTATTTTTCAATTATAATTAAAGGCGATTCAAAAGCTAACGTCCAAAATATTGCTAGCAGCGTTGACACAGTGAAATGACCACACCAGATATAAAACTAAAAATAAAAGAAATAAAATCATTAAAGTTTCGTCTACCACTATTAAAGGTAAAAGGCAGTACAATCAGGAGGGATTTAAGGGTAAGCGTGTCTATTCTAGTATCCTGGATTTCTAAATGCTGAAATTCTTAGTCCTGGAATCATGGATGGAGTTGGGATCTTTAGTATAAATATTGTAAATAAATTAGTGCATAAAGATTCTTCATAAAAATAAAAGCAAAAAATAGCTGACGTCAATATTTCATTATTAGATAGGCAATTTCTCAGTTATGAATTGGATATACAGGGATTAGAAGTAAAATCTGGTGACAAAACTAAAGATCTAGCCCAGAATTTAACAGCACTTTTAAAATGAGAATCTTAGGGTAGAGTACTTATGTCGCACCGGGATTTGGCTACTGTTCCAGAATTACAAAACTGTGCAATTATTTTGAACACTGCCACAAAGACTTCTAAAAGTATTTTAACTTTAGCATTAACAGAAAGGCTTCATGCCTGTATTGGCACTTAAAAGGTAGGATTGGTCGAATACCATCGGAAAATGAAGACCAATCAAAATAGATCACCGATTTATTTGACAAATGCAATAAAATTTTTGATAATTTCCTTTATAGAAAAAAGAATTTAGTCCGTTCAGTTGAGAAAATTTTAGCGGACCAATCCACTGATCTATCCAATTTACTGGCAGATCCACACTATGTACCGGTTTCATAATATAATTTTACTTTCACGGGTAAATTTAGGGAAAGTTTAGATATTTTGGATTTTATTAGAAGAGTTAATCAGTTTTGTAAAACCAGAAAGTATCCAAATAAAAACTGCTTATTGGCATAGGTTGTTTATATTTTTGGATATGAAATTGTGTCTTGGGCAGATCGCACCCACGTCTCTCTCAAAAGAGAATTTTTGCTTCCTAATTTCAAAAAACATGTCAAAAATCTAATCAAAACAAGATACCAACAGGACGGTGAAAGATTTGAAACCTGGTTTTACTTTGAGTCCTGATTGAATTTTGTATTTTGAGATTTATTTTTGGAAAACTTATTTGGTCAATATTTGATCAATATTTTATTTGGATTTTTGTTTAGAATTATGTTTTGGTGATTTACCAATTAGTTCGCCGCTACTTGACAATTCGGAAGACAAAATTTTGCATTTTGTAATTTTCTTGAATAGGTTCTTTTTTATATAACAGGACGAACAACAGTATCCTAAATTCCAGTCAACAACTGGGCGATCGAACAACTTGAATTTTCGTTACTGAAGGCCAAAAGTTGACCAATTTTCTCTCTTTTTGGCTTTATTGTCTAATTTTAGGTAGTCTTTGTCTCAAGTGTTTGGTTGGTGAATGTAGAAAGTGAATGAGGAGATTGTGAAATATGACGGAGCCGATTGTTTAGAATTTATAGGGTGTAAGCCCCTTTATATTTTCTACAAGTTGCTGCTACCCACATGAAAACCTTATCCGTTGTGTAAGTTTTGCTTCAGCCCTTCTGGTATATAAAATTTTTCCTTGTCGCTTAACGACAATTAAGGTCTTGCAAGTACCATAACTTGGATCACTAAGAACCTTCAATTTTTAGTCTTACCTGTCTTAGATGTTTAGTATATGAATGGATGAGCTCGTGATGGGGATAGCGGAATGAGAAGAAGCTAGTTTCTATAATAGATGGGGCGTAAGTCACTATGTATTTCATGCAGGCGGCTGCTGGCCACATAAAACTATACCAATATGGGTAGACGCATAGTTTAACCTAAGAATGTTTTGAACCTTGCCTTTTGTGTAACATTGCCTACACGCGTCTGGGTGATATTAATTCATTTTTCCTTGTCGCTTCAAGACAAGTTTTACCACCACTTTAGTTGTAGAAAACTTCAGTCTGGTAATTAAATAATTATAAACCACCAAAATCACGACAGAAAATCTATTGGTCAATAGTTCCGCCACTGACCAACAGGTGTCACAATTTATTAAAGGTTTATAGTAAAATATACATAGCCATATTTTCCACCAAGAAATAGCAGTAATCTACCTTCGAGAAATTTAGAATTTATTTAAATAAACATGTATACTATAAAATATGATAAGTATAAATTGTTGTTAATAAATGAATGCATAAAGATTGTTTATGAGGTAA
The DNA here is from genome assembly GCA_963675555.1 of Leptura quadrifasciata. Classification (NCBI taxonomy): domain Eukaryota; kingdom Metazoa; phylum Arthropoda; class Insecta; order Coleoptera; family Cerambycidae; genus Leptura; species Leptura quadrifasciata. Next base: position 89,366,178 of record OY776678.1, on the reverse strand, counting down.
TAATATAAAAATGGTTGAGATGATCGAAAGTCTACAATGAGGATTTGTTTTTAAAACTAAAAATTGGTAATACTGTTATGTGTCTGTCATACTATAAGTTTAAGAGATATCCACTTCCACTGAATATTTTTTAACAAGAACTCGAACCCGGCTCAGTGGCTCAACGCTTATGTGTTAGGTTTGCAATCTAGGAGCTGCCGTTCCAAGCATTAGATGTGCCTGCCCGCTATCTGTTCCGATCTACATGAAATAATGTCTCAAAAGATAGGTGATTGAAATATTTTCCGTAAATGGCTATTATTCTGAAATATTTTCTAAGTTTACCGTCATCCTCTCACTCCAACATTTCAGCTAGCTAGTTACTGTTCCAGCCGTTAGAAGTGCCTGCCCGCGGCCTGTTCCGATCGGCAAGGAAATATTGTAAATTCCCAAAATAGAGTTGATAGAAGTATTCTCGATAAACCGATATTATTCCCAAATATTTTCTAAGTTTCTTTAATATCACAACGTTCCGCGGCGCATCCATTAGCGCCGTTCTCTCACTCTTGCAATAGTGGAGGAAACAGTTGAAGCCGTCCAACATTTCAGTTAGCCAGAGCCACTCATTGACAGCAGAAGTGTCCGCGCCTGAGGTCCGAACCAAGGTACCGTCATTTCCGAACAGCAGAAATTTTGCAAAGTCCGTACAACGTCATCAACCAGCAGCGCATCCGTCTGGGGACTTCTTCCTCTCCTGTAGCAAAAATTTCACTTTAGGAAGAATCCAAGAACATCGCCCAGATTGATTCCGCTCCGACCGCTCCACCGCAGCGATGTGCCAGACCGTAACCCAGGAAGTAAGTCCATAGAGGAGTAAGTAAGCCGATGTATAGTTAAGTTCTGTTTATACCATAATTCTGCACTGTTTATTTATATGTGGCCTTGCTTCTCAACGCCGGTATCGGTACTTTGTGTGCATCTGTTTTACCGCATTACCGACTGCTCTGTTTGACCACTTTACCATCTGCTCTGTCTTCTTCACCGATCTCCGTATCCTGTTGAAACCATTTTAACCAGCACCTGCCATAGCAACTCCCGCTTGTCATTTGTGTCATCTGGCACTACTTTCTTTTCAACACCTTCCTCCATTAAAACTAGGTAACCATTAGTTGGTAGCTTTACGAATTGTTTGAGTAAGTAGTTAGTGAAAAGTAGTTTTGTATATTGTAGGTATAGTGAGTGAAACGACATTATTTACCGAATTGTGAGTTTTACTGCTATGTGTGTGTGAAAGTCTAATTTGCCTGATTGACCCACTGGAGTACCGTTTCTCCACTTGAGCTACTCAACATCGCATATCCGGGTTGTGGGTAGTGTTATTCCAACACTTTATACTGGAACCGGCGCCCGAGCATACTGAATACCCTTTTCCGAAGCTCGAGTGAGCCATTTTCATCGTATTCCGCTGAGGTGGACAAAAACGCGTTTCAATTAGATTGCTTGCTAGCTATATACATAGTGGTGTTAAACTATATAGGTACTTACTGTGTTGTAGTCAGAGAAGTATATTCTATTTCGAAGGGCAAGCAGATAACCAATCAAAACCCATATATGCACCAAATATATGCAATATGTCAACCTTCCAAGCACTTGCATTATTGGCCCACTTAATATCCAGTTTACGATGCCTGAAAAATAATTGTGTTGGTTTCAAGAATTGCCGAATAAGATGAACGTAAGAAGAAATACAGTGCAATTCAGAAGTGTATGATAAAGTATTTCGTAGCCCTACAAAGTTTTGGATCACGGTACTTACTCGTTATTAAATAATTCATATATTTCATTATCAATAATTAATCAACAATTAATTACAAATTACAATTTTAATTATCTCATTTTGCTGAATAAATTGAATAAATAATATTATCCAAAAACATATAATGTAATTATCAATAACATTAGCTGAATTGTGGTTAAATTCAGACATTTTGAAAGAAAATATACTTGTTTTCGTAGATGGCGTAAAACTGGGAACTTATAACTAATAAGTGATTAAATTTGGCAATTAATAACAAAAATATTGACTAGAGATCTACACGTTTTATCTGAATGTAGCCAAACCATATTTATATAAAAGTATTTAAGCTATATGAGTACAATCAATAGGTACTTACTTTGCAAAAATAACGTAACGCAATTTCCTATCTTTAATTTGTTCAGAAGTGCTTCCTGAGAACTTTGCCAAGTTGCTGGGATCGAAGGGGGACCTAGATTAGTGGCCATCTATGGAAAAGTCAAACGTAAATATCATAAACTGTTAATGCTACGACGAAAATGGTAAATAACTTCTTTGTTCAGAACTAAATTTTCTACAACATCCTTCACGGGCCCATTTTCGTAAAACTAGCTGTGTACGAGTTATATAGTTATTATACTACATCAAAATATGCAAAAAGTAGTTTTTGCGAACTACTTTGAAACTGCTGATCTTGCAAAATATCAAATAGCAATCTTGTACAGCACTAAATTCTTTCCAATTTTTATTTCGAACTCTTGTTTACTTTGTAACTCATAAACGGTTAGTTCTACTAAAATGGGGGAGAAATTCATAGAGAATTCAAAACAGAATAAAAAGCTTTACTATTTTTGAAGGAGCATTAACGATTCACGAGATGTTTATGTTGAAACTTTCCGTCAACTTGGTAAAGTACACATAGACGTCTTTATATATAATACTTTACAAAAGGAAAATTGCGTTACGCTATTTTTGCATTACGACCCCTCTTTATTTAACCTATCGATTGAAATATATTATTACTAACTATTATTTACCTCCATATCCATGATAGCAAGAATAAACTATCCAACTCAAACCTATGCACCAGGCGGGTCTCATTAAAGAATAAAAAACTGATTTACTTTCATATCCATGATACAGTTCAACTTCTTGGTAGCATATCACTGTTGTTAGCATTCCCGCAAGAATTATTATCCAAATGAGCAAATTTGTAATCTACAAATATATATTTACATTTTTTTTGCAAATGTCTCATCAATCTGTTAATATCTAACCAATTAGTAACTACTTAAAATGAATAAAATAAGTCAAAACAACAAAATATATTCATTTCGATATGATTCTGTTGAGTTTATATCAATTATTACTTATTATTTCTTATACTTACACGTATATGTTGATTTTTCATCATATACAGGAATGGTTTGTCCATCCTAACTCTCATGAATACAGCTAGCATCACACCGATAAAGTAATTAATAAGTCTTGAATGAGTGTCATATTCACTGAAAACAAAAAAGTGATGATCATTTTAGAACACTGTTGTTTTTTTAAATGAATACTAAATAATATTATTGCAACAAATTATGAAAGTCATTAAGCAATCGTGTTTTCATATTTTTCTGTTTTTTTTATACATTTATTTAACGTCGGCCTATTTCCGCTACTCAGGCCTAACACCGACGCCTCTAGACGAGCTACCCCCAATCAGGAATTTTGTCGAACCTCTTCCCTTAAAAAGAGTAGTGATCTTTTACTTTCCTAACATTTAATAGACAAGGGAACGACGGAAGGATGGTATATACCCTATACAACCCTCGCCTAAGGTTGTATAGCTTCCGCGCATACACTGATATACAAGCCGCTGGAAGCTGTGTGAGGCAAGGACGCGGTCTTCGTTGGAACGGTCACCCATCTACAGCTAACCGCGCCTTACGTTGCTTTAAATCGCATATCGAAGTATGTACATAGTAGCAGGGGGTTGCCCGCAGGGGGGTGAGTTATCTCCCTTGCTATGGAATCTGGTAGTTGACGACCTATTAGTGAAACTTACCAATGAGGGGTTTGAAGCTCAGGGGTATGCTGACGATATAGCCATAATATCAAGAGGAAAACATAGTTAGGGACCGTCTACAAAGGGCCCTGAATATGGTCAAGAAATGGACCAATGAAGAGGGGCTGAGAATAAGTCCCTCAAAGACCAATATCTTCCATTTACTAGAAGTAGAAACCTGGAGGGATTGGGTCCTCTGGTTCTCCAAGGTACAATACTGAGGATGTCGGGGGAGGTAAAGTATCTTGGAGTTATCATAGACTCTAAACTTACCTGGAACCAACATCTAGACAGGATAATACATAAATCGGTGGCCATATTGACCACATGCTACGAGTTGAACGTACATAAACAAATAGATACGTTGGATCTTAATGATTATCAGATATTACGTAACGAAATCACTTGGGCTACTGTAGCGTAGCAGATACCGTAGGCACTGACTTACCCGGAAAGTGATGTACGTGCCTACGATAAAATTTCTCTAGCTCAGACTATCTCAGGGCGTTAAGCCCAAGCTTACACAAACTATGGTAAATTATTAGTTTACTTACTTAACAAATCACTGAGTTTTTCCATATGTAGTGGTCGCAGACGAAATAATGACACTTTCTTTAAAAATGAAATGCACTATATTGAACAATTTACAAAATTAGTTCTTTAGCATGTAACCTGGTGATGTTCACAAGGTGTGACAAATTTCACGCTTAAAAAGTTATAACACATTCATAAAATGCCTCGTGTAGCTACACATCGGTTTACATTTTGATCATAAAATTGTCATAGATTCTGCCACCAAGGTTTGATTTAAAGAACCTCCTTAAATATATGTAAATATATGCATAAAATACTTAAAAAATGTACAGGTTAAAATGCCAAAAAGTATAAATTGATGTCCAGCGGAACCACTGAAGGTGGTCCCCGGTAAGTAAAAATAAACACAACACAAACACACTTATTCAGGGTGGTACGATACCGAGTCCGGTGGAAGAACTGAAGCCCTGCAGAGATGCCTTCGGGACACAAGAAATAGACCCAAGGATGGGATTGATCGTGGCCTCACCAGCCCTGGAACCTTCCACTGTTTGTGGATGCCCCGTCCGTGGAACTTCACTGACGTGCGTAGAAGCCCCGTCCGTAGAACCCTAAAGATATCACGATTTAATTCACAGTCAGAAATGCACGTGAAGCGTGCTTAATGTGAGAAAATCTGACATAACCTACAAATGAAACATAATTTACCTCACTGATGAGGGAACAATCCACCAAAACTCCTGGAAGCCACAGTCGGATAAATGGGGTTGAGTCGCCTTTTAAAGTTGACACTGTATTTCCACAGGAAAGCCTGCAAATTTGCGAAACACGTGGGTAGAGAACGGGCAAGATGGCGTGAAGAGGTTAGCTTACCTTGTGTAATTTAATATCCTGCTTCCGCAGATAAAATTTACTCACAAACACAAAATATTCCGCTAAACGGAACAACAACGGATTGAGGAAATTTTCTTGAGTTGGTTATTCTAAAATCCATGCGGATGCCTTGAATAAAATCAAGGTTCACAGAATAACAACTAACCAACAAGCCAAGCCAAGCCAACCAAAAATGTCTGCTTCCGTTTTCACTGTTGATCACGTGTCACAAATGTGTCGCCCTCCCATGGAGAATAGCGAAATGTGTTACGGACGTGTAGCAGTTGTTATAATGCGGCCCACAAAACGCTAAAGCGTATGGTGGGTCGCATACGCTAGAGGTCCGTAACACACATGTAGGCGATTATATGGCAAAACATGGGGGCTCAAGCCTGGTATAGTGCACTGGCTCTATACCAGTGTAATAAGACCCTCCATTACATACGCTGCCTTAGTTTGGTGGCCTAAAGCCACTCAAACAACTGCGGCCAACAAGCTAAGCCGGGTACAGATACTGACTTGCTTGGGAATCACGGGTGCCATCAAAAGCACCCCCACAGCAGCCTCTCTCTATTGAGCATGAGGTCAGACTACATGGTCCCAAAAATCACATTTAACAAGCCCTTCAGTATCTCTATTGGAGAGAGAGGGGATTGGTCAACAGGAGCTCCTGAGTTACTACGCAAAGGCCTGGCCTGGTATACTGATGGGTCCAGGATGGAATCAGGATACATGAAGTGAGACCGAGGACAAGTATAAGCCTTTCTCTTGGACTTCACGCCACTGTATTTCAAACTGACATTCTGGCTATACTTGAGTGTATACGTGAGAATGTCAAACGACTATATGTGAACCAGCAGATCTGCATCGCATCTGACAGTCAGGTGGCACTAAAGGCATTAGCCTCTAATAAAGTGTCTTCCAGACTGGTGTGGGACTGCCATAAAGAGCTCGAAGTTCTGGGTGAGCAGAACAGAGTTAAACTACTCTGGATGCCGGGACACACAAGAATAGATGGCAAGGAAAAAGATGATGAACTTTCTAGACAAGGAGCAGCTAACACATTCTAACACTTATTGAAGGACCATGCCCAAAACAAACTGCAGAACTGCTCTCAAAGAACAGGTTACATTTTCATATTAAAAAACACCTGTACAGAATGGGCAAGTTCGATGGCGACCTTGACTGCAGATTATGTGGCAAGGTACCAGAGACAGTAGACCATATTATATATGAATGTGAGGCATTGGCCCGCAGAAGATAAAATATTTACGGGCAAACACAGACAGACCCGCAATGCGTTAAAACTCGCCCAGTTCAGAAAATGGATATGTACTTACTTGTAATAGTCTCGATCAGCAAGTTTCAAAATCATAGGTAGAAATGTGTTAAATATATTGAAAAGTAGCAATCCTATCATGGACATCTTAAATCCGTTGGATTTCTCTAAAATTAGAGACACAGGTATTATGATTAACGGTGATATTATAAACAGCTGCATATCTGCTGAGAGATACCATGTATGGCCTAGACACTGAAATAAAAACAGTAAAATGAAATATTGCAAAAATTATCTATTATGTAGAAAATGAAATCACAGTAGGGGAAATTATCCCCACGCTGAATTACCATATGACATACTCTATGTAAGAAAACATTTAAATCGTACATGTGGAGAAGGAAAAACACGATAGTGCTTCGTGTCAGTTTATCCACCAATAAACAGTGTATCATAAATTTTTAACTCACCATATCATCAAAATCAATGTAGTAATTTTGTATATATAAGAAAAATGGCCACCATAGATCTCTGCAAGTTTGATCCAAACTTTTCGCTGCAGGCGTCCACAAAGGCCCAGATCCAAAATATCGAAAAATTGATATTGTTACCAGAAAAACCATAAGCATTGCTGGTGTTAGCCTAAAATTTCAACAATGGGGGGTTAATTAATTTATTATGTTTTGTTTAGGAATATTAACAATAATAACCGAGTTTACTCTGCGCTCATTATCAAAGATCATACTGGATTAGCAGTTGTCAAACCAAATATAGAAAAGTAGGAGGCAGAAGGCAGTAGAGTATTTTATTTCAGTTAGAATATAGTCTAGTATACTTTAACATGGCGTGTGTATGTATGAGTCAATATTTCTGTACGATTTCATTTTCTCCCATATTGTACACAAAGTTAAAGCAATAGTCCAGAAACATTGTATATATTTCTGGATCTTTAAAGTACAAGTTACAAGTTAAAGTATACTAGACTATACACGATGTGCTGGTTACAGAGAAAGTTCATGTGGGTGTCAGTATTATACCCAAATGTTCTTATATCAGACGATTTATATTTAAAATGGCGAATTACATCATAATTTGATTTATTTATAAAGTATTTAAGTATTTAATAATTGATAAATAAATCTCAAAATATTTGAATCTCTAGCATCAACAAAGCTCTTGCTGATATGTTCGTTAGGTCATTTGACACCACTTTCTTATCGTATGATGTTATGTGTGTAAAAAAATGAATACCTAGGTACCATATGATATATTAAAATGAATAGATGAAATTATCTATTGATAAAAAATTTAATTTTAGATGATGATACCTTCCCGGCGCGCATTCTGTCTTCACATTGCATGATGCTAGTGTTTAGGCCACAAGAAAAATGGTCTTCCCACGATTTCCCAAGAAAGCGGTGATATTTACTTAACATAGTAAGAAAGAAAATAAATAATTTGATACGTGTGCGTTATTTTCCTAATACACAAGTAGATGACGCAGAAGCATCAAATTACACTTTGTTAAATCCATTATATGTAAAAAAGGTAAGAAGTTTGTATATTGGATTTGTAATTAAATAAATCGCCTTTATTTAGAAAGTGGTACAAGAAAAAATAAATAATTGTACATACATATATATAAATGATGTTGGGTGGGCATGGCGAAGTTTTGCACAAGGCTACTCTTACACTTAACCATGCGGAGAGTGAGTAACAAATATTAAGGCAAATTTAAGAGAATCAGGACAATTCCTAAACTTAACATAAACATTATATCTAACACTAAATTCTACAATAGTTAAAAATGAATCTAAAGTATATAAAGTTGAGCAAAAAGGAAGAAAAAGAAACGAGAAAGGAAAAAAAAGCAACAGAAGGCAATATGGCGAAAGAAGTATTAGGGTAGATAGACGAAAGTATAAGAGCTAGGCTAAATGAAATATCCTGTTACTGTTTTGCAAACAAGTATCTTTTTATACTTTTATGAAATTGGTTACAACTTAAAAGCTTATAGCTATTGGGAGTTTTACTGCATTGAATGCGAACGACCTATTAAACATAACAGTAGAATGCTGGGGCATAGTAAGCATATTCGTTTGTCTGACGTTGACCGAGTGAACAAGCTTTCGGGAAATAAGTTTATCTTTGAGATATCGAGGTGATGATGTGAGAAATAGTTTATGGAGAAAGACAAGAAAGTTGAACTTTACTAGATCTTCGATTCTTAACCAATGCAAATCATGGAATTTGAGAGACACATGGTCATATTTACGTAGATTGAATATGAAGCGACCGCAGTAGTTTTGTACCTTTTGGATTCGATTTTTCGTAATTTGATCAAGGCAGGGAAAATATACAATATTACAATAGCTAAAGATAGACAAACTAATGACTCACACAGCTTCTTTCTTAAATTTGAGTCCATCATATGTTTATTAGCATATAACATTTTTAACCGTATACAGGATCTTTGCAAGAGTTTAGAAACATGACTTATAAATCGAAGCTAATAATAGTCCTAGATTTTTTGACGTATCAGAGAAAAATAATTAAGTGTCATTTAACTGTAATATTAGATTACTTTTTACATCAATCCGTTGTTTATCTGGGCAAAAGATGATGAGTACAGTTTTATTTGGGTTAAGCTTTAGGTTATGGTTGACTGAGTATATGTAGATTGATTTAAGATCGCGATTAATTTCAAGTGAGGCTTCATCAACTGCATGCAAGTCAAAGCATTTCAGTAACTGAGTATCATTTGCATAAGTCCGAAGAATAGAGGAACGTATTGTAGAGAAAATATCTGAGGCATGAAGTTAAAATGACAGGGGGCCGAGTATCGAGCCCTGTAGGGCACCTGAGACGATTGGACTTGCCTGAGATAATTTATCAAGAATGCACACTTGTTGGTATCTATCTTTTAGGTAACAATTGAAGAAATGCACCGAGTTATCATCAAATCCATAGTAATGTAGTTTGGCGCAGACTAGATCGTGATCTATGGTACCAAACGCCTTTGAGTAATCGAGCGATATCAGTACACTCACTAATTTATTGTCGTAAGCCCTAAATATATTATCAGTAAGATTCAATAATGCCGTAGTGGTACTATATGATTTTCGAAAGCCTGATTGATGATGTGGCAAGATTGAATATTGTGAAAGATGAGACTCAATTTTGGCATATACAATTTTTTCCAATATCTTTGAAAGAACAGGTTACTGTTATTGCTGCTTATTGGTCTTAAATCGCTGACTAGGCTGGGAGAGTTACTATTAGGTGTGGATGTGATTATTGCCACTTTCCACGCATTAGGAAAGTATCCTGCTTCCAAACAACAGCTAATAATATGGTTAACATGATTGAGGACTTTAAGTAAGCATAATTTCAGCATGGTGAGGGTAATTTTATCACTACCAAAAGCATTTGATATACTGGTAGAATCAACATGTTTCAGGGAGAAAAGGTTATCAAATTGTAAGAAAGTTATGTTTTTGTAAAAAATGGTAGTCGCATTGCAGCTATTGTTTTTATTATATACAGATAAAAAAAAAAATTATTAATTTCATCAACGTTATGAAGGTGGTCAGATATATTCAAGTTTTTGGTAGATTTTACATTCATATCATTTAACGCGTTCTAAAGTTATTTTTGTTTATTTTGCATCTCAAAATAAGTAAGATAAGCATCGTTGTTTTGTTGTGGGAGACTTTTACCCATTCATGTGTTAAATTTGACTTTCCATGCTTGTTATGTAGTATACCATAATATGTGTATAGCGCGGAGGAACTCCTCATGTGCTTGCCACTTCCACCATCGTTTGAGATTGTATAATTTTCCCTTTGTTACACAATATGCTATATTTAATTTAGTTGTAACGTGAAAGTGATTAATGAAAGCTCGAATCAAATACAACTTTGTGTTGGTATGATAATTTGAATTAGTTTATGTGATGGATTATTTTATCTGATAGCTGTATTTACCTCAAATAACGGTGTAGATACATGTGCGGTATAGAAAAAATTTGGTTCTTTAGCGGTCTCGCCTTTACTTTCAGATATTGGAAAGCCAATAAAAATCCTGATATGAAGAAGAACGTGTCCACTGCCAAATGAGCTGTTGTAATATACCCAGAATATCTTGTGCGCATCCACTAAAAAGTAAAAGACACTGATATTAGTTGCGAAGTAATTTTTTCAAACATTAAAGGGATTAGCAAAGTTCTGGAGATAGTTAAAACCCAATATTCGAGTATCGCTCTTAATTGTTTACCCATGATGCCATCTTGTTTGGCGATGCGCACATCAACTATCATGTTCAGTAATTTGCTAAAGGCGAAGACTAATTCAGTGTTAGTGTTAAGCAAAACGTATCAATACTTCCTTCAAATGTCTGTATTATGTCATCACAGATTGCTAATATTGCAGTTTCTAGAGTTAGACTTAAATTGAAATTTAGGGTGAAATAATAAAACATTATCAATTTATAAACCTCTAATGAAAATCAACTATCATCTGCATTCATGTTTCTTTCCCAGTTTTGACTTTAGATATACTCCTTTAGCCAAGAGACTCTAATAAATAATGTAATTGAACCAAAAGGAAAAAACTTATTATCCCGCAAAATACGAATGAAAGATCAAGATAAGGAACAGTCGTTTCACATCAAGGTGTCCATCATGATGACTACTGATAAACGAACATGAAATAGACCATGGATAAAAGGTTTAATAAACAAAGGTTAAAACGAATCACAGAGGAGACAAATACCTAAAATTCTAACATCACAAGTTTTATTGTTTGATTCTTATATCTGTATATTACAATTTCTGAGAAATTCCATAATAATTAAATATATATTCTTAGTTTTAAAACTCAAAATATAATTTACAGTTAGTGGCATAACAAGATTTTTCTGTAATAATTTTTGAACAAAGATATTAATTTCCCGTTCGTATGTCGGCCAACCCAGAAAAATATGATTAATATCTTCCGGGCTCCCACATTCACAAAGGCCATTTTCTGTAATACCGAATTTTGCGAGATGAGGAGGGAATCTTCCGTGGTTAAAATGTAATCGAGTAATTGTAGTGTAAGTATTTCTTTTTATTTCTCCATCGTCGTAGTCTCTTCGCTGTAATTTGTGGGTTTAATAAAAAGTAATTTGTTGGATGAACGGACAATATTTTTTATAGTATGCATCCCATTCATGAGCTCTTAACATCTATGTAATTAAGGCTACTAAGCACGCTTAATGCATTCTTCTTAGGTGAGACCATATAAAGAAGTATACTGGTCAGAAAGATTCGTTTGAGTGAGAAAAAAAGTTACGTCTTACGTAACTGAGTTAAATGAGTCATAAATGCCGATTTTGATCAATTTCATACCTTAGTACAGATAAAAATATTTTCTCAGTATTTCTCATATTAAAACAATATATTTAACTCCTCTATAGAATCATTATTTTACTAAAAATATTGTTTTAATATTCTGCCCTCTAAAAGCACATTTGAACTATGCCCAGTCAGGCTATTTATTTTTCGATTGCAGCAGACACTGGTCCGCTAGATGGCGCCTACTGACTATTTTGCATGTCGTTATCGTAATAATACCGAGATGTACCAAATAGTCAAAGGATTCTCGTGTCGGTCGTGACATGCCTACCTTGCACTGACGAGAGCCAATAGCTCGAAACCGCAGTCTGCAAGTGGTGTGGGGTAAATAGCAGGAGAGCTCCTTTAAGTAGGATCAGTCTTTCGGCTGGAGTTTGTTGCAATCGAAGGATTAGCGTTCTGTTGGTAATATTCAATTATTACACTTGACGCGCCAGGCTTGTAACTTGTAGTTCAGCGCTCGGTGGGGCACATAGCCTGGAGAGTAGCTGTTGGTTGCAGTCTGGTTACGTTCCTTACAGTAAAATAAGGATTTTATAGAGGAGTTTGCGACTAAAAATATTATGTTTTAATATTCCGCCCTCTAAATGCACATTTGAACTAGTTGCTAGCAGTGACTTTTTGGGCTTCAAATGCTTAGAAAATCTCGTCTCTACGGGCCCTAAATTGTTACGTCCTAAATCCTTAAACCAGAAAGCCTATACAATCTTAAAGCCCCTAAATTCTAGTCCCCCAATTTAGATTGCATAGTGATACGCGTTTTTAACAAATTTATTTATATACCCATAGCTAAAAACGCACGTGTCATAAGATTGTTGATAAATATGTATCGTCGTATCATGCAGGTTCATATTTAGAAGAAAATAATGCTACTTTAACCAGAGCATCTTGACTTGAGATTTCTATCTCTATATCATATTTTATTTAATAATGTATGCGATATATTTTTCACACAATCAGACCAGGTATCGCAGCGTAGTTGAATCACAAACATTTATACAACGTCAAGAGACTAAAATATTCCCCGTGTCATGATTATTTTCATGGACAGAAAATTAAGTGGATGAGGTGGTACTCTGATCTCTACAAAAGCATTTTTGAATGCAGATCTGTGAAAAAAATAAAGTCGCTCTCTATTGAGAAATAATGTGAAATTTGGCTGCGTCTTTGCATCTAAATAATTTTTTTTATGTTGTATGTCTTTGCATGTCACTTACTATAATATTATAAGCATTTGAAGATTACAAGCTCTTTCTAAAAATATTACAGCAATCATTGAATAATTTATCGACAGAAAATATTATTTTCCCCGGGGATTTCAATACCCCAGTTGAGTCAAATAACAGAGAGTGTAAGCCTAAAAGATATATTAATAACTTATAATTTACCACAAATAAATGATAACTTGAAATACAAAATAAAATAAATGTATTGGTAAATAATATTCACCAACTTTTGTTATTTAAATATGGGCATGCAAACACCATCTTTGTATAGCGCCAATAAATGATTTGATATCTTACATATCTGCAAAGAATCTAAAGATATTGAAATGTATTTCGCAAACACCAAAATCTGGGCGCTGCATTCGGCGTGTATTTTGCCAGTTATGTTGAAATTTTCAGAAGATAGTTAAAGTTCGATCATGTAGCTTTCAGTATTTTGGTATAACTGATAACTATGTTGAGTGCAAAAGAGTGTAATAGAAAGACTTACTTTTTCTACGTCAACTACATTACTAACTGACATCCCTTGATTCATCGCAAATCCATGTCCGGCTACAATCCACATCATACTAAACGTTTTGAGTCCGTGGAAAGTTTGTATCTGTTGTTTAGAATTTTTCGAGACCTGTAACAATTTCCTGCCATTGGAAAATATCGAAAATGCGAGGAACAATGGATGGTAGCTCTCTGAAAATAATTAAAATTTAATAATAATTTTGAAACTAACGGTACTTAAACTTTTAAAGATAATTCATGAGTGAATGTATACAAGTTAATGCAAAATAGTTAATTTTACATCATTTCTAATTTCAGATCACATTGTACTATTCTCTAAACTAAAAGATGAGATAAATGGTGAAAAATTGAATTTTTAAACTGGATGGTAAGATTCGAAATATGTGAAGATGTATTGTTAAATAGATACATAACTTTCCAACAAACTTTGATTACTTTGATGAGTTTAGGCATTTTATCGCCCAAAATACAGAGAGCTTGCTTGATTTTAAAGTAAAAATTGACCAAACTTGTATTTGTGTAAACTCTTGGAATTACCTCCGAAATAACTCCCCTAGCCCAAAGGGTGAACAAATAATTGCGATTCTTTGATGCATGATGGATCAAGCACTTTCAAAATCTACATGTTAATATATTTTTAAGTAAAATGCAGATTAGTAGTGTTCGAAATTTCCTCATTTTTTTGGTTCTTAGTTTATACAAAATCTGATACCTTATCAAATATATTTATTTTTCAATTTATTTTATTTTGATTATAATACACTGTTAATATGTGCTGCCATAGCACACGGAGGTGTACGCTCTCTAGTGTACAATGGGATGGGTAAAGCAAAAACTGTCGCAAGTAAAATTACCGTTGTACGCAGGGTTATAATTTCAATTTTTATATATTCGGCTTTTGTTATTTTTCCGTAATATAAGTGCTTTTTTGCTCACTCAGATGGACTACACCTCTATACAGTCTAAAAATCAAAAACAGAAACTGCAAATATAATTGAATGCAACTCATGCTTTTATATATCTTGTAATATGTGCTAATAAGTGAAAACAGATCACTTTCATCATTTTGCTTAGGAATATAGGTTTTAACTTGATTAACTTTTTTGATTGATAATTTGGTTATTTTTGCAAGAGAGGTACTTTATCTATCAAAAAAGTGGTTTCTTCTTAATGGTCATTGCGTATGCCATTAAAGACACAAAAATATAATCAAAATTAATGTTAGAGATGAACCTATAAATATATTTAAAAACTTTAGAATTTATGATCCATTGTACCTCATTCGTTTGGGGAACATATTGTATGTACTAGATGAAATGTTGATAATTAGCAGGACATGATTAAAATAAACAATTGGGTCTAAGTCATGATGCTATGAAATATAGAAGATAGGCATATGATAGGTTAAAAGTTAAAAACTCATTTATCCGTGATATGTGTATGTTTAAATTTACGAAAAATGTGTAAACAATGAAGAGTTATCATTGTAAAGATCATTATGGTAGAAGTAGAAGAAATAACGGATTGAGTAAAACCAAAATCATCACAGGTGTGTGTTATCAATACTAATTTTACCTACGTAATCATGTACTTACCAGATTGTGTTTTAAATAAATAGAAGTCATACGTTGTGGATATAATCATCAGTAGAATAATGACTGCAATTATTACTCTAAAAGGTAAAATTAGATTAGTTTACAGGGTGATAGGCTTTGTGGCATTGGCAAACCATTTTAATGTTTATGTAAACAAAATTCTTCATGTTGTATTTTATAATAATATGTAACGTCCACAAAGTAATTGAAGAAATGCCACAAAATTACTAAATAAAAAACATAAATTTCTATTCCGTGATTTTGTATTGTGTTAGATTTCTTTAGACAGTCGCAGACAAGGGCTCTTTCTTGCTTCCAAAGAAATTCTTTTTTGCATATTATGTTATTTTGGTGTTGAATTGGAAATCATATTGAAAATATTTCAATCATTAAATATATCAATGCACTTAATTGGAACGTACGCAGAATAAGCAAGAAGACTTAAAATCATATCAATAGTAGCATATGTAATTAATTAAAAATCTTTTATTACTAGATCAGGAGAAAATGGTTTCACTTACATTGTAACAATATCTGATACTGTAAGATCTTTTCCCGATTCAATAGTTTGACATGTTGCATCTTGAAAAAAAATCGGTAATCCATCCATTATGTTATTTGCTATTGCAGTGTAATCTTCGGCAGAACATGCGTCTGGCTTACATAGTGCTAACTGATATATTGACTGAAAAATAAATACTATAATATAAAGGTGCTTCAAACCTAACTACTACTACTAACTACATTGTCATAACGTGTTGAATTTTTTTAAAACATAAAGGAATGAGAGGGTGAAAACCTAACTCTTCAAGGCTACCGAGAAACAAGGAAGATATTCAGAAATGCGATAAAAAATCATAAAATGAATAAGTGGAGGTAGATATATCAGGATATTGATAGGAACGTGTGGGATGACGGGTATAAAATTGTGATCCGAAGTATCAGAGCCACCCCTAACGCAATCCCTGGGGAAAGAATAGAAGAAATAGTGGGTATCTTATTTCCTGAGCGGGAAGAAGTCAGATGAGGGGCCACGTAAGTGGGGGACGTGCACCACTTTGCAGAAAAAGAGCTTAAGACTGCTTGCAGCAGGCTTAAAACCGATAAAGCTCCTGATCCGAATGATATCCCACCGAGATAGTGAAGATAGTTGCAGAGAAGTATCCCGGAGGTACTCTGAGAATTATGAATCAGACGCTGGAGAGTGGAGTTTTTCGAGACAGATTGATAGCAAGAAGGAATAAACTAGCAGAGGAACCATCCTCTTACGGGACAATGTGTCGATACATGAAGCAGGTTGTTGGAATACCTTGTATTGGGAAGATTAGAGACTGAAGTAGAGCATAAAGGGGGATTGGCGGATAATCAGTACGGCTTTAGGAAAGGCAAATCGACTGTGGAATGCTGCAAGGAGGATTACGGAGCTTGCGTATTAGTGACCCTGGTTGGTAACAAGCTAAGTTTGTATCTAAAAATAGGCCCTGCAGTATATTTGTAAAATTGAAAAAGATCACGCAGTAACAGAGACTTTTAATAAAATTTGCAGAAAATTTTACTTGGCGCTTAGGAACAAATACTATGCATGTTTGATATGGGTGTTGGTAATAGATAAGTCTTCTGGTTGCAAATCTCTTACTTATTCATCAACTCAGTCATCGCTGTTAAACGAGTCACCAGGAACCATGTTATTAGGTTACCTCAGATACACTATGACATGCACAAACATAAAATGGAAATTTGAGGCGCACCATGAAAATGCAGCAAATTATATGTGATGAGAACCACATAAACTTAATATTGAAAATTATGATCAGCAACGACAAAGCACGTGTCAGTTATAGAAGCGCGGAAAATCAGGGACAAGTGGGTTGCATAAAAGCTAGCAGAAACGAACAAAAAAGAGCTCTAGACCGCGTAACATAAGAACTGCCCCGCCATTTCAATCATTTGAAATATTTATTATGACATTATTTTCAGTTTATTTTTGTCCATGAAGCATAAAAAAAAATTTTTCTTGAACAAAAACTGACATTTCTAGCAATTATTTCTAGAGGGCAGAAATATTAAAATATGATATTTCAGTCGCAATCTCCTCCATAATCTTTGTTTTACTATAAGAAACTAACAGCTACTCTCCGGGCGGGCTATGTGCCCCGCCGAGCGCTGAATTACAAGTTACAAGCCTGACGCGTTAAGTGTAATAATCGCATATTACCAACAAAGCGCTAATGCTTCGATTCGACAGTAGCTGTTGGTTGCAGCATGGTTACATTCCTTATAGTAAAATAAGGATTTTATAGAGGAGCTTGCGACTGAAATATTGTTTTAATATTTCTGCCCTCTAGAAGCACACTTGAACTATGCTAAGACCAGTCAGGCTATTTATTTTTCGATTGTAACAGATACTGGACCGCTAGATGGCGCCTGCTTACTATTTTACATGCCGCTATCGTAAAGATACCGAGATGTACCAAATAGGCAAGGGATCCTCGTATCGTTCGTCACATGCTCTAGACTGCAGTCTGCAAGTGGTATGGGACGACTGGCACAAGAGCTGCTTTAAGTAGGATCAGTCTTTCGGCTGGTGTTTGTTGCAATCGACGCATTAGCGTTTTGTTGGTAATACGCGATTATTACACTTAACGCGCCAGGCTTGTAACTTGTAATTCAGCGTTCGGTGGGGCACATAGCCCGGAGAGCTGTTGGTTGCAGTCTGGTTACATTCCTTAACACTACTTTTTAATTCTTTGGTCAGATCAAAACTTGAATATGCCTCACTAATATGGA
Source organism: Leptura quadrifasciata (assembly GCA_963675555.1). Lineage (NCBI taxonomy): Eukaryota > Metazoa > Arthropoda > Insecta > Coleoptera > Cerambycidae > Leptura > Leptura quadrifasciata. The sequence continues at coordinate 89,348,143 of OY776678.1, read as the reverse complement.
ATCCCAGCTATTTGACCTATATCGACACCTTAGAGGCAGAGCCAAGACGGTTTTATCCTCTAAGTAAGATAAGTTACATCCACCAATTGGAATACCACAAAGCCCTCTACTTGAGAGATTCTCATTACCTAATTTGAAAGATCGTAGAATTAGACAGTCATTAATATTTCCGTATAAAATACTAAATAATAAAATAGACTGCCCTCAGGTAATAGAACAAATACGCTTTCACGTACGAAGAACCGAGGCTCGTAATAACATTACCTTCTATCTTGCCAAACCGAAGACTAATTTGTTAAAACATTCACCGCTTCACTTTATGTGTGATATTTACAACACTATGCAATAGTTTTTTTTTGCACAGTCTCTGTTTTCTCGTTTTCTCGTTTTCTCGTTTTCTCTGGTTATTTGTTTTTTTCTCTTCTCACGATTGTTGAAATTGTATTATGTATTATACAACGTTATATATATTATTCTGTTTGACTTTTTGTGATTGTCATTTGTGATATTTGTTCATAATTCTGTATTTTTCCATCCAGTACTTGGCCTTTGCTGTTGGATGGTGTATGCAAATAAATAAAAAACTAAATATAATGATTTAGAATTTGTCACACAAATCAATACTCGAAAATAAATAAATATGCTTACGTCGGGGTCTGATACATTGCCCAATATATCAGGAATCAATAGTCCTGAGCTACAGTACTTCCCTAAAATTCTACCACCTGCGTATCTATGATCAACGCTGAGGCATTGATCAAAGTTTCCAAAATCCGTTCTTGAAGAATAGCCCAAACCAGTATATGGAAATTTTGACGTTGCATCCAACACTGTAAGAGAAAATATATTTAGAGAAATAATGTTTACTCATTTGCTTTATACATAGGCTCATGAGAAACAAATGAAAAACAAGTCTCTTATATTGTTTCTTATTTGCTAAGACTTGCCCTTCGTATGTAATTTAATAGATCGGAGGAACAATGTAGGGTTGTTGTGTATTCACTTATGCCGTACTGATGGGAACTAACAAGCTCGAAACTAGTCTGCGGCTGGTGATACACAACAGCCCTGCACTGTAGTCCTTTCTTTAGGACAAATTTGTCTGCTGGGGGCTTATTGCAACCAGATTTATATTTGCGTTTTCCGATTGAAGACGTAGTATGTCGTAAGTTTTAGGGCATTATTTTTAATCGTTTTGGAAACGCATATTGCACCTTGATGGGTAGCAATGAATTTAGTTCCTTTTATAGGAAATAGTGTAATTTTTGGTTTATCGTAGTGTGTATTTCACTACATATTTATTTTTGTGATAATTAATCTACTTATTCTATTGTGTAAACTATACTCATATGGTATAAGGGGAATCGCTTTAGATTGGATTTCCTCATTTTTAAAACATCGAACCCAATATGTCAGTATAAGTCACTTATAAAATTTTGCTGTAAATAGAGTTCAATCAGAATCTAAGGAAGTTAATATGGGAGTTCCACAGGGCTCAATATTGGGTCCTTTATTATTTTTGTTATATACTAATGAACTTGATACCCTTACTTCAGACGCGTTTTTTGTCATGTATGCAGACGACAAGTCCTTACTTCTGTCTGATAAATCAGATGATATATTAGAGGCTAAATGTAATGATGTTATATGTAATATTGGTAGCTGGTATTGTTTTAATTCATTGTTTCTCAATCCACAGAAACGCATTATATTAGATTTCACAATTGGCAAAAGAATTGTTTAAAATTAAATATTAAGGTAAAAGATATTTCTTTCTCAAAGAAAGAAACACCCAAATTTTTAGGCTTAACATTGATGAATGTTTGAGTTGGAAGGAACATTGTAATAATCTTGTAGACAAATTAAATTCATTGAGTTATTTGTTTAGGAATTTAAAAATAGTTCTCTTAACTGATCAACTCATAGGTCTGTATCATGCGCAGGTAGGTTCAAGACTTAGATATGGGGTTTGCTTTTGGGGCAACTCCACATTATCTCCAAGATGTGTTTGTTGCACAAAAACGCATATTGAGATGTATTGGTGGAATTCCAAGTAACCATACATGCAGGAATTTATTCAAAGAATATGGCATTTTGACGCTTGTGGGAGTATTTATTTACGAATTATGTATATACGTTTTTATTAACAAACAAAAGTTCATTACAAATAAAGGCCACCAGGATATCAACACAAGGCAAGCAAAAAATTTTCAAATACCTTTTTGTAAGTATAAGATAACAACAAATTCGCCTACTTATATAGGTCTCAATGTATATAATCATTTGCCTGACGACTTAGGAAAATAAACATTATTATTATTATTATTGTTATTATTGGCCTTATATTTGACAAATAAAATCGTTGAAACCAAAGCATTGGTTTTTCTATATTTTTGCTGTAGAAGAACTCTACTAGTGATATTATTTATATACTTACTTGTTGCAAATAAAGTTATATTGTCACACACAACTTGTAACTGTTCTCCACATTGTTCACTAATACTTGCAGTTATTTCAAAATTTAAACAGACATACTTCATATCGGGTATTGTATATTTTCCATATTGTAGTATAATAGTTTGATTAACTTCAGTTTTGGCTATTGCAAAACTTAGCAAAAGCAAAAACAGTTCCCCTCGCATCTTGTTGTTAATTGTAAGGGAACGCACGTGCAACTGGCATATTGCTTAAGAGCTACCTGCCATAGATATAATTAATTCAAAATGTCAATAAACTTATCAATATACGAATCAAACACAAGTATAGCGTACGATATCAAATACGATAATAATTAGATAAAAAACCTTTTCTCAAAAATTCAAAACATAATTTAGAAGTAATTAAATATTATTTGATTTCTTAATGTGTCGAAATAGATTTCCCTATTAAAACTTGAACTTTACAACCAGTATTTAAAGTAATCATTTTACTGGTAACAAGTGATTCATTAGAAGCAACATGTACTGTAAGCAAAAAGCAATATATCTTTTAGATATAATCTAGAGTAATTCTTTTCTCAGTTATTAATATTTTACTATTTATTATTTAGGTATCAGCTAATTGCTTACAAATCATACTTAAACAATATTATAAGAAAATGCATTAAAAATTAAAAGAAATAAAATAAGTTATTTATTCGTTCTTGGAGTTAAAATAGAAAAAAATGCTGAAAGATAATTAAAAACAAAAATTCAAACAAATAAGGATATTAACAAGGATCTTGGTCAAAGAGTAACTGTGACAAGTCAAATTTGAATTTCACAAAAGCATTACCACTCGGTGCGACTTTCAAACTTATTACATTCATAATTAATTGCAAGACAATATAAAATATTCATTTATAATATAAAATACATCAAAGCGGCCTAAATTCGCCGTGTTAAGCTCTAGAAAAAATCATATGAAATTACTCTAGTGTTGGTCGTTGGACCGGAAAACGAATTTTTAAAAAGAATCGAAACTTTATTAAACCAGAAAATATGGCAATAACAGCGGTTATCTTATGAAGTGGCATTATACACATTTTAACATGTATTTATAAGTTCGGTCTTATCGGAAACGTGATATACGCATATTGTTAGAACAAAGTAGGTGGCCTATGATATTGGCTCATGTATCTTCTCCTGGTTTACGGCTTATTTACTTATTTAGTCGTTTAGTTGTTTTCTTGTTTTTTTTTCTTGCTTGCTTGTTTGCCTATTTGCTTCTTTCTTGTTTGTTCGTTTGTTTGGTTATTTGGTTGTTTGCTTGCTTGCTTGCTTCTTGCCTATTTGCTTGCTAATTATTCTATTTTAAGTTAATTTTTTTCTATGATGCGTAGGTCCAAGATATATTAATGTTTCTGTTATATCATTTTGTTAATAAAAATATCCAAGCATTAACTGGAAAATTGCCCTGGTTGTTTACAAATGTCTATATTTTCATTTACGCAAGAGAAAAGTATTAAAATATTAATCCAGATCCGACAGGAAAGGAGAATGCATTTTTTTCGGAAAATTTCTCAGTGCATTTTGTGAACGTAATAACTACGAGAAAAATATTGGGCCGAAAACAGATTTTTTCACGTTTTTGATGAGAAAGAAATTTTTTATATACAAAGAATACTACAAAATAGCTCGTATAAAGGTAAAAAAATGAGTTTTTGACAATTAAAAACCGGTTAATAAGTTGTCTTGGAGCTTAAATTGTAGCTTTTGTTAGTACCTACCTAATCTGAAAATTGTATGCAAAAATGTTAATAACTTTTAGCGGAAATAGCGAAAATGTAAAAAAGTGTTTCTGAAAAACGGCGTGGAAATAGTCAGAACGATTTTTCAAAAAGCTATTTGTTCTTGATGAAATTCTCTACAACCCTATTATCTTCAAAATTTCGTAAGGTTTCGTTTAATACCTTAAAAACGTATTTGAAAATCGGGCTGTTTCTGAATTTTGGACGTTCGGGCGCTCGAGCGGAAGGGAAGTGACGCGTGGTGCGGGAAGTCTCTCCCGCAGGCATATTCTCCGAACAAGGAAATAAATTCGGGGCTACGATTGGTGGGAGTCCATAGAGCGCGGGCACTCCACACTACATCAAATAATATTAACATATTTAACCTAACGAACCAACCTAAAGAAATATTCGTATTACGTAGTTTAGTTGTTAACAAAATGTAGTAAAGAAAGCTGTCAGAAGTTGAGGTTCGAGCCCTCAACCTCAAGTAAGCAAGCAGGCAACCAAACAGACGTTATTGAAATTAATACATAATATTGCCTCCCCGGAGACTACCTTGCGACTGACCGTGCAACCACCGCACTGTTCGCGGTGGCGGTTGCATGGCCGGGCGGGGCGGCTCCACTTCGCATAAAAGAAAATGAGGAAGGAAGACTTGACTCCTTTTGCTAAAAACAAATTAAAAAAGATAATATAATTTTGAGTTTCTTATAAATTTTGTAGTGAAACTAATTTTGAATGAAAAAATGCACAAAAAGAGAACGATAACAAGAACAGACAAGAAACGCACAAAAAGAGATCAAGAACACGAAACAAAATTGACAAACTAAATGGAAGAGAGGGACAGGAAAGATTTAAACTTACGAAAGTTATGAAATGAAAGTAAAGGCGAATAGGATAAGCGGAAGTTATAGTAGGTGAAGGTTTGGCTATAGTGGTTGCCGGAAGATTGGTAACGTCTTGTATGGTAGGGTGTGCTTGATCCCAAATGGTGCATTATGCTGTCTAATTTGTGTAATATTTGCGGTAAGCGGCTATCGAACTGTTTGCAAGAGTAGAATTTTTTGGGAGATTTCCTGGACGTAGTCCGCTATTGGGTTTATGTCGTTGCAACGTGCGTAAAGATCTCTGAGGTGGAGTTCGATATGAGGCGCATAAATTTGTGCTCAAGCACTCTTAACTTTCTCATTGTCGTGGCTGGTATGCTGCACCACACCGACGCTGCGTAAATGATGGACGGTCTGACCATCGTCGTGTACAACATTTTTTTGTTTTGTCTGCTAAGTCTGCTACCCCTGACCATCCGCGGGTACAGACTTCTTGACAGGGAGTAGACCATCCATACAGTTTCGTTTATTTGTGTATTCAACGTCAGTCTCCTGGTCTAGTCTGACCTCTAGATACTTCACGCACCGTTTTGTTTCGAATTTGTTGCCCCCAGACCGAAATAGGTGTCAAAATTCTATTCTCGGTGAACCTCACGTGTGAAAATTGGGCAACCTAACCACTACACCACGGACTGCTGATGACGAACCTACATACTTCTTACTACATCAATACGTCAATCGCGCATGTGTGGTGAGGAGTGTTCGCCTGTGGGCTCCCACCAATCGTAGCTCCGTATTTGGTTAACTACGCCTCGCAAGTATGTCCATTATTAATATTTTAGCGAGATACCCCAGTTTAAAAAAAACATCGAATTTCGTTCAGAAGTTCCCCCACCACGCGTCACTTTCCCTCAACTCGAGTGCTCGAACGGAAACAGCCCGATTTTTAAATGAGTTTTTAAGGTACTAAACGAAATCTTACGAAAATTTAGGGATAATGGGATTGTAGAGAATTTCATCAGGAACAAATAGCTTTTTGAAAAATCGTTCTATAACCATTTATGACCATTTCCACGCCATTTTTCCGAAACACCTTTTTCATATTTCGCTATTTCCGCTAAAAGTCTTTAATATTATTGCATGAAATTTTTAGAGTTGGTAGGTACCAACAAAAGCTAAAATTTAAGCTCTTCCTACGATAATTACAGTCCCTATAATTAAATGGCAAAAAATGGCCAAATTTAGTGGTTTTTAATTTTTTGTGCAAAAAGTTATTGACCGATTTTAATTGTCAAAAACACATTTTTCGGTAACCGAAAAAAAATAATAAATAAAAAAGTCACTCACTCCACGGGCGTGGGGAGTGGCTATTGGTATTTATTACCACCTCCCTTCGGTGAGGGTCGGAGCCACAGAGTAGGGTGACTGACTTTTTGTATAAAAAAAAATTATATTAACTTTATTAAATGCAATAAGATGTATACATGAGTATTTCACCTTAAACAATTTAAACTACGTACGTCCGCGCGTGGAAAACACTATGTCAAGGTCAAGATATAATAACTATTTATACAATATTAAGAGTTTCAAAAGAAGACTAAGAATACACCATTGTAGGTGTCGAAGTTGATATGCTGCACAGAAAGAGGCAAGTAACTAGGTAAGTCAAGTTGATAAATTAGGTAAGTACGTCATTTTAAGTAGTATAAGGTCAGCTAAAATGGTTTATACGCACAGTTATTTTTACGATCTACAATCAAATGTATTTGTATGTGTTAGTAGCTTATCATTAAAATATTTCATAACTGCCAATAGATATCTGAAGCTCAACTTTATTTTTTAGAATCTCCCAGTCATTTGCTTCAAAAAATATAGCCGTGTCATCGGCAAAGCTGATTATTTACCACTGATGGGCACATGCACATGCATTAACGTATATTATGAAGAGTAATGACCCCGAGGACTGTACCCTGAGGAGCTCCACACTTGACTGTTTTAAAATCACTGTAACTGTCCCCAATCTTTACGCAGTGAGATCTTTCACAGAGGTAACTTTGCAATGTATTTGCGGCACCACGAATTCCAACGGCATCCTCAAATACTTAAGGAGAGATTCCAAGTCGTGTGTTTGATATCTGCTTAATAAATCGCCACTTGCTAGATAAATGCCATCACTCTTATACGAAAGATATTTACTGAAAATCTTTAGCGTTTTTTTAATACTATGTTTATGGAATCCATATTATGGAAGCGTATTCTAATTTTGATCTGAAAAACGCATTGAACAACAATATTAAGGTGTTGTCCATAAATTCTTTTTGGTATTTGTAATCATAAAACCTAAGCTTTGTAAGAACTGGTCACTATATAGTTTATATGATGGTTAAAAGTTAACTTACTGTCGAAGATAAACCCCAAGATCTTTAAATTGACTACACCTTGATAGGTAAACACCATTTAAAATGGATTAAGTTTTCTTGTAACAATCATGCATTTATATTTGTTAATGCTTAGATGCAGCATATTTTTGTCACAACGCATATCTATATTGCAAATTCTTTTGCAAGTTCACGCACTCAGTTCAAGTATTGTTATTAAGTTCATAGTTAATGTCATTTATAAATATTATAAATAATAAGGGCATCCTGAGGAATGCCAGATTTTGCTGTAATATTAGACTTAAGACCACGGTGTTGTACAGTAAGTTCCCTGACAGAGAGATATGAATAGAGAAAGTTAATAAATGTTTTGGCAAGGTCGAAATTGTATAATTTTATAGTAGTATATATACCATGATCGAGTGTGTCGAAAGCTTTAGAAAAATCAGTATATATAACGTCAACTTGGCCGCCTTCATCTAGCGTCTCCTCTATAAACTAAGTTATGTAGGTCAAATTTGTAACCGTCAATCTACCAGTAAGAAGTCCATACTGATTGATACAAATTTGTGATTTAACGTGGAAAAATAAAACATTATGAAAGACAATTGGTCTATCATTTTCAACTGCGGATTTGTCGCCCTTTTTATAAACGAGACAAATTTTGGCTTATATAGTGAGTCACTTAAATCAAAATTTGCAATAAATTTTTTAAAAATCTATTTGGCAGGAGATATGATCAACTAAAGCGGTAAAATGTGTAATACAAGTGCCCACTTTATACAGGAATATAGTTTATAATGTGCTAAGTGTTTTGTCGTCGTTTCTTGAACTTTGGCAGCCAGTGCTTACTAAAAAAACTGTTTACATAAAACTTCTCAAACTATATACCATCACATATATTAATTACTTTTCCCTTTTGATGTTTATTATGCATATTTTATTTTCATCTAAACTTTTCATCCTTGGAGAAAGTGTCAACTCCATTAGAAATATTTTCTTTTATCGCTTCTTAATTAGTTAGATATTTGTTTAGCGTTACCAGCCTCTATGTATTTCAAAAAAACTATAACACCTTTCTTTCTTGGTTAATTATGTGAGAAATATTAAAATTCTTCATCATATCTTCCTTATTTTCATTAAAAGGATGGACAGCATGTTAACTATATTTAAAACACTATCCATCCCATTTTTTGTTTTATTTTTAGGATGGCCACCTTGTATATTTTTTTACTGAAGTTTTACCAGGTTCTTTCTTGGCAATGGTGTCAACTACCGGTCAAATATTGTTTTTCTTCGTCAAATAGTACAGGCGGACGAACAGACACGCTGACCTTATTTTAATCTACATAGCCTGAAACGTGAAATTTCGAAGAGTGGTTTTTTTCACGATTACAATCGGTACTTACTTTCTTTTGGTAAACGATAGAAATAAAACAGATAATACAGTTCTTACACTCGACACTAAATTCATTAATTGTTAGTAACATCTAGTTTTATGAGTACAGTAAAAATTAGTAGTATAGGCTTAACACTTAATTGGCGTATGGCTTACATCTATTGCAAGAAACGGATTATGTCTGCTAGACATGATGATACATAAATAAAGAACGATTAACTAATTTTACGTAAAGACATTTATCTGATTTCCAGAAAAGTTTTTAGTTGTAAAATCATGTAAATAAACATTTTTACGGCATTTATACTGCAATTAAAAATTAAATATATCAAGATTATTACCGAATATATTTCACAGTAACAAAAATATAGTATTGAAACAGCGGAAAACTGTAATTGCTGCTGAAATTTTACAGCCCTGTGATATTCTGTCATCAAAAGCGTGAAATATACGTGATAGTTTAAATTGTAATATATTAAGAGTATTTTAAGATAACCGAGAGAAACGCATATTTGCAGAGATATTTTAATTTTTGCTTTTAATATTTTGTTAATAAATAAATTAACTTTTTGATTTGAAACTTGAACTGGTTGTTTATAGTCGTTTACGTTATCATTTTCGTAAGTTAAAGCTACTAAAATATTGTTAGAAGTTAAAAAAATAATTATTAATGAAGAGGTGCGCAAGACGGTATATCGCACATAATTCCCACGCTTTTTAGATAAAATGTCTACTCTGAATGAGACAGCATTCGATGAATCATTGTCTGACATCGTAATAATATAATATTTTTTATAGGAATTAATTCTATTCTTATATGGCTCACCATAAATCTTATTAATACGTTAAATAGAATTATTTAATTATTATTAAACCCATTGATAAGAAGCATCCGCTACTAGGCTGTTAAATGATTTTATCAATACAATAATTCATTCATTATTAGACCAACAGTTACTGAATTTTTCAGTCAGCGGCTGAGAGCCTCGTTCAGCTTTTATGGCCCGTAGTCCTGTTTAAGGAGACAACCTTACTAGAGGTGGGAGCGCTTTCATATGAGCTATTTTTCACAAATCTTTTGTGGTTTAAAATCAATTTAACAAAACGCCAAAATATTTTAACACTACACTTGAATTCATCACTCGGTGCACATTCCTCTAACAATGACAACATCATTGGGAGATGATTAAAAGTCTTATTTGTCTCCCGATGATATTGACATGGTTAGGCAAAATGTGCGTCGAGTAGTATATTCGAGTGTAGTGATCAGATGTTTTGCGTTTTGTAAAAGTGGTATGTAGATGCCAAAGTTATTGACTTGTGAAAAATAGCCCTCATAAACGTGAAAACGTTCCCACCGCCTGGATCTAGACCCAGCGTAGGTTTGTTTCCTTAAATGTGACTACGTACCATAAAAGTTGGAGGTTCTCAGGTGCTCATTGAAAAACTCAGTAGCTCTTGGTCTATATACGATGTCCTCAATTTAAAAGGATCGGATTTTTTTACGGTTTTTTCCGTAGCAGAATTCATGTTAGTCATCAATTCTCAGTTTATTATATCGTTACGTGTTTACAATCTCCAGTAAACATCCTGTACATAGGTTCAAATAATTGCAACGAGACCTTTTCACTAACTACTTTATTTAATGCTTAATTACAATAATTAATCGTTATTACAACACGGTAAGTATAAATATCAAACATTAATACAATTCACAACTTATTACTGTTATTATTCCATCTGTTGACTTGTTCGTCTAATATAAAACTCTTACATATCAGAACTGTACTGCCCGCGTGCGCCGGATTCACCTCTTATATACCGTGGCGAAGGTACTCGAATTCTCTAGAATCATCCAGCGCTGTTCGCAGCGTTTCTGGACAATAGCCCCCATTCGAGAACGTCTCCACAGCCAGGACCAGAACTCAGCGTAGGGTTCTCTTTAAACAGGATTACGTGCAATAAAAATTGAAGAAGGTTCTCAGACGCTCATTGGAAAATTCAGTAGCTGTTGCTCACTAATATTTACGCAAATTAATTATTATTATATATTAGCAAAAATAGCAAGTTAAATAAAAAAAACCGTCTCTATCCTTCAATTGTATGTAAGTATATTCCACTCTATAGATATATCATATTTGACCATATTTTGCCCATCTAGTTTGTATGTCACGTGCAACACACAGCATGCATGCTCTCTATTGTGATATAAGGGATTTTACTATTCTGTTGCATTTCAAACTTGATTTGTGCCCTTATTTCTGAACAAATTGGGCTATTTTTGATCCCAATCAATATATACGTTTATTACTTAACCACTCTCTTTTTATTTACATTTTGGTATAATCTTTGTTGCGTTGTTTCGGAAAACAAACGACAAACCTAATTTTTCTGCGACATAACCTACCCCAAGATATGGAATACATTCGAAATCAGCTCGCCATGTCCTATTAGATTACATGTCCTCAGATTGTTGGCTACCTACACCGACATTTTGCCTACTGTGATCTGGTCTGATCAACGATCTGATCAATTTTACATTTTATTTTTAAATAGGAGAATGTGATTGTGACTTGAATGCATCACTAGATGTATTCAAGATACAACCAAGTTGAATCAGCACTGTTCCACTGGGCCCTGTTACTGTGAACGATCCATCTTTTCGCATCTGAAGGACTTCTTTATATTTTACAAAAAATGAATATTAAACGTTCACAAAAAGGGTTCAAGACGACTGTTTCAGACGGAGAATAATACAAAATTTATACTTACTGTTCGTTTATGCTTAACTGCTTCACTGATGGTACCAATTGGACGTCGTAACACTATAAATCTAACACAGCAGATACTAACCCTTTCTTAAAATTAAACCTGAAAGGGAATTTTAAATACACAAGAAAAAGACAATATAAAGTTCAAAAATATATATTAAATCTCTTTAAAAAAATCATGTTTTAAAAAAACGTTCAAGAAAATGTATTGACATTGACAACACATGGTGAGGAACGGATGACTTATAATGTAGCAACTACCATCCAATATGCGGTTTATAGCTAACGATTGCACAAAAAGATTCAAAAAAAGTTCAATGTTTAAAAATTTTTGGTGGGTTTTTTCTTGCCTGTCTATTGACGTATTTTCAGTTCAATATCAATTTTGATCGCTCCTTAGAGCTTAAAAATGCTTGAATCGCAACGACTTTGAATTATATTTTGCAATTACAATTTCATACGTTCAGGCAAGGTGGTCCCATGCACATATGAGTACATGGTAACTATACTTTTCTGACACCGAATCACTGAGGAACCGGTTTAGGTCAAATCCCGTTAAAACCCATCATTTTCCCGTCAAAATCGACTGCTAGGAAATGACAGGGGACCTTTGTCGCTAAAGGCTATTTTCGCTAAAACTCTCGATATACTGTGACTAGAGACTGGATTAACTTGTCTTCATATTTAACACAATGCAAAGAGTTTTTAATTTTGAAATTTCCGAAATTAAAGTCGATTTTTGTTACACTTTAAAATTTTTTTGGTCGGGGCGACATTACGTCCCCGTGCAGCGACATTTACTAGACTTTCTAAAATTACACTCCTTGATGAGTTTCTGAAATTTTGCGTAAAAAACGTTGCGTAGAGCCAAAATATGATTTAAAATATAAAAACCTCTTCCAACGGCATTTTTACGTGAAGCACGCTTTTCATGCGAAATGTTTCCGGATTTCGGATTTTGTTACGGTTTCGAAAAGCTTATCGAGGGTTTTGGCGTGGTCTTTAACATTACCACCAACATGACAAATAATGTTGGTCACAGGGTCATATCCGAGGTAGATATCTGGTTAAATATTTGTTATGTATTAATATGAATAAAGTTGTGTTGAATTTGAATTTTGGTATGATCAGCGGATGTGATATTACGACTGCATTATTTCAGTTTGGACAAAAACGTTATTAAGTTACAGGATTGTGCTGAGGATTTTAAAATACAGCAAAGTTCACGAGAAACAGTGTCTGAAAATGTGAAAAATCTATTGATCCTCACAAATATTATTCATTTTTAAGAGCAACGAAACTAAATAAGCATGAAAAATTTCACATTCAATAAAACGGAACAATTATTTAGAGGTCATTTGCAAGTCCAAAAATGGTTTAATAATGACCTAAATCCGGAAGAATGGGGTGGATGATTGTCAACAATAGTTTGAAACTGATTCAAACAAACCCTTTGACCACCGGCTTCAGATCTGTTAATCAACACTATTTGCAACTGCAATAATGGCTGTAGTGCGAGCTGTCCCTGTAGAAAAATATAGCTTCGTTGTTCTGTTGTATGCGGGTGTTGACATGACAATCCTGTTTAAACGCCAAGACTGAAGTAACAGACAGAAATATGGATGTTTACGACGGTATAGATCTAATGGTTTCTTAATACAAGACATGGAAGAATGAATAGAAGAATGCATCGATAAAATCACTGAGAAAGTTGTGGAAGATCCAAGGGAAATAGATGTAGAGTAAGAGACTGAATAATTTAATGTGGTTTGAAAATACTGAGGATACCGCATAAAACAATGTGCTAGTACACTACACTGGCGATGGTGTGAATAGGAGCCCGTATCTTTACGAACTACGGACTGCAACCGCACGTTTTACTCAAAAACAATTAGTTGTAAAAAAAGTACCTATAAACTTTTTTATAATGAATATTTTGAGTTACAATTTTATAACAACTATTCTTCTCCAAAAATTTATAGTTTTTGAGATAGTAGCAAAACAGAGTCCATTCTTTAACGCGAACATCAGTAATTATTCAATAAAATAAGTCACTGAGTAAATACGTTTTACTTATTTTATACTCTACTAAGATTACTACTGACACATATATTATATGATTGTAATTGATTACTTTGCTCTTTAATTTATCATAATGAGACGTAGATATTGATCTTATAAATGGTTATTGTGACTAAGCTATATTTAACAAAATACTAAATTTGTCGATATCTCATATCTTCATGCAGGGTCATCATTTAATAACAGATAACATTTTGATTTTTTTTTGTTTTGGTAACATTATGATTTTTACTTGCTTTTCTTTAACTCACAATGCGTGCACAATGTTTATGTTCAAATCTTGCGTCCATTATTTAACATACTTCCTGACATAATCAATTGATGAAATATTGTACAGTTACTAAGATCGGAAGACAATACAGTATTTTACAGTTACGTTTACAAAAATCTCCACATAGGGGGCGTGGGGGTGAAAATAGAAAAATCTGCAAAAATAAATAGCGATAAAGTGAAGGAGAGCGAAGTCAAATCGTCAAGAGACGAATTTTTATTGAGCGATCTCTGGGGAGTAAACCCTCCAAAATGTATGACTAAAAAGTAGAAAATAAGAAAATAATAAAAAAATTCTAAAAACTTGCTTTTCTGTAAAAAGTCTAACATTTCAGATTACCACGTTGAGCCGGTTCCAGAGCAACGTATAACCACAGACTGACCGACCGACAAACTGACTGACAGACACACTGACATCCAGAAGCCTCGGAAAAATTTACTGTTTTCTGGTGTCAAAATGTCCATTTTTATCTTATCTAAAATTTAAAGTTCTTTCACGGCACTATTTCGTTCTCTATTTAATGATGAGATAGCTATAAATTGATGCTATACAATAATAATCTGAAATTAATGTGGAAATTTTTAAAATCCTTAATTAAACCATGAACTTATTAACTGAGTGGCCAATAGCCCCGGTGGTTAAGGCGCGAGATGGCAATCGCGATTAATCACCCGGATATCACGCCACCGGGTTCGAATCCCGTCTTCGGCACTGTCGGAAAAAATGGTTGTATGTCCGCATTTTTTCAATGTGTAACCCCCTTCCGCACAAGTCTCTAGCTTGGAAATTGGGAGTTGTCTAATTTCTGTGGTGTTTATTATTTATTATTTATAATACATGGTTTGAAATAATTCAGTTTTGTAGAAGGCTTCAATAACTTTTTATAGCTAGCACTACTGAAATAATTCACTCCATCTCTAATGTAAATCACTAGTCATCGAGCAAATATAAAGATATGAAATCTAAACTTAATAAGTTTTAACTTTCAAGTTTAAGCGAACATAGGTTACTTGTTTTATCTTTAGTTAATAAATTTAGTGCGAACTTAGTATCCAATTCAAAAACTTTTAAAATATCTGTTTCAAGTTATAGAGCATGTCATTTTACACTTTGTGAATACTATTTTATCGAAAAATCTATTTTGTAAAGCAATAAAAGCTAACACAGTTGTTCATATTCCCAAAATAAAAAATTCAAATGAAGTATGCGATTTTAGACCAATTAATAACCCATTGAAATAATATTGGAATTAGACGTTTATAATCAATTATCGGCTCATTTTAACAACAATAATCTGCTTATAGTCAATCAATCTGGCTTTAGAGCTAAATAATCTAAACCTTGATATGAAACTGCACCTCATTTACGATTGCTCACTGGATTAATCAAGTTGATGATTTTATGTGATGGCAGTATTCTTGAATTTTAAAAAAGCATTCGAAACAATTGATATTCTAAATAAAATAAATTTAAATATTATGGCATAGACGGAAGTATGTTACAATGGTGCAAAAGTTACCTATCTATTGGATTACAATACGCAAAAATTAATGACAAGATGTCAAGTGCAATGTCAACTAATCTTTGTGTACCCCAAGGCAATGTACTTGAACCGCACCTATTTCCTATATATACTAATGACTTAAATCTGGCTATAAATTGCGACTTTGTTAACTTGTTTGCTGATGACACCTTGATTGCAGTTGTGCATAATTGTCAATGTTATAATTGAAAAAATTAATACTGAACTTAACAAACTTTCGAGGTTGCTTAAAGCTAATAAATCAAGTAAAACCAAAGTAACGATTTCGCTAAAAATATAATTATTCCAAATTAAATACAAATAATGTTAATACAGTTTTTGATAATAATTAATGAGAATTAGTGACGGGAAACTAAATATGTAGGTTCTTAATAAGTAATGATTGAAGTCTGAAAGAATATTTTAAAAACTCCCAAAAGAATATATCGGAAAAGCTGTCTTTTCAATCTAGAGTCTCAAAATATTCTGCAATAGCAACAAGTAACTGGTGACCACGACGAACAGGGTGTTTTTGATTGGGACTGTACTAGGCAGTGGGAGGTGGGAGGGAGACAGGGTTGACAGCCGTGAGCTCGTGAAGTTATGCCATTTTCGTCACAATGGAGCAGTGGACGTTACAACACCGCGTGTTTGTGTACGATAATTTTGTGACAACAGGTGCGTCAGTGTACAGCGAACTCTTCACGTTTTGCATAGTCCGCTTCATTCAATTTCTGCACGAATATGATTTTGTATGGGTGAAATTTTAAGTCAAATTTTAAAATTTTCCTAACCGATTCACGCGTCATATGCAAAGCACTCTAGTGCCGCCGAGCAGTTCGATATGGACTCCGTAACAGCGCTGCTCTTACCCTTTCCACATTTTCTGGCGTCCTTACCGTCCGAGCAAACCCAGGTGGTTTTCTTTTCATCAACGATCCTGTTGTCAACCTATCTCAAAATCGTTTTTCACTTGTTGACCTCACCATCGCCCAATATTGAAATGACGCCGGAAAAGACGTTGGGTTGCTGCCACTGACGCACCTGTTGTTACAAAACTATCGTACGCAAACACGCGATGTAACGTCCACTGCTCCATTGTAACTGAAATGGCATAACTTCACGAGCTTACTGCCGCCAACCCTGTCTTCCTCCCACTTCCCATTGCCTAGTACAGTTCCAACCAAAAACCTGTTCCTCGTGGTCACCCAGTATAACAGTTTAAATAATCCAGCCTTACTTTGTCTATTGTGCAAATGTTTTAAATTTCTTTGATAGCAGTATTGCTATTTATGGAAATTGCAGAACAGATGGATTAGAATTGTATTAGGATGCGACAGACTTGTACTTGTTAGGTTGCATTGGTCAGGTGTCAAAAAGTTTTACTTCAACTTTTATATTCAAAATATTAAATGGATTACTACATTCATATTTAAACAAATACATTACTGTTAATAATCAAGTACATAATAGCTTGACCAGATTAGATAATTGTTTACAAAGAAAAACAAAAAAATGTTCCAAACATTTTTTTTCTATTGGTTTGTGTGAATAAGTGTTGTCAAATGATGGTAAAGAAAATATCACTTGACTGTATTTAAAGTGATAAAGTTAGAGATTAAGTACTTACAAGCTATTGGTGTTTATCCAGCTATCACTCGAGATCTTGTATCTTCTCTTGTCAAAAGTTGACAACTCCGCCTCTATACTTGTAGTTACAAACGGAGAATGGGTTGGTCATCCACCCTTGTAGGGAAAGCATCCTGCCTAATAATACTTAACTATTCACCAATCAACGTTTCGTGCATTAGTTGTTCTTCTTGCTTAAGTGAAAAATTGTTTGAAAACCTTTTTCAAGGAGCGAACGTAGGTGCATCTTCAATCTGTACATATTTCGATATACGATGTAAGGCAACGTCAGGCGTGATTAGTACTTAAATGGCTGATCGTTTCAAGGAAGATCGCGTCTTCGCCTCACATCTTTCACCGGCTTGTATATCAGTGTAAGCGCGTAAGTTATACAATCTTAGGCGAGAATTGTGTAGAGGATATACCATCCATCGGGGATGTAAAGCCGTTGATCCCTTATCTATTAAATGTTAGGCAAGTAAAAGATCCCTACACTCCGAAAGAAAAGAGGTTCGGCCAAATTCCTGGTTGGAGGCATCTCGCCTACAGGCGTCGGTGTTAGCCCTCGGTTGCGAAAATAGGCCGACGTTAAATAAATGTTTAAAAAATCTTTTTCAACTTGTATAATCGGTAGAACTGTTCAAGGAGACAACCTTACGCTGGGTCCTTGTGCGTTTTCGTAAAAGGACTATTTCACTAAAATCAATATCCGTCGCCGTAGCCGTTACTCGAGTCCGAGTATAAAAACGTTACAGTCGATAAATTGTGTACAATAAAAAACAAGTAAAAGGTGTAGTCTATTGTAATTCCCATTCATCTACGGTGCACACGACTATGGCTATAGAGGCCAATTCGGGAGAGCACATGTCGACCGCAGTCAGGACAAACATAGACCTGGTTAGGTCTTGGATTCGGCCTTCTTGCAGCAACATTTCCTTGATAACTGGCCACAACCCCTCGCCATTCGGTTCTGTCCGCTGCAAGTTGTTCCCATTGCTCGTCTGCAATACCGCAGGATTTTAGATTTTCATGGAGAACGTCTTTGAACCTCTTTCGTTGACCGCCACGCCTTCTTCTACCGCTTAGCAATTCACCATAAAGTGTACATTTAGGAAGGCGGTTATCATGCATACGATGAACGTGACCTGCCCATCTTAGGCGTGCTCTTGAAATAAGCACCTCAATTGGAAGGCTGTTCGCTCTCCTGAGCACTTCCACGTTTGATATGTGATGGAACCACCGGATTTTCATCATACTTCTGAGGTGTCTTTGCTGAAAACGTTCTAATTCTTTCACATGACGACGGTAAGTGACCCAGCTTTCACATCCATATAGCAGTGTTGGAATGACAACTGCTCTGTAGACAGCCATTTTCGTTGACAAAGCAAGGTCGTGGTTGTCAAATACTCTCTCTCTAAGTCCCCAGAGTGCTCTAGATGCAGCGTTAATTCTATTGCGAATCTCGCTGTCCATGTTTGCTTTGTCATTAACAACGTTGCCTAAGTAATTGAACTGATCCACCACTTCAAGAGAATTTCCGTTAAGTGTAATGTCTATTTGGTTCACTTGATGAGGAGTTGACATAATCTTAGTCTTTCCAATGTTGATTTTAAGTCCTAAGGAATCATAGCTCTGGGCATACACATCTAAAAGTTCTTGAAGCTCTTCCGGCGTAGAGGCTAAAAGTGCACAGTCATCCGCATACTGGAGATCATAAATGAATCGTGTGCGTGTCTTCGTGAAAGCTCTAAAGCGCCCTATGTTAAAGAGACCGCCATCAAAACGGTATCTGAGACCTATTCCTCTGACTGTCAGTTTGTTGTCAACAATAATTGTTAGAGCAGTGGTAAACAAATTAAAGAGTAGAGGTGCCAGGACACATCCCTGCCTAACTCCAGTGAGGGTTTGGAAAGGTTCGGTTGCCTCATTATTATACATAACCTGAGCGTTGTTGTTTGTATGTAGACTGCGACATACTTCCACAAATTTTCTAGGGATACCTAAGCGGGACATAATTTTCCAGAGCACTTCCCTGTCCACCGAGTCAAACGCCTTGGTTAAATCAATGAAGGCCATGTGAATTTCTCCTTGATGTTCGAGTGCTTTTTCTTGAAGCTGTTTAAGTGTGAAGATTAAATCCGATGTGCCTCGGTTTGGTCTAAAGCCACACTGTGTTTCAGGAAGTAACTTTTCCATAACAGGTGTTAGCCTATTTGCCATCGCTTTAGTGAGTATCTTCCCTCCAACAGCCAGGAGAGCTATACCCCTGTAATTTCCACAGTCCGCAGCGCTCCCTTTGTTTTTGAAGAGGTTGATTAAAAGTGTATCACGAAACTCCTGCGGAGTTTGACCACTTACCCACACGACATCAAACAGTTTTTTGAGGTAGGGTATGAGCTCTGACGACACAGCTTTAAAGATCTCAGCTGGGAGTGAGTCGGCGCCGGGAGATTTGTTATTTTTGAGCTGCCCAATGGCGGTTAAGATCTCTTTCGTTATTAGTGGTTTATCTAAGTCTTCGAAGGTGTCATATTGAGGAATAAGATTTATAATATCGTGATCGGCTTGACTTTGCTCGTTAAGAATGTTAGAGTAGTGTTCTTTCCATCGGGCTCTTATTTCCTGGTCTTCTTTGAGGAGATTTCCATTTAAATCTTTAATAGGGCACATATTTTTCCGACTGGGGCCGTACACTGCTTTTACTCCTTGAAAGAAATTCCTGTAGTCGTGTGAATCGGCGTACCTTTGAATTTCTCTGGCCTTGCTTGTCCACCACTCGTTCTTTATTCTTCTGATTTCGCGTTGCGTTTCATACTTAGATTGGGTAAAAGCTTCTGCTTTTGATGAGTCGTTGGGGTGGTTGATAGCGTTTTGGAAAGCAGTATGTTTGCGGTCAAGAAGTTCTTGTATAAAAGCTTCATTATCATTGAACCAGTCCTCCAGTTTTTTACTTGCTGCAGTGCCAAGAATTTCCTCACTCGCACTTTTTAAACTGTCTTTAATTTGTGTCCAGGTAGCAGCGACATCTACAGAATTGGTTCCTTCTAGTGCACTCAAATTCTCTTGAACTTTTTGCTTTAGCTGTTCGACGGTTTGTTGGTCACGCAATTTACTAATACAGAGACGGAGTCTACGTTTTACTTGAGTTCTTCGGTGTTTGGGTCTCATAACAATTTTCATTTTAGAGACATCAGGACGATGATCGGTCCAACATTCGCTATCAATGCGCGCCTTTGTAATTTGGACGTCCTTGAGATGCTTCCTACGTACGATAACATAGTCCAGTAGATGCCAGTGACCTGATCTGGGGTGACGCCAGGTGCCTTTAAATTTATCCTTTTGTCGGAAAATGGTGTTTGTTATAACTAGATCATGTTCGGCGCATTTAGTTAGGAGTAGTTGACCGTTAGCGTTCATGTTGCCCAAACCGTTCTTGCCTATGATGCCTGGCCAGGTTTCTGCATCTCTCCCTACTCTAGCGTTAAAATCGCCAAGAATAACGAGTCGTTCCGTTTTAGGTATTCTACAGAGGGTTTCTTCCAGCTGTTGATAGAAGCTTTCCTTGGTTTCGTGACTTGCATCCAGAGTGGGAGCGTAGGCGCTTATTAGATTTACCACGTTGCCATCTGATAGCTCATAGCGTAGCAGCATTAGACGCTCGGATAGGCCTTGTGGTACTTGTGTTAAGTTGGATACAAGTTGATTCCGAACGGCAAATCCTACTCCATGTTGTCTTCTTGAATTGGTGGGAAGACCTTTCCAATAGAAGGTGTAGTACTTTTCTGTGAGAGAGCCTTCCTCCAAAAATCGAGTTTCGCTGAGAGCTGCAACGTCAACATTGAGTCGGTGAAGTTCTCTATCTATTAAAGCAGTTCTTCTTTCAGGCCGATCGGTGCGAGTGCTGTCGTTCGAAGTACGAACATTCCAAGCGCCGTAGATGAAAGAATTAGTTTTGTTGGATGTAACTTGTCGGTGTTTTTTCGACATTCGATGAGGTGTCCCTGTGGGCACCCTCCCCCGGAGATCCGATCGGGAGGGTATTTTACCTCCGGATGATTTTGTCCCACTTGGACGCTCCATCATTTTTTAAAGCCTTAATCGACTGAAAACGAAGCTGCATTTGAAGTTTTAGCTGGAGCAGGTATGCAACTGACCAGCTCGGTTGCGGAAGGCGAGTGGTGTGGTCCCATGGCACAGAAGGAGACTGCGACGATGGGGTAACCAAACGATTCCAAAAGCAACCTTTGTGTGCGGTGGGTTATTTTTACCGCACTCTTCGTGAGAAGGTGGATGTGCTCACGGCAAAAGGTAAGGGTTATTCCGCCCTTACTCGGTCGTTAGAGCCTCGTTAGTGAAAACAGGGTGCACCAAGTTCAAATTGGTGAGGTTAACAATTGAGTAGGAGAGGCTATAACTTGCGCTTCACTACCCCATTACACCCCAAAATCAATATATTTATTGTATGAGAACCACTTTCACAACATACCAAAACACTAAAATATATGAACTCTACGCCCGAACACATAGCCCCACGGGAGTTGCACTAACCATGTTAGCATCATGGGTGGATGATAACAATTGAAAACTATTTTATATCAACCCCGATGATGCTAACATGATTAGCGAATCACGTATCAAGTAGGTATTCGAGCGTAACGTAAATATTTTGATGTATTATGCAAGTGGTGGTATGTTAATTTGGGCAAGATAGTCTTCATACTAAAATGCCTCTACCTGGTGTTTTGCGAATCTCTAAGCAGCCACAGCCATCTATTACGAGTATAGATAGATAGAAAATACCCCTACTTTTAGGATCCGACTTTAACATAGAATTGTCTTCTTAATGAGGAGTATGAACCATAGACGTTTTAGGAGGTTCTCAGACAACTTTTAAGAACTTAGAAAAGCCCCCAGAGCCAGCGCAAACTTACTTGGAATTTCCCACGAATAGGACTTTTAAGTCGCTGAATACAATTACGACATTATTTTTCAATAATTGCAGATAAATATACAGTAATGCAACATTCCCACAAGCTCCTAAACATCCCTCACTCAATTACATATACACACCTTAGCCCCAAGAAAACTATTGTAAAACTTGTTGTTTGAAAAAATTAAATAAAAAACAAACAAAAAATACAAAAAACAAAAAAAAACACAAAAAAATAAAACAATTACTACTACGCAACTAAACACAAAATAAATCAAAAAAATGATAAAAAACTTTTCGTTTAGCCAAAAGAGCCAACACTAGAGCAAACAAAACACAATAGAGCCATCAAAACCACTAATTTACTAACCTCTATTGTATCACACAAACAAAATAAAATAATGTAAATTAACCCAATAACAATTAATCATCCCTAAAAACATACGCTAGCCTCAGAGCACGACGACTACCACAAATCATCCCAGGGCAAGCATCAAGAAGATGGAGAGCCCCAAGCATCGACACATACTTCACAGTCTAGCCACTGGCTATCAAGAAACATGCATATCTGTAGTAAGTTGTTTCAGATTGGACTGCAAGGATCCAACATATTATACGACCTGCGCTTTCCAAAATTTACGAAGCAGATAATGAAGACATAAAAATACTAGGAGAAAAAAAAAAGTCCATTGTTAAATATACTCTGCGGCGTAAATTCATTATTTACGGCGGTACATCTGAAGTCTACTTCTGGATCACAGTAAACGATGGAATTGAAATAACGTTCCAATAAAACACCCAATTCTAACTCTGATTTAGTGTATATACCATTCTACATCATATGAAACAGTCCAACCCACCGTCTGCAAATAAATAACAAGAATCTTTGATCGTGAAGCAATCAAGAACATATTTAATTCCACCCAGCAATTGTTTATCTTAATTTTATGTTAAGGTAAATAAACAAATTGACCATTTATGTGATCTTCTAGTTTTACAAAGTTAGGTTACCAATTACTTTGTGTTCGCGATGACCTTTTATATTTACAAACGTTCTTTATGCAAAGTTTGATATTACGATTTCTTATCTGATATTATTTACCTCAGAAAATTAATCGCTCTTTTAAATTAAATACCTTGTAAGTTTGAACACACTGTTTATTAATTGAGAAACCTAGTAAATCATTTATTTTATTTTATTACTCAAGATTGGACTGTGAATTTATAGTTAAAGTTTGTTGTCAGATTTTATTTGATAGAAATTAAAACATTATCATTTATTTAGTGTGCATTTCCAAAAAGTTAAAGTTGAAAGAAAAGGCAGAATTTGTTTTAATGCATATATAATATGCATAATAGTTACAAAAAACATTCTTATTTAATAAGAATTGTTGTAGCAAATGGCCAAACATGAAGATAAATAATCTCTAAGTTTTATATAGGAAAGTTTACGCCGCTACAATAATGACCCTACTGTATATGTTTCAGAGTTGGTTATGTCAATAACAAGAACCATGTTATGCAATAGAATTTCCGTGTTATTTTGGTTGAAATTAGAGTTGCGGCAACGACCGATAAAATTATTGTTATTGTTTGAGATTAGAGTTGGAGCAATAACTCATATCATCATATTAATGTGCTGTAGATGAGAGCTTACACTCGAGTAAAATCTTTTAGAATGCTGGGGAAATCTCCCTTAAGTAAGTAAATAAAAAAGCAATCAGAAGGTTGCTATGATTGTCAACCATACGAAGACGCGAAGGTTGTATCACCCTTCAATCTAACAAGTTAAACATCCTACTTTGTAACGGAATCCCAATCGAGAACCGAACAGCCTATTGACCGTTCTTAGTGTTTCAAACCTTTGTTGGCGCATGATATGTCGAATTTATGTGATTATAATATTTTATTGTAGGCAAAATTGGCAACAATCAAGCAGCCTTGTGGTTACAGTAGGAAATCTTTCTAGTGTACTTTGAATATAAAGTATTCTTGCAAAACCTTACGTGAGGTATGGTGGATACAAGAACCAACTGTTAGTGCGGTTAAACTGCAGAATAATGATTGACATAAATGTTGACTGGTCACTTATAAAGTATATTGTCTTGGCATAATAATTTAGTGACAGTAAATTGTAGTGTAGGGAACGTTAAATCCTCTAATAAAATATTTAGTGAGTGAAATTTACTGACTCAATTATATTGCTTGAAACTGAAAAGGTTGAAATATAAATTTATCTTACTTCCTAATTAAAATCAAATCAAAATGCTTCATAAAAATCTAACATTTCTATTAGTATCCCAAACACACAAATTACCCATTTCCCACCCGAAACCCGAATGTAAGTTCAATTGTTAATAACGCAGAGTCTCGAAATAAACAAGTTATTAACTTTAGAAACTTATGTCAATGGAATTACCTGGCGCTGCCGTGTAAATCGCCAAGTTACGTTTTCCCGCAGACATAGGGACCTCAACAGCGGGGTCAGCGGTATCTAAAGTGATGTTTTGGAACTGGAACTTCATGGCTTAAGAAAGAAATGATTAGGACACGCTAACGCAGATACTGCGGAGATTCCAGATGTCACAAACTCTAAGGGCTGAGGCGGAATAGCTGTGGAAGGATTATTTGCAGTAATAGCTGGTGGTGTAGATATTCCGGTGATTCCAGACTTCACAGACTCTAAAACCTGAGCTGGAATAGCTCTCGAAGTAGAATTCGAATCCACGAGTTTCCTAACTTTCTATGCAATTTGCCTGTGATAGGGAAATACACGCTTAGCTTCTTCCAGCACGTTGGTTTTATGTACATTTCGTTAGCCGTCCTGAGTCATTGCAAAGTGCCTTAACGCTCCATAAGCACTATGGCAATATTCTTAACACGTAGGCGCCTGAAATCCTACTGCAATATTGTATTGAATTTAATTACTTGTAGAACGTAATAGTAATTACTGTTTAATCGTTATTGAAAGAAATGTTTGCATAAATTTAAAATAAAATAAAAATTATTTTTAAATAGAAGACACCCTAGTACGTGATGCTTCATATAGAAAGTAAGGACTGAATGCATTCCGTACCAATTACCATCACAAATTAAAAAAGAATTACACTATTTATATTATTTAAATGATTCCCTATTTTTATTTATTAATGTATTTATAATATCAGCTAAAAAGTAAAATTGTATTAATATGACATTTTATTGTACGTGTTTTCCATTTGTTTCTACGTCCTCAACGGTTTGTGGCTTTTTTCCTAAAAAAAAAAATAATAATAAAGGAAACAAATTATTTGTATCCTGTACTAGTAATAATCTTACTTTGCACATGTCCTATGCCGAGCAAATGCTTTTCAATTATAATTAAGGGAGATTCAAAAGCCAATGCCCAAAATATAGCCATAATCGTGGATACAGTAAAATGGCCGCACCAAGAATAAAACTGCAAACAATAAGTAAATTATTACTAACAATTTTTTTCCATTAGTAATGATCGTTCAATTAGAAACAAAGATGACTGCCTTGAGAACTCTTAAAATTTGTTTGAATATTGAACACAATATCAAAAACTTCTACTAATCTATTCAAAGTAAATTAGTAACCAAGAAATAAATGCATTCTGTATGTGTTCTATTATAATTTTAAAATATACTGGTTACTGAAGTGTGTGAGGCCTCAACTTAAAGAGAAAAGGATATTCAGTACTATGCATTCTAATGTATCAGTCAATCGATCAATCAAAATAAATTTATTTCTACAATTAAATGCCTACTATAACTGACTACTAAATTCACGAAAAGTTGAAAATTAATGGTGTTTTGTAGTTACTTAATAGGAAAATATCACTTTATCATTTCAATAATGTGAGAGCTCACGAAGAGTGGTTATTTGTATTCAGGAAGACTTCCTGACAAAGTGTTTGATATAGCCCGGAGGTTAAGAGGATCCACCTTGCATGTTATACTTAAGCGTTGAAATTTGGTGCACTTGTTTTAACCACCCTACCCTTCGATATGAGAAATGTTGCCATGGTCGGGACCTCTGCAGGGGCCCTGTTATAGCATGGTTGCTTGCCTTCAGGGGCAAATCCACATTTTTGCTTGTTTTGGAGCTAGAAAGTGTCGTGGAGAGCTGAAATTTGGTACACATGGGGAATTTTGGATGTTTAAGGTTCCAAGTTAGTGTTTCAGGGGCCACGGCTCTTTTTTCAAAAATCATGTTTTTGGTACGTAAGGTCGAAAATAATGACAGGGCGAATAAATTAATAGGCCAGCTTTCTTATAATAATTGTGAAATAACACTTCTATTTCATACCAATGCCAATAAATGGTACCTGCGCATTGGGCAATAATTCGAGTAGCACACATAGAACTACTATATACTTTCTGATGTTTGACAACTACATTTACAGATTTTCACATTATTTTTGAGACAATTACAGCGATTTGCAACGCAACCCTTTTTACAGCTACACTTAATTAAGGCTTCGCACGCTTCTGAGGCTACAAGATTTGTGCGCCACACGAGTTCCCAAATACTTTCACATTTTTTCCATCCAAAATCTGGAAGGTGCTGTATCAGCTGAAGCGACTGTCCCCATTTTTGAAGGGAAGCGCGCCTGGCATGCTATTCTAGAGCATCCCTTGTTGGTGCAATCGATTCCAGCTGACGATCATTTTTAATAAATAGTACTCTCCTGATTCGTTCACAGTGTCACAAAACACAGATCTGGAAAAATAAAACAGTTTTTCATTTGATGTGATTTATGATACATAGTTTTTAATTTTTTTTTTTTTTTTAATAAATAAACGCCACAGAAATTAGACAACCCCCAATTCCAGAAGCCAGGGCTTGTGCAGAAGGGGGTTGCACATTGAAAAAATGCTGAGATACAACCATTTCCTCCGACAATGCCAGAGCCGAGATTCGAACCCGGTGGTGTGATGTCCGTATGATTAATCGCGATTGCCACCTCGCGCCTTAACCCACTCGGCTATCGACCCGATTGCAATTGCTCCTTATTAGTATATTTCAATGACCTGCTGTACGTTAAAACGAAAAATTTTTCCAGAATTTCCATTGCCTTTTCAACATCTACAGTCTCACGCAATAAGGTAAAATAGAAGAAAAAGCGCAAGATGAGTACATTCAATTATCGTTTACGCACTAACCTGTCAAAAACTATGTCCAGGCGAGAGACTGAAGCAGATTCTTTCTAATGTAGTTTAAGAACACAAGAAATATGATAGTTCAAAATCGAGCAAATTTGTTTCTAAACCCTACTAATGCCCAAGAAATTATAGATATTGTTCTTGCCATGCCTAACAAAAAATCAACGGGTCTTGATGAAATACCAATTTATGTCATAAAAAAAGTAATTGTAGAAATTTCTGAACCACTTTCCGCTATAATAAATAATTGTTTTCTGGAAGGAGTATTTCCTAATCAATTAAAAATTAACAAAACAATACCTATCCATAAAAAGGGCGATAAGGAAAACGTCGCAAACTACCGCGGTATATCAATCCCACCGAATTTCTCTAAGATTATTGAGAAAACAATTTATAACAGAATGATTTCTTTTTTTACTAAGCATAAAATAATTAAAGATTGTCAGTTCGGCTTTATGCCTCATTGCTCAACAGAACAGGCTATCTATCACTCACTAACTAAAATTATTACAGCGCTTGATTCAAATTTGAAGGTAGCCTGCTTGTATTTCGACATGTCAAGAGCGTTCGACACAATTAATTATGCCATTTTGTTAGATAAATTAAATAGTTACGGTGTTCGAGGTACATGTAACAAACTACTCCAGTCATACCTTACAAATAGATCACAAGTTACTGCACTAACAACTTGCAAGGATGGAGTACTTCAAACTGTTTTTTCAGATAAAACTTGTATACTGCAGGGTGTGCCTCAAGGATCTATACTTGGGCCTCTCCTATTTATTTTGTATACAAATGATTTAAAAGATTATACTAATATAGATTTTTTATATGAATATGCAGATGATAACTCCTGTGTTGCAACCGAAGAATCCTTAGTGGCTTGTGCAAGTAAACTTACCACAATATCCTCAAATATGTATAAATATTGTAATTCGAATGGCTTAAACTTAAATGTAAATAAAACTACTCTTGTTATGTTTTCCCCAACTACTGATCTTGATTATTCGTTGTATGTTCAATTAAATGGTTCTTCAATCACACAAACGGAAAATGTAAACTTTCTTGGCATAACGCTAGATAGTAAGTTAAATTGGGAAGCTTATACTAATACTTTAATATCAAGAATTAATTCGTCCTGTTACCTAATACGATTCATGAGATACCAACTATCAGTAGACTCTCTAAGAATGTTTTATTTTTCATACGTACAAAGTATTCTAGAATATGCGATAATATTCTGGGGTTCCTCCCTACATTGGCAGAAAGTATTTGTTTGTCAAAAACGCATAATTAGGTGTATGATGAAGGTATCTTGCAGAGATTCATGTAGACCTCTGTTTAAAGAATTGAAAATACTTACCATCCCGTCTCTTTATATTTATAAATTAGTTTTGTTCGTTAAAAAAAATACTGGTGAATTTACAAGAAATATTGATGTGTACAGATTGATGACAACAAGACATGGGAATGATCTCAGAATACCAGCACACCATCATAGTTTTTATGAAAAAAGTCCATGTTATAACGCTATCAAAGCCTACAATGCCTTACCACAAGAATTAAAATCTATTAATAACATTCATACCTTCAAAAATCAACTTAAATTGTATTTACTTGAAAATACATTTTACTCTTACAGTGATTTTTTAAATGCATAAAACTTTTGTTAGTAACTTCAATAGTGCAACTGATTATAATGTTTTCTACAGTTTTAGTTTTAGGGTTGTTTTAGTTGTGTGTTTTCTTTTTGCTGCTCTCCTTGTTTTTATATATTTTATATATGTTCTATATTTTGTATTCTAATGTTTTATATTTTAATGTATTGTAATAACTTTTAATATTTAATTACCCTGACAATGCTAATGTCTTTTTTGTAAGATCTATAGCAATAAAGTTTATTCTATTCTATTCTATGCTGTGTTAATATCATTGAAAGTGACAGAAGTTCCAGGTTTAAGCATGTGTGCAATTCCAGCTCCATCAAGTATTTTTGCCTGTACATTTGGAACTGTATCAGCAGGTGGACTCTTCAGATAAATTGGATGTGTACTTGGTTAAGTCCGACTTGGCGTCGCTGGACCGCATTTGCCATATGACGGAGATAGAAGGGGGGTATTCATGGTTCTCGTGGCAGAAAAATTCTCCTAGATCACTGGGTCAGTTGGCACTAGTGGCAATAAATATTCTGCTAAACAAGCCACAGTGACTTATTCAGAATTTTCATTTTCTTGACAGGAGTCTTGAACAGAGAAAATTTATTTAGTTTAGTGGGGTCCATCAAAGACACATTGTTGCTTTCCAGGCGTTTGGTAACGAAGGTCTGATACTGTGCTACACCGGGCCCTTCTATGCTCATTACAGTGTCCTTAACTTGAGCGGAACAAATATTTCTTTTACTCTCGGTCATAGAGATCTTCACTTTCTTCTAGAAAAGGGTTGCCTAAATCGCCTCCAGTGCTTTCTTGTGAGTTAAGAAATGCATTTGCCCTGCCTTATTTGAATTGTGGTAGTAGTTGTATTGGTCTAGTTTCTCATCATTAAATAAAGCTTCCTCAAATTTGGCAAACATTTCCGAACCCGACAACATAAATTTTCTTAGAGCAGTGAGGTTTTCAGTAAGCCCAATCATGCCTGAAATGTAAATTAAAATTTTTAAAAAGGTAAATGCTAAAGTTTATTTTATTTTTGCAAATTAGCTTACCCCGTCGTTCTTGAGTTGAGCCTTCAGTTGCTCAAGTGCATGATCAAGTGCTATTGCAGAAAAAGTTCTGCACGCCTTCCTTGTAACAGACCGACCAGCGTGAAAGTCATTGTACAGGGCAGGATTACTTCCTTCCAAAGCCATGAGGTGCCTGCTAGAAAACGGTACAACAGTTGTGCCGCGAACTCATTGTTGCGCTAGAACTCTACCAGCCCGCGGAGACGATTCGCACGCGCTGAAATACGAATCGCGTATATTAAACACGACTAGACAGCCACAGCGCAGCATTCATCGACCGCACGTGCTCAAAACATTTTTCGAATTCAGTGACCCCAAAAACATATGAAACGAGGCCTCACTCGAAAAAATGCGGTTGAGTAAACTTTTTCGGCAAAGAAAGTTATTTGTATGCATTTTTCCCGCCGCCATTTTGAAAAAAAGGACCTAGCTTGTGGCCTTAAACATCCCATATGCTGCATATGTACCAAATTTTTAGCCCTCTACGACACTTTCTAGTTCCAAAACAATCGAAAATGTGGATTTGCCCCTGAAGACAGGCAACCATGCTATAATAGGGCCCCCGCATGGGCCCCGACCGTGGCAACATTTCTTATATCAAAGACTAGGGTCTAACGAACAAGTGTACCAAATTTCGACGCTTGAGCATTAAATGCAAGGTGGGATCCATTCGTCCGGACTAATATACTTATCTATTTATAACAGACTTGGAACAAACGCACACTATTAAATAGTAAATAAGACACGGAAATTTACTTGTAAATAAATATTTCACGCAGCAGGGTATACTTACAGCATTGTAGTCAGAGAAGTAGAGTTTGGTTCGAAGTGTTTGCTGCTCTAATATTAAAACCATTATATGCAACAAATATATACAGTAAGTTAGTCTTCCAAGTACTTGCATTAGTGGTCCACTTAATATCCAGTTGACGATACCTAAACATATTCACACCAAAAACATTAAATATAAGACATTTGAAATTTAACAAAGTCACAGTAATATAGTAACAAATCTTAATGACCTTTAAATACTAACACAACAATTGTAATTAATAATTGGCCTGAATGGAAGGAAATTCGAAGAAGATAAAATAAGTATAAAAGATAATGGTTCATTTATGACATAAGTGTTAAGAGTGAAATTTTATTGTGCGAGTGGGGAAGTTCGTGGAATGAGCGAAGCGAATGAAACAATCTCTAGAACAAAATAAAATCACTGTTAATGTCAAAGAATCTATCTAAACGTATCAAAGATCATTTTGCTTTAAGTCAGCAAAAATCTCCTACGAATGAATTTTGCGGAAGTGTTAGGAAAAATTTCAAGTCGATGTCTTGTTGCATGAGGTACTCCTAAATTTTGGCCATTCCTCTCTTTCATTTACTGGATAATATTTATGAAGAAAATATAATTATTACAAACATATTTATTAATAATTTATCACATTAAATAGTAGAATTATGCAATAGTACACTAATTGTTACACATGCATACTTTAATCCATTATCATATATTTGACTGAAAAACAGTTCCTTAACAAATTATTTTACTGACATTCAACTATAGATGAAATGAAATTTCTATTTCTAAATAACTAATCTGATATTAAATATAATTCTGTCTGATTCAAAATCAGAACAATATTCAAATACCATGTGCTATATGTAAAATAATATTTATCTGATATCACGGGAGAACCAATTATCAAACATGTATATGAACACCACTTCATCAGTAGCTGAAGTATATTAAGTAACTTTACCTCCATGTCCATGGTAGCAAGAATAAACTATCCAACTTAATCCTATGCACCAAGCCGGTCTTATCGAAGAACGATAAACTGATATAGCCAGAGACGATGTCAGCATATTAGATGAATTAGTCATTTCGACTTCTCGATAATAGATTAATATTACCAGCATACCGAAGAGCACAACTGTCCAGATTAATAAATTTACAATCTAAAAGTGTTTGTATTATTAAAATTCTAATGTGCAATCAGGAGTAAAGTTGATGAAAATGACTGCAGTAATAAATAAGATAAATCCACATGTCAATCAATATTAGTTGACGCAAAGTGGATCCGAAAAAAATGCAAAAGGAACTCTTTTAAATATAAATAAACAATTTAGTCGTTTTAATAAACATTTGAAATTCAATTTGGTGTACTAGTTTTAACCTTCTAGCAGCATATATGCACCAAGTTTAATCAAAGTATATTAAATATTTTATGTTCATTTGTGTCGGGTATTTCATTTACTTACAAAACAATTAATAATCTAATTGACTTCGTGAATGTCTAATTTTGTTAAATAATTCCTCAAGAACAATTATAATTTTTTTTTTTTGGTAATCTTGTGAAAGTTACTTTTAAAGATATTAATTATGGAAAGTATTGTGGAATGACAGAAGAAAATTTTAATAAGTTGTATTCAGATAGTGCACAGGAAATATCAGAGGGTATCCAAAAAAGGCATCGGGACATCAGAATTGATGGAAATAAACTAGACTAACAGCAAAAAAAGTAAAAAAGTTTGCCAAATTTTTAAACAATTCCCCAGGCTCTCCTAATTAATGGATTTTAATATCTCAAAATGGATTTTAAAATTTGAGTACTTTTTTATATGTCAAAAAATTTTCAACTTTCTAAATGCTTTAGTTTAGCCTCAGCAACATTTTGAAAATTTTAAATTTTTTGTGCCAAGTTTAGATGTAAAATTATTATGCGAAAACTAAAAAGTCCGAACTTCTATAAATAACTTGCTATTTCAATTTTTTTGCGATTTTTGTCTATTCTTGCAATAATGAAAATGAATTTTTGGATTCGCAACCAACTGCATCTTTTCTCCAAAAGCAATAGAACTTAATATCTTGAAGAAATTGTGTCAAAAACTGTTCTCGAACAAAAGTTATTTTGCCTCCATCAACATTTTTGAATCGATGTGCCCATTAGATTGGACCGCAATTAAAGGTTAGCCCACACCAGATAGTGCAATTTGGGCCTGTACGAATTTTTTAAATTATTTTTGCATGTACAGGTACATTAAAAAGATTAAGTTCTGAATGATATTTATGACTCCTTCCTCTCCCTCCTCGCAGAAATAAAACATACCCCAGTTTATGTTTTAAATTTTTTTCCTTGTCAAATCGAAATGGTAAATTCGAGCATATAAAAAGTATCAAAATTATTTTTTTTAAATACAGGAACGCATTAAGTAATTCGTAAATGTCGAGAAGTGCACCATCTTGAGAATTCCTATTTTTATGCCATTTTAAGGGATTCTTAACTCAAAATTATAGTTCCATTTTAATTTTTCTAATATAATTGTTTAATTTTATAGTATTTCGCATCTAGCCAACATTAACTATAACAAAAATTACAACCCAGATACGATTTTTTCGCACTTTCTTGCAAAAATAGTTATAGGTGTATTTTAATATTAAAACATATATCAGTCGCAAAACTTATCTATAAAATCCTTATTTTACTATAAGCAACGTAACCAGACTGCAACCAACAGCTACTCTCTGGGCTATATGCCCCGCCGAGCGTTGAATTACAAGTTTCAAGCCTGACGCGTTAAGTGTAATAACTGTGTATTACCAAACAAAGCGCTAATGCTTCGATTGCAACAACCACCAGCCGAAAGACTGATCCCACTTAAAAGAGCTCTCGTGCCGGTTGTCCCACACCACTTTGTTGCGACTGAAATATTATATTTTAACATTCTGCCCTCTAAAAGCGCACTTGAATTATGCTTAGCCCAGTCAGGCTATTTATTTTTCGATTTCCCTTATTATATATTTTTGGGAAAGAATTGAGGCAACATATGCGGACGACTAGAAGGTTTAAGCCGGAACAAAGAGTCGTAGATCCGGAGTATTCGTGAGAGTTGTGAAACTTACCCTTTTCGAATGTACAGCATAAATTACAGATTTTTGTTTGGTTCGAGAAAAGCAGACAAAGAGAAATTGATGTTAAATTGGGCACCATCTATAGTGAAAATAAGTAGAGTTGCCTCTTTTTCTCGAATAAATAAACTCCTATAGATAATACTGAAATTGTTGTAAAATGAATAATAAAATATATTACATGAACAAATAACTCAATTTGTATAATGTGACATGTGAAATTTTCAAGTTAATTACTAATATCGGCTATCAAATACTATTTAAAATTTTTAAAAAATTAATAACAAATTTATACCAGGATCCCAGATCCCGGGATTGAGTATTGTTGAGGTGAATGATTCTGGAACAGCAATTCAGGCCCACAATTGTCTCTTGTAAAAATGGAATCTAGCAATCTGCAATTTAATTTACGTCTCTCAATGACGTGAAATTTGAAGATTATAGAAGAATATAAATTTATAGTTAATATAAATTCATGAGAAGCTCAAATTTACAATATAAAATATAAAGCATAAAGCATAAACATAAAATATATATAGCTGAATTTCAATTTTGAAAAAACTCAAATTTTCAATATGTAGAAGAATTTTGACGAAATTCAAATTATTAATATGCAGAATATGTAGAAGCTTGAAGTTATCAAGTTTTTAAAATGAAGAAAATATAGCTGATTCGTAAACTATAAATTGCCAAAAAAGAAAAAAAAAATTCTATAACCATGTGGTACATATACTATTTTAATTACTTATTAAATTAAAAGAATTGAATTTGAATTATTTTTTTTTAATATTGAAGTTACATTAGATAAAAATTGAGAATTACTGAAATTTTAAATGAGTAATAAATGAAATTTACCTGGTTGTTAAACACTTATTAACGCGGATATAAAAATGTAATATTATTTACTGGTGTCACGCGGCTAAGTTTGCTTGTTAAGGTCGAAATCAGTACAAAAGCTGTAGGCAAATGATTTCTTGGTGAGTTTTGCTAATAAGGTAAACTTTATTTATCCTACTTTTTGCAAAATAATACCAATCCAAAAATTTGAAAAATCTAGTTTTACTAATTAAATGGAAAGCTGTAAAATCTAAAATTCTAGCGATGGGTAAATAATGACATTTATTGCAAATTTTTAACCTACTAATGAAATATCGTAATAAATAGTAAAGCGTGTGATGAGAATTCAGCAAATATATTACATCTTATAGGATAGACTACATAACTGGTTAATGAGAAAAATAAAAATAATAACCATATATACTTACATAGTAAACAAAAATATAAAAATTGAAATATAGGTATATGAATGTAAATAAATGTTTTGTAGACTTGAAATAGACAATTGTTTCTGAGGTGCTATCACAAAATAGAACAGATACATAAGTTAATGTAAAGCAAAAACATGACTAAGTTCCTTAGATATAAAAATATGTACATAAAACAATGTGAAATGATTTAACAGTTATAACAAAGAAAATTCTGATAGTTGGAAACAGTTTCACTTACAAAAACTGAAACAAAATGCTACACAGATCGTCCTAAATATAAATAAAATGCTAGTTTTTATATAAAATTGTTAAATGGACATGGGCCATGTAACAGTACCAAATAGTCAAAGGATCCTCACGTCGTTCGTCATATCCTAACTTGCACTGACGAAAGCCAACAGCTCGAAACTGCAGTCTGCAAGTGGTGTGGGACGACTGGCACGAGAGTTCTTTTATGTAGGATCAGTCTTTCGGCTGGTGTTTGTTGCAATCGAAGCATTAGCGTTGTGTTTGGTAACACACAGTTATTACACTTAACGCGCCAGGCTTGTAACTTGTAATTCAGCGCTCGGCGGGGCACATAGCTCGGAGAGTAGCTGTTGGTTGCAGCCCGGTTACGTTCCTTACAGTAAAATAAGGATTTTATAGAGGACTTTTGCGACTGAAATATTATGTTTTTATATTCTGCCCTCTAAAAATTATTTTAATATTGCCTATATTCTCGAATTTATTCAGAATTTTCTATTTGGATTTGGCTAAGAAAAAATTAAAAACCAACCATTTTTTATTTCTGGGAAGAGGGAAAGAGGAGAGTTTATAAGTGTATCATTTAAAACTTAATATTTCTAACATAATTGTAAATATGTACATGTACTAAGTAACTTTCAAAATTCGCAAAAGCGCAAACGCATTATCTTGTGCTCTTTCCTTCACAACAAATCTTAAGTAATCTAATTTAGCGAAAATCTAAGATCAATAATTAGACTTTATATATTACGCTAAGACAGGTAAGATAGTTCTAAATAATTCTCAGAGATCTCTTAAAGAAATTCTTGAAGACATTTCTCTAAATATAGCTAAACTATATACAATATATTTCCATTGTTCTTTTCTGCTGTTATACTTACAGTTCTATGTGAATTTTTCACCATATAGAGGAATGGTTTGTCTAGCTTCATTCTCATAAATACTGCTAGCATCATTCCAACAAAATAATCAATAAGTCTCCCATAAACGTTACCCTCACTGAAAACAAAACTCATTAATTTTTATTTTACCGCAATTTGGATATTATTTACATCAGATGCCACCACTTTAAATGTCTTAGATGAACAAAATCTCTTAAAATTACGAGTTAAATAGCAAAGAATAAGTTTTACACTTTCTCGTTCACGCACTAACAAACTGTACACCGAGTTGTGTCAAAAAGATGTCCGGATAACAATGGATCAATTTTGATTATCCCTCCGTTTCAAGGTCCTAAACAGACATGAGGGAAAAACTAATGTTTCCCTAAAATATGGTTGAAATATGTGAGTCATATATACACAGGTTTTTATACAAGTGTTGTAGATGTAGATAATTTTGTTTTAAGATTAAATAGTCGTTTTACCAACTAAATAGAAAACAATATAAAAGTACCATTATTACAAATATTAGTAATAAAACATTGGTCATTTGATTGGATTGATTTGAATTGATTTACCAACATTCGATTCTTTTGCGATTGCGATCGACTATTCTCCTTAGTTCTGATCTTGCAATTTCACGGCAGACTTGCCTTATTCTGTTACGAAGTCCATCTCGGTTTTGAAGCTTTGTTTTCAACACCTTATTTTTTATAGTGCCTCAGAAATATAAACTTAAGAATAACATTTGGTGAGACCTGAATAACCAAAATTTAAACAGGCTATTTCTACTAATCCTCCTTAATGGAAAATGTTCATTCAACCATTGTCGAAATATTCCTGAATTATGAGTGGATGTATCATGTAACTGAAAATACGTTTCTTCTTGTATATTGAGGACGAATGAGGAGATTCGCAATAGCATCCGATAATCCCATGCTAAAATAATTTAATAATCGTTTACCATTTAAGGTGTTTTCGAAAAAAAAAGATCAATTAATCGTTCATGTAAATTATCACACTTTCTCTGTGAGAACGGGTCTTTGTACAATGAACAATCCAATGAGGGTTTTCCGTAACCCAGCGTCTGCAGTTCTGGGAACTTACTACCTCATCGGTAGTGAATGTTGCTTCATCCGAAAACATGATTTTTTAAAATAAACTTCTATCGTTTAAAAAATTACTCTGCGTTCAATAGCAATAGTTTATCTTGTTCTTGCCACATTCTTTTAAAGCATCCAAAAATATTGGTTTATAAGATTTATTTTGTGACGGATGGAGGATGAAACATGCTTTAATTTTATCTTTAGCCAAATTCAGTTGTAGGGTGTAACCTCGCAAACTTAATAGCGGATTTGTACGATGTGCTGCTAAAATATTATCATTAGGATACCTCCGATTCCGACATAGAGAACCATTTGTGGGACATCTTTGATACATTTCCGGTTTGATTGAAAAGTACATTACTGGCGGCTCCAGCTCGATGTGAAACAATAGGATTCGCAGCGGATGTCTTTTGTTAAATTCTTCTGCTCTACCGGTTCGAATTCCATCATTGGTAACTCTATTATTTTTTCTCTTAAAGCTAGACAAATACATTTTTCTGAGTTTTGATGCAGAATTGAGGTTGAAGTTTAATTTTACTAGTTTCTTTGTTTCCATGGAAATATGGTCAAAACTGAAGATTAAAGTAAAACTGTGTGCGGACTTACAGTCTAAGAGGCCGCGAGTGACCGAAAGGCTATAAGGCTCAATCTTGCATCGTATATAGTGATGAGTTCGGTAATCCCAATGACACTAGCCTGTCAGAGCAAAGCCGCAAACAAAAACAGATAACAACCTCTTCTGCGGAATATTTAGCTAAAATTAATAAAATAATGATGTTAGCAGCTGGATTGTGTTATTTGTAGAATGTCAAATTTGGTCTTTCATTGAAAATTTATTGAAGAATAACCATAAACGTGCCATCAAATATTATGACATTATTTCATAAACTGGTCCATAGGTTTTTTATAAGTTTACTAACATTTACCAAAAAAATAATATACAGTGTGATGTTAACGACCTAAAGAGCCACATTAAAAAAATGAAGGCCGGTCCTTGAATTTTTTGCAAAATCGTTTAAGTTATTTTTTAATCTAAGAGAGTATAATATGTATACCAAATTTTATCTACATATGTGCAGTCATTTAAAAAATATGGCGGATTAAAGTTCTGGTCAAAAACCATAAAACATCATGTATGTCAAAAACGGTTCACATTCAACGGTAAGTATAGGGGTGTCTTGAACTCATCTGAGTGCGCTCTACCTTCCACTAGAGTATGTCCGTTTAAATCTGGGACATCCTGTGTATATATATATGCTATATAACGAAATTTGTAAACACTCTAGAGGGCGCATTTCTCAATGGACCAAAACGAAATTGGGCAAGCATATACCTTGGATCCATATCTCGGTTAAGTTCAAAGACGGGCCAAGTCGCCTTCTTCGTTTCAAAATGGAGGCGGTTCAAAATTGTAAAAATATCTGAAAATTTTATTTCGCATCAAATATATACATCAGAAATATCGTTGGATAGTGCTTATTTAGCCCTACAACTTTTGTCTAAAACATTTTTTGTTAAAACGCATAGGAAAAATTTAAAAAATGGCGGCGGTTCAGTCTTAAAAAAATTCTCAAAATTTTAATTCGAATCAAATATGTACATGCTATACATCGCCGGATACTGCTCATCTAGACCTACAACTTTTGTCTAAAACACTTCTTGCTAAAACACACAGAAAAAAATTTAAAAAACCGGGATTTATTTCAAACTACACAACAACAATATATAACGAAATCTACCTTTCCAACTGGCCCCTGCCATCGGGGTTTTTTTAGCTTTAGCAAGACATGGAAAATTATTTGGAATAGAAATAACCTTAGCAAAGTATGAAAGTTGATGTGATGCCTCATATGTTTGCCTGTCAAAAAGATAAAGCAGTATACAAAACAACTCGATTAACGAGTGAAAGGAGAACAATAGAACTTGTCAGCAAGATGTGATGTAGTGACTTAAACCGCAATATTAACTCATTATAGCAGTAAGAGTAGTAATGTTTCATTATCAACCTCAAGCAAAGATATAACGTGCCCCCCCCCCCATTAAATCTGAATTACTTCTTCAAAAGTCATTTAAAAAACCTGTGATACAAAACTTATTCCAGCCATATTGTGATGATTCAAACACAGATACAGCAACGGAAACCTCAAATATAGATATTGAATTTGAACCGAAGAACGATAGTAGTGAGGGTAATGTCACACCGCAAGACCAAAAAATTGAAGAAAAAATTTCGATCAATGTTCATCCGAAAAATTGAGAAAAGTTTACGTTATTGACAAGATAAAATCGGATACCATAATCACGTCTACGTTAGGAAAATTATGTGAATCTCCTTTCTGGAAACTCTCCTCTATATTTGGCAACAATAAACAAATTTTAATTAATGTTCTAAATAGTAAAGGCACTATTACTGCCGTGAATCCAAACTTTATTCTAACGAGAACGACACGGAATAAACCTAACACAGTCCGTAATTAGAACATAGAAGGGTAATTTCGAGCATTATCTGTTTATATATACTTTTTTTCATAGACTAATTGGTTCATCGACTCTGCTTTAACAAGTTTATTTCCAAGTTCCTAGACCTAATTCGCGTCAAAATTTTACGTTTGACTGTACTAATTCTAGAACTAAGGTGCTAAGAAAACCTTACATGCACATTATGTGTAATAATTTCAATAGCGAGGTCTCTGGCTGACTGAATCGATGATTGGTTGGCTGGCAAAGCACTACGCCAACAACTTGTGGGGCGTAACTGAAAACTGTTTGTAACGAAAAGTCGATAGTCGATGCGATAGTTTTCTACTTGTATTAACCAAACAAAACCAAACAAATCTCAATCTTTCTCCTCAAAATCACACCAGTGAAGAGATTTCTAGACATGTTTGAACTATTCTTTAGTGATCAGAGCTCTCACATAAAGAAAAATTATCAATTGAACAACAATTTAGTAATGTGTGTTCGGATATTAGATCTAACGATGTGGATCACATTGTAATGACAGTTCGTAATATATGCAGGTCGCATTCAATAAAAAAAAATTATCGTTATATATTGATTGCTTTGAAGCATATCTCACCAAGTAATATGATTCAGTATAGCACATATTTATTAACACTCTTTAAATAAATAATATTCTTCTCAAATATGTAGCTTTCATAGTATATTGAGTCAATGCTACCATCACAGGCTCTTTGTCCAAAACTAAGTATTTTTGAAGGGAAACTATGATGCGTTGAACAAATCTGAGAATCAAATTTAGCCTATTATTGCTAAAAACATATATTTTCCTAAGAAAAGAATAATACAGCCGTCGGAAACTTAGAGTTAGAATTATATATACTTACATAAAATCATACACTACAGGAGTACTTACTGATTATTATAATCTCGCACCAAGAGCTCTAGAGTCACAGGTAGGGCAATAAAAATTAAGTTTATAAATAACATCCCTACCATGTTTATCACGAACCCTGAAGATTTTCTCGTACATACAGCTAGTGGAATTAGGACCAATGGTGACAATATGAACATTTGCATATCTGCACCTAAGTACCACGTCTGAGGTAAACACTAAAATAAAACAAATTAAATAAATGTAAGTTTTTACTTCCTTAATTTTATTTTTCCCACTCTATAAATTAAAATATATTAATTCTACGAATAGAAAGAAAATAATAGAAAAAAATTTAAAAAACTTTTAAAAACTTGATTTTCTTACAGTCGTACTAAAAAAAAAAATTTTTCATGTACGACTGCGAGAAAAGCAACGCATGTGCACTTTGTATTTCCCTTTCATACAATCATGCGTACAATGATACAAAGTGCACACGCCTTGCTTTTCTTGCAGTCGTACATGAGGGATTATTTTTTACTTTTTAGTATGACTTTGCGAGAAAAGCAAGTT
Organism: Leptura quadrifasciata; assembly: GCA_963675555.1. NCBI lineage: Eukaryota > Metazoa > Arthropoda > Insecta > Coleoptera > Cerambycidae > Leptura > Leptura quadrifasciata. Next base: position 89,306,916 of record OY776678.1, on the reverse strand, counting down.
TTGAAAAGCATTTTTTATTTTTTGTTTTCTACTTTTTGGTCATACCATATATTAAATTATTGTCATACCTGAATATTGTGACGCCCACCTAGAAGTCTCTAATCAGGCGAAAAAAAACACCAACCTTTTGTATTCTACGTTCTGCCGGAGGTGCCGGTTATATGGTATATTTAATCGGTTTCCAACTCCGCGCTCCCCCACGTGCGAATATTTACAAAAGTAACGATAGAATATTGCATTGTCATCCCATCTTAGTAACTGTGCAAAATTTCATCAATTGATTACCTCAGCGAGTGTGTTAAATAAAGCATGCAAGATCAAATATGAAAAATACTACATTGTGTCAAAGAAAAGCAAGTAAAAACAAAAATTGCAGAGAATTTAATCCTCTATAATTAATTTCTCCGTAACTTTTACATCAAGAGTCTTCTTCAAATATGTCGTCATTCACTACTATATTTTTATTTGACATATAACTTGAATTTACACCCTGGGTGAACCCCTGTAATCCCTTAAAGTCGCATAAATCCTATACAATTTAAAAGTTGCGTATATTATATTTATACATTCTTACTGGTAGGTATTGCTTTATATTGGAAAATAAGAAGTATTTTTAAATTTTCTCAAATACTATAAAATTTCATAAAAATTACTAAAAAAATTCAAAATTAAATTCTGCATAACCCAAAAATTATTGAATGGGAAAGTTTTAAGAAATTTTAAGAATTACCCACCATTGGGTTACCTTGCAATATTTATTTAATTTCAGTTTAGTTTAAATCATATTTTGAATTGGTTTACACATGTTTACATATGAGACATCTTACATGTTTAACCCACTGTTTAACGAGTCTTGTTTACTTACCATGGTAATTTTGTAGGCAAAAATATTTTGCACATAAAAGAAATATATCCACCAATTTTTTCTGCATTCTTTAGACGCCATCTCTATGCCATATGTCCATGAGGGACCTGATCCAAAGTGTTTAATAATTGATATGGTTACTAGAAAAATCATTAGCATTGCTGGAGTAAGTCTAAAAATATTTGAAGGAAGATGTAATACCTAGTATTTGTTACACTGTATTTAGGAATACTAATATTATAATTTTAATCCCGTTTATTACAGGTCCGGCAAAATGAAGTGTCTATTTTAAGTTGAATTGCATTTATTAATGGCTAAATTTTTATTTGAAAATTAACCACAAGTTTCTTGAGGAAAGACAAAAATTTTATTTCTTAATTATTACATCAGTCAAATGACCTCCGCCTCACTACTGACACTCTTGAAGCCTAGCACGAAAGTTTTTCATCGCCCGCTCCAATAATAATAAAAATAATAATAGGTTTATTGAAATCAAAGAAACAAAAACAGTCCATAAATAGGATACTAAAAACACAGAAGAATTGCTTACAAAACAACTTCTTATATAAAAATAAAAACATCAGTCCACATAATAAAAATTTAAAAACATTGTGAACAAAAGGTCAAATGGATAGAGTAAAGGGTTAAAATAGAAATGTAAAATGATAATAACGTACATAATTAAAAGAGAAATTGTACATTTTATATCAAACAACATTAAAATATAGAATTAGTTAAGACAACAGTCGAGCGAACGTTGGTAGTATGTAAACTTATAGGAAAATATATCAGCAATATTCTGAACTTCATTATATTGTCCACATATGGAGTAATGGTGAATTCATATGCTGTTTCGTGTTAGATGTGTCATATTTAAAAACAGAAAATTATCCTGCTGCAATTCTAGGTATATTAAACTATACTTATCCTAAATAGTCAGGTCTATTAACAATAGCTATAATTCTGCTCAGGGTATATTTTATTTTTAATAACAGCTAGTACTCCAGTCGACTTCTAATAAACAAGAAATATAAAATCCTTAGACAATGAATATTTGTAATTTTTTGTATTTCTAATCGTAAAGCCAAGTATTTTTAAAAGCTTTTATTAAACTTGCAATGTTAGTTAGTTAGTTTGTTCGTTTAGGTCAAATTTTGCAATCAAAATTTGGACTAGTTGTAATTAAGCTACAGCTTTGAAATTTTGCACATATGTATAAGTCCGGTGACAATACACTTTAACATTGTCAAGTAAAAAAAACAAGATGGCGGCTTCAAGATGACCGACGACTTTATCGTTTATGATCCGATTCGACTCAAAATTGGTATCTAGGGGTTTTCGAGATCGTCAATTATGAATTATTGGTCGAAATTCAGAAATTCAAAATGGCGGCGCAAATATGGCTGACGACTTTTGTCATTCAGATCCAAATCGATCAAAATCTATGTCTGGGGGCTTTGGGGTTCGCCAATTATGAATTTAGAGTAAAAAAAATTGTTCCGGATGGCGGACGACTTTACCGTTTTATGATCCAATTTGTCTCAAAATAGATATCTGTGGATTACAGCATATCAAAAGACTAAAAAGTAAAAAATAAAAAATAAAATTATATAAAAAAATATTTAAAAAAAGCTTTTATTTAAATGCTCTAAAAAATTGAAAATAAACTTTGAGGTAAATCAAACCCAGGTAGAACATTAATATTGAATCAATATTGGTTTAATATTACAAAGACGTTGGCTCAATGTAAAAAACGCAACATTGAACCAATAAAAATTGTGAACATTTTTGTGTATAGACTCAATATTGGTTAAGCTATATTCAACAAATATTAAAACATCATATCATATAATATTTTATTCCAATGTAAATTATTATTTGAAATCATATATTGGCCCAATATTTAATGAACATTTAGCCTATAGCCTATGCCCAAAAATGTTAAAGCTATTTCTTGTAATTTTCATAAAGTACAATTATTATTGAATAACGATTATTATTTTAAGAACCTCACTAAACAAAATCTAGAAGTGATTGTAATAAAACCTCCAGCTGAAATATTTAACCTGTGTATGGTAGGTAACAACTACATCAACTAAATTACTAAAGGCACTTGGACCTTTGTTAGTACAGATTAGGTGAGCATCACCACAGTGAATTTTTCTTTGCCACATTGCCTGATGAGCCTAAGCCAGAAATTGTACACTTCACTTAAGAAAAGTTGAAAGGAGAAATAGCATTTTGATTTGTCTGAATATCGTAAAGCCATATTACAAGCATATTACAAGGAGAGCCATCTACTGCAACTTATTGCAATCAGCCTAGGTGCAGCATGACTATCCAATATAGATATAAATTGGTTAAATAATATTTTTAAAAGAGAGTATAACAATATAATCTCAATATGAATATTCCGATATTTTAAAATTAATATTTGTCGTTATCAGCCGATGTTTGTTGTGCAATATTACTAAAAAGTTCAATAACAACATAATAACATATACACTTTCCGATATTGTAAAACAAATATTTATTGGTATTAGAAAATATTGTTTAAACAATATAATTTTACACATAGTTGACAAATATGAGTTAAATATGAGTTTTCCAATATTTTATAATCAATATTTATCTTTATCAATCGATATTTTTTGTACAATATTATCAAAAAATGCAATAACAATATAACGCGAATATAGACTTTTCAATGTTATATAATTAACATTAATATATATTTATCTATATTGTCTGCGTATATCTGGATTGGAATGTATTAAAACAATATACTGCCAACATAGGCATACCGATATTTTAATACCAGTGTATATTAATATTAGTTCAATATTTTTGTTACAATTTCAATGTATCTATATTGATCCAATATTGAACCACGGTCCAGCCAATATTATGTTCTACATGGGAAGCTTGTTGTGAGCAATGTCTTTTACACAGGAAATATTATGTCATAAAGAACTATATATAATGTAAAGAAATGATGGATTTGATTTACTTCAAAGTTTATTTTCTATTTTTTAGAGCATTTAAATAAAATCTTTTTTTTAAATATTTTTTTTTATATAATTTTTAGACAAAGACAGTGAATGTATTCATAAACTCATAATGTGAAATAAAAGACAATTCAGGATCCATTATGACACCAACACATATATTCTGATTGTACTTAAAAATAAAGAATCGTGCTAAAATTAATATCATGTTTAGATATATTATACCTACCTCAAATAACGATGTATATACATCTGGGGTACAGAAATAAGATGATCCTTCAAGGTTTTTGCCTTTTGTTTCAAATATTGAAAGGCTACTAAAAATCCAGATATGAAAAAGAATGTATCTACTGATAATGGGGCTGTTGAAATATATCCTGCGTATGTTTTATTCATCCACTAAAAAATAATAATTCAAGAGTGCATTTCTCCAAAAAAGTTTGCTTCATCTGCGATGATCAAAATTCTCATAAACATCTTTGAATGACGCCAATAATTATACTTTATTTGGTAAAGATAGAGAGTAACATGTTTATAAAAATCTAGTTTTTGTAAAAATAAATTGTTCTGCTGAAATAAACTTTCGAAATTTCAACAGGAATTCCACGACAGAAGCAGATATAATATAAGTGACTGACTATCTCTTAGGTGATGCTGATAACGAAGTAATTTATAGCAACTACTTAAACTTAGATAGTAGTGTGCGGAATTCAACGTTGGATGGAATTCAATGTTGTGTGGAACTAACCAATAATAAGGAAGTACATGAAAATGATTAAATACATAATCAGCCGCTAAGCTCTAACTCTGACCATTTTTTATGCAAAATGTCTCAAATGTCACAGATAATATAAAATCAAGTGTTATTAAGGTTGTTCATGTGAATGTTCAAAGCTTAATTAATAATAGAAATAATTCAAATTTTCACTATTGTAAAAAACTATGTATATCTGAACAATGGATTTCTGACTTAAAAATTAATAACTTTGTGTTACCTAATTTCACGTTTGTATCACATTTTTCACGTGGAAATCATATTCATGGCGGCTCTCTGATATAAATTAAGTCTAGGTTAGTTTTTTAATGAAATGAATGTTTATTTAAGGATTTACGTTGAAATGTGGCATATCGGTAATTTTGGAGCAAAATATCAAAGCTGTAATATGTTCCGTGTATAGATTGTCGTATATACTTCGTACCTTTGAAAAATTTACTAGAAAAGATCAAAATTTGCCAAATAAATCAACCTTTCGGCACACTGTGTGAAACTATAAATAAAAGTGCCCGTATAATTTAGATTATCAAAATAATTTCCGAAAAAATTCACCACAACCCGATAATTCCTAAAGATGCCTAAACTATCGTAGAAACATTCATATTATTCAATTTGCCCATTTTACAGCTCAAACTTCTCAAAACATTAACTTTATAATTATAGCCCCTTATATTATCAAACCACTCATAAGACTCGTCCCATAAATTCAGATCATTTAAATAAAATTTTTACAAGCATTTATTTGTTCAATCTAAATGTCTATTCTGTCTGGGCGATAGCCGAGTGGGTTAAGGCGCAAGGTGGCAATCGCGATTAATCACACGGACATCGCACCACCGGGTTCGAATCCTGGCTCGGGCACTGTCGGAAGAAATAATATATCCGAGTTTTTTCAATGTGTAACCCCCTTCCGCACAAGCCTTGGCTTCTGGAATTGGGAATTGTCTAATTTCTGTGGCGTTTATTTATTCGGCATTGCGTCTTACATATTAAACTATTATATATTTTTGCACACAACATTTTATATAAAATCTACATTCCGCAGTACCAATAATTCATATTATATCAAAATCTACTTCCGTTCAGATCGCGCCAAGCGCGGCACTGAGTATGACCGCAGCCAGTTGATAAGCGCTCACCTGAGGAACAGTGTTATGATGATGAGTCGAAAATTCGGGCAATTTATCAGATATCTTCCAAAACAAAGCAGATACAGATTTCATTAAAAAAACAAAATATTTATAATTGCAAGCTCTACACGACAATATAGTTTCTAATTCGGAATTCAATTTAGTTCTCCTCTGTAATGTAATATTGTGCAACCCTAGCATGCACTGACTGACCGATGACATTACCCAGACTTAGACCGTGCCCGCACGGAGTACGGGAACCTTTCCAGACAGCAAGACGACGATCGTGCCTGACTAGATGGAGCACGAAAAACGCAATAATAATGATGGTATAAAAGATCGAGCGCTGCGACTCTCGAGGAAGTCAATTCCGATCCCCGTTCTACAACTGACTTCAAGTTCTTCCTTGGTAGCTCCAAGTAAAAAACAACTAATCTTTCTGCCCTCGCGCATCTAATTATAAACGACTATTTTGTATTATTAACCGGTATCTTCGCCGAAAAGTTAATTATTAAATCTACAAATCAAGTAAATTTTTCTACCTTAAGACAAAACTTGTTGTTGAAAAGTTATCATTTAGTTAATTTTTGCAGTGTTAGTGTTACCTAAATAAATATATTAATTTCGTTATAAACTAGTGTGTTGTTCTTAGTAATAATATACAGGATTGTGCAAAAATACCCGGCCCAACATAATAAAAGTATTTTTTCGAATTTTTGCTAAATATAAGTGATCCAGTTGCATATACATGGTGAAGCTTTGATCCTGGTGCAGAAAATATTAAATTTCTTTGAAACATAAACCAATACTCTTCATTCAAAAACAAGTGCACGAATCTTCTCAAGAGTGTTTCTGCTCATGCTCTCCGACTGAACTTTTTAATTTTACAATCACGAGGAACCAATTCGTGTTCAAGATCTCCCAATGGAGATGTCAATATTATCTTTCATAAATTGACGCTAGATTTGATTTTTCTTACCAAAAATAATCATGATTGTCTTAAGCGGTGATCTCAAGAATAATTTATCTGACAGATGTTTGTCAAGTAAACTATTATGTGACATATTTGAATCATTTTAAATATAAAGTGTCACAAAGGAAGCGACTCGCGTGTTTCTGATTACAAATAGTTTCGAGAGCTCTACAGCCATAGATTACTTTGTAACTAATATGCCAATCTCAAACTATAAAGTACAATTGTATAATGCACTGCTAACAGATCACGCTGCGCATTTATTCTCCTTTAACGTTAGGATTTCAACTAATTATTATAACGGTAATAAGATAAATATATACGCGGCTATATACCGTCGTACACTGATATAGTCGAGCTCAGGTCTGCGGTGCACTCAAAAAGACAACAAAAACTTTACGACCCCAGTAAAATACTGTTAAACTAGTCGCAAAAGTAATTGCGCTCAGGTACGCTCAGGAAATATTTAGATCAGCAACTCAGTCGTTCAATGTTAACAGCGCGTTACGGTCTAGTATTATTAATATGTATGACATGAAAAAATATCTCAGAAATATACACCATTTAAAATTGCATAATATAAAACCTTACAATCAGAACTACAAAACATTAAAAGGTGTACTTGTGGATAAGTAAATTTTAACTAAAAGCTTAATCAAATTTTACACATTGTATAATATTTAAACATACCAAACGCAAATGCATAATACTTTTAATATACCAGTTAACACTTTAATTAAATTCAAGAAAATTCACAATTTAAAAACTTCCCTATAGACATTTTCAAATTTATTTGATAAAAAATATTTGTAAACAGTCAAAACAAGAATAAAAATATAACACATGAATAAAGGAGCTTTTATGTAGTAAATTTCACTAACAAAATATGAAGGGGAGTATCCAGAAGAAGAAATGGGGCACCAAAATTGGACAAATTTGTAACATTGTAAAGACGGGCCAAATGTATGTATTAAATTTAAGTTATGTATAAAATCAAAAGTCGAAAAAGTATGTGAGTACATTCAAGTTTCATCTGAACTTGAAAAGAGACGAGTCAAAGATGGTAAATTTTTGTGGTGCGCGGAAGAGTCATGAGAGGTACATGGAAGATGTAACTTTGTTAGCAATCTACGTTGAGACAAAATAGTGACATGGAATGAAAAAGGAAAAAGCAGGGAGAAAGAATAGAAAGAAAAAAAGCAGATGGGAATAGTGAAAATACATAATCTAAATTTGATCAGCTTTGACAATCAAACCAAATTAATGTAACCATGGCAACGGCCGAATATGTATAAAAGATAATATGTCAAATTTGGCATGAAAGAGCGATAATAATTGTTGATGTGTATCCACAGCAACTTTCTTTTAAAAAAACTTACTTAGAAAAGGTATTTTGACATTTTGAAATAGTTGTCAATCACGGCGGTGAAAAGCCACGTTTAAAGCTATTCTAAGGTAAATTTCAAATATAAAATTTAAATTAAAATAAAATTCATTATTAACTTGCCTGTTACAATACATAATATTTGTATCGGTATAAATTAAAGAATATTATAATAAATTTGGGTCATATCTGCGGATAAAGTTCAATCCAAGGCTGAGTTTTCGTGAGCTGGAGGTAACAAGGACATCGAGGGATCATCACGTCAAGCCGCACAGCACATCAAGGTTTTTACCAGTGTTTTTCTATACTGTATTATCCCATTTGTTCAATGTTTAGATATTTTTTTATTAAATGCAACAGTCTGCCATATTCAGTTAACAGAAATTAGAATCACTTATACCAGTCTTGTAAATATTAAATTTTTAAAATCACGATTACCAAAACAAACATATTTCTAAGCAGTATTCGATAGAACAATTAATTTTAAGTTAGCTAGCGTAGGGATTTAGGTATTTTTTAAATGCTGGAAATAATTACAATACTGTCATTTGGATTTGAACGATTTATATAAAAATAAAAGTCTACACTTTGCTTGAAACAATCTATTCTTACTCCTGAAATTTATATGGTTACGCAACCAACTTTAGGTTCCTGCGAATCAGTCATATATATATCAAATTTAAGCAACACATCAGTTTTCTACAGAGTAGCTATTAAAAAAAAACAAATAAACAAATTATGGAAATCGCCTCAATGGATTCAGGTACCTGAGATCTTTATTTAACTGAGCTAGCTCAAACAAGGTAAATATAATAAACAGGCGTCTAGCCTCTGTCGTATGGATTATATACACGGTGGAACTGTAATCTATACTAAAACAAACATTACTCATAGGTCAGTAGAAATCAAGTATATTAAAAATTTGTCAGAGGAGAAATGTATTGAGTGTACCGCTGTTAACTTTGATGATCAGGTATGTACAATTGCAATATACAGAGCCCCTCAGGAAATTTAGACATGTTTCTTCTAAAATTAGATAAAATTCTTAAGCATGCAGTAAGTAAATTTCAAAATGTCATAATGTGTGGTGATCTCAACATCGATCAATTGAAGACATCGATGCAAAATAAAAAATTGCACGATATAATTAACTCATACCAACTCTTATCACTAGTCAAAGCGCCCACAAGAATTGCAACTAATTCTAAAGGAAGTACAAGTTCGACTGCGCTCGACTATTTAATAACCAACTTACAAAATCATGAATGCAAAGTTATAAACCCGGGAATATCCGACCACCTTGCACAATTGTTCTCTTGGAAGGCACCGATTGCAATAAAAAAAGAATACCCAACTGTAGTAGTGCGGCGTATCTTCAATGACTCGTCACTAAATGAATTCAAAACATTGTTTAGGATGGGAAACGCTTATACTAATGTCAACACTGATTCAGAATTTATTTTTAATCAATTCTGGACCCATTTCTCTTGGTGCTTTGAAGTTTCACATCCAAAAAAACTAATAAAATCAAAACGCAATGCATACAATGAAAATCGAGTTAAACTATCACAAGCGTTAATCAGCGAGACAAAAAAATTAAAAGAATTAAACTGGTATAGAAAATTCTCAGCAGACGAGGATACACAAAATAAATAAAAAATACAATCTGAATTGTGGGAACTAGTCAACTTAAAATTAAATAAATGAAGACCCAATGTACAAAAATAAATCTAAACTTAAACAATGCTCGTACCGATGACTGTAAAACAATAGCAAATGCATTTGGGCAGCATTTTGCCTCATCTGTAAAAGACCAAGTAAATTTACACTTTTCTAATTCCAATGATAATTGTACAGTACAAGAACCTATCTGTAACTCGATGTTTTTTATCCCATTTAAGGAACCGGAAACCAAAAACATAATTCTAAATCTAAAAAAGAAAACTTCCACTGGGCTAGATGAAGTTCCCACCAGTTTAATTCTGAATTGTGCCAATGAACTTAGTGCCTATCTTACTTTAATAATTAATAAATCAGTAGCATCAGGTATATTTCCCAGCTACCTAAAAAAGTCAAAAATTACTCCAGTATATAAGAAAGGCGATCCAGAAACGATAGAAAACTATAGAGCGATAACAACATTAAGTCCACTCTCAAAAATTCTAGAAAAAGCCATTTATACTAGGCTAACAGATTATTTAACAAAAAATAATATCTTAAAAAATAACCAACATGGTTTTCGCAAAGGATACTCCACAGAGTCTGCTACTTCAGAACTTACCCAATTTATAAACAACAAATTAGATAACGGGGGACTTGTCCCGTGCCTTCGATACGTTGGATTCTAACTTCCTCTCAATAAAATTAGATGCAATGGGCATACGAGGCCCTATTAATAACTGGTTGATATCACACATTACAGGCAGGACGTTTAAAGTAAAATTAAACATTTATACTCAGACGATTTCGACTGTGAGATAGGCACTCCTCAGGGAGGTGTGCTGGAACCACTCTTATTCCTGCTGTATATGAACGACTTGCCACTTTATATACAAGATGGTAGTGTGTTCATGTATGCAGATGATACAACTATCTTAATTTGTGCAAAGACTAAGGATGAGCTGGAATCGAAAGTAAACGATACAATAGAACAATTTTCTAAATGGTGCGCACGGAATCATCTTATAATAAACCTGGAAAAAACCACATGTCTAGAAATTACAGGGCTACACAGAGCGCCAACAAACCCACAATTTAAAAGTAAAGTAAAGTAAGTAAAATAAATATGTACTATTATAGTTTTAGACTGTAAAATAGCAATCTGGTTCTTTGCGGATGCGAAATTATGTAGAAATGATTATAAAAAAAATAATAATGATGAAAAAAATGATTTTAATTAATTACGAATGTTCACCTACCTTTAATGATGATATTCAGTTCTTGAAGGGACGTCCCTGAGTTCCAGTGTTGGATAAACCAAATTTTGTAGAAGAAAATGTGGTAAAAATTACACACTTGATATCTGCGAGCGGTTTTCACTGTCACTTTCCAACGAATGTGTGGTTCAGCAGGCGAACATAAAAATGCCGCGGTAAAAAATGTAAGTAAAAAAAAGTAAAAAAAGGAATAATTGATATTCAAATCCTACCTAGATTTGTTTTGATTTATATACACGGAAAAATAATAATTTTCAGAATTTTACCCAAAAGTATCTTAACAAAATAATTCAATAAAGTTTTTAGGAACCTATATAGATAGTTCAATGAGCTGGAACAAACACATCAAGGTGTGTGTGTCAGGTTGAACAGATCTTATTTTGCTCTATCAACCCTAAAGAATAGGCTTAACGAAGAGTCACTTTTGAATTTCTACTATGCTACAGTATACTCGACAATTTCATACAATATTATATCATGGGGACAAGCAACTGAAATTTCTCGTGTTTTCATCCTTCAAAAAAGGTTAATTCGGCTTCTGTTCAATCTGACATATATGCAATATTGCAGACCCACTTTTAAGTCAAGAAAGTTACTTACTGTAACAGGAATTTATATTTTAAAACTGACGGTTTTTATCCATAACAAAAAGAATGATCTCACAAAGTTCATCGATATTCATTCATACCCAACACGAAATAAAAATAATATCTATACCAATAAATTTTTTCATAGTTATCACAAAAAGTCGCCTTATCACGCCGGAATTTTTTATTACAATCTGCTCCCTTTAGAGTTGAAAAATATATGGCCCACAGCAAGTTTTAAAAATAGATTTAAAAAATCGGCAGCTACTGGAAGCGGCTGGAACCTCCCCACTCGGTGGATCTTTGAAGCCGAAAAGAGCATTAAAATGTGTGACAAAACGGCACTAAACGTAATCCGATCTCATCCAAAACCTTTTCAGATCTTCTGGGGCACTAAAAAAACCCTCAACTTAATGAATTTACAATCATCTATGCGAGTTATTACCTACATTATCGCCCGTTGATTAATATACTATTAGGATATTAACAACTTTAACATCACTTGCACGATTAAGAAAGTCTAGTTATCCTAAATACTACAGATTTGTAAAGCAACAAACTGAAAATTGGTAAAGTGATAATCTATAATAAATTCACCAACGAAGTTACAGAAAGCATATGATATTGATATTGTTACATCTACCTTTAAAGTTTGTGACAATCCACTAAAAGTTACAAATATGCCAAAAATCTTATTAACATGACATGACACCAACGTTATCGGATGACAAACGATGACAATGACAACCGTCAAAATTTGCTCATTGCAATCCGATCGCTCATGCCATGCGAAATGCGATCTATGCTTCATATTTGCTTTGTTTTTAATTTTTTTCACGGAAACCAAATCGAAAGGGTGGAAGTGTGATATATCGTTGAAATCAGAATTTTAACTGCTTTTCAATGGCTCCATTACAAATTGAAAGTAATTATAAAATAAACAACTTGTTGCGTCAAAATGGCACTAAACGTAATCCGATCTCAACCAAAACATTTTCAGATCTTCTGGGGCACTAAAGAAACGCACATGCAAAGTTTCATTCAAATCCGTTCAGTAGTTTCGGCGCTATCGTGCTAACACACATACACACATACATACACACATACACACACACAGACATTTTTCAAAAACCACTTTTTTCGGTTCCTAGGACCTCAAAACGTAAAGATTTGATGTTATCTCAATTTTCGTTTTTGAACCAATTTTAGTAACCTCTCACAATTTTATTGTGGAGAGGTTAAAACATCTTGCTAGACCACTGTTTTTATGACCTGGAATCATTTCTAAAAACTGTCAACTAACCAATCTTTATTCAAAAATAGCAGCAGGACATTCTATGTATTTTATTTTTAATAATGTAAAAAAGTGTAATTTTTAAGAACGTAAAAAAATGTAAATGTTTTTTGTTTTCTGTTTTCTGTATTTCTTATAACTGACGTTAAGTCTCAAAAGTTTTTAATAATAATAAGTACAACTAGTCTAGACTAGTCTTCTTCTCTATATACATTATCTGTAATATATAATAATTATTTACTCCTCTGGTGGTTATCCATCAACATGTGACGAACCTCATCTATATATCTGTACATAGCAAAAAAGGTGAATAAAGGATTTGATTTGATTTGAAACAACATCAATATCTAATATAATAATTTTTCCATTTCAGCTAAACATTTATGTTATAAATTTACCCAATTAAACTTTATATTATAGTAGTAGTAGGGCAATACAGTTTTTGTTAATTCAAGTTGTGTAAATTAGCGGTGTACAATACTATCATCTTTCCACATTTCAACTATTGTATGGTGGCTGCATGGTTCATGACCCAAAGCAAAAAAAAAAAAAAACTATTGTATGTCATTATTAATTTCTTGTAAAAAGGATGATATATACAAGTTACAACTATTACAAAATAAAGCTATGAGGATAATACTGAATTGTAATATGCATGTACCAGTGAAAGATATGTTGAATTCCTTAAAATGGTTAAATGTCGATCAAATAATTGAACAATCAACTGTGATCTTAGTATACAAAACAGCAAATAACTTGACTCCACAGCACCTACAGACATTTTTGATAAAGAGATCAAGTTTGCATGCATATGGTACCAGAAACTGTGATAATTACCACATAGAAAGAAGTAAATCAAATATTCTCAAAAAATCACTATTTAATGATGGCCTTAGGCTTTTTAATGAATTGCCAAACGAAATTAAACAATAAAAAAATGTCCAAACTTTAAAACATAAGACAAAAGCTTTGTATTTAGGCATCTAATGTATTATACTCTATTTGTTTATATCATGAAATGTACTTTTGCCACTGTGCTTTGTAGTTATAAAGTTATACAATAAGATTAATAATGTAAAAATTTTGTAAAAATTTTTTTGTAAACTAGCAATATGTTAAATAAATTAAATTATTATTATTATTATTAAGTTCATGTTAGTATATTCATTATATACATACAAATTTTAAGTACGGCTTTGTACTATTTCGTTCGCAAATTGACTCGCTTACCTTTATAGGTTTTGAATGTGCGAATGGTTCAACGACGATAATCATGAGGTCGTAAAGTTTTTGTTGCCTTTTTTGAGGACACTGTAAATCTGAGCTCGACTATAAACGTGTGTTTAGTGTAGTTTTTAGAGAAAGTACTTTGTAAAATCTATTTTAATATCAAAGTTAAAGCTTGCAGCCTACGTTTAGAGGTTTTGATTACTTATTGCAAATACTGTGAAAAATGTAACAAAGGTAAAATAGTGATGTATTGGGACTTACTTCTTCTCTATCCCCTATATTAATAATACTTGAAGCATGCCACATTCCAAATGCATGTCCAGCTACAATCCACATCATACTAATCGCCCTTATTCCATTAAAAGTTTGTATTTGCTCTTTAGAATTTTTCGAAACCTGAAACAATTTTCTGCCATTTGAGAGTACAGAGAATGTAAGATACAGTGGATGGGGGCAGTCTGAAAATAAGTATCAGGATTATAAAAATAATTGTACAGTAAATGTAAAACTTAAGGATACATTTTATTCGATTTTATGTCGACAATTTTCATAAGAATATTTATTCTAAATTGCATGGTGGATAAGACAAACTCAGAAATAGTTGTATTGCTTTTGTCACATTTGCAATGGAAAGTAAAAACAAGAGTATAAACTCCTACTCTGACAATAAAGGATTTGGTGGGGGAAAGAGGGGTAGATTCAACCATGGAGCACATTCAACCGCACGCCTTCGTAAATTATGTTTATTTTTTAATAATTAAAAATATGAAGCAAAGTTTGATTTTTATTAAATTATCATACTATATAATTTTATAGAACAAAACTTGATAAAATAAATTAACAACTAGTGCGAAAAATAAGATGTTCCTATCTATTTTTTCATAATCTAACCTACATCGAAACATTATACAGTGTCGAACAACCAAATGGAATAAGTTCAGTATTTCAATTATTATGCATAATTATAAAAAATCCCGGGGCACGTCGATTTTGGATTCTGAAATGACATCCTGCAACTTACAAATTTCACTCCTAAATTCAGTTATGGCAGTTATAACCCCTAAATTTTTAAACGGGAAGTAGGGGCTTGTGATATCTCATTTGAAAGGTCTTTTCTTTCTCTATTCAAAAATGCTATCATTATAATATTTATTGCAAAAATTAACGGTAAAAACATTAATTCATGTGCTTGATGTA
This sequence comes from Leptura quadrifasciata, assembly GCA_963675555.1. Lineage (NCBI taxonomy): Eukaryota > Metazoa > Arthropoda > Insecta > Coleoptera > Cerambycidae > Leptura > Leptura quadrifasciata. The sequence goes on along the minus strand of OY776678.1, from coordinate 89,291,537 downwards.
ATTCATAACAGCAAACTAAAAAAAAATTAATTTCGATGTAGTAAATTTTTCAAATTGAGTCCCTTGAACGTCTTGGCAGCATCCTAATCGTAAACAAAAATGTATTCTAACGTTCTCCAACCGACCTAACCACATCCGTTATTCTTCTTCTTAAGTCAGCTATATCGCGTGGGTCAGTTTTGTATACCATACTTTTCACATATCCCCATAGAAAGAAAGGGCGTAAGATCAGGAGAACCTGCTGGCTATTCTAGCGATCCTCGCCTCCCTATTCACCGATTTGGAAATGCTATGTCGAGGTATTGCTGAACATTGATTCGGTAAAGTGATGGTGCTCCATTCTGCTCGAACTTGTGGGTTTGCTTGAGTAGGATATAAGTTTTCCAAAGTGGGTACGACATTATTTTAGCCGAGATAATTAATTATCTCCATTCAAATTGCTATCAATGAAAAAGGGGCCAATGATATGGTTTCCAATTATCCTCGCCCAAACATTAAACTTTTTAGGATTTTTCGTATGTAATTTTCTCACCCAGTGAGGATTTTCATTAGCCCGGTAGCGACAGTTTTGACGATTAACATGGCCATGAAGAGTAAAAGTGGACTCATCCGAAAACAAAACGATTTCCAGTTGGATAACATTGTTATCTAACATTTGCATCGTTTATTCACAAAAAAAAACGTTCTTTCAAAATCGTCTTCATTAAGCTCCTGAATTGGGGTCAGTTTATAGGGATGCATTTTATTTTCTGTCAATACGCAAATAATTGAGGAATGAGAAACATGTTAAAGCTGCTAATCGACTAATGTGGGTTTTCTTCAAACTCAAGCAGTATATCTAATTTGGCGTCGTTACTCATTGCATTGGAAGCTCCTTTTTTTATCTGCCATACAGGTTCATTTTCGGGAAAATGCTGTTCAATTTTGGGAATTGTACCTTGCGATGTAGGCGGCAAATCAGGAAATTCTTCTTGGAATAGGCGAGCAGCATCAAATTTATTACAAAAAATATAGAAAAAGTCACAGATAAGAAAGAAATGGCAAACATCTATAACAATTATTACGCAAATATAGGATCTACACTAGCAGACCAAATTGAGGAACGTTGTCCTGACCTAACTAAAAACAAAATAGAGGATTCCTTTTTCATTACACCAACAAATGAATCTGAAATTAAAAACTGTATTAGTAATCTTAAGAATAACAAATCTCCTGGAAAGGATAGTTTCAAATCGGAAATTATTAAAGATTTAAATGATTTTATTTCAAAACCGTTATGACATATTTAATAAGTCAATAAGTACAGGTATATTTCCAAAATTGTTCAAGGAGGTTATTATAACACCTTTATACAAAAGTGGCGAAAAACATTTAATAGAAAACTATAGCCATATCACTTATATCAAATTTTGGCAAAATATTTGAAAACATACTTAAGATTAGATTCACAATATTTCTAAAAAACCATAAAATAATATCAGAACAGCAATATGGATTTCAAGAAAACAAATCTACAAGATAGCTAAGTTGACGTCACTCGTGTATAACTCTGTAGGTCTGTCAAAGCCTTCGTTATGTGTTTTTTTAGACGTAGCGAAGGCTTTTGACAGGGTGTGTCACAAAAGATTAATAAATAAATTAGTATTGGTATAAGGAGTGTAGCACTGGAGTTGTTCAAAAGCGACCTAAGTGGAAGATAACAGTTTGTGAAAATTGGTAATATCTTATGTCAGCCGGAAATTGTAACGTATGGTGTACCACAGGGAACAGCATTAGGACCTATACTTTTCTGAGTTTATACTTTCCCTTGATACACCCGGTACCATAATCTCCTTTGCAGACGATACTGTTATATTTTATGAAGCAATCTCTTGGGAAATTCTTAAAACCATTGTCGAGCTTGACCTTAAACAAAAAAAACTTATTTGATAATTTGAAATTAACGATAAATTATAAAAAAACATTTTACTTGCCTTTAACATCTTACAATTGCAACCTACCAAATTTTAATAAACTTGAAATAATACAAGGAAATAAAACCATCCACATTAATGCTACAGAAAAAGTAAAATATCTGGGAATTTATATAGATTATCACCTAAGATGGCAACACCAAGTGCAAAATATATTGCAAAAAGTAAGAGGTTTGTTACATAAATTTAAACAAATTAAAGAAATATTAAAACTCCACATTTAATTTCCATCTATAAAGCACTGGTAGAGTCAATTTTGAGATATGGGATAATATGCTGGGGAGGAGTAGGGTTAACGCATTTAACGCTATTACAAAACTTGCAAAAACGGTTTCTTAAAATTATCTACGGGAAAAATGTTCTTTATCCTACGGAACTGCTATTTCAAAACTCCGAGCTTTTTAGCATACGACAACTCTATTGTTATAAAATTCTTATTTATCTGTACAATAACAAACAAAACCATGAGCATTTTACACGTAAATGACATCAAAATCAAAAAAATGGCAAAACGTATAGGGCAAAGATATTATGTATACATAGGTGAAAAACTTTTTAATATGTTGAATAAATGTACCAGAGATGCTAGAAATATTACAAAATTCAAAAGAAACGTCAAAAAATGGATCAAATTGCAGGGTCTGAATCTTTATTCATCATAAATGTGTGTGTATTGATACATACATATATGTGTGTAGTTTTTATGTGTGTTAGAAAAGTGTGGTTTTAGGGCGTAGGTAGGTGTATATATAATTTTATTTTTAAATAGTAAATAGGAGATAGAAATTTGTTAGTATATATTCTTAAGCTCTTTTATATGTTAAATATATTATAAAAATTTGTATAATAATAATAATAATAATAATAATAATAATAATAATAATTGCTTTTATTGATAGATAAAGAAATACAAAAAGGGATTGGTAAAATTTAAACTAAATATCTATCAAACGGCAGAGTTCGCTGTTCATCGGAGTACGAAGAACCGCGCTCTTCCACTCAACCGCAACGCCCACCGTCAGTGAATGGTACAGAACAATTAAAATCTTTTGAAAATTTAGGAAAAATAAAACAAACACATTCGATACCATTCACCAGGGTGGGCAATAAAACTTAATATACACACAATATATAAGTAGGGAAGTTATTAGATCCAGAACGAAGACAGAGTTGTAAGGCAGGATATCAAAGTACTATTTATACTATTCTACTATACTAATATAATATTTATTTAAATTGAAAAGCACCTGCAATGAGTAAATCTCTAAGTTTTTTCTTGAAGGAATATATGGGTAGACTTTTCATGTTATCTGGTAACTTGTTGTATAGTTTAGCAATGTTATATGAATATGACGCTTGGTAAAGAGCTGTGTTATGCTGGGGGATTGTAAGGTGACCTTTGCGACGTACGTTTATGTTATGGACGTCTGTCCGAAACTTGATTTTATTATATAGATAGGACGGTTTTTGTTGAGTTACAACTTTATGGAAGAGGGCACCGCTATGCAGTAGTCTTCTGTTTTCGATGTTGAGCCATCCAATCTCTTTTAAGTGTTTCGTAACATGGTCACGTCTCCTTAAACCACAGATTAATCGGATACATGCATTTTGTATTAATTGAAGCCGTTGGGAGTCAGCTTTATTAAGGCCAAGGCCATACACGCTATCGGCATAGTTGAGATGTGACAGTACTAATGAATCACATAAGACTGTCTTAGACTTTTTATTGAGAATACCCCTATTACTGTAAATTAATTTGAGATTACAAAATGCTCTTTTTGTAACCATTGTAACATGCTGAGAAAACTTAAGTCGATTGTCTAGAACTAATCCCAAATTTTTTTCATGGACTGATTGTGATAGTACTTCATTGTTTACCCTGATATCAATCAAATCTGAACATCTTTTCCGAGCAGCGTCTCTTCCAAATAGAATCACTTTAGATTTAGAAGGGTTTATAGAGAGACAGAACTTATTAGAAATTGATACTAATGAATCAATATCATTATTTAGATTACTACATGCAATTTGTATATTCCTTTCGGGGAAGGACAGATATATTTGTGTGTCGTCCGCATAGAAATGAGCACTAGAATATTTTAGATGTTGATAAAATTGAAACGTATACAAAGTAAACATTAGGGGGCCCAAAATAGAGCCTTGTGGGACCCCATTTTCAATATTGACAAGTTCTGACTCCAATCCTCCCAAAATGACAGATTGAGAACGTTGAATTAGATAATTCTCAATCAGAAACATGGCTTTCTCTGTGAAACCTATATAATGAAAGATGGCCAAAAGTAACCGATGTTTTATTCTATCGAAGGCTTTGGAGTAGTCTAGTAAAACAAGTAAGCACAAATTATTTTGATCTATGGTGGTAAATATGTCATCAGTTACTTTAAGCAACGCGGTAGTGCAACTATGCCCAGATCGGAAACCCGACTGATGAAGTGGTAAAATATTAAATTCATCTAATTGAGATCTAATTTGGTTATTAATAATTTTCTCGAACACTTTTGAAAGACAACATAGGATACTAATGGGACGTAAATCTTTTAAATCTTCTGGGTTGGTAACCTTCGGTAAAGGAATTACTTGAGATTGTTTCCAAATAACAGGGTAAACTCCGTTGTTTAATGCATAATTAAAAATATGGCTTATATATGGTAAAATATGGGGACAGGCATATAGTAGCATGCTTAAACTAATTTTGTCTACACCTACAGCTTTGGACTTGAAGGATAAAATAGTTTTATATATTTCAGTGTCATCAGTTTCTTTGAATGAGAAGTCCGCTATGTTTTCTTTGGTATTAGTTAAGTAATAATTTAGTGTATCAGCGTCAACCGGTGTATCACTGTTTGATGAAGCTATAAAATATTTATTTATTAATTCAACATCACTTAAATGGCTAGGGATACAACGATTTTTTTGTTTGGTATGAATATCTAAATCTTTGAGATGTTTCCATATACCTTTTTTATTGCTCCTGTTATTATTTAAATTGAATTCCAAGTAAGCCTTCTTTTCCCGCGTTATTGCATAATTAGTTTGGTTTTTTAGATCCTTATAATAATTCCAGTCTCGCTCCAATTTGCTTTTTTTATATTTAGCAAGAGCCTTGTCCCTAAGAGACATCATGACTCTAATATTGTCAGTTAACCATGGGGCTCTCTTTTTGCGGATCATAACAGTTTTAACTGGAGCGTAGAGATCAAATAAATCGAGAAGAAGCTTATTGAAACAATTAACTTTATCATTAATATCGTTAAGATAAAATATCTGATCGAAGTAAATATTCTTTAAATCATGGGTAAAACTGGCATGATTGAAATATCTGTAATCACGAAAAGTGTATTCAAAAGGTTGATATTTATGTTTTTCACTGCCCACAGTACAAGATACAATACAATGATCAGTAAAACTAGTGGAGGCAGCTGAAACATCAGTGTCTTTGATTGAAACATTATGTGAGCAGCATATGACATCAATTAATTTGGCGCTAGTTGCACTAAAACGCGTGGGTTCTCCGACTATCTGCTTCAGATTAAAACATTCCAGTAGATCATTAAATTTATCGTAAGGAAAGCATCATCTACTAATATTATTAAGGTATCCATCAATGAGTATTATAACATTGAATCGCAATCAAGTTTACAAAAAACTTAAGCGATTTCTCTTTTATTTATATTCATGATATGTGCAGCCTATTATATATGTTTACTTGAATCTTCGATATAAATAAATTATTATTATTATACATTGTTCTATAATCGCAATATATCTCCTTAACCAACCATCTGTAAAATTATTATTTTATGCATTTCGTTTAAATAAACCATGTTTAGAAATTGTATTTAGCAAAACTTAAACAATACGCAAAACATTGACAACTATTTATTGACAATGATGACAGCTAATTATTGCTGTCAAGTGTTACGGCGTTTTCAATAAAACTGGCAATGCTAGTTATGAAAAATGTTGGTGTTTTCATGTCTTCCTTTTATTTGATAATGTTGAAAAAGAACACTGAAATTGTTTTTTTAATTTACTTCTTTGAAAACACCTTATTTTCATCTGTATTAGTAATAATGTAAGATGGGCTTTTTCAGACTAGCACACGGAAACAGTGCACAGAAACAGTGCACAGCGACAGTTAATAATAATAGCAGTAATATATGGCTTGAAAATAGAAATATGCATCAAAGTAAACTAAATTTAAAGAAAGTCTATATGCTATCAAATGTTTAACGTTTACCTATTTTATATTTTAATTCGTAAATGTTTGAATATTTGGATGAAATTCTGTAATATTTTTTGACGTTTTGTCAACATTATCTGACATAGACTAATTTAAAACAAGTCACCTTTGAAATAATTTGAGAATAACCATGGAAACGCATCATATATACCAAACACTGCATTGTCAGCATTGTTTATTTTCTGTCAATTAAATTTATGCCGATAAAATGTACTCAGAGGAAAATACCGAAATTACCAATAACATCCTAGAGCAAGCTACACAAGCGAACGCGAATTTATTACCAATAAAATCCAGGTCAAGATATGAACACGAATATCAACTTTTTACTGAATGGCGAAATGTGAACAAAATCAAAACTGTAAGTGACGATGTTCTTTTAGTTTTCTTTGTCGAAAAAGCAAAGTCTATGAAATCTTCCACGTTATGGACTTGATTGTCAATGCTAAAAATTTGTTTGACCATAAAAGAAAATGGTGACATCAACAAATATCCAAAAAGTACTGCTTTCTTGAAACGTCAAGCTGTAGGATATATACCGAAAAATTCCAGAGTTTTAACAGTAAAACAAGTAACAATATTTACTAACAAAAGCAATTTTAGTGTTTGGGATCCTTGGTGCGTGTCGAAGAGATGATTTAATAGGTTTAAATTTAGACGATGCGGTAGATTATGAGATGGAAAAACTCATACATCAAGAAGTTTTACCATTACCAATGAAGGATGTATATTTGAAGCCTGCACACTTTATGTTGGATGCAAACAATCATCAGTTGTGTTCCGAAAATTGTTGCAGAATACATAAAACTAAAAAATCCAAGAGAATATACCGGGCTTGGACTAAGGCGTTCTTCCAATGTAGGAGAAGGATATATAAAAGAATCCAATAATTGCAGTTTCACAAACTAAAACTCCAAAAGGGCTTAACCTGTGCAATAATACCAATAGCATAATAAACATAACTATTCATGATAAAAATTCAAACTAAAAACATTAGTATTTGGGGCTGCTATTATTAATAATTAGTTAGTTATTTAATTTTCAATATTCTTACTCTAGAAGTTACATGTTTTTTTATTCTTATAACTTATCAAAATAAAAATGTTCCGAGTATCTTTCGTATGTCTTTTTTTGTTATACATTTTTTTATGTTATCGTTTTCAAAGAAGTATAATAAAAAATATCGTTCATTACACGTCCAGAAATAGGTTTTTCAGTGCTTGCGTAACTTCCCGTGAGAATTTGTCACACGCCCACAGAAAAATCCTTATTTCCAGACTCCTAATGAAATATACTATTGCTAGTCTGCAATAACAAAACGCTGTAGGTTTTTATGTTCTTCGCTTATAGCGAATTTCGTCAAGCAGACCGTTAGTTTTTGCAAAAAATATAAAAAACATGGCATTTTTTAATAGAGAAGTTTGAAAAGACCTTCCAAATGAGGCATCACAAACCCCTAATTCCCATTTAAAAATTTAGGGGTTGCAACTACCACTTGAAGGGGGTTGAATTTAGGGGTGAAATTTGTACGTTGCAAGATATCATAATTGAGATGGTGAATTTATTTCAGTTGGTTGTTCCACGCCGGATATTAACACTACACATCTTTTATTATTTACAGATCTACTTACCAGATTCCGTCATGTACAAGTGGATGTCATATATGGTTGAAATTATCATTAATAAAATAACTACTGCAAATATTATTCTGAAATTTAAAACTATGTTAGTGGAAATATTTAATAAATTCAAATGAAAAAAAATTATACGATTTATAATAGTATATTATTCAACGAGCACATAATGATGGTTATTATTTACGAGGATGATGTTTACGACACGAGCCGCAGGCGAGTGTTGTAAATCACGTGAATAGTAGTGATTATATGCGAGTAGAACAAAATATTTAAAATATTCACGATCTCAAAAAAAAATTCGGAAATAACTTTACGTCTAGTGGTATTACAAGTGAAAATAATTTCGGGAAAATAAAAAATTGCTGAATTAATTAATATTTTTTATGTCTACCTGATTTTCATTAATTAGTTAGTTAATAAGCCATAAAATATAGCAACAAATTATAACAAAAAGGCTCAAAACAAGGAGATCTTCAAATAAGTCAAGCAGAATATACATTTTTGTATAAGGCATGCGAGTTTATAAAATACACACAATTTTATTATTAGTATTCTCGCAAACCTGAAAGAAACTATTTTATTGGACAATGGCCATGAAAGCCTGTATTCCACCATTCGACTTACATTGTGACTATATCTGAAGCTGTAATTTCTTTACCAGTTTCAACAGTTTGGCACATAGCGTCTTGGAAAATAAGTGATAAATCCTTCATTAGGTCATTCGCTATTGCTGTATAATCTTCAGCAGAACATGCATCTGGCTTACATATTGATAGTTGATAAAATGACTGAAAAGGAAGTCCTACGTTATACATTACACATTAAATAGTAATTGTTAATAATATTTTTAAAACAAAAAAGTAATGAATACAAGTAGTATGGAAATGAGAGAATCTCGGAGCCGGAGCCGTGTTCAGTTTAAAGCTGGGGGGGTAATTAGAGTGGTGGGAGGTAATTAATGTTGAGGCTTAGGGGCGCGAGACGTTATAGGGCGAGGCCTAGGAGTGGTAGGGGGGTAATTGAAGTGCGGTGGGAGGTAATTAGAGTAGTGGGGGGCAATTTGTGTGGTGTGGCAATTAGAGTGGTGGGAGGCAATTTAAGTATAATTAAGGGTAATTGAAGTAACAGTGGGGGTAAATACCGTAACAATAAGATAATTGGAGTAACAATGGGGGTAAATGCAGTAACAATGAAGTAATGGGAGTAATTTCAACAAAAATAAGGGCAATTGCAGTAAAAATGGGGTAATTACAGTAAAAATAAAGGTAATTGCGGTAAAAATAACGGTAATTGCAGCAACAATAAGCGTAATTGCAGTAACAATAAGGATAATTGCAGTAAAAATAATGGTGATTAAAGCAATTATGTCCGCTCATACGTCTGTCCGTTTCCCCACATGATCGTCGGTCTGCCCACCTGTCATTACATTGTCCTATTGCACTTTGTATGTACCTAAAGCCATTAAAGAGGGAGCTCTCATAATATATTTCAAATCCTTGAAGTGCAATCATAAGGCAAAAAATTGAAAAAGAGTACTTCGAAAATGCATTGCAGATAAGAAAGGTGGGCACAAAAGGTTCATCAACGAAAGTTGTCCTAAAGATAAGGCAGGTAAAATAATTGTTAATTGGCATAAAGATAAGGCAGGTAGGTCGCAATTGAATATATTTCAAACCTTTGAAGTGCAATCATAAGGCAAATAATGAAAATGCATTGCAGATAAGACAGGTAGGCACAAAAGGTTCATCAGCGTAAGATGTCTCTAAAGATAAGGCAGGTGAAACAATTGTTGATCGGCATAAAGATAAGGCAGGTAGGTCGCAATTGTTCATCTCATAAATCAGTACAAAGATAAGGCAGGTGAAATAATTTTGTAACTTTAGGTATAAAATCAAGAATGAATATTTGTTATGACATTGTAAAAAAATACAAAGTGCAATAGGACAATGCAATGAGCAGGTGGGCAGACAGACGAGCAGGTGGGCAAACGGACAGACATATGGGCGGACATAATTGCTTTAATCACTATTATTTTTACTGCAATTATCCTTATTGTTACTGTAATTATCCTTATTGTTACTGCAATTGCGCTTATTGTTGCTATAATTACAGTTATTTTTTATTGCAATTACCTTTATTTTTACTGTAATTACCCCATCGTTACTACAATTGCCCTTATTGTCGTTGCAATTACCCCCATTGTTACTGCAATTACCCTCATTGTTACTGCAATTTCCTCATTGTTACTGCATTTACGCCCATTGTTACTGCAATTACCCTTAATTATATTTAAATTGCCTCCCACCACTAAAATTACCACACCACTCTAATTGCCCCCATTACTCTAATTACCCCCCCCCCAAACTGAACACTGCGCCGGCTCTGGCTCCGAGGTTCTCTCATTTCTATACTACTTACGTAAAAAATAATTTATAAAATTTGAGTTTTATATAAAGCCTTTTCTCCTGTATAGTTGAAGTCTTTTATTAACAAATTCTGATCAAAATAAATTTCTTGTTTAGTGTGCAAGGGAGGGACTATTAGCCTTGAAATTCTTTTTCTGAGAAATTCATTTTTGCCTCGTTTTAATAAATTTATACCTTTTTATACAAAATACAATTGAACTACAAATAAATGACGAGTAGGAGCACTGACATAACTCTCCTATATTTCCTCCCCGACCAAGTTAGGTATCGGACCACTGTGTGTCCCGGAGATGAGAGGTGCAAAGTTGAGTGTGTTCGGTGTACATCCTAAGTGCTGAAGGTTCTCGCAATTCACGATTCTCTCATTGATTTAATAACCTATTCCTAATTCATGATAAGACAACCGCGCATTCGCATAACGCACAAGCAGCGAATATGCTGCTGAGGCTTGTGCTACGGGTTATTATGACCAGTGGAAGATTCGGGTGAATGCTGAAAAGTTCGAGGCGTTAGTCTTCACGCTTTGGTTCACAGAAAACAAAATCCTAACACCTATTTCGATCAGAGTAACAAAATTACAACTAAGAGATGCGTGAAGTGTGTTGCGGACCTCTAGCGTATGCGACCCACCATACGCCTTAGCGTTTTGTGGGCCGCATAATAATAACTGCTACGTCCGTAACACATTTCGCTATTCTCCACGGGAGGGCGATACACTTGCGGCACGTGAAAAGCAGAGAAATGGAAGGCAACCATTTTTGTTGGCGTAGGTAGTTGATAATTCTTCCAAGGCATCCTGGTGGATTTTGGAATTATCAACCCAAGAAAATTTTCTCAATCTGTTGTTGTTCCGTTTAGCGGAATATTTTCTGGTTATGAGTAAATTTTAACTGCGGAAGCAGGATATTTAATTATACAAGGTAAGCTAACCTCTTCACGCCATCTTACCCGTTCTCTACCCACGTGTTTCGCAAATTTGCAGGCTTTCCTTTGGAAATATCGTGTCAACTTGAAAGGCGGACTCGACCCCATTCATCCAACTGTGGCTTTCGAGGAACATTGGTGGATTATTCCCTCATCAGTGAGGTAAATTATATTTCTTTTATAGGTTATGTCAGATTTGAATTGCCCACATTAGGCACGCTTCACGTGCATTTCCGACTTTGCAAATTAAATCGTGATATCTTTAGGGTTCCACGGACGGGGCTTCTACACACATCAGTGAAGTACCACGGATGGGGCATCCACACACACAGTAGAAAGTTCCAGGGCTGGAGAGGCTATAATCAACCCCATCCTTGGGTCAATTTCCTTTGTCCCGAAGACACCTCCGTAGGGCTACAGTTCTTCCACGTCGAAGTCGGTATCGTACCACCCTAAATAAGTGTGTTGTTGTTTTTACTTACCGGGGACCACCTTCAGTGGTTCTGCTCGACAATATCAATTCATACTTTTGTATTTTAAAAAATTTTATGCATTTACATTTATTTAAAGAGGTTCTCTAAATCAGACCCATTGTGGCAGAATTTATGACCATTTATCCTCACATTGTAAACCGATGTGTAGCTTCACGAGGCATTTTATTAATGTTGTAACTTATTAATCGAGAAATTTGCCACACCTTTTGAACATCGCTAGGTTACATGCTAGAGAACCAATATCTGTAAATTGTGTAATATAGTGCATTTCATTTTTAAAGGAAGTGTCATTATTTCGTCTGCGACCACCACATATGGAAGCCTCAGTGATTTGTTAAGTAAGTAAACTAATAATTTGTCAAAGTTTATGTAAACTTGGGCTTAACGCCCTGAGATAGCCTGAGCTAGAGAAATTTTATCGTAGGCACGTACATCACTTATCCGGGTTAAGTTTGCGCCCTACGATATCTGCTACGCTACAGTAGCCCAAGTAATTTCGTTATGTAATATCTTATAATCATTAATATCCAACGTACTTATTTGTTTATGTACGTGTAAATCGTAGCAACTGCTTGGAGGGGCTTGGAGGGTTAGACTGGACCAACGGCTGACGTTTGACATCCACATAAATGAGACTGTACGGACGGTCTACTCCCTGTCCAGGAGTTTGTATCCGCTCATGGTCAGGGGCAGCGGACTCAGCAGATCAAATAAAATTCTGTTATGCACAATGGTTATCAGGCCGTTCATCGCATACGCGGCGCCGGTGTACAGTACACAGCTAATATATTTTTCGTTTTTACATAGGTACTCTTAATACAAGTTTCTCTGATTTGACATACTTTTGACGTATTGGCAACATTTTAAATTAAAAGTAGCTTCATTAAAGAATATAACTTTTTTAGATGTTGCTTCATCATATCATTTTCTGTTTAACGAGAATGACAATAACTCATATATTACACCATGCACCTTGCACCATCATCCATCCATTATCATAATCAATTTAATGAAGAACAAACATACTTACCTTTATGTCGCCAAATATATCCGGAACTAAAAGCCCTGCAGTACAGTGCTTTCCTAAAATTTTGCCGCCTGCATATTTATGGTCAACGGTCAAGCATTGATCGAAATCTCCGTAATCAAATTTCGTGGATGTGGCTAAGCCGGTATATGGAAACTTTGACGTTGCATCCAACACTGTAACAAATAATTATTACCGAATAAATATTACAACAAAAGCATAGTCTTAACAACAGTACTTTAATAATATAAAAAAAGGAGTTAAACAAAAAGCAATCAATTATACTGGAATTTGTCCCATACCTTATAAGAAAGCATCATTATTAAAGAACTTATTTATACTGAATATAGCAATATAATACACCGATTTTTATACTAAACGACCGTCGACCTGAAGATCTGATATATCATAAGATTCTTGTTAAAATTAGACATTAAAAAGTCAGAAAAATATTCCCACCTATTTAAATGGTCTCTCCTTAATACTAAACGGTGAACCTTATAACAATCAGACTTTCCACAGCGAGAAATAAATAGCATCCAGTGAAAAACAATGTATACAGTTATTAACAAATTTGACAAATTGTCACTATTGTATGTTGGGTTGTCGAGTTCTAAGGCAAGTTTTATATCAGTAATTATGGTGTACACCAATAATAGCAAATTCGATATTATTAGCATTTATTGTCAGTGCAATTTTGACGCTGAGATGGCAGTTACGGTTTACGGAAATAATTACTGAACACGGAATGATCGTCAAGGTAGAGGGGGGGGGGGTGGGGTGTAGCTTTATATATTAGGGATTTCCTTAAATTTACTCTCCTTGACGTCTACCTTCCAAATAATTCACTAGAACAATGCTGGATTAGTCTGGTTATAGCAGGTAAGATAATATGCTTAGGCACATTATATAGACCTCCGAATTCGAACAATTTGGATTTTATCAATTGCTTAGAAAATACATTAATACAATATTTACCTGACCACGATTACATAGTATTTGGGGGGACTTTAACATTGATTTTTTAAATACTGGTACTAATGCCTATCGCCAGTTTAATACTTTACTTAATAAATATTCTTTGCATCAGGTGATTAATAGTGCTACGCGCATAACTAACACTTTGTCAACTTTAATAGATTAAATAATTACAAACAATAGTGAAATCGTTGCTGCTACAGAGGTGTGTAATATGGATGACATTTCTGATCATAGCCTAGTGATTTAAGAATTACAAAAATTAAACAGGCTACCTGTTACCGAACGTTTAGAGATTTTGCTAATTTTGATAATGAACTGTTCTTGAGTGATTTGAAAAGAATGGACTGGGACTATATTTTTAATCTTGATGAGGTGAATAGTATGATTGAGTTTTTGAACCACAATTTATTACTTTTATTTGATTTACATGCCCCAATTAGAACGGTCAGAATTACTAAGCCGCCAGCTCCTTGGCTAACGCCTAACCTTAAATTAATGATGAAGCTAAGAGATAGAGTGCATTGTAAATATAAGAAAACTAAAACCGCAGTGTCATTAAGGGAGTATAGAGAACTGCGTAATTTTGTAAATATGGCAGTAAAAATCTAAAAAAATGCTTTCTTGCATCAAAGATTTAAATCCTAAAGATTTCTGGCGTACTCTGAGATGGCTTAATGTTGGAAAATCTGAAAGTCCTCTTGTAAACTCTGGCGATCCTGACGAATTCAATGATTACTTTGTTAACAGCGCTCCAAAAGTTAATGTTATTAACAATGACCCTCTATTAGACACTTATACAAACACAACTAGTCCAAATGTTAGAAACACTTTTGATTTTTCAGAAGTTACAACTGAAAAGGTTGAAAAAATTTTACATAGTATTAGATCTAACGCAACAGGGGCCGACGGATTAGATTTAAAAATGATTATGTTTATTATTCCTCATCTAAGCACTCATTTAACGTTTATTATCAACAAACGTCTTTTAAACTCTGCCTTTCCTTCTAGTTGGAAAATTGCTAATGTCATCCCTATTCTGAAGAACAATTCACCGTCTCTATTTTCACATTATAGACCTATCAGTATACTACCCACCTTATCTAAAATTCTTGAAAAAATAGTTCACGAGCAGCTAAGTTAATTTTTGTTATTCAACGAGGTCTTTCCACCCACACAATCTGGTTTTACACCACACTTTAATACAACTACTGCTTTGTTAAGTGTGACTGATGATTTATTAAGGGAATTTGATGATAACAAAAGTACTTGCTTAATTCTCTTAGACTTTAGTATAGCCTTTGATACTTTAAATCATACCATACTGTGTATAAAATTACGTTACTTTGGACTTAGTGAAGCAGCCGTACTATTTTTTCAAAATTATCTAACTGAAAGAAAACAAAGAGTAGTGATAAACAATTGTCTTTCGAAGTCTATCGATATTGAGCAAGGAGTATCGCAATGTAGTATTTTGGGACCATTGTTATACTGCTGATTTTTATAAACATTTGAACTTCTGCAAGTCCCACCAATATGTTGATGACACTTAAGTATGCCACTCCTTTTATCTAACAGACATAAATCTTGCTGCCCTATTTTCTCAACATGTTTCTCATCTAATTCAAAAGTCCTTTGCCAAACTAAAAACGCTTTACATTCACAAAGATTTCTTAAGTACTGACGTTAAATTGAGGTTATGTGATTCGCTTATCTTATCCCACTTGGCTTACCGTGATACGGTCTATTGGCTAGCTCTAGTACTAGTACAAAATCAATATCCTGAAGCCTTTGTTGATAGAGTTTTCATAAATGTTGAAAATAGGGACAATCAGGTACGACAAAAACCTGAACGTCATTATACAGCAATAATTCCTTATGTGTACGGACTATCGGAAAAGCTACACCGTATAGGTGACAAATTTGATGTTAGGACGATATTTCAAACGGGGAATACTTTAAGATCTATTTTGACAAAAACAAAACCGATAAACAGGGAGCAGAATTCAAAAAACTGTATTTACAATATCCCGTGTGAATGTGATAAATGTTATGTGGGTGAGTCATCCAGACCTTTCAGTGTGAGGTTGGATGAGCACAAGAATTACATTAGAAAGAATGAAATTCAGAAATCAAAGATTTGTGAACATGCTTGGGAAAACGGACATAGAATAAACTGGGACTCGGCAAAAATTTTAACAAAAGAAACAGATATCAATAAAAGAATCTTATTAAATGAAGATAAGTGCGTATCGAATTGTTCTGTAGAGATTTGTACAACCTGGCTACCAATGTTAAAAGAAGAACTTAGCAAACTCAACATTATCTAAAACAAAATATCATCAGTTCTATGTTCTGTGTAAGTAGTAAGTATCTATGGAAATAACATAAACAGAATCTTAAAGCTGTGTATTTGACATACACAGCAAAATAAGAATTCTTCCAAAAAATAGCTTTGAAAACGGAAAGAGATTACTTTCCGAAAGGCCAGCAAAATACATTATTTCTGTGTTTATTCCGATTTATATTATTTGCGAAACATAACCTCTGACTTTTCCTTTGGCGTAAACGTCACGGGCGCAGAGGTTTTTTCCAATAATTCTATTATTTTGTAAATTCGGTGATTTGTTTTGAAGAGGATAATAATATATGTGGTAGAAAACCCAAATAATAGGAAAACATACTGTTTAAGGTTTTGCTTTAATTTACGCAAGTTTGATCACATCTCAGCCAAATTTAAAGAATCAAACTGGCTTAATCTTAATGAAAGGCTCCAGGTACACCTAGTTTGCTTAATTTTCGCCACAATATTTATTGAGTAAACTCGTTAAAGGCGGTGATGTTCATACTCGTCCTACTAGGCATTGTAAATCTTTCTAATATATCTAAGCATAATACGGCTCTATTTCAACGTTCATTTAGTTTCAACGCTGCCAAAATTTACAACTCTTTGCCTAATAACCTGAAATATCTGCCCTCTGTTGCCTCTTTTAGGAGACAAATCAAAGCCCACACATTTAGTAAAAGAAATGACATTTAATTTTGTATTGTATTGTATTTTGATTATGATATGATTATTATACTGTTTATTGTAGTACTGTTCTTAATTGAGGTGGTTATATGGAAGAGCAACTATGTTGAATATCGCCATCTCCCTTATGTACTCTTTTGTATTTTCGTGCTATATAAAAAAAGACATATTATTATCATTATTATTATTATTTCCAGATGCTCCCCAGTTAAATCGTACTCTGTTTAGGAAGTTAGTTCAAAATCTAAATACACACGGTTCATTTTCAAAAAAAGTAGTAAGGCTAGGGTATGTTGCGGATAATGTAAGAAAAGTGAATAGAGCATTGAATTATGTTAAACAAAATGAAGAAACCTCTTGAGACAAATTCAGACAAACTGTCGCATAAAAAGATAGTGTAAGGAAAATTTAAAAAAAAACCGATTTCGATGCTACAAAATGAGAAAAGTTCAACATTTAATTAAGTCGAGGAGAATAAGATTCTGTAGATGGTTGTTAAATAAAAATATGATCGTCCAGCTGATATACAGCAAAATTCTTGGGTCAGATAATAGATTTTTCAATAGAAATATGCATTACAAGTGGACAATAGAAAATACACATTGGTGTAGAAAGACTGCTTTCCAAGAAAGATTTTCTACGAATGTTTGGGTGGATCTTTTAGGGACTAAAGTAATTGAACCTTATTTTTGAGATGTCAAATTAACCACTCGTAGATACCTTGATTTCCTCCAAAACGAATTTCAAGATTTTCTTTATGAGATAACAGTGGCAGAAAGATTAAATTATTGATATTTTCAACAAGAAGGGGCTCCGCCCCACACTGCTGTAATATGTACAAATTATTTAAATGAAGTTATACCAGATAGCTGGATAGGCACCTATAGACAGACCCATTCTATGGCCAGCTCGATCACCAGATATTACTCCCTTGGATTTTTGTCTGGGGTTACATTAAAGACAAGGTATTTCAAACTGCCCCTAAAAATATTGAGGACATCAAAACCAGAATTAGGAGCGCATGTGAGGCGAAACGCCTGAAATTCTCCAAAATGTAATGCGTGAGGTGTCTCGTAGAGTACGTTTGAGTATTAGAATCCATGATGCACAATTTGATAATTTTTAGTTAGAAAATAAATACACACATTTTCTTTTCAGTATGGTAGTAGGTGGTACTGTCATACATAGTTTTTCTTTTTTTTTTGGATGTTTATTTTGTACTTGTATTTTTATTTATGAGATATTTGTTTATTTGTATTAAATTGTAGTAAATAATTACTGAATTATAATTACTATAAAGTGAATTTTTACAATTATGGCATTTTTACGATTCAATATGAATTGTGGTTTTCGTAAAATATTAAATATTGACACTATCAGTTAAAATTTTTGTGTCAACTTTCATCCCTTTTACTTTTTTCGTATCTCCTCAAATAAGAAAGCTATAACCGTTTGTGGTTTTCCCTATTTTTCAAGTTTTGTAATATATCTCACAAAGTAGGCTATGGATTTCAAATTTCTTTTTACTGAAATATAGCTCACAAAAAATGGGATAACTGCTTCTGAAAGTTTATTCTTCTACAATAGATATTTGGTGTAGCTCTCGTAAAATAAACAGACGGTATTTATGGTTTTCTCGTTAAATTGGTAACGATAATATTTTGTCTGATATTAATGACTGATAACTTTTCACCTCATTAGTCCTGAAGAGGACAATAAACATTGTCGAAATGTCGACTCTAAAGAGGAAATAAGGTTTTCTCTTTTTTATCCAATTACCAATGAAAGACCTGCTTAGCATTCATTTTGTGGTACGAAACTTATGTACTAGTACAGATATTTCGATTCAGATAAACAGGAAATAAATTAAATCAGGCTAATCTACTGGAATAATTTAAGACAGAATAATGGAGATATGTTTTAACAAAGAAATAAGTATATCAATTTCTCGTCATTCTTGTTTAATTCAAATCAATTAAATTATGAATAACATTTGTAGGAATCGTAAGTAGCCAACTATTAATACATGTTTTAAAAATACGATTTTTCTTAATACTTTGACTTCTTCTGGTACTCGAGTGCCATAAGTGTTTTTTTTTGTATCCAGCTAATTTCTTTTATTTTTTTGTTGAAGGTTCAAAGTTGTGTCGAATTTCTTGACGGATCAGAGTCAAACTAGCGTCAAAAGTTACTAATTTAATATTGTGTAAATATTCCAGCAGGTTCGGGTTTAGAAAAAAGAAATAGAAATTGAGGTTAAACATCAACTACCTACTGAAATTATGCGATAAAAACTGTGTTCAGCGTGCAACCAAATTAATCTTCCAAATATATTCTTATTATTTCATAATTTAGAGCATTTTTGGTGTAATATTTTTTAGAAAATACTCGTGTGATATTAGCAGAATATTAAATTTTTGGCGAGCATTTTGTTTGAAACTCTATATTGAGATATTATGTAAATTTGAAGGAATTGGTCTTGTAGGTGATATATTAGATTGGTTTAAAACATATTTTAATTTTAGAATATCAAATTTAAAAAATGAAGGAAATTGCAAATCACAAGGAATCGTTTGCACTCCAATTTTTCTCAATATTTACATAAACTATATTGCAAAGTATGTAGAATATTACACACATTTGTGAGCGATATAACGCACATATACTGATTTTCCTTCAAATACTATTATTACAAAACAAAGCTCTGAGAATGATTATTAAATATAATAAACATAGGTACATCAATAAACATAATGCCTGAGACACTTATATTTATCATTGTTGAACAGCGAATTCCGTTTAAAATACTACAAAGAATTTTCAAAACAGAAAATAATTTCACTTGAAAGTATCTAAAAAATAAAATAAAATTTAGACACTCCCCAATCAAATTGATTAGATAAAACTTCATTTTAAAAAGGTCCCATTGTATTCAATCAACCTTCCGATAATATCAAAGAATAGTAATTAAACGTAAAATAATTTACTACACACGTTTTCGAAAATAAAAAGGATTAGAAGTGTTGTAATTTTAAAAGTATTTTTTATATTATTATCAATTATAGCAAAACAAAATACACTACGCCAAATCGTTGCCATTTTATTTGTACGAACATGTATCACACTGAGTTGTAGTAGATTAATATGGAATTAATTATTTTTCTACATAATGAAGAATTTTAGAGGGTATTCAACGTTCCTTAAAAAAATTTGATTGTGCGTAAGGGAAAATGGAGGACGTTTCGAATAATTTTTGTAAATGATAATTAGCTACTTTCTACGTTTAATTATATTTCAAAGCATTCTTTATGTGTAAAAGAATTTATTAATAAAATGTTGTAGATGCACTTTGTTTTATAAACATAAATTACTCGAGAACGGCTTCGTTTGTCTAAATGCAATAGGAATATTTTTTTATTTCTAATAATCTAAAAATTAGTTAAAACATAATATTTTTAGTCGCCAACTCCTTTATAAAATCCTTATTTTAGTATAAGGAACGTAACCAAACTGCAACCAACAGCTACTCTTCGGGCTATGTGCCCCGACGGGCGCTGAATTGCAAGTTACAAGCCTGGCGCGTTAAGTGTAATAATTGCATATTACCATCAAGACGCTAATGCTTCGATTGCAACAAACACCAGCCGAAAGACTGATTCTAGTTAAAGGAGCTCTCGTGCCAGTCGTCACACACCACTTGCAGACTGCAGTTTCGAGCTGTTGGCTCTCGTCAGTGCAAGGTAGCCATGTGACGACCGACACGAGGATCACTTGACCATTTAGTACATTTCAGTATCTTTGGGATAGCGAGATGTAAAATAGTCAGCAGGCGCCATCTAATGGTCCAGTGTCTGTTGCAATCAATCTATCGGCTGGTGTTTGTTGCAATCAAAGCATTAGCGTTTTGATGGTAATATGCAATTATTAAACTTAACGCGCCGGGCTTGTAACTTGTAATTCAGCGCTCGGCTGGGCACATAGCCCGGAGAGTAGCTGTTGGTTGCAGTCTGGTTACGTTCTTTATAGTAAAATAAGGATTTTATAGAGGAGTTTGCGACTAAAAATATTATGTTTTAATATTCCGCCCTCTAAAAGCACATTTGAACTATGCTAAGCCCAGTCAGGCTATTTATTTTTCGATTGCAACAGACACTGGACCGATAGATGGCGCCTGCTGACTATTTTACATGTCGCTATCCTAATGATACTGAAATGTACTAAATGGCCAAGTGATCCTCGTGTCGGTCGCCACATGCCTACCTTGCACTGACGAGAGCCAACAGCTCGAAACTGCAGTCTGCAAGTGATGTGTGACGACTGGCACGAGAGCTCCTTTAAGTAGGATCAGTTTTTCGGCTGGTGTTTGTTGCAATCGAAGCATTAGCGTTTTGATGGTAATATGCAATTATTACACTTAAGGCGCCAGGCTTGTAACTTGTAATTCAGCGCTCGGCGGGGCACATAGCCCGGAGAGTACCTGTTGGTTGCAGTCTGGTTGCGTTCTTTATAGTAAAATAAGGATTTTAGAGAGGAGTTTGCGACTAAAAATATTATGTTTTAAAAAGCACATTTGAACTAAAAATTAGTTTTTTATAATAATTTTTATAAATATGAAAAAATTAAAAAGGTATGAGGAAAATATTGACAGTCACCGCTAAAACTACCCCCTTAAGCAGAAGGGAGAGTCCGGATGTCCATGACTGAGTTTAAAATATGAATTTGATATTTTAAAGGACTTGGAAGTTATTGCAGAAAAGCTGAAATTTATTATCACCCTTTTAAGGGGTATATCTCCCTTATTTTTCATTTTCGGAAACAAGTTTGTATAAAAGACTGCCATTATTTTTGTCTGCGATCAGCTCCAGAAATATTAGGAGATAATTTTGGACCACTTTGTACACATGTATAAATATTGGTAGTGGTTAAATTGGAAAATTAAAATATTTCAAATTTCTAAATTCTCTGTTCTACATAATCATCAAAATTAAATACCTACTATAAGAAATAAAACTGTTTAAATAGCGCTAAAAGGTAGCTATTAAATAATTCAGTTTATTCAATCAAATCTTTTCCTAGTATTCTTTCCTTTTATTCGGGTTTTCTATCACATGTATTGTCCTCTTGAAAAAGAAATCACCGAGTCTACAAAATATTGGAAAAAGGCCTCTGCGCCTGTGACTGTTCCTTTGACGTAAACGTCACGGGCGCAGAGGCTTTTTTCCAATAAATCTATTATTTTGTAGACTTGGTGATTTGTTTCTGAAGAGGATAATACATGTGGTAGACAACCCAAATAAAAGGAAAAAATATTCGTAGAATGCCACAAATAACTTGCAGACAATCTCTTTTGCTAGTTGTGTGTTGATAGTAGTATTGACAAGCTTTGTTATACTTACTTTTTGAAAGTATCGTCGTATTTCCGCACACAATTTCTAACTGTTCGCCACATTTTTCACTAATATTGGCAGTTATTTTATAATTTAAACAAACATAGTCTATATAAGGTATTGTATAATTTATATAATTCAGTGCAGAAACTTGATTAATTTGTGCTTTAACTATGGCTAAACCAAATAAAGTCAAAAATAACTCACTATGCATTTTGTATATAGTTAGTTAGTTAGTTAGTTAGTTGGTTAGTTAAAAGCCTAATTGCAATTAAACAATTACTTTAAATGGCACCTGGAATAGATAAAATTTAAAAAATTTATCAGTGTTTCTACGTATAAGTGTTCTACGTCGTACTATAATATAGTAGGTGTCTAATACACAAGATGGTTCAAAATTGTCTCCAGATATTTCTGCGGCTGATAATACATCCAAAAATAATGGTGGTTTCTTATGTAAATTTATTTCCTTAAAAGAGGGGTAATAAATTTCAATATTTCTGCAATATCTTCCTACTCCCTTAAAATGTCAAACTTATGTTTTGAACTTAGTCATAAACCATCTGGACACTAGTTCACGTGGTATCAGTTAAACCCTCTTTTCTGCTTAAGGGGTAGTTTTGCTGGGTGACTGTCAGTGTTTTCCTCATAACTTTTCATATTTATAAAAGTTATTATAAAATACTAATCTTCAGGTCATTACAAATAAAAAAGTTATTCTTAGTACATTTCGATAAACCTAGTACCTACCTAACAATAGTTCAGCACATGGAATGCGTACTATTAATATCCAGTACCATTCTGTGCAAAACTCTTAGAACTTATGAGCCAAGGATTTGAATATGCAAAATGCATATACTATGTACAGGGGGTTATTCACTGTATATTGACACCTCTTTATTTCTGTTATTATTGAAAATAGAAAAAGAAGTTTCGTATAAAAGTTGTAGGGTCGTACATATATTTTATTGAAACGTGGAAAAAAACTATATCATATATAGGTCACGTGATACGAAATAAATATGTTTTTTTTAAATGGAACACCCCATATATTATTACATTTTCGAGAAGCCCTTTTTTCCCTGATTTTAAATATGTAATATTGTATAAGTCTATCTTAGATACTTCTTGACATATTTGATATTCAAAATGCAAATGATCTGCTTTATTGCAAGAAGAGTGAGCCGTGCGTATCAAAACACAAGTGAAACAAAAATAATAAGGTACGCCACAAAAATAATTATTTTATTGATTATTTCTTTCATGTGTCAAATCGAATTTTTTAATCAATCACAATATTTGAAATTCCTTAGAAACGAGGAATATCAGTGTCTATTTTGAACTCTACATAGCAACGGGAAATATCAGCGGTTATTTCCCGTTGCCATGGCATTGGCTGGAAATAGTCGCTGATATTAAATTTATTACTTATAACAAGTAGGCATACTGTTGTAGTACCAATATTTTCAAACATCACATTAGTTGATTAATGTGTAACACATTCAAGAAATAATCTAATAAAATATAACTCAACCTTGATAAATTAGCGGCTATTATATTGTCACAATTTTACTCGAGTGCTCTCCAATTTACCTCGACCACATTTGGCGATAAAATAATCAAAGACTAAATCCCTCGAGCAAAAGTTCTCGGGCTTTAGTCAGATTATTAACGTCAAATATGATCTCGTGAAATTGACAATCATCGCACTCTCGAAAAATAGATGACAATAAAATAGCCGACTATTTATCAAGGTTCTGTTATATTGATTATTAAATTTTGACATTTCAAACCGTCATTATTATATCCATAGCAACAACCGTAAATAGTTGTTTATTCACTAGTGAAATAAAAAGTTTTTCTACGACTGCTTTGAAAAGTGCTACTAACTACGCACTACTAATTACGTTTGAAAATTGTTGATTTCACATAGCGTGTGATAAATCTTTAACGCACGCTAACAGTATGTGAAAACGCTTTGACGTATGAAAAGTGCTATTTTCAATATGTAAATTGGGGGCGAGCGTAGGTGCGTCTTTACTATGTACATACTTCGGTATGCGATGTAAAGCAACGACAGGCGCGGTTAGTACTTGGATTGGTGACCATTCCAACGGAAACCGCGTTCTCGCCTCACACATCTTCCAGCGGCTTGTATATCAGTGTATGCGCGGAAGCTATACAACCTTAGGCGAGGGTTGTATAGGAGATATACCATCCTTCGGAGGGGATGTAAAGCCGTCGGTCCCTTGTCTATTAAATGTTAGGCAAGTAAAAGATCCCTACTCTTCTTAAAGGAAGAGGTTCGGCAAAAATTCCTGGTTGGGGGTAGCTCGTCTACAGGCGTCGGTGTTAGGCCTCAGTAGCGGAAATAGGCCGACGTTAAATAAATGTATAAAAAAAAAAAAAAATATGTAAATTATATATGACCTAACTATAATCACGTTGTACTTAATTAATATGATATTAGAATTAAATTCATATTTAATTTATTAAAAAACAGATTTAACAAAGCAATAGAAAACTCTTTATAATAAAATAATGCTACATAAGTAATCAACTAAAGAAATCGTTCAACGTGGCCACCATTATTTTCAATGCAAAGCTCATGCGATGTGGAGTTGCTCCGTCCTGATGCCTAATCATTCTTAACAATACGTCCATAGGGAATTCTCGAATTAGACGATCTACCTTCGGTAAAATTATTTCGAGATATGTTTGTCGTGTCAAGGTAAAATCATAAAATATAAGCCCAACTACTTTGTTTTGAAAAATTCCGCACCAAACGTCTATTGATTTTCTACCCGATTTTTTTTATTTGCTTGACTTTTCTCTGTCTTTGGTTTTTATTCCTCTAGGAACGTCTGTTTCTTCTATTAAAAACCCCGCCATGGAAAAACTCGACTCATCTGTCCACATAATTTCTTTTAAAAAATCAGGATTTTCATCTAATTCATGAAGCATGATCTGACAAAACTCCAATCTTCTACATTTTTGGTCTTCATTTAGTTCCTGGACGTATAATATTTTGTAAGGCTTATATTGATGCTTTTTTAAAGTTCTTTGAATGTTGGAATAACTTTTTTCCATTTCACGATAAGCATTTAATAATCTATTAACCGAATTATGTAAAACAAATATCGATCTATTTTTTTGTAATAAATTATTTTTTACCTTCAAAATATAACAATCGTCGGGGCAAGAATTCAGGCGATGCACGTCACGAGTGACGTAATTGAAAACATTTTAATGCTAACATAATTTTTAAGTATCAATCACATTAAAAAGAGTAATTCCTGACACCAAATTATTAAGCTTTTTTCAGAAATAAGTACAGTTCAATGTGACTTCATAATCGTTAGCATTTTTTCTTATTTATCTTATTTTAAATCGCTTTACTGTCGATTTTATTGATTCGAATTATTTTATTGTAGATTTCATTCCCTCGTGCTTTTAATTAGTTGTTGTTTCCTTGTTTTATTTACCATCAATCAGTTCTTTTCAGAACTAATATAATTGTATTATTACTGTTATACTGGTAAGTGGAGCAAGATTTATTTGAGTGAGAACAAATTAATGCATTATATTTTTAGGTTACCTATCATAATGCCGAAGGCATTTGGTAAACATATCCAGGAATTAATTTGGTCTTTAGTACATTATTTTGAGAGAGAACGTGATGCCGGTGGACCACTGTTACCATTAACTGCTGTAAGAAAGGCAAGTATAATTCTAGAAGTTAACTGTATATCATAACATAACCAGTAAATTTCAGAGAATTGCTAATGCTTTAAACATAAGTTTGAGTGCTGTTAGCAACGTTTCCAAAAAAATGCAGACTGGCGAAGATTTAGGCAGCACTAAAAGAACTGGACCAACAACAAAGCCTGTATGCCACATCGATAACTTTGACCAAGCAGCAATTCGAAATGTTATTTATGAAATGTACAGAAACAGTAAGTATTTATTAAAATAATGTATATAAATATTTATTAAAGTATTTATTATTGTTTTAGAACAACATATTACCAGACAATTCTTTTCAGAGCTGTTGATTGAACGGGACATTTACAAAGGAAGTTTGAGTAGCTTGAGCAAAATATTGAAAAAAATAGGTTTCAAATTTCTAAAAGATGATCCACGTAGAGAATTAATGGAACTGCCAAATATTGTTTTTAGCCGCGTCACTTTTTTGCAGAAATATGTAAAAAATATTTCATTGGGGTATCCTCGACAATAAATATGTAAATGTTTTTTCTCTTATCATGTATAGTAAATAACTAAAAAATGTTAATTGTTTAATATCGTAGTAATTTTATTTAATTAGCAGAATTTAATTATAATTATGATTGTACTATAATATATTTTATAAAACTCATTGTCCAGTTATTAAATAAAGTTTATTTGAGAAATTATTTATAATCTATTTTTGTTCCAATTAATCGAATTTTGATCTATTTTTGTTATATGTATTGTGGGTTGCAGACATTGCAGTTATCACAGGCACAGCATAAAGCTTTATGCTATGTCACAATTTATCATTTTAATGATCCATTTTCAGTAGTGGCAATACAATTTGCATGTGATCTGAATTGGGGGTTGCAGCTATTTCAGATGCAGTCGCTTTGATTGATTTCATAATCTTCATATAATTATAGTAATCTTGTCGATCTGTGACGTGCATCGCCTGAATTCTTGCCCCGGCGTTTGCTGTAACGCTACGTCGTTTCCTTGAAAAACTATGGGTCCTATTTACATGACAATAAACATTCTAAAACGTGTTTACACTTGGAATCGCTCGATTCTGATACAGGGTCATGTATTCTCTTCTTGCGGCAATCTTATTTTTAATATTTTTCGCATAAAGGGAAAATATTTCGACCTTTTCAGCCTCACTATAACCCATTTTGATAAAATAAATGTTAATAATGACGGTTTGAAATGTCAAAATCGAATAAACAATAAAATAATTATTTTCATGGCCTACCTTGTTATTTTTGAGGTTGAGGTAGCGGTGAGTTTTTTTGGCGTTAAGCATAATGTGCTCCTTCGCCACAAATAATTTTTACTACCAGAAAGTTGGCTTAACATTATAATTTTATTTTCATTTTTAACGCGACGAATTATTTTTTCTCAGTTTACAGTTCGTTACAGATTTCCAGATATATCACACACATTATATATATATATATATATATATATATATATATATATATATATATACACACACATATATACATATATATACACACACATATACACACACATACATACATATATTTTTTTTTAAGACATATATTATAGGATAATTCTAAAGAGGAGTATCGAAGGCACATATTTCACGCCCAGGGGGGTCAGGGCGACTTGCTAATAGTACACAAACAAGATAGACCCCGTAATGAAAGGAGTGTTAACATAAGGAAAAGACAACATTGGTTATTAACATAAAATAGTAATATTAAGCTATAATTTTATACTGCAGTATTTGTATCTTTTAGGAACTCTATTAAAGCCTTGTGAATTTTTAAGCAATTTTTACTTAAAAGGGACGTTAGATTTGTAGGCAGCCGAACTTGTTCCTTGGTTAGTGCAGATAGTAGTTTTGTGGTAGCTTGATGATTATTTTTGCAATTGAAGAACATATGATTAAGATCGCCAATTGATACATTATCGCATGGGCAATATGGGGAAGAAGCGATTCCAATACGATGGAGATGATAGGGGAAGCGTGCATGATTTAATTTCAGTCTAGTTATTGTTGATGTATGATATTTACAAGTTATGTTGTCGATGGAAGTATTAGAAGGTAAATTGGGGTGCATCCGTGTGTAATGATTGTTGGATTTTGCAACAAATTCTTTCCATAATTTTTCCCACTTTAAACGTTGTTTTCTGAAATAATACTGTAGATCAGTTGGATGAAAATATTGTAGCTCTATTCCTCTGTCCTTAAGCTCCTCTTTAGCTAGTTGATCAACAATCTCATTTCCAAGAATTCCTGAATGTCCCTTTATCCAGATAAATTGGACCATGAACCCTAGGTCTATTATTTTGTTATATAAATATGAGATATTAAATATGATTCTGTTATTGTAACAATTATATGAGAAATGTGCTAAGGATTGTAGGACTGATTTGGAGTCGGATATAATATTGATGTTCTTCAAGTCTTGAGAGTCTTTAATATAACATTCCAGTATCCAATATAATGCTTGTTCTATGGCACATGCTTCAGCCGTATAAGTAGAGCATTCCTTGAGAAGCTTATATTTTGCACTGAGTTCTAATTGGGAGACATAGAAAGCACAACTCGTACCTAACTCTGACTTTGAGCCATCTGTAAAGATATTTAATGAAGGTGAATTGTGGTATAACGTGCATTTAAAAAGAGTCTGGTTTAAATGCATATTATCTGAGTATATAGGGAATATTACTACTATGACTTTGAAGAAGCAATTTTAAATTATATTGAAAAACGGCATATTGTTGTTGAACAGTTATTATGTTATCGTACTCATTTGTCTCTAAGAAAGAATCTACTAAGGGCGGATTGTTACGTTTTTCCCAAAATTGTTTAGTTAGACAGTGTATACTAAGGTGATATATTTTTTCATTCAAGTTGTTATGATTTTCCCTAATTTGTATCATAAATTTATTGCTTATTTGTTCTCTACGAAGTTTTAATGGTGGCTGCTGAGCTTCAGATAATAACGCCTCACACGAGGATGATGTCATTGCTCCAAGACATATTCGGAGGGCCTTGTACTGTAATCTGTCCAAGATTTTAAGATTAGAATTTGATGCCCCAGGGTTATCGGACCATAAGGTAGTAAGTATTGTGAAAGTAAATATGGCATCCCATTAGAAAAAGATTATTACAACAAGAAAAACAAAGGTATATCTATGTTGTATAATAACCTGGAAAGTGAAGACTGGAGTTGGATAAACACTGCAAGCATTGATTTTGATTTTAATATAGATAAATAATCAGTTGTTTATGGGAGTTTTAAATAATAATATAAACAAGGGTTTTCCTCTAATTGAAACAAAATTAAAGAACTACAAAAAAAAAATAAAAAAGAGTGGTTCACTTTAGTATCACTCATAATGAGGTAAAGTGTATGTTTATAAAGCGAGTTCTTTGTATGTGTAACAACTTTTTGATATAAAAAACCCCGCACAGAAACACGTGATTTGGGATCCCGGTGAAAATGCTCGAAATTGAGATATGTTGTAATTCAGACCTGCGTGATGAAAAGTTCAAATGGGACCGAGACTCGAAAATCTTTTATTTTGGAGTTACGGCAAGGGCAAAACTCGAAAGTTCGTGAAAAAATCTTCAAAAATATACAAATACATATTTATATGTTTATCTATACATATAACATATATATGTATATGCATATACATATACGATATACAAAGATAGCAGGATCGTCCGCAAATGAGATGATTATACCATCTATAGGTAATGTAAGTAGACTATTTAAGTATATTATAAATAGCAGGGGAGCTAAAATCATCCCTTGTGGCAATCTATAAGTGATGATTCTAGGCCCACTTGTAATGCCGCCCAACCTCACAATTTGTGTTCTATTGGTTAGATACTTTTTAGTATTTTATATATTTGTCCCCTAAATTCCAAGATCCAAAGTTTTTGTAAAATTTGACTGTGACTTCTAATATCAAAGGCCTATAAAAATGCCTAGCGAAGGTTTTTTATTGCCTAATGAACTATACATTTTCTCGATTAAATAGTAGATGCTTTCTCGCGGAAACCGAGTTGTCTTTGGCATAATATATTAAATTTATTTACATATTTAAAAATTTTTGACTTCAAGGGTTTTTCAAAAATTTTTAAGAGGTTGGAAATTAAGGAAATTGGTCGATAGTTTTGTCTTTCAAGTTATTTACTGCTTTTATATAAAGGAATTATTTCTGCTACTTTAAAACCCTGTTTCAAATATTTTATTTACAGTGTGAGTCATTAGTGGTGTGATTAAGTCAATTTCTTCTTTAAGTAGCTCCAGTGATATTTTTTCATGAAACATTTTAAAGATAACAAATTATTTTATCCTAAAAATTTCGAATTCAGGAAAAATCTTACTAACGATGCAATTACTGATCTAATAAACAAATTAATTGAGGGGAACGAAAATAAAAAATATGTTGGAGTAACCATTTGTGACTTTCAAAAGGCATTTAACTGTGTCTCGCAACATGATCTGTCGGAAAAATTAGATAATTATAATCTTGATATAACCAGCTGTAATTTATTAAGGTCGTTTCTAACTGAACTCTCCAGGGAGCTGTGAGACCTTGACGTTGGTGGAGGGGCAATCACCATGATCCTTCGGACTTTGCCGACGAGGGTCTTGCAAGTGACCCCTGGTAGGGTCACCAAGCCGGAAAGGTCAAAGGGGGTGATGAAGAAACTAAGGAGAGCACAACCTCAGGATCCACTCCAGACACAGAGTGGCTACGGGAACGGGCGCACCCGGGGGTAATCCGAGCTACGAGTGAGCTGTGCCACTCACCCGTTTAGCACCGTAACCATGGCCCACACTTCAACGACCTCCGGGGAAAAGAAAAAATGACACCGCAAGGGGAAAGTCTTGTGGTTACTGTGAACGGGGGACTTGCCTTAACCGGCGGGTCCGCGAGTAGACAACCTCTATAAAAGAACCGACGTAAAACCTGTGAGGCACCGGGCGCACCTGACAGTATTAATGCCTTCCTTCCAGTATGAACTCACTGCTGGAGGGTGACGGAGATATGGACCCAGCTCGTGGGATTTAAAATGATGAAAAACGACGGAACCCAAAATCAAAAGGACGAAAAAATTGAGTCGAGGGAAACGGCAAAGACAACGGAGATGGACGATGGGACAAGAATGTTGACAGAACAGGAAATATTTGCAAGAAAAAACTCCATACTGAGGAGCCCACCGAGGAGCAGGAGCTTTTCGAAAGAAAATATCTGGGGCGAAGACCAGGGGAGGAAGAGGAGACGAGTTGAGTCCCCTAAAGTTAAGGAAAAGGAAGAAGATATATGGGATAAGGCTACCGTGGAGATGATGGGACTAATTACCAAGCTGGAGGGTAATGCTAAAAATCTGAGGGAGCTGGTGAAAATTAACACCCACACCAAGGTGGAGATCAAGACGGAAGTGAGGGAACTAATCTGGATAGCTGAGTATATCGGCTGAACGAGCAAAAATTGTGTCGAGATGACGAAAGAGCTAAGACAAGTGATGAAAGTCTTCAAGGAAATGAGAGAATTCTCTACACAGACGGAAGGTCCCTGGCATTGTACAGGTAAAGAGAAGCAGGAGGAAGTTAAGATAACGCGTATTACGAAAAACATTGATGGGGGATCGGGGGAGTACAATGACCTGATCGATACCATTAAAGAGGACTGGCCGGAGAAGGTATTCCGAAAGACGAAATGCGAGGAGGGTAGTTCCAAATGATAGACGAGAACCTAGCATTGGTAATCAATATCGGAGAACAGCAGGGAGAGAGAGAGGTCTAATAAGACATTCAAGAGTAGCCCAATAACAAAGGCCCTCCTAGAAAAAGGACTAAGAGAAGGTTAGATGGAATACGGGGCGTGTAGTATCCACCTAGCCTTAAATCGTGAGGAGGAGCATAGGGACACCGCAAGACATACGTTCCTTCTACCGGAAAAATTGGGAGTGGAAGAAACATGAGAAAACGAGGATATATTTGAAATGCTGAAGAAATGGGCAGCCATATTAAAGGAACTAGGGAAAAGGAAGTGCACCCTCGCCGCACAAGATGGGGTGGACAGGGCAACGCTAAGGAAGCTCTACGAATATGCGTTTAGAGAAGTGGATGCAGAAATTGAAATACTAAAAATAAGAGGGGAGTCGCCTGTATATACCGTAGGACAGGAAACTCGAGGAAATAGATTAAGGGTAATGCGGGAATAATTATAAAGGTAGGAAATAAATCCTATGCGGAACTGGTAAAGGAGGTTAAAGGGAGCGTAAATATTGAGGAGATTAACGTAAGAGTGTAGAACATGAAGAAAACAGCAGAAGGGGATCTATTGGTTAGGGTTGAGGGAGGTGCAGAAAAATGTAAAACCGTGGGAAAAAACTACAACAGGTAAGGGTGGAGGAAAAAAGGAAGAGCAAAACGATATTCATCAGGGATATTGACGCAGCAGCGACGGGAGATGAAACAAAGGAGGCCATCGTAAAAATAGTGGCGAGTCCAGACTTTGGAGTAACAGATATCGAAATATCCTCAATAAGGGAGACGTTGAATGGGAGCAGACTGCAACAGTGCAGGTTCCAAAGAGAATTGCAGGGCTTCTTGAAAAAGAAGGGAGGCGTAAGAATTGGATGGTTAAATTGCAGAGTCAGGGAAAGGGTTAATATCGTCAGGTGCTTTAAATGCCTGCAGTTTGGGCACAGTGCAATAACGTGTACAGGGGAAGACAGAAGCGAGGAGTGCCTAAGATGAGGGGAAAAGGAACACAGAGTAAAGAACTGTAAGAAAACTGAGTACTGTGGGAATTGTAAAGCACATAGAAGTGACTCTATGAAATGCCTAACATACAGGGGCATGATATACGAAAGGGAAGGAAGAGGATGGAGACTTCAGCTATAAAATCGAGTGAGATAAATGATAGTAAAAGAGGATGGGAGGTGACACAGAAGATGACTAGACTGTTAATGTGGAATTAGGAAGTTGAGGAGAGGAGACGGCAAAAATGAAGTGGGGGATGTAAGGGAAAACGTAGGAAGTTTTACTAACACCAATACAAGATGAATGACTCGTGGCCTGATGCAAAGAAAAACCAGTTCCAGGTTACGTGGAAACACTGATCCAGGAGGGGTTTTAGTCGGTAGGAGTCCGATACTATCCGATGCGGCAGACCCAAGCACCGGGTGTTCATGTAGGATTTCCCCTCCACCATAAAAAAAACTGACAACAGTACTCAAATTTAAATAATGCACGAAAAATCAAAAAATTCGTAAGAATAAAAAGGTCTGATTTTGTCCCAAAAAAATATACCTCTTCTTTTCAATTTTACACAATTTTTCCTTAGTCAACAAACAACACAATTTCATTGTTTAATTAACAAATTAACAGATTTTTGACCTTGTAGATTTTGATCCTCGAACATTTCTGTATGCGGTGAAAAAGGTTTTATTCAGAATCTACCTGTTTCAAAAATTGTCGTGATGAAATCCTTAAATGACTGACTGGTACTTATGTGAAGTTGGTAAATGAACGCGGGCCAGCGTCTTTATACATGGCACGTAGTTTACACAATTGTCAAAGAAGATACTTGCCATACTTTTAGTGAAAATTAACAGAATAATCACTCTAAAAAAATTACGAGGAAAACGGAAGAAGATAATGTAATTGACACTATTGTCATGGAGGGAATCTTGATATACTCTTAGCGAAGATACACAGGTTTATTATTAGAAAAACATAGTATTCGGAATATAGTATTATAAAAACGTTACTAATGAAAAATATATAAAGCCGCTCTAAAATTGAGGAGACAAAATTGAGGGATAAATAAATAGTGAAAACTATCAATTTGCATTATATAATTTAATAAAAATAAATAATTAAAAACTGTTACATATATGTACAGGTTGTCATAACAAGAAAATTTGTAAAGTATGCAATTGATTTCAAGAAATTCGACCAAACACGCCAATGCTGTTTTGAAGGATGACGGATTATACGTCTGACGTAGTTTACATAAACATTAAAACAATTAAATATGATGCTTGTCTCACTAATCATGTAAACATCATTTGTGAAAACTACGTCACAGGTAGTATCACGTCAATGGTTGTAACATATGCCAGGTCTAAGGACTTCAGGATTAAGGACCACAGGGCATATTTTATCTTAAAAATCCCACTTTATATTTTAGTTATCTCCCTAGGTATATGCCTCCGCAATTGTCTCTTTTTTATCTCTCGCTCTGTCTACATATCTGTGTCACTTTCTTGCACTTTTTCTTTCGCTCTGGTTTTACCGGTATTTACTTCTCTCTTTACCTTCCTCCTTCTTGTTCTGCCTCTCCACTGGTGCTATAGCACAATTTGATTTTTGGTTTCCTTAAGTTTTTTTTCCGATGAGTGAGATTTTTTGCCATTGAAGTTTATATTTTTAGGATTTTTTCTGATAGCATGAGCCCGCATCAAATTTCAGTTCTCTAACCTATCGAGAAGTGTACACAGGAATATTGGGGAATATTCCCTACGTTTATCAGCGTCGTCCTAATATTCTTCGCCAACTCTAGATATTGGCGGGATCTAAGACTAACACAAGAAGACTATAAATTATTAATCAAATTGTATATTACTTCCACGTCTAGAGGAAGTATAATAACGCAATTTTTTTTTTTTATTAAAATAGGCTTAAAATGTCATGAAACGTCGAGATTTTAAATTTGGGCGAAAAAAATTTTCCTGTCTGTCTGTCTGTAACTTTTTTGTACGCGCGTTTACTCTGGAACCGTTTATGATATTGACTTGAAATTTGGTACACTTATGTACTATCACCCCCAATAACACCCAAACACTATCATGAAAGGGAGTAAAAAAATTAAAATGTGTTTTAGTGTATATAATTTTTTTGGTGTTAGCTACCCCCTCTACCACCCCCATTGCCACCTCACCCTATTATTAAAGGGAGTAAAAAATCAAATTGGGATTTAGTGTGTGTACGAGAACCGAGGACCTCCAAAATTTATTTTGGAATTAGTTACCCCCTCTACAACCCTCTTTACTACCCACACCCTACTTTTTAAGGGAATAAAAAATTAAATTGGAATTTATTGTGTATACGAGAATCAAGGGCTTCTAAATTTTTTTTTATATTAGCCACCCCTTCTACCACCCCCACTCTATTATTAAAGGGAATAAAATATTTCATTGGTATTTAGCAAGACTTGGATACAAAATCTGGATATGTGGGAGCAGTGATTCCTTCGGCAGCGGTTTTTTTATTTAAAAATCAATGTAAATGAAAAAGCTACATCCACATGTTATGGAAAACCAAATTATTAGCTCCAGACGTATATTCCTCAATACAGAAAATTCCTTTTCAAAAAATCATTGATTACGTTAATAATGTCAAAAAATGTTCACAAAAGACTTCAGGTCCCACTACGTACCTCCCCTAAAGACCCATATATAGTCTAACCTAACTTAATAACAATTTTATAAAAGACAACTTATTCTCACTCGACATACTTCGGGGATAAGTTTTAAACATTTCCAATGCTGCAAGTCTTCTTTCTGCAGTTGTTGTTACTAAAGATATAATAATAAAAATTGTAGGCACCCTTATAATTGAATTTTGGTTATTTATACTATGCACTTAAAGTATTAGTTTTATACAGTATATTTTCTACGATTGTTCTCGTTGTTTCCTATATTTAGATAAATAAATTTCAGAATTTATTACACAAATATAAAATTTGAGGTTTCCAAAGCGAAAATCCGGAAATTACTTTCATGGCATATGAAAGAAGAACAGACAGATAACAAATTCCTCTGTAGGGTATTTAAGTGAAACTAATAGAATAATGAGATTGATTAGTTAACTTCATTATTAAAATTTAATGCATCAATAATTTCGAAAATTGGGAGAGAGATCTACTAACTAGACTAACTAAAGGATAACCGTAAATATGCCATCAAATATGATATTGTACACATTGGTTTATTGACTTTTCAAATGTTTACTAAAATTAATCTAAAGATACATTATAAAATTTGTGTCCATCAGTCTTAGAATTCTTCCCAAATGGGTTTATACTTCGGTCAGACTAAAATAGCATGGTATGTACCAAGAATTAACGAGTACCAAATGTTCCTCAAAGTTTGGGATGTTGTGAACTCATTACGTCACGTCCCCTTACATCTGGAACACACTGTGTATGTGTCGACAAATCATAAAAGAATCATGAGGCTACGCTAATTTGTCATGCAGAGAAGCAAAGAGTGTTGGAATACTAGATGTTTTGAAAAAACTTTCTTTGCCTAACCATCCTTTATCAACATATTTCTTCAAGTCACCGAATAAAATTTCCCCTAATCAGGAGATGATGAATTTTAATATAATCTTTAAATTTATAGTTTATAAAAAATGTATTGTTGACGTGTTACTTATTTTCGAAAACAAAAGCATACACTTTTACTAGGTTGGACTGATTTTAGTGTCTTATCTTGCATAAGGTATAAATTATGTACATGTCAGGTTCGGACAACGAATATATTATAAACTTGTTTCCAATTTTGTGTTCTGCTGGATTTTAACTTCAACAAACATAGTATCTTCTTTTATAAAATGCTGTTTCAATAATATTGCATGTGGAATGAATATAAATGTTGAAGAAGATTCTTGTGGTTCATCATCTTCTTCGTCTCCACACTGCCTCTTAGCTGTAATATATTTGGAAAATGGTTTGCCCTAAAATGGAGAACAAATAATGTAAATAAAATTAAAACATGTAATTGTATGATTAGTATCAATCTAGCATGACGGTTATAACGGATCTAGCAGAATGAAATATCTATCAATTTTCAAAGTTAATTCATGTCAATATAATGAGATCGACATACTTTTGCGATAAATGGAAATTTAAGATAGTTGTCAAAACGTTTGCAAGAAACATCAGTTTAGCTGTGAATATGGAGCGTTGGTCAAATATGCAACATTCTTTTGCGGTTGAAGCTTATTTAAAAAATAGCTATTCTGTTGTAATCACTCAGCGTTTATTCGTCGTTACTTTCATATAAATCCACGAGATTCAGTTCCTTGTCAAATAACAATTAAAAAATGGTTACACAAGTTTCGCAGTACTGCTTCATGTGCCAGAGAAAAATCAAAAGGATGAACTCGTTCTGTACACATACTTGAAAATGCTGAAAGGGTAAGAGCTACGAGGTCCTAAACGATCTGCAAAACGACAAGCATCTGCACTCAATACCCCGAACCGTAATTATCGCCACATTCTGAAGAATCGTACAAAAACTTCTGCCTCAAGATTTTGGAACACGCGTTGATTTTATCGAACGTTTCGAAGAGCTATTTGCTGAAGACCCGAATATTATTGATTGCTTGCTGATGTCAGATGAAACTTATTTCCATCTTTCCGTATATATTAACAAACAGGACTTTCGCCGCCACTTGGCGACGGAAAATTCTCTCCAATTACACGAAGTACCGCTTCATAGTGAAAAGGTTACTGTGTGGTGTGCAGTATGCGCTATTGAGCCCTTCTTCTTTGAGGAAAATGATTTGATGATTACTGTTATATCACAACGTTATCAACAGCATTGCGTAACTTTAAACAACAACTTCGTACTGTTGGTGTGGATATTTGAAGAGTATGATTTCAGCAGGACGGAACCACTTCCCACCCTAATAGGTATTCTATGACAATTTTGCGAAGAAAGTTTGCTGATCATGTCATTTCAAAATTTGGGGACATCACCTGGCCCGCATGGTCACCGGATCTCTCAGCTTGTGATTTTTTTTATGGGGCTATTTAAAGTCAGAAGTGTTTTTAGTCGACCGCAAACTTTGGAATAACTAAAGTACAATATTCGGACAGAGATTAACGCAATCCCAATTGAAATGTTGAAGCGGGTGATGAAAAACCTTCGTGTTAGGCTTCAAGAGTGTCAGAAGTGTTACTGTAGGTCATTTGACTGACTGAAAAATATAATTCAGGTGTTTCCTCAAGAACCTCGTGTTTAATTTGTGAATGGTTTTTCCAACTAAGCACAACGTACCTGTTGCAATGCAATACACTTTCACATGTGAATATATTTCGATTCATATACATATACCTATATAAGTCACAGTCAATAGGCTTTGCCCCAATTAGCTAATTGTTACAATCTTGTTACATATTTTAACTTAATTCTCATTTATTTATTTTAAATTTATTTTAGTTACGTACGTAAAGTTAGTTAACCATGATAAGCTGAGTGAAATTTTATAGAATCAAATATATTTTACCAGATAATACACTCTTGTATGAACTATTTGATGTATCAGTAGGTAAAGAAAGAGAGTTCTGCGACACTTTCAAGGCCATTCGAAGTGGATGGCGTGTGACCATCGAGAGAGCGAGCATGTAGCGGGTCGATGAAGAGTTCTTGTGGTGGTGGTGAAGAGTTCGGTGGCAATGACCAGAGGCTGGTGGTGGTGGTGACGCTTCTGGTCATTGTTGTTAGAGATCTGAAGAGGCGGCAAGCCGGTAGGGGGTGCCATCGTGATCGGTGTACGTCAGCACAGCGAATTTATTTGTAGCGCTCTCCCACTGAGCGTATTGAATGAAAGGAGGGTTATTTTTAACCTTGCATTTAACTTCCTGGTATCTATACTGATTGCAATAATCAATCAGCTCCAATTCTACAGTTACTGTGCTACATTACGTTCGATTTTAATTCGATAATAAGTGTTTATTAAAAAAAATGTCTGATATCAATGATGGTTTAAAAAATGCAATCCTCAAATTGTACCAGAATATTTCAAGAAAGAAATTTGAAGAGCTCAGCATATCATCAAATACTATATATCATATAAGAGATTATAAAACAGATCCTTTAGTTCGTTTTAATCACCTGGAGTACACACTGAATATATATGGTCGAGCTGAAAAATTATGTGCCAATATTTTACGAAGATCCATTACTTTTGATGTGTTTTTAAAAGAAATGATTTCAGAAGGTTTCTTTCATATGTTATTCTCTATTAGAAATGACATACCTAACGAATATATTATTAAATATGAGATTTACAACCAAAATTGTGTTGGTTGATTAAATTTTAATAAGATGTTAACAATGATTGTTTTATTTACGTGTTAGACAGAAAGTAATCGGTGCAAATGCATAGCGCACCTGAACTTATTTTTAGTACTCTCTCGCTGAGCATATTGAAATTGCGAGAGCTATTTTTAAATTATCATAGGCGGGTGAGGATGGGTAGCAAAATTGGTATAAATAAAGAAATATTATAAAACTATTAAATTGTAAATTTTCAATCAACATCAGCTTGTGCTTTACTATATTATATAACAACCTGTTCCTCTCTGTTAATAGCAAAGTGTATAATTAAATGCATTTACAGAATTTTTAAGTCACAAAGAATTGAATAATAATGTGGTAAAATATGTATGTAATTAATTTAAATAAATAAAACCGATTGAGTTATAAAAAAATTCTTTTATTTATACCCCGTAGTTAGTTGCTACCCACCTCTGTTAATTTAAAAATCAGAGAGCGCTAAAATAACCCACCTTTCATTCAATATTACGATGGCACCCCCCTACCGGCTTGCCGCCTCTTCAGATCTCTAACGACAATGACCAGAAGCGCCACCACCACCACCACCACCACCAGCCTCTGGTCATTGCCATCGAACTATTCACCATCACCATAAGAACTCTTCATCGACCCCCCTACATGCTCGCTCTCTCGATGGTCACACGCCATCCACTTCGAATGGCCTTGAAAGTGTCCCAGAACTCTCTTTCTCTACCTACTTGTATAGGTATTCTCTGTGTGTTGTCTATCCAAAGTTTAATGCGTTAATAATGATATTTTTTGCGCTTGTGTTTATATGCATGTTATCCTAATTTTATATTTTGTGTTTTTAAGTGTGTTGGACCTGTTTAGTGGTGACGTTAGGACTAGTTAAAAGCACCCGAATGTATGCTATCACACACTACAGCGAGTCGTGAATGTATACTGCGGTAGAAAGTAAAAACCTTAAGACGCGTGTAATTTAGGTCGACTTTACTAGTATAAAATTGTAAATCTACATTTTATTGAAAAGCGAACTTACACAAAATATTTGGCTATTTCTACGTACTAGGTAATGTTGTATACAGATATAGAATTTATCATAATATGTGAGTAAAAATCTTTAAATAGTCCATATATGTGTGAACTTATATGAAATATATGACGAATATTTATGTGATTTAATTTTGGTCCATATGTATAATGCACATAAAGTTCACAATAATACATGACGAGTTTTCATTGAATGCGCTGTGACTCTGTGTAATATAAGATTGCCTACTTTCAAGGGCTTATGCGTCACACTAATCTGGTCCATTAAAATTTGGTGACAAAACAATTGTCTCAACTTTTTAGTTTCACTAAAAAGCGTTTCTGTCGAATATCATTATCACAAGTAATTTTAAGAAATTATTTTTGTAAGGTATTTAAATAGCAATTTGTTATTCCACCTCAACAATTTACTTCATAGGATATGTGGGATTGTTTTAAAGAATAATATAGTACATATAGTCTAAACTGTTTTAGCATTTTAAAAAATATATGTAGAATGCTCCTTATTTTTCTAAAAATATTATTTATTTGAAAATCCCATTTTAAGCACCTATCTGTTATTATACCCAAATATAAATGAAAATACAAGAGTGGTGTAGATGGAATCTAATTTACAAAGCCAATAATAAATCATCATATTTTTAACCCAAGGTCTTGTTAAAGAACACGCCAAAACCCACGATGAACTTTTCGAAACTGTAACAAAATCCGACGATGAAAAGCGTGCTTCACGTAAAAATGCCATTGGAAGAGGTTTTTATACATTCAATCACATTTTCGTTCTACGGAACATTTTTTATGCAAAAATATCAAAAACTCATCAAGGAGTGTAATTTTAGAAAGTATACTAAATGTCGCTGTACGGGAACGTAATGTCTCCCCGACCACAAAATAGTATAACGAAAACGTTGTTAAGCACTGCACCTCATGCGTTGTGTTAAATATGAGGACAAGTTATCCAGTCTCTGGTACTAATCCAGAATTATCTTCCTCTTCGCCACAAGTGACCAGGGAGGTAAATCTGGCATGAGCTTGGGGTTCACGCACCGGTACTGACGCCCCGTGATGTCTGTGTACTTCTGTGGGTGGATATGACGTCTACCCTCAGCTGTGGATGGGTATCACGGGTCGCAACAAGCTCCGTCACAGGCTGCAGTGATACAGTATGGGAGGTAGCGACACCCAACGTCCTGGAGCTATACTAGGATTAACAGCGTGGAGACGGGGACTCAGTCGCTTGGGTGCCGGAATCGTCTGACTAGGGTCGGATGGTTCGGGCGCGCGAGGGGCTGGAGCTCTGTCGTGGAAACCTGCCTAGTATAAACCGTGTGGAGCAAGTGGGTGGTTGTTGAGGATTGCTTGCTCCACGTGGGGGTCTGCCTTAATCAGCCGACCAAGTGGATGGGAGCCACAATAAAAACTCCCCCCAAGTCAAAGGTGGAACAGCATAAGCCTGTGACTGCGTGGCTAAGGGGAAGCTTAGTCGCTATTATGCGGACTCCAGGGCACCTGACGCACCCTGGTTTAAATAAAGTCTGCCTGGGGTATGCGGGGCACTGCCTCAGGTAATCCTTATTTCCTCCGCTACTCGTGGGACAGAAAATGACCTCTTCATTGAAAAACATAGGGGCCGGTACACCCCCAATTGTACCAACAGAGGCTGAAGAGCCTATGGAACAGGACACTGGTCCTGGCCTAACGGAGGAAGCTCTCCTCCAAAGTAGCGGTGACGAGCTCAACCAAACCTTAAGTGCTCCAAAACCCAAGGGGCAGAAGGTGAAGTTGAGCGGAGCCGCTAGAAAA
Source organism: Leptura quadrifasciata (assembly GCA_963675555.1). Classification (NCBI taxonomy): domain Eukaryota; kingdom Metazoa; phylum Arthropoda; class Insecta; order Coleoptera; family Cerambycidae; genus Leptura; species Leptura quadrifasciata. Next base: position 89,249,712 of record OY776678.1, on the reverse strand, counting down.
AGGTTTAAATTCCTGTTGGCAAAGGGCATGCCAATAGCTGGAGCCCGGCAACAGGCATTGAAGCCTTACAAAACAGGGAGTGAAAACTCTGAAAAAGGGCCAAAAAGGGTCCGTTCAGAGGAAAACACCCCAGAAAATAATCCGCGAAAGCGGGTAAAACAACAAGATAGGGCCACACCAGGGCCCTCAACATCGGCCGCAAGGCCCTCCTACAGCCAGGTCGCTGGAGGTATTAAGGTGGGGATTCTCTCCACCAATTACCCTACGGACCTGTTGACTACGGAGCAACAAAAAAATATCCAGGATTCATTGCTGGATAAAATTCTGGAGCTGAAGAAAGAGGCTGGTATAAAGCCCAAATTTCATAGCTCCAAATTTAAACCGGGTTGGCTGGCTCTGACTTGTGCTAATAATGCCACAATACAGTGGCTAAAAGGCATAATGACAGAGCTAAAGCCTTGGGAAAACGCGTCACTAAGAGTCGCTGAAGAGGATGAAATGCCTCACACGGAGATTCTGGTGACAACTTTACCACCCGATAATCAGGATTTCTCAAATGAGAAAATACTGAAACTCTTTGAGGCACAAAATGAAGGCCTTAACTCAACTGAATGGAGAGTGCTTAGAAGAGAAAACAAAGGCAACTCCATTGAATTAACCCTCTCGGCAGACTCACAGTCTACCGAGATACTTAAAACAATGGGCTACAGGATTAGCTACAAGTTCGGCCAGTTACAGCTGAGGACGAGGAGCAGAAAACCTAAAGCCCCAAAGGAAACCCCACTGGAAAAACTGCCTGACAAACAGGACCAACCCAGGGAGGAATCCAGTCGGCCGACTGAAAATCCTGAGGCTACAGGCGACGTTAGTGCCCTGCCAAAGGCTAAAGGTAGGCCGAGTACACAACCTACGGGCAAAAAGACAGCGAAAAGGGGCCATGAAAAAGGCCCCTCGCTGTCATAGTTGCCCTAAGCAACATAAAGTGTCTCCAAATAAATCTCCATCATGCAAAGGCAGCCTCAAGTGTGCTTAGCAGGAGATTTATTAGGGAGAAATTAAACATAGGGCTAATCCAAGAGCCCTGGGTTCACAGAGGATGGATTAAAGGACTCCCAACACAATCATGTAAGTTAATTTATTCTACCTTGCCTGACTATCCTAGAACAGCCTTGTTGTTCGATAAAAATATTAATTTTGTTCTCCTTTCAGAATTCCTAACAAGGGATCTGATAGCAGCAGCAGTGGAAGTGCTTACAGAAAGGGGAAAAAGGCAAGTCGTAGTGGCATCGGCCTACTTTCCCGGCGAGGAAGGAAATCCACCCCCAGAGAAGCCTTATCAGCTGGTGCAAGAGAAAGAAAAAACCCTACATAATAGGCGGTTATGCTAATGCACATCACCATATGTGGGGTAGCACGGATACTAACATTAGAGGTGAGTACCTATTTGAATATTTGTTCGCTAACAACATCGACATCATCAACAAAGGTAATGAACCCACCTTTATGAATGCGGTCAGGAAAGAGGTTCTAGATATAACTCTCGCGGATCCACTCATAACTGATTTAATAAAAAACTGGCATGTCTCAGACGAGCCCTCCATGTCGGATCACAGACACATACGATTCGACTTGGAGGCGGCTGTAACAAGCCTCGGGGAATGTAGAATACCCAGACTGACGGACTGGAGTGTTTATAAAGAACACTTGAGGGCGGAGGTCGAAGGCGTAATACATTCCATCGATACAACAGAGGAATTAGATATAGCCTCATATCAACTACAAAATATCATGACATCATGTTATGAAAAAAGTTGTCCCATTAAACAACGGGCAGTCCAAAGAGATGTGCCCTGGTGGAATAGGGATCTCAGCCGTCTCAGAGCTGAGACTAGGAAAGCTTTTAACAGAGCTAAAAACACTGGAAACTGGGAGGACTACAGGAAAGCCCTTACGGAGTACAACACAGAATTGAGAAGGTCTAAAAGAAGATCATGGAGACGGTTCTGCGAAGGGATAGATGAACTAGCCCCAGCAGTACGCCTACAAAAAGTCCTTGCAAAAGACCACTCAAATGGAATAGGGCTACTCAAAAAGCCCGACGGTAAGCACACCGAGAGTCAGCAGGAAAACATAAGGGTGCTTTTAGACACTCATTTCCCAGGCTCTCGCATAATTCAGGGTGAATTTCTACAGGACTACTTGGATGAGGATGTTCATCGTCCTACTAGAGAAGGAAGACGCCTGGCTAGAAAAATATTCACCCATAACAAAATTAAATGGGCGGTATCAACCTTTAAACCCTTTAAATCACCGGGCAGAGATGGTATCTTCCCTGCCCTACTTAAATACGGAATTGAGGAGCTTGTCCCATGCCTGAGAAGTATATTTATAGCAAGCTATACACTGGGGTATATTCCCCAAGCTTGGAGGGAAGTTAAGGTGGCGTTTATCCCGAAAATAGGCAGACGTACACCAGACGAGCCTAAGTCGTATCGCCCCATCAGCTTAACCTCATTTCTCCTAAAAACAATGGAGAAACTTTTAGACCAACATATTAGAAGCGAAATCCTTACAGGAACACCGCTTCACACAAAACAATTTGCCTATCAACCTGGCAAATCGACAGTAAATGCTCTACATTGCCTAGTTCAAGGCATTGAAAAGACATTTACAGCAAAAGAAGTGGCTATGTGTGCTTTCATAGATATAGAGGGTGCTTTTGACAACACCTCCTATGAATCCATACAAAAAGCCGCGGAAAAAAGGGGAATACAGTCACCTACAATTAAATGGATACAATCCATGCTCAAAAGCAGAATTATTACCACAAGTGTGGGGGATGAGTCGGCTACGGTGACTGCAGTCAGGGGTTGTCCACAAGGTGGAGTCCTATCACCCTTGCTGTGGTCAATGGTGGTCGATGATCTCCTACATAAAATGAGTAATTCAGGCTTTAACGTCCAGGGATATGCGGATGACCTGGTCGTCACTGTGAGAGGCAAAAATGAGGTCATGATTTCCAACCTCATGCAAATTGCCTTAAATATAATATCCAAATGGTGCTCGTCAGAGGGACTCAATGTCAATCCGAGCAAAACAACTATTGTCCCGTTCACTAAAAGGAGAAGACTCAATCTTAGAACTCCTGTACTGAATGGAACGATAATACATTTTTCCAGTGAAGTTAAGTATCTAGGAGTAATCCTGGATCAAAAACTTACCTGGAACTCTCATCTGGAACGGACTCTTACTAAAGCAACAGCGGCAATATGAACGTGCCGTAGGTTGTTTGGTAAGACTTGGGGTCTAAGACCGAAAATGACACATTGGTCTTATCTTTCGGTTGTCAGACCTATGGTAACCTACGCATCATGCGTATGGTGGCCAAAAACAGAAGAAAAAACAGCACAGGGAAAGTTGCAGAAACTGCAACGCCTTGCCTGTTTAGGGACTACAGGAGCAATGCACTCGTGTCCCACAGCAGCTATGGAGGCTATGCTTGACCTACTTCCCTTGCACTTACATGTAAGGAAGGAGGCGCCACTCAGTGCCTTACGACTGCACCAAGCACATAAATTCAAACCAGGTGATCTGGTTGGTTACTTAAGGATTCTGGAGGAAGTCCATCTGAAGTCCATGACCAAACCCACTGACTCAATGCCAGTCAAACAAGACTTTGATTGCCCGTTTGACGTGCTAATTGAAAGTCGTCAGACGAGCAAGATGGAGTCACTGCGACTGGAGCAGGGGTCACTTATCTGGTATACAGATGGATCCAAGATGGCTGAAGGGGTAGGAGTGGGAGTAGCAGGGCCGAATTGTAGGCTATCCAAAGCCCTCGGAAACACCCCAACCATCTTTCAGGCAGAAATTTATGCCATAGACCTGTGTGCCCAGGTATGCCTAAATAAAGGCATCAGAAGGGCAAAGATCTATATACTATCAGACAGCCAGGCAGCACTAAAGGCTCTAAGGTCCTATACCTTTGAATCTAAAATTGCCTGGGAATGTAGACAATCCCTGAAGCAACTGGCTATTAACAACAGGGTTACCTTGATGTGGGTGCCAGGGCATGAGGGAGTACAAGGAAACGAACTTGCTGATAGCCTTGCAAAAAAAGGAGCTGAAGCACCGTTCATTGGACCCGAACCGTTTTGTGGCCTAGCCAAGGGACACATAGCGGAGGAGATCCAAGAATGGGAAAAGGATCAGAAAAAGTCCTACTGGAGGAATACTCCAGGCCAAAGACAAGCGAAAAAGTTTATAACTTATTTGACAAAGAATGCCACAAGGCTTCTCGAACTGGAAAAGTCCGAATTAAGGCTAATCACAGGCCTTCTAACTGGCCACTGCCCCTTGAGATACCATCTCAAGAATATGGGCAAGGCGGTAGATAATAAATGCAGATATTGCGATACTGCAATTGAAACTGCGGAACACATACTTTGTGAATGCAAGGTGTTAGTCCGCACTAGGGTAAAATTCCTAGAACAGGCGGAATTAACGCCGGAAGACATAGGGAAATTAGCCCCCAGGAAAATCACAAGCTTTGTAAAAAGTCTGGGAATCCTGGGATAACCACTAGATGTAGGGTAAATCACAAAAGATCTTTTAGGTCGAAGTGAAGTAAGGCTGTTCGAAGCCAAACGACCCCGTAAAACAATCTACAAAATCTACAAATCTATCCAGTCTCTAGTCAAAGTATTTCGAGAGTTTTAGCGAAAATAGCTCTTAGCGTCGAGGATGCCCTATCATTTTCTAGCAGTCGATTTTGACGGGAAAATGATGGGTTTTAAGCGTATTTGCCCTGAACAGGTTAATCGGTGATTCGGTGTCAGAAAAGTATAGTTACCATGTACTCAGAACGTGCCTTGCCTGAACGTATGAATCTATAATTGCAGAATATAACTCAAAGTCGTTGCGATTCAAGCATTTTTAAGCTCCGAGGAGCGGCCAAAATTTATATTGAACTGAACATACGTCAATAGATAGGCAAGCAAAAGCCCACCAAAAAATTATAAACATTGAACTTTTCTTGAATCTTTCTGTGTAATCGTTAGCTAAAAACTAAACATTGGATGGTAGTTGGTACATTATGAGTCGTTCCGTTCCTCACTATGTGTTGTACACGGGCCAGACTATAGTTTGTCAATACATTGTTCTTGAACGTTTTGTAAAAACATAATTTTTTCAAAGATTTAATATATATTTCTGAATTTTACATTGTCTTTTTCTTGCGTTTCAAAATTTCTTACGACGTCCAATTAGTACCATCAGTGAAGCAGTTAAGCAAAAACGAAACAGTAAGTATAGATTTTGTATTATTCTCTATCTGAAACAGTCGATTTGAACCTTTCTTTGTGAACGTTTAATATCCACTTTGGAAAATATAATAAAAGTCCTTCAGACGTGTAAAGATGGATCGTTCACAGTCTCAATGATACTGCGTCCTCTTATATTCTTACTTTATATCAATGACCTTCCTAAATGCATAAGTAAGGTTCATATAACTGTATTTGCAGTAAAATGTACAGTCAGGCAAAAGCGAAGTAGGCCACAAAAATATCGGCTTATCCTCAATGATTTGAAAATAGTGGACTTAAATCTGACCATAAAATAGCACACAATTTTCAAACACTACTAAATTTCTTTGTGCCTGGCTAGATGAAATCTTTATTTACTATAAATACTCGTAGTTTGTTTAGAGTATACATTTTTCACTCATTTTTAACTAGTTTTGACGTCATCAATTGGGTGGAGGGCTATATATATGGTTAACAAGGAAAAACTAAGGTGTGATCAGCTAGGAACATGCCCTCTAAAATGTTGGGCAAACGTGATAAAGGAGCTGATAAGAAAGAATTTTGTTGAAACCGCGCTCATAGCAAGCAACTGTCAGACTCACTGTACAATAAAGGTAAGCGTGCGAAGATAATATGTGGATTACAAACCGGTTATTATAATGTTGTGAATAAGGAGATTAAACACTAATTTACAAATTAATTATATGCCTTACCTTATCCAAGTTTTCTAAATCCCGCAGCATTATTGTTCCTTCTATATGACAAGGCCATTTTAATAACATATCATATTCTCCCTTTAATACACTTATACATAACAAGGCATATCTGTCTTTCCATTTTTTGAGCCCATTCAAATAGAGCAATATCTAAAAAAAACGAAATCATTAAAATTATTTTTTATTTAATAAGTAATGAAGCTCGTGCAATTTGAACTGAACAATGTAAAGTGTAGAATGCAGGTTTTCACGGCCGTTGTCTAATGAAGTAGATTCTTCCGTGTCTTGCCGTGGTCGTCGAACTTGACTTGACGTTTCGCTGATCATCCTGTCAGCTTCTTCAGAAGGATTCTAAAGACTGTCTTTAAAATCCTTCTGAAGAAGCTGACAGGATGATCAGCGAAACGTCAAGTCAAGTTCGACGACCACGGCAAGACCCGGAAGAATCTACTTCATTAATATAAAGTGTATTTAAAAAGTGGCAATGAATGAATGAATGCTAAGTGTATAGCATGGGTAGTAAAACGTACAAATAAATAAATAACAAAATATATAAGCCAACACAAAGTGGATGAATTATTACAAAAATAATAAAAGTGTAGTAAAGTAAAAATATACCTACTACAACAGTCCAGTATTCTACTATTTCCTATGAAAGGAAATCTATTCATTGCCACCAATCAAGGTGCACAATGTGCGTTTCCAAGTCAATTGAAGATAATGTCCTATAACTTCCGACATACTACGTCTTCAATCGTAAAACGCAAATTAAAATCTGATTGCAATAAGCCCCCAGCAGACAGATTTCCAGTGCAGTGCTGTTGTACATCGCCAGCCGCAGACTAGTTTCTAGCTTGTTAGCTCTCATCAGTGCGACACAGGCAAATACACAACATCACTTCATTGGCGTTCTATTCAAGAGATAAATGGTATAAAAGTTCCAGCTCAAAAAAATTAGTAAGTAAAATTTATGTAGATTACGATTCAATCATGCACTGGTACCATCATATCTTCATAAAATTAATAAAAAAGAAAATCCATTATGTGATTGTGGAGAAATAGGGGAGATAGTGTACACATGATATTAGACCGTAAATTAAATTCAGACAATAATAAAAAAATTTAAATGAAATGTATAAATTAAAGTTAGTACCATGTCCTTTTAATCTGGCACAACTATTATCATAAAAAAATGTCACTATGTGTAACCATATGCTTAATCATTTAGAAAGAATACAATTAAATATATATGAAATATGTAATTAGAAATAAGTTTCCTATGTCTTTCCTTTTTGTTATACCATCCCATCCGAGGTCCAGTCAGTTTGTGAATAAAAATCGTCTATATGGACTCATAGACGTATTTGTGTCAATTCCCATTTATATCGAAAAAAAAAATGAAAGAAAAAGTACAAAAAAACAAAAAAACAATTAAAATAAAAAAAACGGAAAAAGGGGAAAAAATGTAGGAAATTTAGAAAAAAACGATATCAAATAAAAAAGTCTATATGTCTATAGGTTAAGAGAATATACACGTCTGTCTGTCTGTCACTTCTAGTATAATTGGTATACATAATAACATTGCAATAAAATTTAATACAATTGTACCCAAGGAATAATCCAAAGAAAAAAAAAGGAAGTTTGGGGATGGTCTTTATAACCGTAATCATTAACCCGAGGCACACACACACACATTGGCCTTCCGAGGCACACACACACACACACACACACACACACATTGGCCTTCTATAGTCATCAAATTACAGACACGAGGTGTCCGCAACTTGCGAATAGCTCCATCTGGTGACGACTTATTGCAATCAAGTTGGCGATACCTCGTGTCTGTAATTTGATGACTATGTGATGAAGGCCAGTGAAGTGATGTTACCCTATTTTGTGCAATTTAAAGGTTACTCATACCGAACTCAATATAAAGAACCTGTTAATGCTGGATTGTAGGATAAACTATGTAAATTGATATATAGCGCCTAATAAACAAGGATACTTTTTCTCAAATAATAATAAGTTTCTATCTTTAGTCTTTCACCCACATGTACAATATTTTATTTATCAAGAAAAAGAAAATAGATAGCTTGCTTCTCTTAATTTCTAACGTTATCTTAAGCAAATTAATCTCTTCCATGAAGCAATTTGAGCAATTCTCAGCAAAGTATTCTCTGCTTTCGTTATTTTCTGAAACTCAAAGGGCATCTTCACAAGATCTGTATTTTTTTTAATCCATAGACTATGTAAGCAGAATCAAGTTATATCAAAATATTTTGAAAAAGTGAAGAAACTTTATCCTCTGCTATAGATAACTGCTACATTATTTCTTCGCCCTCTAAAATATAAAACATAAGTTTCGTCTATAAAAAGTCATCATTGGATTTCAATAGCTAGTCTGGCCTATGAAATCATAGTTTGTTTTGTTCCTTTATAACGGTGGATAATCTCCTCGACGCTCATTGAAAAATTCAGTAGGTCTTGGTCTGTTGCTAATAAGAGACAAGGAGACACACGTTCCATATTTTTATAGACACTGCATTCTTAACTGAGATAAGTCATATTAAAAATTTACACCATCAGTATTGCTAGAGAACAAACCAACACAATTTTTTTTAGGTATGTTTGTTTTTATTAATTAGAATTTAAAAATGCATACGCAAACGAAAAATGTAATTTTAGATTCGCAACAATGGAAAAGATGCAACTTTACACCGAAGAATTAAATCTTAACAAAATAAAATAGTGATGTAATAATAGAATAATTCAATTATGTACTGGTTTTACTTACTTTTGCTGTTGAACAACGAACTCTTTTTGTGGGCTTAATTACGATTAATACTATTTAAATTTAAAAAAATACTTCATGACTTTATTGATTAAGATTTCATTGTTATGTAGAAGTAAATACTTACTCGAATTTTATATCCATATTCGTGCGTATAAAATATGGGGCTTTTTAATACGGTATCAAAATCTTTGGCTCGTTGCATCTTAGATTCCACCTCAGCTATTTTCCATATTAACCTTCCAGCACTGAAATTACTATCACTAGAACTAGACAGATCCTCCAATATCTCCAAGTCTAATTTTATCTGGTCAAGTTCTTTCTTAGTTTCAGCAAAATCTCTTTCATGAATTTCAATTCTCTCCGATGCTTCCGAAGCAATTTGACTTGCTGCTCGCAGATCGAAAACTATATTTGTAAATTTGGCTTTCTGTTCCTCAAACATTTTCTTAATATCTTCAGTGTCATGTTTTAATCGATCTATTGCAACTTTATGACCATTAAATATAGCAGCAGTAGTTGCATTTTCTTGACTAAATAGATCTTTAAAAGCATTTAAGTCTTGTTGGGCATTTTTACTCGACTGCCGGTTGTAAGTTTGTTCTTGAGCGAACGAGTCTCTTAAAAAATTTAAATCCATTTGTATTTTATCTAATACCATTAGCCTATCTTTTACATTCATCCACTGGAAATCAACTTCTTTCTTGGAATGTTGGAAAAGGGATATAGATTGATTTAAATTATATAATTGCGATTCAATATTCTGCTTCCAATCCATTGTAACTTTACTTTGATATTTAATTTTTTCGATTTCTAAGCTTTGTTGCATTTGACTAGTTTTTAATCCCTCGTATTTATGTGCCATGTTTTGATTTTGTGAATTCTGTTGCTGCTGAAAATGGCGTTGTTCTAATTCAGCCAGTTTTCGAGAGAGCTCGATTATTCTTTGGTCGGATGTTTTCTGTGGGTAACCATTCGAATATCTATCTAAAATAAAAGATCATATTGAGTATTGAGTAACAATACCATAAAATTGGTTTCAGTCATTTGTTGGAATCTCAAAAACACAAGAATTGAAATGTCTGGTTTACAGTGTTATGTTTGAGTAATTATGATATTCTCATTTAAAAGTTGTCTACATAACAAGCGTTGAATTAAATAAATAAGTCTAAATTCTGCCGAAAGTGCCGGTTGGATACTATATTTAATCCATTTTCACTACCGCGCCCTCTACGTGCGGATATTTGCAAAAATAACGGTGAAATACTGTATTGCATTGTAGTAACTGTGCAAAATTTCATCAATTGTGTCATGAAGTGTGTTAAATAAAGGATGCAAGATTTGAAGATAAACATTGTGGATGCAAACTGAAAAATACTACATTGTGAGTTAAAGAACAGCAAATAAAAACGAGGAAGATGGGATAGAAGTCCTGTAAATGGAAATAAAATTCATTCTAAATTTTCTTCAGTCGGAACAAAAATGTAATAGTCGAGGAAATAAAGCACTAAAAACGGCTCAACCTCCGAAATTTCCGCAGCAGGACGGATTTTAATGCGGTTTTTTGCATTCGATTTGTTAGAGCATCAGAAAATTTTGTGAACTAATCTGATGAATAGCAAATGAAAAATTGCATATTTGCATTGTAAACATGCATTGTTCAAAGTGCATTTAGAATAATTAATTTGCAACTCGGTAAAAATTGATTGAAATGAGTCGAAATTCGTTATTCGGGAGGTTTTCGGGGTCGCTGAACACGAATATCCACCTTGGGCTCCAGGTATATCGGAGGCCGTTGCCGCCGTGATATTCGTGTTTAGCGACCCCGAAAACCCCCGAGTAACGAATTTCAACTAAGTATATTAAAAATTCACAAGAAGTTCCACGAGATGAAATCCATCCTGGGCTCCAGGTACCTCGGAAAACGCTGCCGCCATGATATTCGTGTTCAGCGACCCCGAAAACCCCCGAGAAATGAGTTTCAACTAAATATATTACAAATTCACATGAAATTCCAGGAGATGAGGTAGATCCACCCTGGGATCCAGGTACCTCGGAGGTCGTTGCCGCCATGATATTCGTGCTCAGCGACCCCGAAAACACCCGAGTAACAAATTTGGACTCATTTCAATCAATTTTTACCGAGTTGCAAATTAATTATTCTAAATGCACTTTGAATAATGCTTTTTTACAATGCAAATATGCAATTTTTCATTTGCTATTCATCAGATTAGTTCACAAAATTTCCTGATGCTCTCACGAATCGAATGCAAAAAACCGCATTAAAATCCGTCTTGCTGCGGAAATTTCGGAGGCTCAGTGCTTTATTTCCTCGACTAAACAAAAATTTCTACTTGTTATAAGTTACAATGAAATGAATGTTTTAAAATCTATTGAAATTTTATATAAAAAAAACCCGCTGCCCAAGGAATCACTACTTCCACATTCAGATTTTATATCCATGTCTTATACACATTAAATATTTTACTCTCTTTAATAATAGGGTGTGGGTGGCAATGGGCGTGGTAGAGAGGGTAGCTAACGCCAATAAATTTTTTGAGACGTTTCGTTCTTGTGTATACACTAATTCACATTTTAATTGTTTTTACTCCCTTTAATATTAGTGTGGGGGTAGTATTGGGGGTGTCTGAAGCCAAAAAAAAATTTTGAGACCCTGACTTTTCATATATGCCCTAAATTACCTGCTTGCTTTGGCTATTTGCCCTTATTTACCCCATTTACCCCCGAACCCTTCAACGGAATTAGATCAAAAAAATCTAGTTCTAGATCTCAATATAATACATAAGTGTACCAAATTTCAAGTCAATATCATAAAAGGTTCCAGAGTAAACATGCGCACAAAAAAATTACAGACCGACAAACCGACCGACAGACAGAAATTTTTTTCACTCAAATTTAAAATCTTGACATTTCCACTGGATGTGGAAGTAATAAAGTGCATAAAAGCGTTTCTACTATAGTCAATAATATAAAAAAAATAGAGGGCAATGATGTTTATGTAGATAAAAATTACGTTACTTACATACTCAAATTTAGACTTGCAGTTTTCATCGAAAACTGGGTATATAGAACAGACAGAAACTTCAGAAAAAGCCAATTTGCTGGATGCGTTTGATTACCGTCAATTTAAATCTACAATCAAATAAAATAATACTGCCTATTCACAATAAACTGGAAGAACTGTATGTTATTTGTTATGAAATGTGACTGTATTGCCAGTCTGATGTTACTTTATATTCTATATTTTAATATCCTCATGACAATTTTAGATATATTGGAAATGAGAGATATTGGTCTATAATTTATTATTTAGGTAATAACACCACCTTTATTCATCGGCTTTATTATGCCAACCTTGAGTAATTGTGGAAAATACCTTGTATCAAAAACTTGTTTATGAGAACCACAGACGCGGGGTGACTATTTCATCAATTATTTCTTTAAGGGTTTCAGATTTTATACAATCATGTCCTGGTGCTTTTCCTGTTTTTAAACTTTGTATTACTTTTTTTACATCGGTATGATTGGTCGGATATAAATACAGAGTATTTTGCACATTTCCACAATTGTCAATAAAATCATGTTGTGTCTTAATTTTACACGCGTATAACTCGCAGATGGTATGGAACTTTTCATTTTAAAGAGGCGGCAGACAAACTAAGTTTTCCGAATGAATAATGACGTGACCTAAAATATTATTAATTGAAATAAGTGTCTTACTCTACACCTGCTGTACCCAACTTTCAAGAAACCTCTTACGGAGATACATAGGGAAAGACACGCAATAATTATAGACCGTATTTAATCGACAAGGAGGGATAGAGCCTCCATTAATGTTTCGTGTTCCACACAAAAGGAACTCTTTCATTGAATAGACTATAATTACCTATATAAATACCGGGTGTAAACGAATAGAGGGCCGCCCCTGTAACTTCCGTGTTTTTAAAGATATCGGGATGAAATTTTGTATGGTGAAATTAGGTAAGATTTTCAACTTTTTGAGATCTATGCGCCATATTTGTCATTTCCGGTCTCACCAGAAATATCCCCAATAATCTTTTCTAAATGAACCACCCTGTATATTTTTACATATTTAAAATAAAAATCACATTTTGGATACATTTGAACAATTTATACAGGGTTGTATGAAAAATAATTCGAATTTTAGTTGTCAATCTAGATGGCTGCGAATATGTTACGATAATTTTTGGAAAACGTCAATATGTCCAATAATACATCATACAGGGTGCTCTAAACTCATTAAAATCACGTTTTTCAAAATAACTCATTTTTTAAAATATTATAATATGGGCCACCCGGATGTTCAGAAAGCTATATTTAGTAGGGGTTAAACGGTTCCATAAGGCCCATTCTGTCTCCTGCGGAGACCTATCTGACATATTTGTCACGTCCGGTTTCACTGCAAATAACCCTAAAAATAAAAACAATACTACAGCAGGTTAACAAATTGTTTATTCCAATCTCTAATTTAACAATTGTTCAAAATGACCTCCATTTTGATCTCTGCATTTCTGAATACTTTTAATAAAATTGTCTTGAACATTTTGCAAGTCTGCAGGAGATATGTTGTCAAATGCCATCCTCACATGATTTTCTAAATCCACTCTCGTATACACAGCTGTCGAGTACACAATATTTTTTAGATGAGCCCATAAAAAGAAATCTATATAAGTTAGATCCGGAGATCTCGTAGGCCATCTAACAGGAAAGTTTGTCCCAATCTTGCTCCCCGAATCTATTATTGAGATAAGCAGCAACATTTCTGGAGTTATGGGGAGGCACTCCATCCTGCTGAAAGTAGAGTTGCCCCTGTTGAGCTAAAGGCAAAGTATCTATACCATCTTCAATTTCCTTTTGAAGTAACTCCAAATATTTTTCTCCGGTAAGTGGGCCGTCAAAAATAATTGGTCCTCTATTCCGGTTATTCTTTATCCCTGGCTCATTCTTGTTGCATATCATAAAATTTTAACACAAATATACAGTGTTAGTTAAAACTTAATTGAAGTTAGATATAAATCATAAATTTCTTAAGAAAAGTTGTCATTTCTGCTGGCAACGATTACACATTACGGAACTTTTGGTACCGTTTAACCCCTACTAAATAGATTTTTCTGGATATCCGGGTGGCCTATATCATAATATTTAAAAAAAAAAGTTATTTTGAAAAATGTGATTTTAATAAGTTTAGAGCGCCCTGTATGATGTATTATTGGACATATTGACGTTTTCGTATTTTTTATATGAATTACATCGGAACAGAAATAATCGTAAATTATTCGCAGCCATCTAGATTAACAACTAAAATTCGAATTATTTTTCGTGGAACACTGTGTAAATTGTTCAAAATAGTACAAATGTATCCAAAATGTGATTCTTATTTCAAAAATGTAAAACATACAGGATGGTCCATTTAGAAAAGACTATTGGAGCCATTTCCGGTGAAACAGGAAGTGACAAATATGGAGAATAGGTCTCAAAAAGTTGGAAATTTTCACCATACAAAATTTCATTCTGATATCTTTAAAAGCAAGGACCCACTATTCGTTTACATCCGGTATACCCATTAAGTTTAAATTAAAGTTGAAATAATTCTATTTCCTAATGTTCATATTTGGTTCGGATTTTTTTAAATCTTTAATTGTATAGTACCAAACTTTAAATTCTATTAGATTATGTTAAACGTATCTTTAAAGGCATGCTTAAAAGTTGTTTTAATGTTAATACCTGTAAAAAAAATAAAACTGTCTGTGATTTTGAATTAACGACGATTTTCATGACAGCTAAGGGCAAAATAATATTATTTTAAAATATTTTGGTTGTTTGTTTCATTTTAACTCAAAAACTATCGAATCAATATTGAAATATTCATAGTTTCCTGAAAAGGACAAATAGAAACAGTCTGATCTGATACGGAAAGTAGTCAGGGCGGGTTACTACTTTAAAGTAGCATTGTAAATTGTATTAATTTAAAACTAATTGGACCTAAAATTTTCACATTAATAAAAGCTATAGTAACTTACCTACATTTTTTTCATCGAAAATGAACTAATGATTTTCTGTGTTCAGTCCAGGCAGTTATTAAAATTGTATTATTAGTTCGTTACAATTAATGAAATATTTCATATCTAACACACTTGCACAGCCTAAATTGTTAACTAGTATTTTTTAACATATCCTGTACAAAAATTGGTCAACGATGTAACAGCTGTAACACTTTTGTGCAAGGAACTAATTGGCTTGTTAAACCTGCTCTACTATTTAGTTTTTTTATCTATGACGTCAAAACTTCGACAAGAATATCAGGACGAGAATATTAGATGGGAAACAATTTTTACCGAATCATGAGCTTTAATAGTATTTTGTATAATTAATTTTCAGAAATTACGAAAAAATACTATCGATTCCTATAAACAGAAGAATAAAATGACCAGTTTAAAAGTGAATACCTTTGAGATTACCTACCTAAAGTTTTATTGAATAGTAATTTAATCATTGCGGCCTCAGTGAATTAAACTATTATTTTCACTGTCCCAATAGGCAAGAAGTTTGTTATTTAATAAAATTTGTATACCAGCTGTGTTCTTTATAAAGTATCATCATACTTTTATTAAATAAAATATGAAAAAAGAAGAAAAATACTTCTGCTTTTACTAAGAACCCTTTTTCATAGATTACATTTGTGTGCTCCTTTATCTTTTTAATTTGTTCGTCACCTTCTAACAATGTAATTTTGTAAACTCATACAGATTAAGAACAGATGAACACGACATAGTAATTTTGATGAATAACTTCCTGTATGTTTCATATTTTATCATGCAGTTTCTCTAATCAATCTCTAATATGACTCACATACCGAAGAAGACATTATTTTGTAGTTGGTCTAAAATGGCGTAAACGAAAAAAGTTACAATAATAATTATTACTTTACAACACGCATCAATCCATACAACTACTTCTATTATTGTTTTTATTAAAGTATTGTAGTCGTGGAAAATTACATTGTGAAATCTTTAGAATTTCCACGTTTCAGATATTTATATGTACAACTCCGTCAGCCTGTCTGGGCGTCTGTTCCTATCTGTCTGTTCAATGATGAACAACAGTATCTGACAGGGGTAGTTATATTGCTAAGGTAGACACATTTATTTAATAATATACGGGTTATGTTAACTACATCAAATAATTATTACCATGTAGGTGTTAATATTACCAAGAAAATAACCTGTTTTATTTTGAGCAAAAAACAAATGGGATGGACATAGTGAGAAAACAATAGAAATAATGTGAATAACTATATTCAGCACCCAGTTAAAACAATAGAGCAATAGAAGTTGACGTCATAACGTGGTTGAACAAGGGCGGATCTATGGGGGCTACAGGGGCTATAGCCCCTCCCATGGCTCAATAATAATAACAACAACAAAAATAATACTAGGATCTTTGAAGAAAATATGTCAAAAAAATGATGAGTCCATTAATGACTTTATCACCGTAATCCTCTCTATTATGAGAATAGCAAAGCAATGCCTACTATCAAAATAAAGAGGAAACGGTGATAAACTCGTTAATGGTTTGATCACATTTAGTAGAAGACTAGGTACTAAAAAATAAATCTGACAATACCGCAAACTTTGCGACAAAGAGAGATATAAGTAAAAGGGACAAAACCGTTTTCTTGATCCCAGTCTTCAGCGAATGTATTGTAGATTGTTTCGCTTGGCCTTACTTCGCTTCAACCTAAAAGATATAACCTTTACTAATACTTCATACCTCTTGACTATCTTAAATCTTTCCTGTCCCCCTCTTCCTTTCTGTTTGTGTCCCTTTTGTTTGTTGTTTTTCTTGTTTTCTGTTTGTACATTTTTGTTTTTCTAAATTCACTTCTCATCACGAATATCAAATAAATTAAACATTCTGAAAATCAAAATTATTAAAGCCAAAAGTTTAGGCCAGCCATGTGCAGCTCGGCGTTCATGAATTTCGCAGAAGGTGCCTCGTTTAGATTAAGGTATCTGCGTCAACTACAAAATTTTTTAAAAAAGCGTTACAGTGAGTCAGTTATTAAAAATATGTGTAGTTTTAAGTTGTTTTTAAAAATCTTTATTGTTTTATGTTGAAATAGTATTACCTAATTTTATTTGCTTGTTGCAAAAGGTGCTTAGGTTAGTTATTCATTTTTGTTTTCGCCGACCCAGATCTGTTCCGGCCGGCCTGCAACTCGCGACCGCGTGAGCGCGGTGGTTGCATGGTCGGTCCCGGGGCAGGCTCTGGTTAGGCAACTGTTTGTATGCTTTAATTTTAATAAATCTTTGTTGAATTGAATTGAATTGAATTGTTGTTGCCCAGGATTCCAAAACTTTTTACAAAGCTGGTGATTTTCTTGGGCCTAATTTCCCTATGTTTTCGGGCGTTAATTCCAGCGAATGATAATGCTCTCACTCTACTTTATCTGTCTGTTGCGCAGAGTAGGAGATTAGAAAAGTAGATTGGCTGAGTGCCTTTGGGACAAGAGGCCATCGAAACTAGGAAGAAGAAAACTAGATGCACCGGATAAGAAGTTGCTGATTGCAGTGAGTTTCGTTTCGTCGATTAATTGCATGATCAACAAAGAATGTGTTAAAGTCCTTTAATTATTAGTATGTAGGTATCATATTTTAATGAATAAAAGTTTTTTGACCTCTTACAAAATTTTCTGAAATAATTAAATTTTATTTGGAACAGTCCCGTTTCTTTAATTTATCTTCGCACTAAGGTGATTTCTAACTTTTCATTTTAGGCTTTTGACCTTGAAAAATGTAAAATTTTCGCCTGCGGCGACTATCACTTTTCTTTCTATAATCTATGAAGCCCCCCTTTACTTCATCCTAGATCCGCCCTTGTGGTTAAATCATCTGATTTAACGGCAAATTTTTAGAGCTTTTCTAAGAACTTTCTTTGTGTAAAATTAATTATTTTTTCAATTTATTAGTCATTTGGTAATTTGTTGAACTAACTTTAATTGAGTGTTTCATTTGTGTCTTTTAACCAGCGTGACGGTTTAATTGTCGAAAAATTATTTATTTTTTAAATGGTAATGGTTATTTTTAGAGATTAGGGCTATTAATAATTACAGAAACTATCTAAATTACTTAACAAAACAAGCTATACATTATAAGAATCAACTAAAAAATGCTGGTAAAAATTATAAAAAGCCTTGTCAAATAATTAACGAGGCTTCTAATTGTGAAAAGAAAATATCCGAAAATTATAACATTACAGATAGTAATAACCAATTACTAACAAAAGATGCAGAAAAAGCTAATTGGTTTGATGATTTTTTCATTAACATAGGACATACAAAGGTATGTAAAATAAAAAAGAACTTACAATCATCTGAACTTACTAATAGCGAACATTACATAACAAACATCAAACCTATTTCTACAATGTGTAACGGAGAATGAAGTTATAATCCACATAAACAGGTTAAAAAATAGTACTGTAGCGGGTCCTGATGGAATTCTTGTTTAAACAATTAAAGCTATTCATAAATACACAATCAAATCTTCTAAAAGTTTCTTAAGTGGACAAATAGCGGCAACATAGAAAGAAACCATAATCACCCCAGTTTATAAATCAGAAGATAAACATGTCTTTACAAATTATCGGTTAATTTCAGTTATAAACAATATAACAAAAAATTTTGAAAAGTCAAAAATCCATCACATACGCGGCGCCGGTGTCGTGTAATATACCGGCCACGACAATGAAAAAATTTAAAGTGATTGAACACAAATTTATGCGCCTCGTCTCAAATTCTGGAAGCTCAGTGACCTATACGCACGTTGTAACGACATAACCCCGATAGCGGATCACGGTCAGCAGATCTCTAAAAAGTTCTACACATTGGCGAACGCTACATGCTTAATATTTATCGCAATATTTGGATCACGATATCACGATATATATTGATGAGTCACGAGAGATTACGAGTGACACTAGACGTACAATTTTTATCGTTGGAGTATTTTTATAATTTTTGCGCTAGCCAATTCTAAATCTCAAAAATGGAGAGAGAAAATCAAATTAAAACATGTATAGTATTTCACTGGCATTTTCATTAAAGCGACGAGCGAAAAGAAAGTGATAGACAAAGAGAAATTTAGAATTCGTCTTTACAAGGAAATGGACGAATTTGAAAATTATTTCCGCATGTCTAATGACTACTTTTAAGTCGACAAAGGCTTCGTGTAGTAATTTTTGTCTTCAGACATCGTAAAAGGCTGAAAACAGAACGCGTACTGATGCGGTAAATAATTTATAGAAACTACACTTTCAATATTCATCACGTGATCCATGAATTGACCACGGATTTCAAGATTTCTAGAAATCCTGAGATGCATATCAAGATCCAGCATTTTCCACTCTACACAATCAATAAATATCACGATCCAATATCGCGATCTAAATATCGTTATAAATATTGAGCGTGTAGCGTTCGCCATACAAGCTGGGAGATAGTCCGCTGACAAGACACATAACGCAAATTAGGCAGCATAATGCCCATTTCGGATCAAACACCCCTTACCATACCAGACGTTACCGATTTTTCGACAACCTCGACAACTATAACTGCCGCTTATCCTATCCACCTTTATTGATATATCATACCTCTTGTATCTTTGTCTTTCCTCTCCCCCTCTTCCTTTCAAATAAATCCTAATTTTCTTGATATCCACATTGAGAGAAAATCTATTAGGCAGGGGCGAGCGTGGGTGCGTCTTTACTATGTACATACTTCGATATGCGATGTAAAGCAACGCCAGGCACAGTTAGTAGTTGGATGGGTGACCGATCCAACGAAGACCGCGTCCTCGCCTCAAACATCTTCCAGCGGCTTGTATATCAGTGTATGCGGGGAAGCTATACAACCTTAGGCGAGGGTTGTATAGGGAGTATACCATCCTTCGGAGAGGATGTAAAGCCGTCGCTCTCTTGTCTATTAAGTGTTAGGCAAGTAAAAGATCCCTACTCTTCTTAAGGGAAGAGGTTCGGCATAATTCCTGGTTGGGAGTAGCTCGTCTACAGGCGTCGGTGTTAGGCCTCAGTAGCGGAAATAAGCCGACGTTAAATAAATGTATTAAAAAAAATGTATTAGTCGTTTGCATAAAACTTCGATTAAATAGGGGACAGGCAGACTCATTTGCTATGGTTATTAATATCATTATCCTAAAAACATCTATTAACGGTTATTAAAGACCATGGAAATTTCTATAATAACATTTGTATTACCATCATTTTTTTTTGTTTTCTTATGGTTATTAAATGGTTTACTTTCTACTGCAAATTGAACAACTGGTCACTAGTCACTGTTATGCTGAATTTATTAAAAGTTCTTATAAGCAGCACAAAAACCTTTCAGTACCGAATATTACCCAGAATAAAAAATAATTCGATGCTTATTTGGTACACATAGTATTATCCATTATTATAGGTAGTGAAATAATAACTTTAATTAAGAAGTATTTTGTTAGCCCCCTTTAATAGCATTAGCTTGAACTTTAATAAAGGTTGTTAGATGCGTAATAAAGATCATTAAGGTAACAGAATACTAGAGCAACTTCTTTTTATTAAAAAATACTGACTTACTGGAATAAAGTATGATAGTTAGAGATAGAGAACTGATAACCATAACAATACCGTTTTAAAAAAATGACTTTAATAGCTCTTGGTACTTTAAAACGTTGTAAGTATTAAAGTTATAGTAATGGTTACAACGTTTTTATTAAGAACTTTTCAGCAAGGTACTTTAATAGGTCGAATTTTCTCAGTGTAAAATTTTAAAATTACAGTTTAGGCCAGCTTATGACAGCACGACGTTACACACCTCGGTTAAATTGAGGTGCTAGCCTCAACTGCGAAATTTAAAAAGTGTTTTATGTCATAGTTCTCTAAAAATAACGTGTAGGTTAAGTATTCTTAAATCTGTTTGTTAGATAAATTTATTATATTACCTATTTTTATTTGTTTGTCACAAAAGGTGTTTAGGCTTAGTTTTCTTCAATAGTTGTTTTCGCCGACTTAGACCTGTTCCGCCCTACCCTGCCACCGCCACCGCCACCGCGTCACGCGGTTTTTGCACGATCGGTTTCTGGGCAGGTCCTGGCTAGGCAACTGTTTATACTTTAATATGAATAAATCTGCTTTGAATTTGAATTGAATTGGGACATTTACGAGGTTGCAAATTCAGATTATGTTGGTTATTGTCACAAATATTCCCAATCCGATTTAAAGAATTTTGCCATTTTTTAGACTATCATTTATTGTTTAAACCGTCAAAATCGTGTCCGTGCCAGATAAAAAAATTGTGAAAAAGACCTTCCAAAATAAAAAAAAGTTATACAGAATTACAAGCGGGCTATGTGACCTATGCTGCCGTATAATCAATCATTTGATGTCTAATATTAATTACTAAAATGTACTCCAAAGTTTTTCAAAAAGTTGTTACAAAATTATGTTTTCTGTTAATTTAACAATGTTTCGGGGGGTGGAAAAGGGTGAAAAAACCGGATTTGTTATTTTTTACCTCCTCCAATGCTGTCTCAAAATTCAAAAACTTTCGCAATTCTTGTCTAACTTCTCACTAACGAAATCCCTGGTGACTGGACTATTTACCTTCTTATCGATTTAAACTTCCGGGTTAATTGATGAACGCATAAATTAATTACTATCACTTCCATATAATAAACAACATGTAATCGATCCCAAAATAATATCCGCCCAGTATTAGAAAAAGCATAAATTTTATTATTTTACAGATTGCATTTTATTAGCTTCGGCATTTAAGATGAGATGTAACAAAACCTAATTAGGCTCAATATAAATTTTTTTCTTTAGATCTATTAAAACATATTTTAACCACCAGATGATAACTAATATTCCATTGATGTCGGTCTGTTCGGCTCAACTACACAAAAATCATTCCCTACAATATACGACATTGCCAATTGCGACAGGTGAGACTCGAGCTCAGGCGAGATAACAGCTACTACCTCTTTTACCATAGGGATGAACATACGTGCGTCTATCTATACACATATATCGAAATGTAATCTAAATCAGCTTTAGGCACGGTTAGTACATGACTGTTTCAAGGAAATACAGTGTCTCGTCCCACATCTTCCAGCGGCTTGTATATCACCGTATGCAGAAGCTATGCAATCTTAGGCGAGATTGCGTAGTGGATATACTATCCTTCGAAGGGGATGAAAACCAGAGCTGTCGGTCCCTTGTGTATTCAATATTAGGTAAGTAGAAGATCGCTATTCTTCAAAAGAGAAGAGGTTCGGGAAAATTTCTGGTTGGGGGTTAGCTCATCTACAGGCGTCGGCGATAGATCTCATTAGCAGAAATAAGCCGACTTAAACAAATGTAAACCTCCGTTTCCGGGTTATTCGACTAAGATTTAACAGTTTCAGTTAATATTTTGATTAGTTGATTAACGATTTTCTATCGGACTTAATTAACCTGTTATCATTCAAGAAAATTGGATGTTTTACATTATTAGGATTTCATGTATTTTAAAT
Organism: Leptura quadrifasciata; assembly: GCA_963675555.1. Classification (NCBI taxonomy): domain Eukaryota; kingdom Metazoa; phylum Arthropoda; class Insecta; order Coleoptera; family Cerambycidae; genus Leptura; species Leptura quadrifasciata. The sequence goes on along the minus strand of OY776678.1, from coordinate 89,227,295 downwards.
ATATCTGAGAAAAACGTAGATTGACATCTAAGATTTGTGAAGGTTGATGAAACTTTTACAAAAATACCGGCTCAGTGCCTGAATATCAACGCGTTAGAATTGAGATCAAGGTGTCTCGGGTTCGAATCCTAGCTAGGGTATGCATGTTTCGTGGCATCTTTAATGTGTTTAATGTGAGTTGGTAATAAAGAATTATACGGGGTTCTGTCAAAGGCAACACAGATAGTCACTGTACCACTCCTGAGTTCGAGTCTCAGCTGCGGAAGATGGCAATGTCGTAGGGAATGGTCGTCGTGTAATTGTGCCTGTGTGTATGTGTCCTGGTATAGAAGTGGAATAGTTAATGCTAAATTCCTCCAGGACGGAAACCTAACCAAGTATATAAAAAGGAAATTATCAGGCAAGGCCCTCGATCTGCATGAAGAGCACTCAAGTTTTGATTTAAAGTCTGGAACTACTGGAAATGCCATTTGCTGCAAAAGATAAGTTAGGTCTTCTGGTACAAGTTTGTCGATAGGCCCATTGATATATATTTTGATTTATTTGATTTTATTAGATATATATATATATATATATATATATATATATATGAAGTGTTATTGTACTTCCGGGTGCTCTCCCGAGTCGATGGTCGACTCTTCCAGGAGTCACGATTGTCTAAACGACGTTTCGGCAGAATCTCATCTGCCATCTTCAGGTTCTCACTAAAAGCTGCCTACTGCTCTTCCTCGTTGCTCGAACTGAACTGACGTTCTCCGCGTTGTGCGGCTCCTTATATATGCTGTGGTCTAGGGCGCGCCTGCCCAACTGGTTACGTGCCATTGGTCCTCTACTACTTGTGGGAGGCGTAGCGGGCGTCTGAGACAACCCGACAAGTGGCCTCGCTGAAACGTCACGCTCCACGTGACTTCTCGTTGGTGGTTGAGTATCCTCGTGTCTAATCGTTACCATAGAATGCCGAGGTTCTCTCTGATTGGTCAGCGCTCGGCTCTGACTCCTCGTGATAGGTCCATTTCGGGCAGGTTGCTGTGTTACTTTGCTATTTGTCAATGCGTACCTCCTCGTGATTGGTTCGTCCACGATGGATCGTCGTGTGTTATCTGTTACGTATCTTCCTACAAGAGCGGGCTTCCAAGAACTGGGTAATCTCTGCGTATCATCTCGTTTATTAAGATTTCGTGGTCTTTTTTCGATCTCTATGGCCTCTCTGGTAATCCTTGACCTATAATGCTCGATATTAGCTGCTGTTCTGGTGTTGTTGAAGTCTATTTTGTGTCCTGTGGATTTTATATGCTGTGCTAGGGACGATGTTTTTTCCTCTTTTCATACTGCATTTATATGTTCTTCCTTTCTTACACTAATACGTCTATTGGTCTGTCCTATGTATGATTTATTGCAATCTTGGCACGGGATTTCGTATACTTCTTGGTTTTCTAGGGTAGTTTTTGATTTTGGATTACGGAGGACTGCACTGATTTTTCGGTCTATTTTAAATATTGTCTATGTTATGTTTACGTAGAAGTTTGCCAATTGTATCTGTCGTCTCTTTCACGTAAGGTAGATATGCTTATGCCACTGGTTTCTAGCGTTACTTTAGGTCCTAATAACCCACATTAAAAACCCACTAAACATTCATATACAAACCAGAATTTGGGCCCAGATCTTTTGGTCTCAAGCCTAACTCGTAAGCACTAAGAGCTGAGTCGATAAATCAAATCTACTTCTGTCTGTTTATCTTTCTGTCCGTCTCTCACTCTGATTGTATTCACGATAACCCAAAAAGTTCTCATAGGAAATTATTCTTTAATGTATAGAATATTTACGTTCTCGTTTAAATATAGAAAAGAAAATATCGAATATATTTGAATTGGCATATCGTCTGTATGTCTGTCTGTCTGCATGTCTATCTGTTTATCAGTCTGTCTGTGGGCGATAAGTTGTCTCAACGAAGCATCGACGTGGAAATCTGGAATTATAGTCATAGGGCGTGAGGGGTTCGACGTAGAACGGTATTTAATATTAATAGAATCGGTGTACCAAGGGTGGCTCTTAAATTGACATTTAAAAACCTTGAATTTTAGAATGATTTTATACGATTTGTAGTAGTATGCATAAAATCTTTTTGAAAGTCTACCAAACTGAACGCTATTTTGAGTCAGTTATAGAAAATGTATTAAACCATTAATTTAATATTTGTAACAATTTACTGAGTATTTTGAAGGAAAATGATGAGAAATTATTTCTATACCCTGAAGGCAATATACAATATCTTTACTAGAATGTACTCCAACTCCAAATTATCAATTATTAATATTTAAAATTGCTTTCTTTCATTCTTTGATATAAATGAATATTTAAAAAAAAAATGCAGATTATGCGCTTATTCCTGTAAAATTATATTTAAGACCTTGTTATATTTAGAATAAACAAAAATAAATTAATTAAATATGGTTACTATTCACCTAAAGATGCTGTACTGGAGGGTATATTTTGACTTCTGTATGAAGTGTTTTCATCCAAAGAGGGTAATCTCGGCATTGATTTGGTAATTCGATTTATACATTCTCGCTTGTGCCTATTCATTTCCATTCTAGGTATGTAGGAGCCACATTTGTTTGGACATGGTACCAGAACATTGCCACACATGGCCGTATGACCCTAAGAAAAGAAAAATCAATACATTACAAATGTAAATTAATTTTTAAATTCAATGGAAAATATTTTTTTTATCTCCATCAATAACATGGATGAAGGAGGGGGGGTCAAAACATATTAAATAATCCTGTACTTAGAACTTCGTTAGCCAAACAGTTTCCGATATATATCTTTTTTTTTTTTAATTTAACTATGAATTTTGACATGATCTACAAGAAGTTGCATTATGGCCACTTATTTCTTATTATGTCTTCCTAAAATAAATAAAACCTGTACGATTAGAAATAAACTTAAAGATGTAGTCTTGTTTTAAGCAGAAATGAATAAAGTTGTAGGCAATTTTCACTACAGAGTTAGCGATATTAAGCAAAAATATGATTTATTCTTGACGAATTTGAAAAAAAGTTTGGATGAGTTCATGCCTACATAAGATAGACAAAGGATGGTTTAATGATAAAGTTCTTGAAGCCACATACCAAAGTTGTAAAATATATAAAACAGCAAATAATCAAAATGATTGGAAAATCTGTGAGTTGAAACGAAACAAAGTAGTAAATGTTATAAGGACTGAGAATGGTAAGTACGTTAAGGATAAGATTGATATTTCTAGGGGCAACTCAAAAATTGTGTGTAAATCTCTAAAAATATAATATCTGGTAAAGATAAGAAGGCTGTGAGTGAGATAGTGTTTGATAATGAGTTATTAAAGGATATGAATGCTGTAGTAGAAAAGTTCAATAAGTTTTATATAAACAGTTTGGGTGAAACAGTCAACGATATACCTAGAAATAATAGACAATACCAATTAAGGCATAATCATAGCAAATTTTTCTAGTTTCAAATTATTGCAAAAAAACGAGCTTAAAAATACCCTTTCATTAGCAAGCAAAAGTAGTCCATAGTGACAATGCTGCGTTTATTTACAAAGATTTTTTCCACATATTGGCTGATCCTCTTCTAACACCTCGCTAAAAATTTTCATTGTTCCTGATGCATCGAAAGTCTCAACCATTGTTGTATTGAGAAAAGATGACCGTTAAATCTGAAGAATTTCGCTCAATAAATATGCTTTCAGCATTTGAAAAAAATTTTGGAAAAAGTTGTATATGTAGAAATCTTAGAGTTTGTGAAGGAAAACAAATTTGCTATGCAAGTTCCAATTGGATTTCAGAGAAGGACATAGTTGTGAGAGTGCTTTACAGTATGTTATTAACGAATGGAAAAAGGCAAGTGATATAGGCAAAGTAATTTTCTTGGATCTTAAGAGAGCTTTTGAAGTCGTAGATTGAGATAAATTGTTAAATGCATTGAAGAGATGTGGGCTTGAAGGAGTGGTATATATGTGAATAAGCAAATACTTGAGTGGTAAAATGCAAAAAGTAAAGTATGATGAGTATGTATCTAGTACAAAGAGTATAAATATTGGAATACCGCAAGGAGCTTTTATTTATCTTATATATTAACGACATTGCAACTCTGTTTAATAACTGTGGTTATCACTTGGTTGCAGATGATGCACTTATTTATATAATAGAGGAAAATACTGCATTATTGGTGAGTGGAATGAATGAAGTCTTGAAAGAAGGAGTGACTGGTCAGGAGTAAATAAATTGAAGCTAAATGTATCTAAAGCAAAGGGTGTAATTGTAGAAAAAAAGAAATTTAAAGATGAAATAGGATAGGAGGCATTAGAATTTACAGTTTGTGCTGAAGCAATTCAGTTTGTTAACGGAATTAAATACTTAGGTGTAATCATAGATGATAATCTTAAATTTAGTAGTCATATTAATTATGTGTGTAAGAAAATAGTTGATGAAGTAGTTTCTCTCGGGTCTTGCCGTGGTCGTCGAACTTGACTTGACGTTTCGCTGATCATTCTGTCAGCTTCTTCAAACGGATTCTAAAGACTGTTGTGTTGCACTCCTCATTATATACCTAGGCGCCGCTTCGTCATTGGTTCGCTTCGCTGTTCATTCGTCGTGTTTGGTTGACCGTGACTTACTATGGTGCTGGTACTTGGCAATACCAGTCTCCACGTGTTGCTAAGTCGATACCCATCCTCTCTGTTAAAATTGTTCACGTTTTTCATAATTTACTGTGATTTCTGTCTAATATATTGACGTCCTTGTAGTCGATTTTTTTGGTTCCCGTTGTTATGTACATGGCTCTGCTATCGCTGATCTATCCGTGTATCCAAATCTGATATTTCTCTAATGGTCTTTTATTCTGCACTGGATACTCCGCCCTGTTTGTCCGATGTAGCTCTTACCACATGTGCACTTCAATTGGTAAATACCTTTTGATAACAGTTTGGATACAGGGTCTTTGATTGAGGGAAGCATCTGCTGTATTTTCTTCACCGTTCGAAACCGTACACCTTCTTTCTTTTTGAATAAAATATTCTTCAGCCTACCTGTGACTCCCGCGACGTAGGGTAGACATGCATACGTTGTTGGTTGTTGCTGTTCTCCTGTTATTCTCCTCTGGTTATTTACTATTCGTTGAATATTGCTTTGACTGTATCCGTTCTTCTCTAAAGCTTGTTGGACATTCTGTAGTTCCGCGGTTTTGTTATCGTCGTCGTGTATTGTGTTGACTCTGTGGACCAAGATTCTGATTAACGCTCTCATCTGTTATGGATGGTGGTGAGATGTCGCATGTATGTAACGATCGGTGTGTGTTTTCTTTCTGTAGACGCCGTGGGCCAGCTTGCCATTGTATGACCTTTTCACTAATATATCTAAGAAAGGTAAAGCTCCATCTTGCTCGGTCTCCATTGCAAATTTGATACTTGGATACTGTTTATTCAAACAGTCGAAGAAAACAGATAAAGTAGGTGTATGGTTTCGAACGGTAAAGAAAATACAGCAGATGCTTCCCTCAATCAAAGACCCTGTCCCCAAACTGATTTGGATACACAGATAGGTCAGCGATAGAAGAGCATGTCCATAATAACGAGAACCATAAAATCGACTACGAGGATGTCAATATATTAGACAGGAATACGCGCTATTAACCGCGAATCATTAGGGAATCACTGAAAATTATGAAAAACGTGAACAACTTTAACGGAGAGGATGGGTATCGACTTAGTAACACGTGAAGACTAAGTATATAACGAGAAATGTAACACAACAAATTTAGTCTTTAGAATCCTTCTGAAGAAGCTGACAGGATGATCATCGAAACGTCAAGTCAAGTTTACCGACCACGGCAAGACCCGGAAGAAACTACTTCATTAGAGAACGACCGTGAAAACCTGCATTCTACTATAAGAAAATAGTTAAAATAATTGGTGTATTAAAAAGAGTCGGCTGGTATCTGTCTACTACAAGTAGAAAATTACTTCATTTTAATTATTGTAGCACTGTTCTGTATCTTGCACTCGATGGTGACTTGGATCGTTTGCAAAAGTTGCAAAATAGGGCCATGAGGGTTATATCGAGATGCAGTATTTATACTAATAATATATAACACAGAAATTAGACAACTCCCAATTCCAGAAGCCAGGGCTTGTGCGGAAGGGGGTTACACATTGAAAAAACGTGGACATACAACCATTTCCTCCAACAGTGCCAGTGCCGGAGCCAGGATTCGAACCCGGTGGAGCGATGTCCGTGTGATTAATCGCGATTGCCACCTCGCGCCTTAACCCACTCGGCTATCGACCAGACTATACTACTATACTAAAGTGAATGATATGCTGAAAGTTTTAGGATGGATGAATGTACGAAATTATGTTGAATTCAATGTACTGATTTTCATACATAAAATAAGAATGGCTATAGTACCTCCTCATTTGCAAGACAATGTGCAAATATTTTATGACTTGCATGATTATAACACAAGAGGTAGCAATAATTCTGTGCTAGAACGTGTAAATATAACCTCTGCCCAAATATCAATCTTCGTGAATAGGTTAAACACTAAACACATACAATAACCTCAGTAAAAAAAATAAGGAGACTCGTGACATATCTTCTTTCAAAAGGATAGTTAAAAATATATATATATATATATATATATATATATATATATATATATATACAAGAGATTAATGAGAAACTGTGTTAATATATAAATTTATATTATTTTTCTTTTCTCTTTTGGTATTAGTTTGTAAAACGTATTGTGTATAGCAAAGCACTAAATAAAGGATTATCATTTCAAAACACCCTGTACATATGACTTTATTTGTTCTATATGTAAGTGTCACTTTCTTACTTTCTACATTAGCGATGTCCTAAAACTGACAAAGTTTCAGAAAAATCGAATGTTATTGTCTATATTGTATTTAAAAAGAATATGCAGATATATATTATGTAATAAAAGGAACACTTTGAAATAATTACTGATAGATATTTTGACAGAAGACAGTCTTAACAAGTGATGCTTTAATGTAACGTGCCTATTAAACGTATATAATTCGAAAAACGGTCAGTGTTTTTATCTCACAAATATAAAAAGTAAATATTATCTATTTAAAGTTAATGTATTTACAATACTGTGTTAGCTGTATTGTTCGTACGCTCGTAAAGAATTAGAACGAAACGAAATTATTTTCTAGTATAATTTAAATGCAGTTATATATCACAATTGAAAGTTTGCGTTGAGGTAAAGGTTAGACAATTAAGAGTATCAAAGTAATACACAATTAGATGACTAACTGATAGTGTATAATAAAAACAATTAATATAAATTATAAGACTTACCAATTCGGTTTCATTTTCAATAGTTTTGTTGCAGAAATAACAGGTGAATTTTGATGTTCCCCTTCGATTACTGTCCATGTTTAGTAAAGTTTGTTATCACTAATATAAAATTAGGTGAGGCGTAACGTGACGTACGAAAATAATGTCTGTTTCAATTGTAAACACGAGATTAGATTAGCGTGGCGTGGATAAAATTGTACTGTTATTACCTACAATTTGTGTTGAAATGAAACAACGAATTTGTTGTCACTTGTCTGGTTTTACCAAATAAAATAAGTAGTACATAATGTAAAACTAATTCGATATTCATTTATACAGTCTGTCTCGGATGATTTGATAATTTAAATATATTTATAAAAATATATATATATTTACATGTGCAATACGTTTCCAGACGGAACGCTGTAATCGTTTATTTTATTTTCAGTTTTCAAAAGAAAGCCTGTCTCTCAAATATTTTTAGTATATTATCTGAAATTATTCAAGCAGCGTTCTCACGTCGCGCGTTAAGCCAGCGTTAGGGTTTCTAACGAAAAGTCAATGCGCAACGTGCTGACAACGTTTGCACCAATTTGATAAATAAAATATGAGTTGCCTCGACGTTTAAGATCGACTTGTAATTGTTGGAATTGCCGGCCTAACTCGTATCAATTTTTACTTCGGAACAGGTGGAAAGTGCTTGCCTATCCGCCTTTGCAGAAGGCAACATTATGCAACCAAAAATACCTACCTACCTATCTTTGATACATCGGTAATATTCGGCATTAATCAGACAAGAGTTGGATTTCGTATTTTATATACGTATCACAATTTGTAGAATAGATGATGGATACAATATATTATAATCGAATATTGGAATTTTGAATTATTATAATTCACTCACCATATTTAAATAAATAATCGATCTAACTAAATATGCCATATGATACTGTCACTAATGAACTGACTACAGCACAATTATATAACTTGCTTTTAGAAGCCAACGCAAAGCAAACACAAGAACTAAAAAGTGAAATTCATAACGCAACCCAGAAACTAACCAAAGAAATTTAAAAAACTGATAAAGAAATAAAAAAACTTAAACAGAAAAATTTGCTTTTTGAAAGGAGAGGTTACTAAAATTGGTTCAAAAAAGAAAATTGAAATAACATCAAATCTTTACGTTTTGAGGTCCTAGGAACCCAAAAAAGTGGTTTTTGAAAAATATCTGGGTGTGTGTATGTGTGTTAGCACGATAGCACCGAAACTACTGAACGGATTTGAATGAAACTTTGCATATGCATTTCTTTAGTGCTCCAGAAAAGGTTTTGGTTGAGATCGGATTACGTTTAGTGCCGTTTTGATGCAACAAGTTGTTTATTTTGTAATTACTTACAATGTTCAATCGAATCATTGAGAAGCAATTAAAATTCCAATGTCAACGATATATCTCGCTTCCACCCTTTCGATTTGGTTTCTGTGAAAAAAATTAAAAGCAAATGTGAAGCATAGATCACATTTCACGTGACATGATCGATGCGCGTAGCCGTTACGTCGTGAAACTGGTCATGTCAAGTGTATTCCTATTCAACAACAACTATACAGCTTTACTGTCGCATTTAATTTCAAATATTTTGAATTGGAGAACGGATTTGGGTAAAAGTTTGCATGAGGGTTTCATCAATGTTCTAGAAGCTCTAAAAAGGTTTTGGTTGAGATCGGATTAGGTTTAGTGCCGTTTCCTTAAATATATACAGAGACAAATCGAAAAATTACACTACAAATATTCCTCTAAAATCTAGTAAAATTACTGAAATGCAAGCTAACTAATGTTTATTTAACAAAGAGTCATGAGCGATATGTTATAGTAGTTTGTCATTCGATACGTTGGCGTCATGTCACATATAAGATTTCAGCATATTTGCAACTTTTAGTGACTGTGTATAAGTAGATTGTCCAAGCTTTAAAGGTAGGTATAACAATAGCAATATCATATGCTTTTATTATCTTATTATTACAGTCTGATAGATAGCCGAGTGGGTTAAGGCGCGAGGTGGCAGTCGCGATTATTCACACGGACATCGCACCACCGAGTTTGAATCCTGGCTCTTGGCACTGCCACTGTTGGAGGAAATGGTTGTATGTCCGCGTTTTTTCAATGTGTAACCCCCTTCCGCACAAGCCCTGGCGACTGGAATTGGGGGTTGTCTAATTTCTGTGATGTTTATTTATTATATTTATTTATTTATTTATATTATAGATTATCACTTTACCAATTTTCAGTTTGTTACATTATGAATCTGTAAAGTTTATGATACCTAATTAGACTTTCTTAGTTGTTCAAGTGATGTTAAACTTATTAATACGATAATAGTATATTATTCAACGAGCGATAATGTAGCAAACTGAATACTATATTTTATCTACGATTATAACAATTAATATTAAATTGCAAGTATACAGAAACATTACTTACAAAATAATGTCAACAGGTAAACGTCAAACTAATCAAACATGTCAAATTACTTCCTTTCCTTAATAATAATAATTGACCATTCCATTTCACCGTATCGGAAAGTTGATTGGCTGTATCTAGTGAATTATGCAACTCCCACTTATAATACACGCTATATGTTTATGGATACTATTACTTGTTCAAAAGCACTTGATTAGTGAATATATTATAATCAAATGGATAAAGAGATATAATAGTTTCAAATAAATTATAACCATATTAGAAACTAAATCAGTTATTAACTTCTGGATGTGTGTTAAAGTTAAAGCACAGTCGACTTGTTTTTAATGTAGGATTGGTACATACTTTAAACTGCTTTGATATTTTTCCATATTTGATTGTTATAATATATTGTTTGTATTGAGCCAATCTAGTTTTATTTTTCTGTTTGTGAGTCTGAAATTTCAGAGTTTATACCACCAATCATATTCAAATTATTTTAATCTTGACTTGTTGAATTTAGCAGTTTAAATTCGAGCTAATATTTATATTGGTTGCGTGGAGTCCAACGGTAACTTATCTTGTAGCGTTATTTTTGTGTTAACTGCTAGAATCAATCGAATAAAAGATTTTTTTTTGTCAAATTGCTCTCCGAAAGTATCCTGTTAAATAGTAAGTCATAAACCAATTTGTTTTAATTTGTTAACTGATAAGATCTGTACTTACTCACACTCACCGTATAAATCTGAGTGGCCGATAGGCATTAGTGTTAGCACGATAACTCCGAAACTACTGAATGGATTTAGATAAAATTTTGCATAAGTTTAGTGCTCTAGAAGATCTGAAAAAGTTTTGGTTGAGATCGGATTACGTTTAGTGCCGTTTTGACACACAATTTTCGGCTCCAAAGATCCACCGGGTAGGGGAGGTTCCAGCTGCTTGCTTTTCTGTAAAAAGTCGTACTAAAAAGTAAAAAATAAAAATACTAATGTACGAATGCAAGAAAATCATGCGCACTTTATACATAAGTATATGTAGGTATCATCTTTATGTACGCATGACTGAAGGCATTATGTATCCAACGATTCCACCCCTTTCATACAATCATGCGTACAATCGTACAAAGTGCGCACGCCTACTAAAGCAAGTTTTTAAAATATCCTTATTTCTAATAATTTTGAGCCTGTCTAAGATCTAAGAACATTAAGTAATGGATTCTCCTTATTAGGCAATGGGAGGACCATTGCTGTTTTCCATGTCAGAATTTCTCCTTGTTCTATAGAATAATAATTAATGATATGCGTTAGTGGGTCAAGAAAGAATGGCAAAGAGAATTTTAACATTTTAACTATAATAATGCTGTCGACTCCTACGGCATTGCTTTTGATAGCAACATTTTGAGTACATTTGTTTGTGATACAAGTTCGAGGCAAAGGACATTGTTCATTGTTGGTTCGTTCACAGCCAATACACTGATTGTCCCAGGACTCACCTGAAAAAGAGGCGCAATATTTATGAAATAATTATTTGTAAGATTTACTTCTGAAAAATCACTAGGAATTTTTATTGCACATTTATTGCTTATTTTTTCTTGATTTATTTTATTCCACAAAGTTTTAGAATCTTAGAGTATTAGAGTAGTAGGCTGATATTTCATTTAGGCCACAGCAGTATTGTTTGCTTACCTCTGTGCTTAACCTTTTATAATTATGGAAAGCCTTACCTTTTAACTTGATCATACATTTGATATTATAAGTCAGCCAGGGTGTCTGAAGTTTTCTAAATAAAATACATCTGTGGTACGTGCCTGTTAAATGATTAGATTTATTTACTAATTTTTCGTACATTGTTATTCACTATATACAATGTTACCATAGTATTATCAGTCACAACCTACTGTGTAGTAATTAATTATTGCGCTTCCATCGGAAACTCTAAAATACTTATATGCATATTTGTTGGCGTTATGACTATTATGTCAAGAAATATTACAGCCGTTATATTTAAAATCAGGGAAAGAAGATCTAAAAAAATATATAAAAATTTACAGGGTTCAATATTTAAAAAACAACCTGTATTATTATATCAGGTGACCTATGCAAGTAATTGTTTCTTTAATTGCATTTAGAGAGAAATATATACAACATACAACCCTACACCTTTTATACGAGACTCTCTTTTATTTCCAGTAATAACAGAAAGAACGAGGCTTCAGAATATATTGATTAAATCTATATTAAAGTTAAAGATTACTAACGGTGCTTTTTTTTCTCTCTCGGAAACAAAACCAAAGAAATTGTGACTGATTTTTGTGAGTTAGTTTAATTTCATTGGTGCACATATTTATTGCCCTTGTTAATAAACTAATGAATATAGTTGCTGCTAATAATATAATATAAATCCGTAATTTATAGTTCCGTCAATAAAATCATCAAACATCGCAAACGCGTATGTATCTACGATTTTTTTATATGGTGTTAGGGCCCCCGAGAGTAGTTTATAACAAAGTTTGCAACCTTGAATACCCTGTGCTACTCCCGTAGTGCTCAAAAACTGCGAAGTTCTGGCACTTGTTTCAGTTCTTTCAAAAGAATTACCTTAAGGGAGCGTTCTTCGAGCATTTTCATTCTACACTTTTCAAGACACGTACCGGCTAAACTAATAGTCCTATAGAAAAGTCACGACAAAGGAATTTGTAGAGAATTCAATTAGCTTCAATTTGATGCCTCTATGCCTCGTAGTTTTCTCAAAAACGAAAAAATAGTAAAATATCAGATTTTGTAAAAATGATGAAAACAGTCTGGATTAGTGGAGAACGGAGGGGGAGGAGGGACAACGTTTATTGGAGGCCGTCATATGATGTTGGGTCGTCCACATCCTCGTCCTCGTCCAGGACGATAGGGATGATGTTGTTGCAAGGAGCATATGCTAGAGCACTTGAGCCCTGCTTTTCTACAAGTGCACGACCCTAAGCACCTTTTCTTGCATTTGCAAGCCACCATTCTAAGCAAGGTTTGAGGAGCGGGCTCTGCGCACATTGTGACGGGCATGAGACCTTGTTGGTGGCTGGTGGCTCGTCCCCAGTCACACGGGTTTTTGTCGACCTCCAACTATTTTTGCACCTGGTCGTAATTCGTTAAAGAATGATATTTTGCAGCTGTGGTGAGGGAAGGCGGGCAAAGTTGGTTTTGGCTGTTGCTGCCGATTTTACAAATGCTGAATATCGCAGGGTGTTCAGCGTTCCAGTAAGGGTATCAACGGATCAACACCATCTGACGACCCGCCTCCACGTCCGTCCCTCCTCCCCCTCCCTCCCCGACTGATCCAGATTTTGTGCTTGGCTGTGTAAATATTATTTTATAGTTTACATTTATGTTGTTTATTTTATGTTTACGTTTAATTGTTTAGTATCTGTTTATTTGAAGCGATATGTTACATCAAAAATGTTAAATTCACAGCAATATGCATTTTCACATTTCTGTAAGTAAATGTTTTTTGTTATTATTGTAATTATCCGGTAACTTAAAAAGTGCTCAAATATATTTTTCTATTAATAATGGTATTATCTAGATACTAAATTTACCTTTCCCGTTTAAAATACTGGATATAAAAAAAATTATACCACATTCATTAGCTATATTTGAGCCGCCATTTTGAATTTTTAAATTTTATTCAGATTTATAATCAGCGACTAGAAAAATGTAAATGTATTGCTTTTCAAGAATAAAAGCATTTGTTTAAATATTTAATTTCTAGAGTTAGGACTAGTTTTGACCCCTTATATGCCTGGAATCTGAAGATGATGCATACTTATCACAAAAATCATCCATAAAAGGAAATTATCATTACATCTCTACAAAAAAACTGGAGCAGACTGCGTAGACAGATGAAGGCATTGTGTAATATATAAAACACAATGAAAATTAGAGTTATTTACACACTTCCTTGAAGTGCAGTTAATATTGCAAGTATCTGCCCTTCCCCAATCAAGAAATGTCCATGTTCCTCAATTTTGTGATTTTATTTTACCCTGCTCTATTCTGTTGCTCAAAGGAGTTGAACTGTACTTCAATTTGATAGAGTTTTAAACATTTTCTAACGTTTTTTTACTTATTGGGAATCTATCGCTTTATTCTAGTCTTAGCCATAATGTCAGAAACACCCTCTTTTTTTAATATGATCGCCATAGCAACAGAAATTTTTCAAGCAAAAATTTTAACCACTTTTTTATATGATTGCGGTAGTTTCCATTTACTAAAATTACTTTTGGATTTATTTTCTGACGTACCTAATCTATTGAAATATTTCATAATTATTATGTTATAACTAAGACACGGGAAAGAATAAGACATTTTCTTAATAAATTTTAATTACTACTTTTTCCACTATAAACAGTTGGGCAAACAATCCCTGAGAGAAATCAAAGCTCCATTGATCCCAGACATTTGTCTAAGTGATTAGATTACGGTATTGACTAACGATAAAATTTTGGTGATCCCACCTAAAATCAACTCCTTATGTTTCTCTTGTTGCATACGATATTGAACTGCTAATAGTTTAGTTTATATAACTACTTACAATACTTATAGGAAAGTCATAAATAAAAGGAGACAGTTATTAATAAATTTATTTATTTGTACATTTTTTACATCTACTCTTCTTATGACACAATCTTCAGTACTTAATAAGAGACCATTCACACATACACATTCAGTCAATTGAACAAGTACAATTTACGTAAATTTGGTTAACAATTCAATTTGAATAATTTAGATATTCCTAATTAAAATAATTACAAAAGGAATAAAAAAAACTAGATACAATATCTACAAGACATTTTTAATAATTTAAAGAACATGTAACAAACATAAAAATTGACATTGTTAGTCGTATTTATGGCTAAACATGGCAGGCAGAAAAAACTACCTAAATGAGCATTTCATTATAATTATTTACACGAATATACACAAAGAATCGATTTAAATGTTTTTCAAAATTGAATCAGTCTGGATCTGTAGCACAGCCATACCACATTAATTTAATATAAAACGAGAACAGAACACATCATATTCTAAGTTCCGTGTCCACTACTGACTTGTTTCTATTTTGCGTTGATTGCCTTGGCATAACGTGATGAGCAGTTGGCAATCCTGGTGCTACTAGAGGTGAAATAGATGGCGACTTTGTCGCTAACGGTGATAATGACGGTGAAAAACTAGGTGACATAGCAGTAGAAGTGCTAAAAGTTGCTCCGGAGGCATCATGGTTAATAGGTGACCTTGGTAGCATCATCATTTGATTATGTCCTACTCCACCGTGGTGACTAGATCCTCCCCTGGAGTTTAATACAGGCATTGCTATAGACCGTGGAGCAACACTCGTTATTAAAGGAGGTGGTATATTTTTTGTAGGAGCTACGGAACTCTTACTTTTAACACTAGAAGTACCACTAGCGCCACTATGCACTGATGCAGTGTCATCTTTCAGTCTTGCTATCTCTGAGAATACATGAGCTAATGGTTGGTACTGGGGACCCCAGTCTAACAGATAATCCCAATTATAACTACCGGCTAGTTCTTCTTCACTATGTACTATTGAGCTTAAGGATCCGTTCATCGAGGGTTGATGAGTGACCGCTGGCACATCACCATAACCTCCAATAGCCATTACATGATCCATCGTTGATCCTAACGTTGAGGCATTTACTCCCCCACCGTCATCTGTCGAACTTGCCCTATCGCTGCCAGCAACGTCATTTAATTTTGCGTAAATCAAATTAGTTATATCATTTTCGTTGCCAACTTCTTCGTCAAAAATATGAAGACTATCTAGGGGTACTGACTGATGGTGGTGGAGTGATTCTTTACTGCTTCCAGCTCTGGGATCTGTACATAATCTGGAGGCATTTTGTGGATGGCCAGAACTACTGTTATTAATAATTCCTAATCTAGCCAAGTATTCCTGGGTATTTCTTACAGAAACATCAGATAAATTATCATCCTCATCATTTTGTCGATGAATCCCAGAATCTCTTTGAAGGGGTCCTTCATTGATCATTCGTATTTCTTCGTCTTCCCCATCTTCTCCATCTTCTGCAGATCCCCTTCCACTAGAGCCAGACTGTTCTGAGCCAGATAGTTCCGAAGTAGTGGCGGCCCCAGAGTTAGAACTAGCCGCATGGCCAGCACCATACGGCGGGATTTCATCGTACTTGGGGGGAGCAAACTGATTGTTTCCTCCTGGCAATGGCCCTACGCCACCTCGAATTGGTATTGTATCAAATGCGCTGGGGTCCACATAATTGTTAGATGTAGATACGGACTCAGAGCTTAAGTTTGGTTTGTTTACTTTCTTATTACGTTTGTTCCGCATATGAAGGAATACAAATACAGCCCCGAACGTAATTATTAATAATAGAAGAGCTATAAGAAGTCCTAAGGCCCAGTCAGCTATGCCACCGTTCGCCGCCGTCACAGTTGCGTTGTTGTTTTCTCTATTTATTGCCAAATTGGTGCCTGGATCAGCAAGTGGGTCTAAAATAATTTCAACTACTGTCATGTTAGTCAGAGATCCCTGTCTTCCTGAACTGGCAGTTACCACTAAACTAATCTCTCGTCCAAGAGTGAGTAGTTCGGAATTATCGAATTTCTTTTTTATTATTATATCTCCAGTAGTTCGATTAATTTTAAAGTATGAGTGTTGAGTTGTTAGCTGGTAGACCACTCGACCATCTGGTCCCTTATCTCTATCAGTTGCAACAACATGACCAACAACATAACCAACAGGGAGCACAGCAGATGTGGCTAGAGTGAGTTTATAAGTGCGTTCCGTGAACTGAGGATGGAATTCATCTTTTCCTTCAATTTCTACTCTTACTTTTACTGTTGATGATTTTCCGCCGACATCTGTTGCTTTTATAATAAAATTATATCTGTTCCTTTGCTCGTAATCAAAAACTGTTGAAGTCGTCACAACTCCAGTTGACGAATCAATATGGAACAGTTTCCAGGAGTTGTCCAGTTGAGCATAATTATTTGAACTAAGGATTGAATAATTCAGAGAACCATATGAACCTTTGTCAAGATCAGTAGCGTGCGCGGTAAATATGGCTGTACCAACGGGTTCATTTTCTCCAACAAATTCCAGATATTCGGATACAGGAAACTTTGGTTCATTATCATTTTCATCTTGCAGAATGATGAGAAATGTATTAAGCGTACAGAGTGATGGTGTACCTTTATCACAAGCTCTTATAACAAAATTATAATCAGTGTTTCCTTGATCATAATCCAGCGATTTATTTACATACAAAATACCAGTTGTGCTGTTTATTCTGAAGTAACCCTCATCGTTTCCAGAAGTGATATCATAAGTTATTTGAGCATTGGGAGTTTCGGTCGAGTCAGCATCTGTTGCAACTATTTTTTCAATAGATGAACCAATAGGCAAGCCTTCACTAATTGTCTTTTCATAGTCAGCTTGTTCAAAAACTGGAGCGTTATCATTTGAATCTTCTACGGTAATAAGCACTTGAATTAATGATAGGCTTGTGGGGTCAGTGGATATTTTAATTTTGTAATCGTCCTGGAATTCGCGATCCAAACTTTTAATTAATATTAAGGCTCCTGAGGGGTTCGAAATTTCAAAAACTCCATCATCATTCCCTTCAACTATCCTAAAGAACGTGATTTGGTTCTGGGAGGCTGGTTTGGCAAGATGAATTATAGTTGTACCTACAGTGGTATTTTCGGGTATGTTTATCCTGAAACATTACAAAATTAGTACTGAAGAATAACTTCAAAATATCAAACAACTTACTTATAATCTCTTTTGTTTTGAGAAGTAGATCCTGGTCCAGAACCACTATTAACTTTAATTCTGACTGGTACAAAAGCATGTAAAGGGGGATTTCCTTGATCCGTCGCTTTGATAGTTAATAAGACATCTTCAGTCAAAGATGATACATTTGATAAGTTAGCCATAAGAATTCCATTAATAGGTCCAATTGAAAATCCGGAAATTTGATTTAGAATGGAAAAATGTATTTTTGCGTTGTCGTCGGAGTCTGCATCTGTTGCATTTAATACCAAAATGTCTGCAAGGTTGGGAGATTGACCATCTAAAAAACAAACAAATATAAGTTAAATACTAATAACGCGTACTAAATAAGCATCATACCTGGTAAACTTGTTAGATACGCGGTTTGGGAAAATACTGGTGAATTATCGTTAACATCTGTAACTTTAATCGTTAGTGTTGTTTGGGCTATATGGGCTGTATCCGATGCAATGATTCTAAGTTTACATTCTTGCCAGGACTCAAAGTCGAGATTTTCCCTTAAAATAACTTTGCCACTGAACCTGTCAATGCTAAAGTACTTTAAAAAATCTCTATCATTTTCTTTAGCGAAGCTATATGTCAGGGCAGGATGTGTATCAACGTCGTTTGCAGTGACAGTTGTTAAAGCGGTACCAACGGCCATGTCTTCCTTTACAGTAATAATACTATGCGGTGGAAAGGTTGGCTGATTGTCATTAACATCTACAACATTAATGCGGATCCTAGCGGTTCCAGTCATTTGCGGTACTCCCTCATCAGTAGCTATAACTGTTAATCTGTATGTATCACGAATTTCTCGATCGAGGACAATATTGGTTTTCAATATTCCACTGAATGCTGGTTCTATTTTGAATGCGTTGTCGTGGTTACCATCAACAATGTGATATAATATTCTAGAGTTTGGACCTTCATCTGCATCGAAAGCAAATGCTTGTAATACATACGCACCCTTCTTGTTGCCTTCCCAAACACTTGCAGTATATTGCTGTTGAGTAAACTTTGGAGAATTATCATTCTGATCAGTGAGTTTTATAACCACATTACAATATCCGTGTAAGTTTGGATTTCCTTCCGTTCTAGCTTCAACAACTAGTCGCAGCTCTTTATGAAGCTCATAATCCAAGTTCTTCGGATCCCTTACTTGTATTATGCCAGATTCTGAGTTGATAACAAATATATTTTCCTCATTTCCGGTCCCGAACGAATATAATATCCTTTGGCGACGTCCATCTGTCCTCACCGCCGCTACCTGTATAATATCTCGAAATTGTTCGGCATTCTCGGGCATTGTAACAGTGTAAGTACTGTTCTGAAATCCCAATTGAGGTGCCCCTTCTGGTATGTCACCCACAACTATTTCAACCAAACCAGTGGAGCTCCTTGGCGGATTGCCCTTATCTGTAGCCAGAATATTGAGGTAAACTTTGCCGACATTACTAGCTAATGATTGAGTAGCCGTTAATATTCCTGAATTTGGATGGATTCTAAATTTTCCACTGGAACCATCGTTTGTCAGGCTGTAGACAATGTCAGCATTGGTACCTTCATCTGCATCCTTTGCAGATACTTTTACAATGGTTTGGCCTGGTTGAATATAAGCTGAAACTTTCTCTCTAAATGGATATTGAGTAAAAATTGGCTTATTATCGTTAACATCTAAGATCCTGACGGTAACTGGAACCTTCTGCGATCTAGCATTGTATTTTCCTCCATCGGTGGCAACAACAAGAAAGTTATAAACTGTTTGGCGCTCTCTGTCGAATAAGCTAAAACAAAAAAATTAAGATATTTAGTATGAAGAAAAGCAATTGCCGATAGTGTATAGGTTGGTGATAAGCATTTTTGACACTTTTCTAAGAAACACTATTTGTAAAGTACATACAGCGTGTTCAATTTTTATTGCATACCAGTGAGATGTAATCAGGGTAGGTAGATATAATGAAGGTAAATTAGCACCATTTATTATCTGAGAATATTTGTAGCCAATATAAAAGAAAATAGAGGAACGAAATTTTTATTGCATTAGACAAAAGATTTAGAATATGATGATAGAGTACGGAAATTCAGTATTTCAAAATTTTGTTAAAGAAAAGACTGAAAGAAAGTTAATAATTTGTCACTTCGTACTTCTTTTCAATATTTTTAAAACTATTAGCAATAATTCTTAGTGGATGTTATGCAATCGATATTTAACTTAACTCTGACAATGAGTGAAAAATTAAAAATAAAACTCAAGCATGTTTTGCCATCAATTTAGATTAGAATTCCAGTAATACATACCCGGCAGTGGTGACAACTCCAGTCTTGTTATCAATCCGAAATAACCATTGACTTTCGTTAGCTAGCGAGTAAATGATTCTCGCGTTGACTCCAATGTCAGCATCAGTTGCATGTACTTTCAAAACCGAGGTATCTATTGGCACGTCTTCCAAAATCGTCGTGGAATACTTGGACAAATCAAATTTTGGATCGTTGTCATTTTGATCTTCAACTGAGATGGTCATATTGCAGGAGTTTTGTAAAGAGGGCGTTCCCTGATCTTGTGCTGTAATTGTTAGATAATATCTAGCGTGGCTTTCTCTGTCTAAAGGGCGTGCAGTTATGTCCCCAGTTTTCATGTCAATACTAAACTTATTCCCTACATTTCCACTTGTAATGCTGTAAGATATTTCACCATTAAATCCCACATCTAAATCCTTAGCTACTACTGTGTGAATTACTGCTGTTTCGCTATTCTCGGGAACAGATAATCGATAACAAGAACCTGGTTGAAATTGAGGTGAGTGATCATTTACATCTGCCACTTTGATAATCAAGGTACTAAGATCAAAAAGGGTTACACCGCTGTTAGACGAGTCACTAACGTAAATCGGAATTATGTAAGTTTCCGTTATTTCTCTGTCTAAACGTCTCTTTGTCAGTACTTTCCCACTTGGAGATTTAATCTCAAACGTATCATCTGCAATTCCTAAAGGTATAATGAATGTTAAGTTGTCACCTGGAAAATAAATATTTAAAATCAAAAGTTGTCTAATATATGAAAAACAATATTCTAATCTAATAGTACTAGTATTTGCAAGAAATGGTTACGAATTCTTGATCGAATATGATATGTTTATATTAGTCTCTGGAAGTCATTAAATGAATTAGCATGGTTTTCTTGTATTGGGAAATTAATTAAGTTTAACATCTAATAGACTTCATGCAATTATTATTCAAGATGATGTAAGGAAGCCTTGTGCAGAAATAAAGTGTATCTAATTTTAATAGACAAGTAATTTCTATCAGTATTTAAATGAAAATCAACTCAATCAAGCATTCCATCAAAGGTAAAATTCAGAAGTGACCCCGCAGTACAAAAAGTTTTTCACTTATAAAATTGACATTATTAGGAGATGTCTAAAACTTGTATAGTTATCTTCATATGATACCAATTTGAGTCTATAAACTTCTTGCTAAAATCATGAATCTATCAATGTGATGTAATAATCTACTACTTACTTTCTTCAGTTAGTCCAGATTTTGCTGTAACTTTGGTAACAAGTGAACCAACAAAAATATCTTCTGAAACTGTAGCCGTATATTCAGAGTCCAAGAACTTTGGTGGTCCGTTCACAGACCCCTGTACTAACAATTTAAGTTCCATACTAGCCTTCTTTGTTGGTGTCCCATGATCGTTTGCGGTAATATTTAAAACAAATGATTTTTGATTGTACTGCAAGGGTTTTGCTAGAGTGAGAATTCCAGTGTCGTACCCTAAGGAAAACACCCCTGCCTCATTGCCGCTTGAAATTACGTAGGTGGCTCTTCCGTTGTCTCCGCTGTCTCTGTCGACGGCTACTAAATGGGTAACTGTCATGCCCACGGTAGCAGACTCACCTAAGAATGCCGTTGATGTGGTTGGCACAACAAACTTTGGAGGGTTATCATTGAAATCTGTTACTATTATCCTTGCCGTGACCGAAGTGCTCTGCCTTTCAGAAACGTCCAGAGATTGGTCAGTAGCTTTAACAATTAAAGTATATTCTTGAATTGTTTCAAAATCTAAACTTATCGACAAAATCAGAGTCCCTGTGAGCGAATCGATGGTAAATGTATTTGAATTTGGAAATTCTTTTACTAAACTGTATCTCAAGTCTCCGTTACTACCACTGTCTGCGTCAAATGCTGTGAAATTATAAACTGAAGTACCAATTTCTGTGTTTTCGCTGACAGGAATCATTATGGGATCTTGGGTCCATTTTGGAGCATTATCGTTAGCGTCGGCAATGTCCACTCTAACCGTGATGGCGCTACTTTGAGGGTTATTCATAGTACTTGTGTCCAAAGCTCTTACTTCTAAGCGGTATTCAGCTTGAGTTTCTCTATCTAATTCGCGCGCCACGACCAAGGAACCTGTGCTGCGATCAATATCGAATGCATCCCCAATGGCGTCGGATATAAGTGACGTTAAAGTGTAAGTTATGTGACCGCCACTGCTTCCTGCTATCGTATTTTCTTGATCGGGTTCAATAGTAGCAACCGATCCAACGACTTGTCCTATTTTTACATCTTCTCTAACTCTAAAAACTAAACTCGAACTCGTAAATGTTGGCCTGTTATCATTCAGATCGAGCACTTCCACTC
This sequence comes from Leptura quadrifasciata, assembly GCA_963675555.1. Lineage (NCBI taxonomy): Eukaryota > Metazoa > Arthropoda > Insecta > Coleoptera > Cerambycidae > Leptura > Leptura quadrifasciata. The sequence continues at coordinate 89,205,029 of OY776678.1, read as the reverse complement.
TTAACATACGAACAGTCTGCTTTGGTGGGTGTCCTGCATCTGTCGCGGCAACAGCCAGTCTGTATATAGTTTTTTCCTCATGATCCAGTACCATGCGAGTTTTTATCATCCCCGTTATGGAATCTATGCTGAAAACCCCATAACCATCCGATTCGCGGTCTTTAAGTATGGAGTAGGTTATAGAGGCATTAAAGCCGTTATCTAAGTCGACTGCTCTAACTCGGACAACCTCAGTGCCAGGGGACTGCTCCTCACGAACGCTAACGACGTCTTCTTGGGGATCTACAATTTCAGGCGCGTTGTCGTTTACGTCCAGAACAGTTATTTTTACAGCTACTCTTGTACTTCTAGATGGAGCTCCCTGATCTCTGGCCTCTGCCACTAGATCATGTGTTTCTTTTCGCTCGCGATCCAATGGTTCTTTGGTAGTGATATCACCTGAAAATAAATACACAAATAAATATTTGAAGAATTAAATCTAAATATTTATGATTTTCAACATTACTTATAATTATTCGTATATTTTTACAAAATACATAATAAAGGTAACTTCTTTTGACATAAGTACTTGATATCTATGATTGGTATTGGTTATAGACTAAACAAGTTAGATATTGAATGGGAAAAAATTTCCATAAACATAAAAATGAAAAATAATTTAAAATTAATTTGTTCAAACATTCATCGTTGACATCTTGAAAATGAGGCGAGTGTTGAAACTGCACTGTTTTCGTAATTTTCGATTCTAGTGAAGTTATCAACATGCGATCCTGTATATTTGTGGGCACAATTAAAAAAAATTTTGAGTGCGAAGTATCACCCCAGATAGAAAACAAACAAAAAACAATATAATTTTATTTTTAATACCTTTTTATAAATAATTATTTCTTAAATAATTTGCGGTTTAATTTACGCAATAATAATTTTAATTACTAATAAATTCATTCAACGCAAAAGTATAAAAAAGCTGTGTCTCAAAAACACATCTATTGAATTATTACCGTCATAACTTTTGCACTTTGTAAAGCAAGACTATACTGTTTTTTTACTCGGCTATAGATATATATTTTATTTTCTTTTATATTCTTGTAATCAAGAAGCAAATCACCGCCTGTTCTGTGTAAACTTTAAGCCTCTTATGGTATCTTCTTAGCGAAATCGGGACTCGTCGAGGTGTCAGGATTAATCATGTGTTACTGACATCGAGATATTTGCGGTAAATCTCGACTTACAGGCCTTGAAATGGAAAGTGATATTTATGCGAACTTGCAGTTATAGTATTTGCAGTACAGGAATTTTCTTTATAATAATTATAATGTACTAATAATAGAAGAAAACTAGAGATAACTGGAATATTTAGACTTATACTTATTGTTATTTTCAACCATCACTTTCAATGCTAGTATGAGTAGCAACGATTATTCGGAATTTTAGTTATTAAAACACAATTACAGTTGAGAATTCCTTTTCAGTAATCAATATAATTCTTAATGTTGTTAGAGATTTCATAGGTACAACAGTCATGTTTGTTATAAAACTGAAACATACAGATATAAGTTTAAGACCACTTTCGTTGTATCCGTTTGACTAAACGTCATACAATCACGGTATAAGAATATCATGATATTTATTGATTCATTGAAGGGAAATTGTTTGAAAAAATAGATGAGTTTAGAGTTGCTGCAGCAAATCATATCATATGTCGAACAGGGTTTAAGAATCACTTAATAACGCAATAGTGGTTTATAATTCGTTTGAATACCTGATTTTATCGCTTTGTAAATAATATTATAAGTACTATATACTGTAAGTAAAATATTAGTTCATTTTCGAATATTTCCATTTTGCCACAAAGATGGCAATGTATGATATTTAAAATATAGTTTGGTTTGCTGAACTCAAGCACATTGTCAGAAACAGATTTAGTACAATAGTATATTATTAATTATATATATATATTATATATTAATTATGAGTTCATCAGATGGAGCAGGTTTAAATTTGTTGAGGCCCATTCAGGCATGGGCCTCATTTCTATTTTATAAGCAATTGCAGCTTATCTCAATAAATTAGACTACTATTGTTGCAATTATACTGCCACAAAGTTCAGGATTCTTTCTACAGTGTCTGTGGCGAAGTAACTTCTGAATTTCATAAACAGATCAGAACCGTTGGTAAAAAAATGTTATGAACTTTATTTCCGAAGTAAAGTGAATGACCAGAAAAAACTTTGAGCTTCTAATATTTATTGAGTGGATATATGAGGATTCTGATAGGATAACTAAATTGTTCACATTACAAACTGTCCTTCCCATAGTCTAGAAGGAACCGAGTGATCATTCGATACATTTCTGTTCGTTCTTAAGGAATTACTGCCAAAGTACAAAATTTGGTGAAATACCATGATTTACCAAGTGCAATAAGATTGCTGCTGATTAATCCATGCGAAAACGGAACTTTCTCGGATGAAAACTGAACTGAAATGTTGATGAAAAATATTTCGAGCAAGAACATGAATAGGGTTTGAATAACATTCCAATCCAATGATTCATCAAATGATCCATAGTCGCTAATTAAGGAAGGTCTGATTGATCTTGTTTGCAACTTAAATTCATCAAAGAAGTAAGGAGAATAACCTACTTGTTTTTCAATTGAGGAACATTATATGATAAAAGGAGACCTGATTGATCTTGTTTATGAGCATAATTAACGATAATGACTGGCGCAACTATTAGGGCTAAGATTAAAGAGTTGAAATATTTGCACCACGAAACTAAAGTTTGTGTTTTTCGCACCTTCATAGGGAATTTAAGCAAGATAGATTTTATGATATTGATTAGCTTTAAGGAAGTAATGTTAATGCCAGTTATTGTTATAAACAAACGAAATTGGTATTAGTGTTACATTAAGATGTGAATTGATAATATAACATAATGAAAGAGTGAAATTTTGCCGTTATTTTTTGAGGTGACCACCATGCTGAAATCAATATAGTAAATATGTAAATCAGTGCGACATAGCCATGAACCAGAATTAATCAATATATGAGTTTTTGTCTTTAAGACGAAACAACGGAGAATAGAAACTCGCCATTCTTTGATGCTCCCAAGTAATTAAAGCAAGCACCAGTCCACCGTAATATAAAGAGTTCTTCAATGGTAACACACTACAAAGCGGTAACGTCACTAACACGTCACAAGGCGTTATGTAGTAACATTGGTGATTACAATGATAAGATTATCACTCCAATTATCTTCCAACAATTAATGCTCCTGTAACTGAAATGTCAACTGTGCAAGAAATTTTACTAAATTCCATCACGATCCAGAAATCGTTACACCTAGAGGACTATCTTGAGGTAATGTTAAAATAGGGATAAACTGCCTCACCGACTGATCTAAAATGAAACCAAATTGGGGAATCGTAATTTTAACATTCAAAAATTCATTTTATTTACAATTTCTGCCTTAAACTGCTAAAAAAAAATCACAATTGTAGGTCAAATTTCATTCTAAACCACTTTACTAAGAAGTATTTTTCATCTAGGATCAACGGTTTCTGAGATATAGGCATTATTGTGTCAAAAAGGTGAAAAAATTCCAAAATCGCAACTAACGTATTTAGCTGGGAAACTGAAATGTCCAGAAGGTGATTCCTTTTAACTCACATATAGGACAATCTAAAAACGTAGGTGCCGTTTAGTCCCATCTAATGGTAGTGACATCCTGACTGGACTATTAAGCCCTATCTGGGAGGTTAAGAACTTATCTCAATTAGATATAAAGTTGTCAACGGCTACCAAAGCTGGTAAATTTCATGAGCTATATTTAGACGATAAAAATGTGATGACACGATGAAATGAAAATAATTTTATATAATTTTAATCGCTTCTTTATTTTTCAACCCCCTTAATTTCTAAAATAATGTATCGTCCCTGTTACAAATTAACAGTACTAGACACTAGTACAGCAAGGCTCAAAATATACATTCCTTGTTCTATACAAACTTCTATAATTCAAGCGAATTTTTCATTATCATAAATCAAAATAGGTAGTCATAGTCGTCAGTTCCCGATTGCAAATTCGCCAGCTGAAGTATACAGTTTAAAATTACATACGCCAGCTGAAGTATATCTAACTGCTTTGGCCTAGAAATTGCATTGACATGTTATGGCAATACAATTTTATTGCGAATGAACACGTTTCAAGTGGTATTGAAACAATAAGTCCTTATTCAACGTAACGTCGAAACGAAATGTACCTACGAGGTACCTATGTCACTTATTATTCATAATATAGTAGAAGATAGTAAGGATAGTAAATCTGTAGTGAGAGAGCAGTCAGTAACTGAATGGTGTAGCGGGAAGCGGTCCATGCGAAGTTGGTTTCGGTGGGTTTCGTTCGACGGCCGGGAATGTTGCTGGACCGCTTCTTCAGCCTTAGCCCCCTCGACGTCGCGCTCGCTGGATTCCACGGACATACTTCACGCGTACTCCGATCATGCAGCTGCAACTAGATCATGCTCTACCCACCGTCATCTTATATCTACTAATTGTTATATTGTATAACAATCTACTAAATGCGCTAATAAATATGGCGCAGGTTAATTTTATACCCTGTGGTGCACTAATAATTGGTTGTTATCTATTATTGTAACCATAAATTATTTCATATAAAACTGTGAGAATACAGGAATGAAACGACTGATTGCCTAATTATATTACAGGATAAATGTTTAATTACGAGACAACTTGTTGCATAATTATTTTACTAAGTATCACGCAATACTAATATAAATAGTTCAACAAAAACAATTATGTTTATATAAAATTATATATGTGATATTCTAATTTCAGGTCAATAGCTCCAGACCTCAAATTGTACAATAATTAACGAGCACTCAGAAAATAAGAAAATGATATCTAGTTGCTGAATATGCAAATTAATGAGTTTCGATTAGATTCTATTAACATGTCGCACGAGGTATCACACTGGATGATTATTTTCCTTACACGTAATTAAACGAATTTATGAAACTTTACCGAAACAGAGATTAATTAATTAGGAAAATGAACTAAAATATTAAAAATAGTTGATAAAAATCATGCTCTGTTTCCTTACGATGACTGTGAACGATTATTTTTTAATAAAATCACAAAATGACTATTTAATAACACCATCCGACTGGAAATTAAGTTCAATTTATAAGAAAGGAAACAAAAAGTGTATGAGAATTATAGAGGAATAAGCCTTATTAGTTCAGTAATGAGGTTGTATGGTAGGATTTTAAAGAAAAAGATTAAAGCAGAAAGTGAAGAAGTAGAAGAAGAAAATGGTTTACGCTTAGGAAGATCGTATTTGGATAATAATTTATTCCCCAGCAAATAATAGAAAAGCCAAAATCTACAGACGCATCTGATATTTTTACCAATTTCGACCAGGGGAAGCAAAATTCCAACCAAAAGATGCGTGAAGTACTTGGGGGGTGAGACTCGACCAAAGATTGACGTCCAATACGCACATAAGTGAGACAATGCGGACGGTCTGCTCCCTGTCCAGGAGTCTGTATCCGTCATGGTCAGGGATACCAGACTTTAACAAACAGAATAAAAAACTGTTGTACAAGATGGTGGTCCAGCATACCCGCCACGACAATGAAAAAACTCCATGTGTGTGAACACAAATATATGCGCCTCATATCGAACTCTGGAACGTACACCTCCCTCAGAGATCCACGAACGCTGCAACGACATAATTCCGATAATGGACTACGTCCAGCACATCTCTCAAAACTTCTATTCGTTCAACCTTTGCGATAGTCCGTTAACAGGACACATAACGCAAATTTTCCCATTTCGGATTAAGCACCCCTTACTGTACAAGACGTTACCGATTTTCCCGCAACCACTATAGGCAAATTTCAACATATACCTTTCTCTAACGCTCATCTTTAATCCTTTGCCGTCCCCCTCTTCCTTTCTGTTTGTGTATTTCTGTCGCGTTTGTTTGTTTTTCTTCGTTTCTTTTTGTACATTTTTGTTTCTAAATTCATTTCACCTCAACAACCTTTTTCAGAAATCAAATCTTTTCGTAATCAAAGTTTAGGCCAGCCCTGCGCAGCCCCGCATTGCAGTATCTCGCGATACAAAATTTTAATAGTGTTTTCGTGCGCCAGTTCATTAAGATGTAAGTGTAGTTAAGCTTGTTTTTTGCGCATTGTTCAATAAGCCAGTCATATAATACATTAAAATCGCAAACTTTAGGACCACTACCAGTAGTGTATATCCAAGTTTCCAGCTTCGAAAGACCTGTGCTAATTTTGTAGCACTCGAAAAACCGCGAAATTTTCGCAAATGTTTCGGTTTTTCACTGTATCTCCTAAACGATGCGTTTTTTCATAAAACATGTTATTTACGTTTTTAAGAGTTGTTCAGAGTGTATTAATCATGCATGCTTCCAATTTTAATTGTAAATGACTTCACGTCAATAAAATGACGCAGCCTAATGTACGGTGTGCTTGGAAAGAGAGTGATAGAGATCTAATAGAACATGACATTGGAAAAATTTATTATACCTAATCTTTAAATTTCTCGGTGCATTTGAGGACATTAGGGCTAATTTTATTTTAGTTCTACAAAAGGGAAAATGTTTATTTTAATAATACCTATGTGGGATGTTAAGAATTATTTTTGCAAACAGAAAATAGAAGAAGAAAAAATATTTTTTATATATACTTTTTTTCTCTCATCGTCCCACATTGTAACATGTTTTTAATGTCTTTTATTGAAAGCCGTTTTTTAAAATAACGATTTATATGAGAGTAAATTGCACCGTCTTTCCCGCTTATATCCGGAGCGCTCTTAAAGTAGATTTGCTACAATTTGAGACTATAACCAGCTCTGTAGGTCCAATAGTTACCAAGATACAGCCCTCCAAAAATTGGCAATTTTTTCCATAAAAGTGAAACCCATGTACATCCGCAAGAAATATATATTCAACATTTTTATTTATTGATATATATGTATATGCATATTTACAAGAGATATTGTTGGGTTGGAAAATTTAATTTGGCCCGCTTCGTGGGTGGTTCGAAATCGTCCGATTTAGCTTAAAAAATGGGTAGTGGATCGTCGACGTCGTCGTCTTCTCCTCCTTCGCCAATCTGAATTACGGTGACGTTTTGGCAAGAGACGCCAAACCAAAATTTGCAAAGTGCCAAGCATTTGAGGCTTGCTTTTAGGCAGATACAGCCGCCTACGCTACAGCCTTTCTTGCAATAGCAAGATAGTAATTTCATAAGGTGGGGGGGGGGGGAGGTGTCACTTCGCTCATCATTGTTGTTGGAATTAGTGCCTGATCTGCCTTCTTCCATTCCCATTGAGTGGCATCTTTTTCCACCCCCAACCACTTCTGAACTTGGTGGTAAGTTCGGTAGGCGTGGATTGTTGCACCATCTTCCGTTGGAGGCAAACGGGAGAGGTTAACAAGACAAGCGGAAGTGGCTGCTTTAAAAAAAAATTCATAGCGCAGGCTCTGGAGGGTATCCTCATTGTAGTCTCCTCCATACAGAGCTACTAGGCACTACACTCCGGCATCTGCGATGGCTTGATGGGTTGATGTAGGTTGGAGGAACACTTCAGCTCCACAGTTTCTTCTTCCCATACCAGAAAAGGACAGTGGTGTCGCACCCAGTGAATGTGTGGAGAAACAACTCGAATCCTGGGGGACTTCCAAATCTTCACGATTGAATGAGGTTGACGAATATTGTAAGGGGCCAGCATTATAGTAAAATTTGTCTAAGTAAACAGATATGAAACAAAGTCAATTTGCAGTGCTTGAAGAAATTAAAATAACTTGTTATTTGTGTGACTGCACCGTGTTGCAGGTTATATGAATAATCTGTATATGTTTCGCATTCTAGTAAAATTTGTCTAATATAAGTAAACAGATATGAAATAAAGTAAATTTGCAATGCAAGAAATTAAAATGTAAGAACGTTATACTTGGACATTTTTTGGATTTTCAAGCTTTGTAAGGTAACTATCAGGCCTACGGACGTTGTTTTATGCTTAAATTAAAGCTAATTATATTTGCTACAACATCTTTCCCTATGACTTTACCCTAAAATGAGTATTTTCCCCGAATTCTTCGACGAAAGTAGACCAAATCTTAAAATTTCACTTTTATGGAAAAAATTGCCAATTTTTGGAGGGCTGTATCTTGGTAACTATTGGACCGACAGAGCTGGTTCTGATCTCAAATTGTCAAATCTACTTTACAAAAGTAAATAACATAGTTTATGAAAAAACTCATAGTTTAGGTGAAAAACCGAGACGAGTGCAAAAATTTCGCGGTTTTTCGAGTGCTACGAAGTTAGCACGGGTCTTTCGAAGCTGCAAATTTGGATATACAAATTCAGATCTAGCCGTTACATTGCGATTTTTAGTGTACCATTTGACTGGCTTACAATGGTAATACCTATTTTAATTTTATATTTTTGTGAAAAAGAATTTAGGTTTAGTTGTGTTTACTTGTCGTTCTTACCGATCCAGACCAGTTCCGCCCGATCCTGCAATCCACCACCGCGTCAATGCGGTGGTTGCACGATCGGTTCCGGAGCAGGCCCTGGTGAGGCAACTGTTTCTGTATGTTAACTTGAATAGATATCTTTTGAATTGAAATTGGATTGAGCCATTGAGCTGGATTTTGGGCTAAAATTAGCACAAAATTCAATTAACATTTTGATTAGTTAATTGAATATCGATTTTAGATCGGATTAAAATAGCAAGTGAAAGACTTTGCACTCTTTTCATTTTTAATAGGCACGTGCTCAAATTAGAGGTTGGTTAATTTTGGTATTAATTTTTGGTAATTTTGTTGTAAACGATTGGGACGGGTGTAAGAAGTGCATTAACTTACTATATAACTCATTTGGCGATTTTGGTATATATTTTGGACTTTGGACTTTTGCAATTATTTTGTTATACCATCTTGGTTGGTGACAATTCGATATATTTTTAATTATACCTGAGAAAAATTCCTATTATAATTTTGGCAACAGAGATTTGGAAGTCTTCAGAAGATTATAACAAAAACTTATCCAGAAAGCTCTCGATCATCTGCAGCACACTCAAAACATAACTTGAAGTATGGAGTTGCCGGTACTTCCAATCTGTGTGAAAAGTAAGTTATTTTTGTACTCATTATATTGCTTATAATAGTTTTTATTATAGCATAAGTCTTTTAAATTAATGTTAATATTTCTCCGTTGACAAATTATCTCGTAGTATATATATTTTAAATATTTGTTTTATCTGTAAATATATTAGGTATCTGTAATATATTATATTTTTTAACTGTTCTCTTCCATTGTTTTCAGTAAATTGATTAGTAATATCTAGGACCTCATATATTTTTGGGAACTTTAGATCGTAATAATTCTTCTTATTGGTGCTTTCCGTAATTTTTTGGGTTTGTTAGCTGGTAAACAATTGGAATTGGCTTAAGGTAGTACGATCGACTGGTCCAGCAGGCCACTGAATTGAATTTCTCCTGTCAATTTAATAACCGACAAAAGCTTCATTTACAAATTTAAGAAAAATATTTTGTAATCAATTTTTTAACACCAAACACCCTGCCGCATAGAAAATATGGGAAAATAATAATAATAATAATAAAATGACAACTGATGAATATAAGAAACAAACAGTTGAATAATTATTTTTTTCTTTTAGTAGAGCACTGGAAGTAAAAATTTTAATGTTGAAAATACAAAATTGAAAATTGCAAACGATTAGGTCTTATCATAATTTAGCGTTTTAATGTTACTATTAAGTAACATCCCAGTTAATTAAATTCTGTATAAAAAATAAACGTCTTTATAGCTACCTGAAATAATTAATCATTCCAAAGTGGTGATAAATTTCAAGTTTTTGCTGCTTTTATCTTCCTCAAGGTTCAGCCGATCATTTGTGGAAACAGTGATAAATTATGATTAATTGTACAATTTCAGATAATTTCAAAGATAAATGTCTCGTTTTCTAATTTGCTAATAAAAGAACAAACATATTTTTAAAGGACTGTGCCAAGGAATACAGGGTAATGTATATAACAATTTATTTACGTACCCATTTGATATGTTTGCTCCTTCAGCCCCTGCTAGACCCTAAGTTCTTAAGTGATTTTCAAGGAAAAAATATTAAATAGTTCCTGATAATATTACGTGTGTTATTGGGTATATGAAAACCTTACATAATCAAAATGGCGCATTGTGGTAACTATTTTGTCCAAATCAAAAAGTTTAAAGCTGAAATGTATCAAGTGGAGTATCAGATGAAATAAGATTGCAGTAATATATTTTATGTTGTAGAGCCCATAAACAATATAACAATGAAGCGAGTACTTATATATGAATTGGTAACCCACAATTACTCCAGTTGACAATAATGAGCGAAAAATAATTAAATGTTCTTTAAAAAATTATAAAAGCATTTTCGTCTATATGTAACAAATTCAGGTGTATTCAAAACGTGGCAAAATTCACATAAACTTCAAATAACCATAACTCAGTAAATCTTTTCAATACAGCGACCAGCTAGGGCCCAAACTAAAGACGTTATTTATATTTATTACAGTTCCCGAGTTACATAAAATTTCAAGCTCACACTTTAACTTTTTGAACTTGAAATATTTCGCAAAAACATAAGGTCTCATTCAAATTTATTTACTATATCTGAGCGTATTCAAGCTGCACTAGAAATTAACTAGACAAGATTACCGAATTTATAAGGACATGATGTGATTAAATTAAACCTAAAGGTGATTACTACATTCTTAATCCATCTGAAGTTTAATTGCGTAAAAAGATAATAGGCTATAATTTTCCTAAAAGCTTAAATATCGAAATATGTTAATCATGACAAAATAATTGAATAAAAATAAAGAAGGAAACGTGTTATCCGAGATTTTTTGGAAAATGACCTCAAGATGATGTGTGCCATGTCAAGAGCTTCTCATAATTCCTTTCACGTACAATGTATACATGCTTTGAAACTGTTTATATAAAATAAGTATCCTCATCGGCTTAATCAGTGCACAATACTGAATATGTATTGAAGCTTAGTACTCCAAAATCTGTATTTAACCTGAGAAAGTAAGTACATAAAATAAATTTAAGAAAAAGATCGCAAACTAGTAGGTCCAATGTACATCACAAATTTGATAAATTCGAGTCATGTCCTTTTCTATCATTTAATTTCTATAATTTCAGTACAATTTGTGCTTGTAAAGAGAGAAGACTTTCCGTTAATTCTTCTCTCAAATATTGTGGTTAGATAAGCTGAGGATTACCACAATCGCTAATCGATTCTGCGAAACTGTATGAATATTTTCTTATAAAAATTATGCTACTGCATGAAAACTAATAAGCATTTTCATGGATGCTGTTATAGAAAGGGATGCTGCAAATATTATTGAAAATGAAGTAATTTTATTGAATTATCATGATTTTACAGTATCTTTCAGTAGACCTTCAAACTCTGAGGTTGTCTAGAACGCCACACAAGAAATTAGGAATAAATGTAATGCTGTTTCGCTATCTACCTATCTTTATATATTCAAAAGCTGATGCATGGAAACTAATAAGCATTATTTCATGCATGCTGTTATAGCAAAAGATGCGGCATAAGTTATTGAAAATGAAGTAATTTTATTCAATTATCACAATTTTACAGTTTTATTTCAGTAGATCTCCAAACTATAAGGTAAAGAACTTAAAGTTAATCACAAGTCCAAGACTTCTAGTGCTATCGCAGTATAGTATTAATTAGTAACCAATTTTAAACTGAGCCTCTGCCCTAATGGAATTGGTAAAATTCTTATTTCCAAAGAGAATAACCCATGATTTACTAGGGTTTATTTTTAGAAGGTGATTGGAAATATTATGGAGGATATTTAAATCGTTATTAATCATATTGCTGGCATGTCCTAAGTGTTCAGGCTTAAACAAACAGTATAATTGCGTATCATCCGCATATAGATGATAATTACAAAATTGTAAGGATTCATGAAAGCAAGAGGTATACATGGTGAACAAAATTGAACTTAAAATGCTTTTTTGGGGCAGTTCGGATCTAACTGTTAACGTGTTGGAAATCTTACTACCAATTTTTAGTTGTTGTATTCTATCACATACGAATGATGCCATACAATCTCGGATGCTATCACAAAACCTTATTTAATAAAATATCAAGATTTAAGATGTCAACAAAGGCTTTAGAATAGTCCAGTAATATTAAAGTGCTAATTTTATTGTCGTCACAGGTTCGGAATATGTCATCAGTTATATCAGAAAGAGCAGAAGTACAGCTGAAGCATGACCTAAAATCAGACTGTTTTTTGGGCAAGATATTAGTTGAACTCAAAAACGGTTTAATTTAAGACTCTGATTTTTTTAAAGATTTTAAATAAAGTAGGCAACACACTGATAGATCTTATGTGACCAAACTCCGTGGGACGAGCAATTTTAGGTAACGGTAACAAATAAGCCTATTTCCATTGGATGGGAAAATAGGTCGTAGTTAAAATATTCATTTAAAATATGCAAAATAAATGGTAATAAAAAAGGACAGCAGAGATTGATCATAACCCTGTTAAGATGATCACGGCCAGAGGCTCTCCTTTTTATGTTTTGTAAAATTTTTAAAACGTTTAAATCCGTAGTTGCTAACAAACCTTCGTTAAGAGTGGAATTGACTAAAAAATTTGTCTTATTAATAATTATTTTACTTCCGAAGACTGTATTTATGACACCTGCCTTATATTTTACTTTAGAATTTAATCCAACGCGAAAGAGATTTTAATTGCCCTGAGGAAGGCATAATATAATGCCAAAACGTTGGCTATTTAAAAAAATATAGTTTTCATTAAAAAAAATACTTAACTCAACAAATTCTTATCTGCAATATTGCATAATGTTTCGACAACGAACCTGGCATCATCAAGATATTGCTAAAACGATAGATATAGAGAATATACCCACAAATTTAGTTACTTTCAAAAAACTTTGAATGGTAACGAATGTGATATTCTGTAAATCGATGAATAATGTTTAGATTTAGTTTTTTATTAAAACGAAATGTTAAATTTTAAGGTAATTGAAAATAATTACTGAAAATTGCCAGCCAAATAGTTGTTTATTAATATGAACGAAATATGAAACATACTGGCTCTTCAGCTCCTAAAGCAAGTATTAGTGTTGTACTGGAAACGTTCGAATAATGGACTGATGATAAAAATGAATAACATTAAAAAAGATTCGCGTTGGTGAGTAAAAGATATATGTTTTGATATTCATAATTGACGGTAGTGCCATCTACATCGACAGTGGCTATCAGTGTGGTAATTTAATATACCGACAATAATTGGGACACAAAAAGTGTGTTGATTGGACCAAAGTAGTTATAGAAAGTGTCAACGGTTTATTATTTGTTCTGAGAGCGGAATGCTAAAAGCATTCCTTAGCTTCTGGAGCCGCCCGAGATTCGGACAACGTGACTGGCATGTAGCCCTTCATACATTTCAATCATCTGTGTTGTTTGCCATTTCGTCTCTCTCTGCAGGTCAAGAGCTTCTCCTGCTTTTTACTCTTGTTTTGAGAAACAGTTTTCACTTTTATATCCACACATATAATAAGTCATAAACCACACACCTTTATCAGGGGATTGAAACAACAGGACATTAAAAAATTCCTAGTTATCTTCAGCAAATATCGGTGCCATATATAGAGGACGATGTCTAATCTTGTATTAAAAATAAAAGGCAAATAAGTGAAACAATGGAATATTCTTTTAAAAAGAGACAGGCAACACTTCATGAAAGTGGGCCGACACATCCATCATGCTTTCGTCAGAACTCATTTATGATCAATATTTTTAGCAAACAAACCTACGCAGCGGATATTTAAATTTAATTCAGTTTGATAATTATCTAGTTGATATTATTATATACAGGGAATAGAGTAGAGAATAAAATAACTATATTCCTTAGTCTAAATTAAGGGGGTTTTTCATACAAAACCTTTCAAATTCAAAATCAAAAAGGATTTAATTACTTTGCTCAAAATATGCGACTCCAAAAACCAAATGGCACAACTACTACTTTTACTGAAAGGTACCTTGTGATTCTTCGCCCTTCCTGACTGCTTCACAAAAGGGTGCAATAAGCAATCCTTATGTTTTAAAAAATATCATTAAAATTCCTTCATCTTGCATTTCAGCAAAAATTGGCAGGCTAGATGTTCGTTTTGAGCTATAATTAGCGTATAGTATACTCTCTTAACCAATTAGCAAATTTTAAATTTATTAATGGAATAATATTAATTACAATGATGAAAAAAAACATTGGACATTGGGAACATTTTCAAAATAACTAACTATAAATTCTGTACCTAAACTGCTTGAATTAATTTGTTCATCTACCAGCTCATCGCCACTTTCTAATAAAAAAACTGTAATTTTTTATTTAAAATACATGTACGACCCATTATGTTCCTTTTTTATACAAACAACGGGTATAAATATGAGAAAAAAACATCAGTTGCGTATGAGTGGCTCGCGCACTCGGTCAAGTCATTAACTTCTCTTGACGAGTCACTTGAATGTCAAGATATGGTCTTTGTACGCAGTGAATTAAAAAAATTAGTTCGTGCGACACTATAAACCGAGTTCGAGATATCTCTGAATCAGCATTTAAAGAAATGGAGGCAAGTGAATATGCTCGTCCAAAGCAGTAGGGGCTCACAACATTTTTCCGAGCAGTTAAAGGGTTAATGAATACTTAATAATCTAGTACTACCGGCAAATTCAAAATTGAAGAGAGCCTACTACAACTTGTGTTCAATAATGCTTAAAATAAACTCAATTACATAAATTATATTTTATATCTCGAAAACACCTTTGATATAACGGATCTCTTATGTTTATCTCGCGTTTGTTCTTGACTCAGTCTTTGGTGACTATCTCGCTGTGCATTTAGTAATTCCCAGCATGAGTTCTCAGCTATAAATCAGTAGATAGAGTACCAAAGTACCCTTCAAGAGGATGTATAATAGTGAAATAGACTGAGTCAAGGAAGTACATAATAGATCCTGCGGAAAATACCGGGACATAGATACGAACAATATTCATTAAAGGAGTTTGGCAATGTGCTAAGTATAAAGCAACCGAATACGGTCAAAATATGACGTTATTTCTAAGAATCTCTTAGGTAGGACAGTATAATAGTGGTTCGGATTTAGTACCTGTATCAAAAGCCACAAGTGGTTGCACCTTTTTCCTCGCTATTTTATTTGCTATTGAAAAAAACATTTTTAAATATTTTTTGGGGGATAAGGTTGCACTATTTGCGGTGGATTTCGGTCTGCAGATAATGCTGTGAGTAAAGGTTAAACATATAATGTACATTTTAAAAAGTTGTTAATTATAAGTGCACCATTTAGAGAGTACAAGTCTAAGAAGAAGTATTAGTTTCTCTATTATTGTAGTATCATAAAAAATACACGTCACAAAAATCCATAAGGTATATTAAAGCTTTCCTCATATAGACTCCGAGGTAGTATATTAATAATAATAATAATATAATTTATTTACATAATGTAGAAATTACAGGGAAAGTATTACAATAAATACACCCCAAAATTATGCAAATAAACAAAGGTGAATGTCTCTGAGAAATCTCGATTTAGGTTAATTTAAGAACCTGCCAGTTTTTTTTTATATCGCTTAACATTATTTGTTGTAAACAAATATGCATTCCATGTTTTCTTTATATCTAGAGAGAGTTTTCTTTAAAAAAAACGGAATAAAGTAAGATACAATAAAATAAAATAAAATACAAAAAAGGAATCAATAAGATAATATGAAATAAATGTACTGCAGCACATGCAAAAACAAAAATTTTTAAAATAGGAAGGACTATTTCAAGATTGCCTATTATCAATGATTAAACCATTTTCATGTCGATCATCAGATATTATCCAGTTTTTTTATTTTTTTATTGAATAAGTTTATAGAGTTAATAATTTTCAAAGAAAATTATGTCCTGAATTCTTGGCCCTATGCACACAAAATCTTTTTGGTCAATTAATTTTTGTGCTCTAGGTGAAACAGATTTGCTGCTACTCTACCTCGTGTTTCATACGCATGTGTAACAGATGATGTATGTTGCCTATTTGTATGCAAAAATATCAAGGTCTAACTGAATTATGTATGTTTTCCTGATCCCATTCCTTCCAATAATTCCATATTGAAGTATGGATTCAACAAGACTGTGGTAAAGAATTTTTAAATGGTTGACGAAAAGAAATCAGGCAAGTATCGTCATTACCTGTGGTGTATTTATTATTATTATTTATATTTATATTAGTCTATTTTATATTGACCTTTAGCACATTAATTCTAAAATGATCTAATATTACTTTCAAGTCTGTTTTACAATATTTATCACTTCAGACCAACATTATCCAGTATGTACAATAGCAGTGTCGTTGGCAAATGATATTAAGATTCCAGACGAATTTATGTTAGGCAAGTCGTTGATATATATATAACAAATATAATTGGTCCTAACATAGTACCCTGAGGTACTCCACAGGTAACTGGTTCTATATTATTCAGTTCGCCATTCACCTGTACTCTTTGTGTTCGATTTTGTAGTTTTTAAATAGATCATAGGCAATTCCTCGTACTCCCAGGTGTTCCAGTAATGTTGACTTAGATACTGAAAATTATAAAATTATGAATACAAGAATTTTTAATATTCTTCATGGAAAGTTATTCTTCAGTAATTTTATCACGGTGGTTTTGAAAATTTAAAAACCTTATTATATTTTCTTTCAATAAAGATACAAAATATAAAATAATGTGAATGCAGAAATGTTTAAAGGGATTTGCTTCCTTGCAAATAAATGGTAAATGGTAAATCTTCTAGAGAGAGATTTTTAATATTGTCAGTACTGGAGTTGTATAGCCGGGTTTTCTTTCTTTTCCAAAAAAGTGTTGAACTAACAACGCGCGCGCCACTGTGATGGAGTAGATGTAGTCTAGTGTGCTCTCTTTAAAATTACAATTTCTCAATAACAGATACGAATTAATTACATATAGCAGTATTAAAATAAAGCTAAAAATATTGTTCACAGGTGTGTTAAATAGATTTTGTGAAAAATAAAATTGTGGCACATATTTTCCACTCAAATAATGTCTAGCAGAAGTAAGAATAAACCTGAAGAAGATATACAGACCATAGTGAAAACATTGGTTCTAAAATTATGCACCTCAGAAGATTTTATAAATCAAATAACACAAACAATTGTAAGTACACTTAGTGAAAATTATGAAAAAAGAATAAAAGCTGTAGAAGATGAAAATGTTAATATTAAGTTAAGATTACAAAAACTTGAAGAAATGAATAAAAACATTATAACTAAGTATGATAAATTTGAGAGTGTGCTAAAAAGGAAGTCTTTGAGAGTATATGGCCTGAAGGAGACCAAAAATGAAAATTGTTTAAAAATGGCTCTAGATCTTGTAAATAAAAAAATGGAAATTAAACTGGAACATGAAAATATTGAAAGTTGTTACAGGGTAGGAAAATATGACCCAAACAAAGTACGTCCTATCTATGTCAAGTTTGTTCGCCTTGACATTAAACGTGAAATATTCAAGAATAAAAGAAAACTAAAGGGAACTGGTATCGTAATTAGAGAAGAATTGACTAAGGAAAAACTTGAAATAGTTAAAGCGGCATTAAATCAGTTTGGAAATGAAGGAAATGTATGGACTGACGGTGGCAATGTTTTTGGAAAAATCGGAGATAATGTAATTCGTATAAATTCTATAAATGACCTAGAAAAATTTCGAAAATAATATAAAAGCTATTCTTTTACAGTAAAAGTCTAATGTTTTAGGTTGAATAGTATTATAGGTTAATTTTAATTATTGGTGTATAAGAGAGCATTCACTAATGTACTGTGTTTGTTTTTGTACTGTGATAAAAATTTAAATTTTCTTTTCCTTTTTTTTTACTGTAAACTAGTTTTTTAATCTTTTGTATATATCTAAATTAATACTTCTTGGGGCTAATTAATAAATTTTTTATTTCATTTTGATACTCGGCTTATAAATTGTTTTATCTATTAAACTATAATTTTGAAATACTTTTTTAAATACATAACATCGTATAATTTAGAAGAATAAAAAAAAAAGTAAAATCATTTACTATTTCATTAAACTGTAAGATGTCATTATTTCTGTCAAGTTTTTATTTTTATTTTTGATAATTAATGTCTTTGAGGTCAATTAAAATTGGTAATATAAATATTAGATCCATACTTCCATCGATACAGAATATACGACATGTTGTTTTGGTAAATTCTTTTGATGTTTTTTGCATAACTGAAACTTGGCTCCATAAAAACATACCAGATGATGTGATCGGTATTAATGGTTATAAACTCTATGGAGAGATCGAGAATCTAGGGGTGGTGGTGTATGTATATTCGTAAAAAACTCTTATGCTACGTCACTAATTTCTTTAAATAGCAACGCTATTGAGCAGCTTTGGATAAATCTAAAAATTAAAAATGAAAATATTGCTATTTGCGTTGTATATAGACCACCGTCTCAAGATGTGGCGTTCTTTCTCTCGGAGTTTGAGGATACCTTAAGCTTAATATTGCCTGGCGTTGAAAATATTGTATGTTCCGGAGATTTGAATCTAAATGTATACAATTTTAATAATTTTAATGTGCAAAAACTTTTCACTGTTTTAGATCAGTTCGGTTTAACACAAATTATTGACTCTCCCACCAGGATCACCAATGTCACTTCTACATTAATAGATCTTATAATGGTCTTAAATGAGGAATCTGTTTTAGATAAAGGTGTTGTTGGCTATGACCTCTCAGATCATCAACTGGTATATTGTGTAATAAGGGCGTGTGGCAGCAATAGTGAATCCAGAATGGTAACATATCGAGAATACAAAAATTTTAATTACACTTCTTTTGAGCAGGATTTATATGCTATACTATTTTATAATATTTTTGATCTTAACAATATTGATGATAAGGTATCATTTCTCGTTGACAACTTAATTAGCTTATTTGATCTTCATGCACCTTATGTAACAAAAAGAGTTACTAAACCTCCTGCACACTGGCTAACTGACGTAATAAAGACCATGATAAAAATTAGAGATAGGGCACTTACCAAATTTAAAAAATCAAACAATCACAACGATTTTATATATTACAAACAGATGCGTAACTTTACATCCCAGGCCGTTAAAAGAGAAAAAAAGGCATTTTTAACTCATCAGTTAAATAACTCTAGTGCTCATGAATGTTGGAAGATTCTTAAAAATAACTCAATTTTTCAAAACAAAAATAAAAACATTCCTGAAAATTTAAAAAACGTAAATGATATAAATAAATATTTTGTAAATTCTTTACCGTTTGCAGATGCCTCTGATGATATTCTTAACCATTATAAAAATAATTTATTATTTGACTCAATTTTTAATTTTGCACTTGTTGATGAAACGACAGTTTTAAAAACAATTCTACAGATACACACGAATGCTACGGGGTGTGATAAGGTAAATATAAAAATGATTAAGTTATGTTGTCCCCATATCATTCCTTATCTGACGCATATAATAATTTGTTGTTTACAAGAAAATGTTTTCTTATCCATATGGAAAAGTGCCGTGATCACTGTGTTACCGAAGAAGAGTAACCCTGAAGATTTTAAAGACTTACGTGCTATCAGTGTTTTGCCTACATTTTCTAAAATACTTGAAAAAATCATGGAAAGTCAACTTAGGCAATAAGAAAATACTACCTAAAACACAATCGGGTTTTAGAGGTGGACACAGTTG
Source organism: Leptura quadrifasciata (assembly GCA_963675555.1). Taxonomy (NCBI): domain Eukaryota; kingdom Metazoa; phylum Arthropoda; class Insecta; order Coleoptera; family Cerambycidae; genus Leptura; species Leptura quadrifasciata. Next base: position 89,185,095 of record OY776678.1, on the reverse strand, counting down.
TACTACGGCACTTTTGCAAGTGGTTGATGACATAATAGGAGCATCAGATGAGGGTTTATGTACAATTTTAATCTTATTAGATTTTAGTCGGGCGTTTGATACGATTAATCATGAAATACTCTTATCAATTTTGTTACATATAGGTCTTACGAAGGAAGCAGTTAATTTATTTAAAAATTATTTAAAAAATAGGCAACAAAAAGTCTGTATTGAGCACGATTTCTCAGAACACTTATTATTAAGATCAGGTGTACCTCAAGGTTCTATTCTGGGGCCACTACTTTTCACACTGTATACCAGTCAGTTTATTTCATGTTTAAAACACTGCCAAATTCATTTATATGCTGACGATACACAGCTTTATTACTCATTTAATGCTTCTGAGGTTGATGGTGCATGTTTACACATCAATGAGGATTTAAAATCTTTTTTAAAAGTAACAAAAGAACACTGCCTTATCATTAATGCCAGCAAGTCGAACGCTCTACTTTTTGGTCCAAAAAACTCTCGTCAAATTATTAAAAATCACATTCATATAAGTGTAGATCAAGAAAACCTTGAATTAGTTGAACATTCAAAAAACATGGGTGTTATTATTGACAGTGAGCTACGGTTTGAAAAACACATAAATAAACTTGCACAAAAAGCATATAATTCTATTAAATTAATTTATGGAAATAGGCATTATTTACCTCAAAAAGTGAAAGTGATGTTATGTGAAAGCCTGGTGTTGTCTTTATTAGATTTTGTCGACTGTTTATATGGCCCCAATTTAACTACTCTATACAAGAATAAGATTCAAAAAATTCAGAATTCATGCCTTAGGCTAATTTACGGTATTCGCAGACGTGAGAGAATATCATATAAGCTAAAGGACGCGGGTTGGTTGAATATGGAGAGTCGCAGATTGTTTCATTCGGCATGTTTATATCATAAAATATTAGTTAAAAAATCTCCCGAATATTTATACAATAAAATAAAATTTAGGACCGATGTACATAACCTCAATTTACGTTTCAAAGGTCTTTTAACTCCACCTATCCACCGAACAGAACAATTTAAGCGTTGTTTTAGGTATCAAATCTGCAAAGTTTATAAATTTTTCACATTTATGAAATATATGCTGACCCAATTTATGATTCATTTGTAATTATATAAAATTCACCTGACTGGTACTTACTTTATGTGACACCTTGTTTGTGATATTTTTAATTAATGACAAAGTAGCTTGGGTTTTAATATTATCCGTGGAGGTAAATTCCATATCAGAGTTTCCTTCGCTAGTTTTATTACACTTTTTAAAATACTTGAATACTTGAATATCCAACGGAAAGTAATCTGTGAACGCCTTTGTAATGTAAATAAGCTTAAACCTGGACTCTAAATAAAATAATCTGTATGCTGCAATAATTAACAAAATAAAAAACTTAACCAAAGAACAAAATTTATAGCGGGCTAAACCTCTAGGAAATTAAAGCGGATCCCTGACTCGATTGTCACTTATAAATCATATTTAGTATATCACAGATCGGATTACGACTATTGGAACAAGATAAATGCTGTTTAATCGTATTAAAGTTCATGAATCAATTTCTGATACCGGTTCAATGTGCCAGTTTCATAGATGTTATAACTCAATTCCTTGTGCTTTGAATTTACATCTTCCTGGATGTCACATCGTGAATTTCTTGCCCTCGACGTAGTATACTGATATTTCTCAGACCTGCATGGTTGCACCCATAGACGGGACAAAAAGGGGTATTCATCATGTGAAATTAGGTTCTAGGTTAATTGAGTATAAAGTTTAAACACGATCCTAATTTACGATAGTTTTGCATGAGTATTATTGTTAAGAAATTATAGTGAAGTTATTTATGATAGTACGGTCTGCTGCACATTATACTTATGTTAAAAATAATGTTACTAGTTACCTTATCTCTATATACCATATGGTGTAGCTTGCCTAAATTTAAAATATGGGAGTGGGTCGACTGAGATACATTTAAAACAAATAATAGTAACGGTTCGTGACAATGATTGAAAAGATCGAAAACATATTTTTTTAAAATATATGTTGGTTAACTAACTAACTAACAATGTGTATTAAGAAGCTTCGCACATAACGCTACTCTAAAAGAAAATAGGGTACATTATTTTAACAACATATTTTCGTGTATAATAATATGTAAGAGATTATAGCATACTGTTGTACACAATAAACAAATAATCAACTTATGAGGACGCATATATAATTAACAAATAATGGTTTAAAAATTATACATTGTAATAGCTAATTAAAATTTTATTAAGATCTGTATATTTTTTGACTTATACAAGTATTATGTCGGTTCACCTTCAATCATTTATTGGTCCCAATTAAATTCTCATTAATAAAATCATTTGGAGGCTTTTTAATAACATATTTTTGCAAATTTTCTTGCAGGCAGAATATTAATTTCATAATTTATTATACGTTACAGCACCTTTATAATAATTTCATGACGTGGTAATATAATCAAGCTATTGTTTTGTCGTGTACCTGAACTACTGAAAGTGTAAGCTGGATTTACTTACATGTGCAAATAATAATATTTTTAATCCATACAAGGACTGTTAAAATGTTTAGTTTGGTAAAATATGACTTACATGATTCACAGCGATTTTCCTCCTCCAATCCTGAACTGATCGCTAGTTTTTGTGGTTATGTTGTATGAGATCAAAGAAATTTTGTACTTCCGTTCACCGAAACAAAACAATAATTCTAATCTAAATTCGAACAAAATGAGACTCATGGAGCATATTTTTCACAATTTGATCATTTACTGTATGCTAAACATCATATGGCTCAATTTTCAACTAGTTAGAGCTTTTGTATGGTGATATCTACAACATACAAGTTGAATAATTTGTGCGGAACCATATGCTTTTCCTTTACAACACCGTTTTAACCTCACTACAACAAAATTGTGAGAGGTTACTAAAATTGGTCCAAAATCGAAAACCGATGTAATATCAAATCTACGTTTTGAGGTCTAGGAACCAAAAAAGTGGTTTTTGAAAAATGTCTGCGTGTATATATATGTGTGTTAGCACGATGGCGCCGAAACTACTGAATGGATTTGGATGAAACTTTGCGTAAGGATTTCTTTAGTGCTCCAGAAGATCTGAAAAGCTATTGGTTGAAATGAGATTACGTTTAGAGCCGTTTTGGAACAACTTGCTTCTTTTATAATTACTTGCAATTTGCAATCAGACCATTCAAAAGCAGTTGAAATTCAGATTTCAACGATATATCACACTTGCATCCTTTCGATTTTCCGCGAATAAAAAAGAATCTGAAGCATAAGTTCGCTTTTCGCGTGGCACGGTCGATGCGCGGAGCTTTTGCGCCGTGAAACTCGACACATCACTTGTATCTCTTAGCTTCAAAGATCCACCGGGTGGGGAGGTCCCAGCCGCTTCCAGTAGCTGCCGATTTTTTTCTAATTCAATGCTGTAATCGTTCTATGGGGCTCTCAGTAAGACTTCTAAAATTGTTCTATATATTATTATGTAGACTGCAACACTGAATCATAATATTAATAATTCTGTGTCCATACAAAAATGAAGCGAATAGAGAAGATAAGCTAATGAGAAACTCCAATAGTTCTAACTGGCGTCATAACAAAAAACAGAATTTTTTAAGAGTAAAAACTATAAAGTCACGATCCTCGTGTAAAAATGTAGAGATCGAAATCTGGGCCTAGAGCAAAGGAGAATTAATTAGCAAAATAGAGTACGCAATGGGAATGTAATGATGCGAATGAGAAAGGAAAAGGAACAATGAATTTTGTTAAAACCAGACACTTATATGATCTGAAAGTTATTCGTGGGATTCTCCTAATGTTTCTTCGTTTCTTTGGATTTTCTGCCATATGTATCCTTTCCTAAGTTTTTAAGAGTTAAAGAGTTTTTAAGACTCTTTAATAATGGTCGCAAGACCGAAACATATGTCAGGCAAAACTGAACAAAACTGATGAAACAGTAAACCAAGTATGTATTATAATTATTTTATTGAATTTGTTTTATCAAGAACCTACCGCAGATTCAATCCAATCAATTATCCTACTACAATATGCAAATCAAACTCATACAGTATATTGCATCTCTTACTCGGAAAAAATCTACACTAACAGTTCATTCGCCTGCTCCCAGTTTTCCCCTTCCACCAGTAGAACAGTGTCGTCAGCATAAGATATAATTTTGCCCAGTGCCAGGAGCACATGGCCCAGTAAGATGAACATATGTGAAAAGATGGGGTTTGGCCAGTCCATCGAGAGGAGCAATGAGTCATAATATCCAACATGATCACTAAAGTTTGTTCAGATACGTCATCACAAGAAAAGCAAATGTATAATACCACAAGACCGTTGACCTTAAAAGCCTGAAAAAGGTTTAACGATTTCCATAACTGTACTATTTGTAATGGAAGAATATAGAAAGGTACGCGGTGGAGGTTTATAGCATAAATATAAACTTGTGCTTTTTATATAGTGGCGCGAGTATAAAGGCGCTTGGGATGCTATTAACGACCTAATTAAATTTGTGTATAAATAGCTATAAAAGTGTCTGAAACCTTCGACACCATTACAATGTTGCATTGAGAAAAATGACTGTACTATTTTCTATTTAACACAATTGAACTAATAATTCGACTATTCGTCATAAATTGATCCACTGTGATATTACTCTAATTCATTTTGCAATCGTGGCAATTTCATACTGCACTACCTCACTGTCAGTTAAATGGAAAATAAATATGCGTGTCGAATTGCTTCGTTCTGAAATTAAGATACTAAAATACTTTAACAAGTTTTCTTTGTTAAAAATTCATATTAAAAATGCGCACAAATTAAATATGTTACAAAGTTCCATATTTTTATACTAAAAATTACATTTGCAGAATGAGGCTTCACGTTCATTAGTATCTCCAACCTATTAGCCATTAACTGCCATTATTGCTGCAATACCGCTCATAAAGTTGTATGTAATAGAAACCATAAAATTAACCTTCTGTACGGGATGAAAGAGTTCGTCAGAAAAAACGAGTTTTAAAAATAAAGTGCGTGACTATTTCTTCTGACTGATGCAGTTATTGTCGGCCTCACAACAACAATAAAATGTCTTAAACCTTTTAAATATATTAAGGTTTTTAAGTATTTACATGGAAATGAACTATTATTTAAATTTACTTTTAAAATTACTGAACTCTGGCAAATATGAATAATAAAAGGATAATGAATATCTCATAAATGCTAATACATTATTAAGTCTATTACATTGTTATTTTATGTTATTGTTAATTATTAAGTCGATTAAAGAATGTAATAATGTAGTACTCGCTGTTCAAAAGGACGCTTGAAAATTGATTGCGTGGACTGCAAAATGCTAATAGTTAGCAAAGTCAAAATAATGAGGCGGCTTAAAGCTGTATTTGAAAATTACCGTTACCTGGCGGATAAAAGCACCAAATTTGGTGTGAAGATACTTTAGGGTATATTAATAAATGTTAGTCTAGGAGCCCTCCGAAATTTCTCAAAAATTTTCATATACAGCACTAAAATCCCAAATGGCTAACAAGTATCACCTAACACTATGTATTATACCGTTAATATCGAATTACAACTTTAAGCTAACTAAGTACACTACATAAGCAAATACCATAAACTATATTCATATCATTTATTATACTGATATATAAGTCCAAATATAACGGTAATAAAAGTGCCCAATAACAAAAAAAAATGTATAGTTATTCATACAATGGAATTCAGTATGCAACAGTTATAATAAATCACAATTGCACTTGCAAAGTGGTGAGCAGTCCAGATTGGTCGTCCAAATGCTTGCTTGATAAACTGTCCTTTGGATATGTTGAAAAAGCGCATCCTCAGTCCATGCAAGTTTATTCATTACTCGATTCTTCTGAAAAGCTCCTTCCTTATCTGGTTGATACTGCTGAAAGGAGTGGTTTTATCACATAGAATAACAGTCTGTTGTTCCAGCTACTTGAAGTTTTCAGAGTCGGCTTTCAGCAGTTGGAATGAATGAATGGCCAAATACACAAATGTATCAGTGGCGTCTTGAAATGATTGCCATGCTTCCCAAATGAACCTCTTGCATTTACCTTTGAAGGCGGAGGTTATGCCTCAACCAGAGAATGAGTGAAACACAGGTAATGCTCGTGATTTTGGCTCCCCCAGGCTTGTCCAAATGGCGTCGATGTGGTAAAACCTATAATGCTTGCCCATGCCAAAGGCCACCCAGATATCGGCCAAAGGTTGAGGCATTATTAGATCATCCAGCAAGGGCGACAATCAAATATATGTCTACAGTACGCACAAAGATACCCTTACCACTTGCCCTTGCTGTAGTAAACAGAGTACATGAACTACAAGCCTCGTGTCTGCGTCTTCAAGATTGCAGTTTTCCATGGCTATGTGATTTGTGCAACCGCTTTCCCTGTTGTTACATATACATCTCTGCCTGGTGGCCAGTTGACTTCTAACCTTTGGGCATTCTCCAGCTGCTTATGAAAGTCAGGAGAAATATCTTATCAGCATACTGATTGAAGGTCTCGGAACTAGTAGTGGGCAGGCAGTGGACGATGACGGCACCGTCCAGAAATTTGGAGTCATAGGTTGAAAAGGGCTCTGATTGATCTGGCTGCTCAAGACATTGCAGTATTCTAGCCTTGTTGGCAAATGAAGCTTATAATGGAAGGAGAAAGTGACTGTATCTCATGAGCAAAAAATTCATCCAAATCAAATTCCCGGTTCTGCATATTTATAGTTGGCTAAATAGTTCCACATTGTTCTGAAGCACTCTCAGCTTCTTCCTCTGCTGAGGTGTTGCTTTATGCTTTGGTCTCTTGAAGAGTGGAAGAGAATTCCTCTTGGTTGTGTCATGTATAGAGAGGGTACGCTCATCAAGCATATTTTTGACAAAATCCTGATACTGCCGTTTGCCTAGATCCACCAAGGTGTGTAAGCTTAGAACCACCGATAATAGTAATTAGAATTTAGTTTGTGAGAGACACTACATAAATATGAATGAAATCCAAGATGACCAACATCTGCAAAACAACATCACAAATGCCACTATTGTGGTTTTTGCAGTAAGTGGTGCCTCAAAGAAAAACTCGCGTGTGATATTTTGTCATATTTGTCGGCTTTAGGATTAGGATTTTAGTGCTGTACATGAAAATGTTTAGAAATTCCAGATGGTTCCTAGACTAACATTTATTGTGTACCCTCATACCAAATTTGGTGTTTTGTTCCGCCAGGTAACGGTAATTTCAATAAACCACTTCACTAAAAGCTAATGCCCTAAATAGCCTAAATTCAAGTATATCCAAAAACTGTCCTGTGCAAAAGTACACTATTCAAAATTTCTGCAAAATTTTTGAAACGATGTTTGTAGTCCTTTAAGGGTAACTTAATCAAATAATTTTCAAAAATTCATTGTCTCTTATGTAGATTTCCATATAGTTGTAAGTTCAGTGATTAAAATTCAGGTAAGAAGGGAAAAGATCCTCCTCCAAAACATTGGACAAATATTACTAAAGAAGTGATGGGAAGAACTTTGTTCCAAAGAACCGGTTCGGATTATGTTATAAGCTGTAGAACTCAATCGCGCTTACTTTAAAAATTCCAGATCTACTGAATCATAAAGAGTTCTTAACTGAGGTAATCTAACTGGTTATATAAAAATATAACAAAATAATGAATACAGCTATCAATATATAGTGTGACCCATTTTAAACCTTAACACCCTCATAAAAGTTGTATTTATTAATCGATTTTGACCGATTTTTTTAAAGATACAACACCAAAACCTGCACTTTTGGACATATTTTATTTTAAAGAATCATAGCCTACCGCGATTTTTCTAGGGGCTAAAATGTAGGAAATCGTATTAACGATTTATTTACATAAAATCTGAATACAGTCTTGTATTCAGCTCCCTCCTGAATAGATATGTACCAAATTTCATAAAAAAATACGAATCAATAAAGTTTTTGCAGATAAATTTAAAAATGAAAATATTAGTATGCATTTATTACTGTAGGCATAGTAAGTCATGGAATAAACATCAATAACAGACAACAAAGTTAAATCTAATAAGCAATGAAAGCATAATGATGCTAATCGGGCCACAAAATTAACATGGAACCAATAATAATGACATGAAATAATTATAACAAGGAAACACTAAAAACAAATATTAACAACAATAAATGTAATGTAATAAATGAAGATCGTAAGGAAACAACTAAATTTTTTAAGCTTCCACCAAACCACCGTTCAATGTAATACATTTTTCATATATTTTTTAAATATTATTTGACACTCTTTTTAATTATGTAGGGATAATTTCTAGACATGCGTTCCTTATTCTAGCTCGGAGTCTTCAATTGTCTGGGGTCTCGATTTGTATACCCTTTCCTTAATTGTACCACAAAGAAAAAAGTCCTTTGGTGTTAGATCCGGTGACGTAGGTGGAAATTCAATTAAAGAGCTGTTGGGACCTATCCACTGATTTCGAAAATGATTATTTAACCACTGTCTCACTATCACTGCATTATTTATGTACAGGATACCCATCTAACTGAAATTTTAAATTAACTCTGTTAGGAATGGGTAAACTATCTAATGCTTATTACTCAAAAAAATCCAAATCCTATTTGAATTTCCTTCAAAGAAGAACGGATCAATAATTTTATTATGGAGTATTCCGCAGCAAACATTTACTTTTAGTGAATATTGTTTTTTACAATTGATAACCCAGTTTAGATTTTCTACTAGCGAGAATTTTGGGATGAAACCGTACCGTTGGTGGTGAAAGTGGCTTCGTCGGTATATAATATTTATTTAATGAAATTAGAATTACTGAGGTATTTTCTTTGAGCCCATAAACAAAATTCCAGTCTTCTATCTTTATCTCCGCGCTCTAATGTATTCAAAAACTTTGATTTGTATAGCTTCAAATGGTTCTTTGCAAGACTAATAGTTTCTCTTGGAATATTTAAATCCAGACTGGCACTTCTTAAGCTGGAATTAGTAATATTACGAAAATATTCCAAAATTTTATCATTATGTGTACCTACAAAATGTTCGTGATTTCTGCTTCTGATAATACGTTTTGATACGACACCTATGTCATTGAAAACTTTATTTATATTGTATACTGTGGTACTACTGATGTTTGGTCTATTGAGATGTCTATCACTAAATTCATAAGCTGCTTCTCTTATCGAAGGAGCATTATCACCAACCAGATGAACTATTTCAATTTTGTGCCTCAAATTTATTTGTTTCATAACAAATATCACTTATTTTTACAAATATTTAGGACACAAAACTTATTCACACCTTAAATGACAGTTAACAATATTTCTTGATTGTTTCTACAATTGCTTTTTCATGGCCAACTTAATGCATAATAAAGAAAATAATAATAGTCTAGAACAACAAATCAGCAGAATTTTCTTTAAAAGAAAAGGATTATTTGATACTCATTATCTGCCGGTTTCATGATAAAGCTCAAAAAAAGTAATTTCTGAAATCGCTGAAGTGGTTATAAGGGGGTAAAAGACTGTTATTCATCGTTCACGAAAATTGAACCTCAAATTAAATATAATGGGGGATTACCGTACGTCACTGTTATCAATCTTATTAACTTTAATTAATCAGTAATATTATTAGATTTAACTTTGTTGTCTGTTTTTGATGTTTATACGTGAGAAATATTTTTTGCTACATAAAATTATATTCATCACTTTTTTAGATACTGTATTCAGAATGGTTATTACAACATACAGGCCAATAGAACTGATTGTATGAACCATTGCGATAACTTTTTTGTCGAGCTACAAAAAAAGGTAATTTTACAAATAATCTTCTAAAACCGTTTATTTTATTTAAAAAATGTAATATAACCGAAGTTGAAATATCCACTAACCACTTTATATTCAAAATCGTTCCTCTATTAAAAAATGGAAAAGTATATAGAGTCAAGTGATCATGTGTCTACCTAAGAATCATTTTACGTTAATAGCAAATTCATGTACCCTTAAATAAACATATAGTCGAAAGCGTCTTAATACCATAGAGGTCAAATAAAGTAAATGAAATACAAATACCCTTTTATTTAGTCGGGGACATTATTTACATACTTGAATGTCTCTTCAATTTTTTATTAAGCTTTCCAAACCGACTTAATTTAGAAGTAGGTTTTTAAATTTTGTTTATTGCCGCACAAAGAATATTCTCTGCACTTAAATAATATATACAAGCTATGAAGTCATACTGAATTTCATCCATCGAAGAAATTATAATTGCAAAGAATTTTTTGTGTTAAGATTCGATGGTAACAGATAAGAAAATAAACTTTTTCAATTTTCCCTGGAATGTTGTAAGCATTATTTCAAAATTTTCCTGAAAATCTTTTAAAATACCCTTAGTAAAGGAACAAATTGCACGTATGCCTACTAGTTTATTTATCACAGAAATATGTGTGCAAACGAAGTTGTAAAATTTCAGATAAAGATCATTCAAATGAATCGCACATCCGTCATTTTCTCGTCGTTTATAGATTATTTCACTTTAATAAGATTGGTTAACATACGCGTTGTATGAAAAACTGAAAGATAATAAAATTATAAAATCGAAAACTGGTACGATTTACTTCGTTACTTTAAAGCTGATTATTAGCAATTTTATAGCTTTAAAAGTAGCTTTATATATTCAGACTTGTTATTGAAATAAAATCTTCTCTAGTAATAAAATTTATGTTAGTATTTAGATAATGTCATGATAGGTTTGTTAGACATTGAAAATGGATTTTAATCGTATTACGTGGAATAAATAAAAATGAACTTGTCTTATATTACCATCTTGATGAATAGCAATATAAAGTTCTCTGCACTTTTAGACGCTGATAATTTTTGTAAAGTTAAGTACACGCACATGAACTGACTTTAATAAAACTTAGTTATATGTAAATGGTGATCTTTGATATTTTCAACAGGATGCTTATATAGCCTATTATTTTCGTGTTGTTATTAAGTGGCTAAATCGTAATGAATATAATTAGATGGGCAGAATTAGTCCAGTTTTATAGCCCCAAGGATCCCTGACTTGGCAATTTCAGATTTATACTTGCAGGACGCATAAAACAATTTGTTTATATCTAAAAATGTGGAAATATAAAAAATCGAATAAGGGATGATTTGTTTTGTTTACGATTAATTTAAGACGTTACCAAAGGTGCTTGGAAGTTGTTAGATTTCATGTTAAATAAGAAATTAATTAATTGAAGCAATCTAGCTGATTAACATTTTTTTATTTAAACATTTAGAATTTTTTATTTTTAAAGAACAAAAGTTCCTTAAAATGAAAAATAAAGGTAGTTTAATCTTGGGTAAGGTTCATAATATTAAATTTTTTTAAGACCCAGTATAAAAAAATTAATTTCCTTAATACAAATCGTAATTTTCAGACAAGCTAACTATTTATAGAAGTGATTTTTGTCCAAAAGTTTTAATTTAGATCCATTTGTGGTATTATTATTAAATATAGCAGATGATTCAAGATATCTGCAATGAAAAAAATATTGAGAGAAGTGGACCTAGAATTGATCCTTGCGGATGACCTCATGCAACTCATCCATCTTCTGTATTAACGCTAGTAAATTGTTGTCTGCCATTGGGATAATATTTAAACCAAGAAAAGACTTGCTTTTCTATATAAACTCATACATAAAAGTAAAAAATAATAATGTATGACTGCAAAAAAAGCAAGGCGCCCCCTACTTGCGGATATTTGCAAAAGTAACGATAGAATACTTTATTGTCATCCGATCTTAGTAACTGTGCAAAATTTCATCAATTTATTATGTCAGATAGTGTGTTAAATAAAGGATGCAAGATTTGAAGATAGACATTGTGCATGAATAAATACATTGTGAGTTAAAGAAAAGCAAGTAAAATACTTCGAGATATGAAATAATTATTTTATTTCGTAATTAGACAAGTAACATTTAAGGAGTCAAATTCTTTACTCATATCGAGTAATCTCAAAAATGTGACTTTCGTGTTGTTGTGAGCTTACAAAATTTAGTCAGTTGTAATACATAGTAGTAGACATATTCAGAAAGTGGTTCGTGTATAGGTGATTCTGAGTTTCTAGCGAAACCAAAAGGACGTAAATACTCAAGTTGATCACCTAGTTCTAATGATATATGAATAGTATTGGTCAGTGTGGCCGATACCCACTGTAATGCAAGTTGTAACATTTTAGCTGATAGCAGACAGACAGACATATCTATTCCCTACTCAATAAAAGCAATATATTATTTTAAGAAGTTATTTACCGTTCGACAAAACCTTAAAACGGGGCATTTTTAAACAAAAGTAAGTTTGATTACAGCGTCCTATTTTGGCATAAAAAATATGTGGCAGCTCTTTATACAAACCTTTTAAAAACACCGTGTATCTGTTTAAAATAGCACATCACCATAAAATAAATTTAGTGACTTGAATCACTTAAAAAAAAAAATAATTGCGGGTTTATTATCATCGAAGAATTGATTTTATAGAGATTAGATGGTCAAAACGGCTAAGTACTGTTGCAGTTCTATTTCATAAACTATCCTATTAACACAAAACCTCTAAAGAAATCGAAGCTAACTAACGCCTCAAATGATACAGTTTCTTGATTAGCCTGGCGTCAAATGCCATATGATTTACATTTCCAATATTCCTTATAAAATTCATTTCCCATATATTGCCAACCGTGGTTTACTTGAGCATATGATGTATCAGTTTTGTTGATACTTTTCACCACTTTGTTAGTCGATAAGTTTTGAATAAACTTAACCGCATATTAGAGGAATATACATTCCTTATCACTAAAGAAAACTTGTCTTTAGTTCTGGCACTGGAAATTAGTCCTTTCGCCAGGTACATAAAACCTATTTTAATTTTATCTACTAGACCTATTCTCCCAATTAGAATGAAAATCTGTGCAACCTGTGACGAATAAGACACTTTACTTGCTAAAAACAATTCGATTCACTAAATTTTCTAATCAACTTATGAAATATTTTTCCCTCGCTGCATAATGGTTATTATACATTATGATAGACACTTAACACTTACCAGTAATTTGGTTGATTTGGAAACTGCTGTTACTTGGTATCAAGCTGTACCTCACCGCTGCATTAACCCCACTATCGGCATCTCTAGCAAGTAGTTTACCGACGAAAGTTCCTCTCCTCAAATTTTCCTCGATGCTAAACGCATAAAAGTCCTGGGCGAATATTGGATCGTTATCGTTTGCATCCAAAATTTCGATAGTAACTTTAGTTGTAGCAGTTTCAGATGGTGTACCATTATCTGAAGCTACTACCACCAGGTTGTAGCGATCCTTGGACTCCCTGTCTAAATTACCTCGTAGGTACAACCAACCACTATTAGGAAAAATTCCAAAAATGTCTTTTATGTCAGAATCATCCGATATATTTGAGAATTGTAGGCGATATGTGATCCTCGCATTGTTTCCAGTATCCGCATCCACAGCGGTCAGCTGAAGAATCTGCAACAAATAAAAAATATGTAAATTGTGAACTTATACGAGATGATTCACTACTTGTGTGTATCATTCATATTTGATAGCCAGTTACCATGAAATTGGAGCAAATCAGCCCTAGTTTTCACTTAATATGATTAAAATTTTTAAAAAGCAGATTGTATCTTTTTATAATTCATCATTAGGATTAGACCAGTCGTTTTTAATAGAAATTGATGATATTGTACATAAGTTTTATGAACAACTTTACTGATATTTCCGTTATGTAAGATATATAAGCGTAGTTACCTTGTCTACTACATATAAGTACTATCTAGAATCTAAAATCTTTTGCAACTGGGATCTGGTGATATGCACGGACCAGATAGATTTTTGAAAAAATGATAGTGCCATGTAAATGGTAATTAAAACCGTGATTATGGGGCAACGGACATCGGTCAGGAATAGTGACTGTATTAAGTTGTCGATAGTCGTCACAAGGTCGCTAATCGTGAGCTTGTTTCTTGGCAACTATGTGCAAAGGTTGACGATAACGATAAATTCCCAACTCAACCATCTGTTTGAATTATTATTTTCCGCAATGTTAGATTTAATAGGATCAAGCCTACGGGAGGCTAAAAATGAAAATGTTACTATATAATGTTTAACAGAATGCTTAATGGGTATATCTGCTATATTGAAAACAAAGGTAAAATTACGGCGTACTCCTAAGTTGACAGTTAACACTTTTTGTCGTAAGCAGAAATCGCAAATCCGTTGGCTGCGGAAGGAGTTAGATCAGGAATTCTTCTTAAGATCTGTCAGATGGTTCCTTGGAATGACTGATAAGTGGGCGCCGGTATCCACCAAAAACCGTAACTTGTTCGTGTAATCGTAAATAAGAAAGCGATATTTATTGCCGGATACACTAGTGTTCGGTGGAAGGACACTAGTGGTGACTAGTTTTTTTAGACGATTTAGTATTTTGAAAAAAAATTTAATTAAAAACACATCAGGTGCCGCTACACTTATGTGCTATATCTTTGTTCAGCTGGTGATAATAGAACAGAGTGTTGTTAGTGGGCTCACAACGAATAGATTTAGGAGAGCGTGTTTGCGAGCGAGGCCGATTTTGATAATTCGGGCAACGGTTAGAGGTAATTGACGAAGTCGAGGTAGTTGGAAAAGAAGGATTACTAGGAGCCGAAAAGGAAGCAGAGTTTAATGCAGACACCTGTGCCTCGAGTGACTGTTGTTTTTGTGACATTTGGTTTAATGTAGTCTGGAAATTGATTGTTAGAGAGTTGAGTTGAGCCAATAACGTGAAGCAATAAGATTGGCGAGTTGGTTATAATCAGTCGAATTTTACAACTTGCTGGAACTGGAGGGTGGACTATCGGGACCATTCTGGGGCTGGGAAAATATTTCTAGAACTTCCAGAATGTTTGGTAAAACCTTATATAACAAACTTCAAGATATCGTGGATGTCTTTAGGGAATTTCTTAAAAGTGTCTCTACATACTACCATAAATAAGTGATAAAAAATATACCAAATTGCACAATAACCAGAAATTTTTTTTAAAAATGTTTGCTTAGTATTATTAGTAAGTTTAATCTAGAAGTAATTCGAAGCATAATTCTATCTTTAGATGTGATGATATAACTAGAATAATTATTTTAGTCCCAGTATATTTATGTTAGGTACCAAAATTTTAATAAAGCATTTAATTAGATTTTAATTTTACTGATGATTCCCCGAGAGTGTTTTAAATTATTATTGAAGAAAAATGTAGCGTAATGCCCTATATTTATTTTTGATTTCTTCAAAGGTTAACATGGAAGTACATTCCTGAAGAGTTAATACTATTATGTGCACGCCTACGCCACTGCCTCATAGAAAATTCGAGAGGGGCCCAGAAACGCCGCGAAAGATAGACTAAAACATTCTAGAATAATCGCAATAATCGTAACAATATTGGAATATGCATTTTTTCCGTAACTGTATAATATAACGTGTAGATCCCCAGGTTAAATAATTTTATAATTTTTGATATGGTTCACCAAGTGATTGAAAAACATTTGTCATTGGTTTTATTAATAATTAAGGTATCCTTCAAGGCCAGTATAAATATCACTTTTGTAACAATCTAGAGCATTTGATGTAGCTTTAACCAAGTATCTCTTAAAGCAATTTATACCTTACAAAGACTTTTCCTTTCTACCCATATTTGGCAAGTTAGGTAATAATTGAAAAAACTAATATTAATGAAATAATGACTACATAGCACAAATAATAAACCTCTAAATTGTTACGCTCATTAATCTGGAGACTGAAAGCTTTGCTGTATAATATACAATATACAAAACATATGACTATGAAAATAAAAGCGGACATTTGAAATCTGATTTATTAACCATATTTAGTCCAGTGATAAATTACTCAAAAGCTATTTAGGTTAGCTAAAGAACTCAGCAATTAGGATTTAGAGCTGCATGGTGACTGAGGATTTAAGATTTCGTTTAGCATTCTGACTAGACTATGCGACCTTGAGCGGGTGATTAATGGCGGATGATGGGGGTCAGAAAGGGCCTAACTCATTACCTCAAATGAACTATTACTGATCAGTTTGATCGCCGCGTCACGGAACTCTAGAAAATACGAAACGCCATAACATGAGTCGTAGGTCAGTGTTCTTGGTCGAGGGTTCGGAATGTCCTACTATTTTCTTGTTTTGTATTCGTGATAACGATCCTGTTTTGTGTTTTGACAGTGATGTGTTGGAGTTTAACCCCGGCTGATATGCCGTTAAGCTTATTAGCATTTTAATACTCATGGGATATACATTTTTATGATGTAGGTACTTTATGTTTTAATTATTTATTACTGCAAAAGGTGCATTCATAATTATGTTTTAGAATTATTCCGGTAGCAGAGCCACAAAATTATTATCAATACAATTATTATTGATTTCAACTCGGCGAAAGTTTCCATTTGGTGCAACGTTAATTAAAATAAACATAAATTGTTTTGTAAATAATAAAATTTACTCGTGTAACTAACACAAAAAAAAAATGATCCATTTTAAGATATATTAGTGAAACGAATAGGTACGATATGTAAATGGTTGAAAGCTCTTTATACCGGGTGGGCAAAAGTGCGTCGGACCTCGATATCTCGAGTTCTACGATAGCTAGAAATTAAAAAAAAAATTGCATGTAAACTAGATAAAAAAGTCTATAACTGGAAATAATTTTTGAATATATAGGGCGAGCCGAGACGAAATTACAGGACTAAGTGCCTTTTGTTTAGGCAATGAAAATGATTCAATTTCCAGTTAAGTTATAGACTTTTTTATCTAGTTTACTTGCAATTTTTTAAAAAATTTCTAGCTATCGTAGAACTCGAGATATCGATGTCCGACGCACTATTGCCCCACCCTGTATATTAGTGCATCGACACGGCGGCGACGGGCTAGTTAAAGTCCCGAAAAGTGAGGAAAATGGCGGTGGTAAGTCGTGTAAAAATAAAAAAAATGGTCCCTCTCTAATCTTAGTGCAACAATATTTTTTGAGACATAAAAAATATATTGCGAATAAAATGGAGTAATGAGGTATTACGACTGCCACCTTATTAATGTAAACTGAATCCCATTGAGGTTATTTGAACTGAAGTAGAGGGAAACGTTGTATGAGAAAATAGAACCTTTAAATTAGATGTAAAGGGCCTTCTATAAAGAGAGTTTCAGCCGATTATAGATTGTAGACTGTTTCAGAAGTCGCTTGGCTCTGAGTAGCCTTATTCACTTCGACCTAAAAGATCTTTTGTGAATTACTCTGCACCTAGTTGTTGCTCAGGATTTCAAGACTTATTACAAAGCTTGTGATTTTCCTGTGGGCTAATTTCCCTATGTCTTCAGGTGTTAATTCCGCCTGCTCTATGAACTTTAGGATTAATACCTTGCATTCATAAAGTATATGTTCCGCAGTTTCAGTTGCAGTATCTCAATATCTGCATTTGTCATCTACTGCCTTGCCCATATTCTTGAGATGATATCTCAAAGGGTAGTGGCAAGTTAGAAGACCTGTTTTCAGCCTTAATTCAGACTTTTCAAGTTCGAGAAGCCTTGTGGCATTCTTTGCCGCATAAGTTATATACTTTTTCGCTTGTCTTCGGCCTGGGATATTCCTCTAGTAGGACTTTTCTGGCCCTTTTCCCATTTCTGGATCGCCTCCATTATATGTCCCTTGGCCAGGCTACAAAACAGTTAAGATCCAATGAATGGTGCTTCAAGTCCTTTTTTCGCAAGGCTGTCAGCAAGTTCGTTACCCTGTAATCCTTCATGCCCTGGCACCCACATCAAGGTAACCTTGTTGTTGTTGGCCAGTTGCTTCAGGGATTGTCTGCATTCTCAGGCAATTTTAGACTCGAAGGTATGGGACCTTGGAGCTTTCAATGATGTCTGACTATCTAATAGTATATAGATCTTCGCCCATCGAATGTCTTTATTTAGGCATTTCTGGGCACATAGATCTATAGCACGAATTTCTGCCTGGAAGTAACCAGAATGGATAGTAACATTGATAATGAGTGGCTGGTGGTATATGATAGTGTTAGAGATTGTTTCTTATCTCTGATTATTGGCCTTACAAACTAAGTGACTTGGCCATGAACCTGTCAACCCGTTACGCTGAGTTAGTGATTGTGATGAGATTAATTATTTATTATTATATTATAAATTACTTACATTTCAGTTTTGTAAATACCTGTATTCTACAGATCCGATACTATGTTTCATATTTCACTTACCATTTTGTCATTAAATAGTCTCATTAGAAGATCACAACTTTATGTTTTTGACTGAGATAAATGTAAAACATGGATTTAATTATGCTTACTTTCTAAAACTTGATTATTGTTATTATTTTAAACAGTGAGCGAAAACTATTCAGAACCTACATATCGCTCTGCGGTTTGGCTATGCCAATTAAATTTTATTGCACGGTTGTAATGATCCTTCATACATATTTGGTCAACTATAAGTATACGCAATAAATAAAGTAATTTTAATCCAAAAACGATGCATTTAGAATCCTGGATAATACACAAGCTATAGCTTTAGCTTTGCATAAAATTTTATGTACCCGGTTTTGATTTTCATACATAGATGAACATTTTTTCAAATCTTATTTTGTTAGTAATAATCATAATATTTATTGACCAAAAGATGCATCAGGTATATATGACATGTCAATAAAAAAATAGAAGATATAGATAATATAAAATACAGGTACATGCACACAAACATATGTATATGATCTAGAAGATAAATATAAGTATAAGACAATGAACAAGTATATAGACATTATTACCAAATAATTATATAATTATTACTTTCTTCTATGTAAGGTCTCTTCCCCACAGGGCGCGATCTGATCGCGCGATCAGAACGCTTGCAATCTCGTGTTATAGTTATCACATTTGTACTCAGTATATCCCCTCCACACAGAGCGTTTTCGTTCCACCGAGATCGTCAGGATCAGTTTCGGATCTTTTGGAGAGGATATACTGAGTACAAATGTGATAATTATAATACGATATCGCAAGCGTTCGGATCGCGAACTGTGGGGAAGAGGCCTAAGACTCAACGATCTAAAAATTCACGCATCATAAAAAACCTCCATTTAACAAAGTTTTTACTTTATTTTTAAACATAAGTGGATTTTTAATATTTATAGTTTCGGCTGGCAAACTGTTGAACAATATATAGTTAGGTGAGTTTTTATAAGTTGACGTTTTGTGAGAGGGAATTCTTAATAGGTGATCGTGCCTAGGATTGTGGTTATGCGTGCATGAGTTGGACAAGAAAAGGTGTTCGTTCTTATTAACAAATGTCGAACATTTAAATATAAAAATACAGGTCATGGTCAGAATTTTTTTTTCTATAAGATTTGTCTCCAGCTTTCCCTGTTAAAAATTAACCTAATTATTCTCTTTTGCAAAATAAGCACTTCTCGTATTTCTCGAGCACAGCCTCAACTGATTATGTTTAAACATATATGAGAATATGCCAGGGCATAATAAATATTTAGCAATCCTGGAGTATTAAGGATGAGCCTATTTCGTTGACACCAGGTGCTAAATTCATTCATTATGTTAGCAACTGCTGATTGAATTCTTGCGGAGTATCGGCTGCTACAGTAATGATAGTATCATCTGCAAACATTGTAATTAGACCATTGGAATATAGTCACCTAAATCATTTACATATACCAAAAATAAGAGGGGACTCAGGATAGAACCTTGAGGAACACCAAGTTTTACGTCGTGTGTCTGAGATCTGGCCCCATTAACATCAATGATCATACTTCGCCCTTCCATATATGACTTAATCCAGTGTAAAATATATACTGGTAGTCGGATATTTGACAATTTAGTAATTTAGAATTGCGAACATAATGTGTCCAATGCTTTCGAAAGATCAAAAAGTAGTGAAACGACTATTTTATCATTATCCAGATTTTCGTATATATAACTCAACATTTGATATTTGGCTATTTCAGTAGATTTATTTGCTCTGTTGTTGAGAAATGCATCATCATCATCATTAAATTTTATTGATAATTAAAATACGTGGACATATTAATGAGTCTCATATAGTTATATGGTATATATCAGTAATACCTTCTCTATTTCAAACGTTACTCCTAAAAACATCGCACCATATCTGGCTAAATATTACTTCAATAATCTCAAACTGAACAAACAGGGAATGCAAATAAAATCGAATTGAAGTGTGTTTACATGTTAATTTGCGAAAGCAAACAAGAAAAAAGAAAACACTTACTTGTGAATTAACAGGTAAAGATTCCAAAACACTCAAGGAATATTCGCTTCTCTCAAAGACTGGTGGATTATCGTTAACGTCTTGTACTTCAACAAGCACGGTGAGGTTTGCAGATAATGGAGGAATTCCCATATCGGTAGCCGTAATAATTAAACTATGTCGTTGGGTCGTTTCGTAATCTAAATGCCTTGTAAGCGTTAGATGGCCCAACTTTGAGTCAATCTTGAATAAGCCTCCGGCGCCATTATTAACGATCTTGTACCGCACAACCCCGTTGGATTCAGAATCCTTGTCTTTCGCATGGGCAGCGTAAAGTGGCACGCCAATTTCTACGTTCTCTGGGATGGAAATTCTTACTGTATTGGATTCGAATTCTGGTGGATTGTCGTTTACGTCTTCTATTTCTATATTCACCTGGAAAACAAATTTTAATGTATCAATTTGATATGAATCAAGGGAACAAAATTTAATCACTACAAGTCTTTATGCAATGCTCTGAAATATTTTATTTTATAAAAAAATGATTATACGTTATAAGTAACCGAAATGACAGCGCAAGGAGCGAGCATGTTTGTTCAACTATTTATTGTGTACTGGGTTCGATCCCTAGCTTTCACATTGGCCTCGTCAAATATCTAAATTTTTGGTAAATGCACTCCTTCCGCATAGTCTTGGTTTTAGAATTGCCACTTGTCCAATGTATGTGGTGTATTTACGTTTATGTTTTCTGTTTATTATTTAATTTCGGCAAAATAATACAAAAATTAAAAATTCAAGAATCTTTCAAACTCATACGGTTTTGAGGGGATAACCTCAGGTAGATGCACCAACATTAAATAAACATCATTAGATACTTGTTTTTATGTGTGAGAATATTTGTATACAATTAAAATTAAAAATATTTGATTCTAAGATCAAAAAGGAAAACAAAATAATCTGTCTTTTAAAGATTTATTTATGATTAAAGTGTAAGAAAAAGATTTTACTAACTTTACAAAAATGTAGTTGTTACTGTAAAGTGTGCACGTAAGCTACACAAAACAATTAAATAAATATAAAGTACTTCATTTTCATATAGATATACCTAACACATTGTTTTCTTTAATTCGTCATAAAATATAATTAGTTTTTTGAAAAAAGTATTTATTAAATTTTATGTGATTCTTCAAAATACAGCACTTGGTTACAATGTACTGGGGATAAAAATGTGTTTATGAAAGTATCTAATATAGAAAAATATATTCAGTTTACTTCCAGTAAAAAACAATCCAAAAATAAATGAAACTAGTTTCAAAATCATAGACTTCAGCTATTTTGAATAAAACCACGCCACTTTTGTGGTGTATTCACTGTATGAAATTATAAATGACTGCATAAATTTTCTCTAGTATATAACAGAAAACAAAAACAAATAACTCGTTGTTAATCAACAGTTTTGATAAGTAAAATTGCAAGTCAAAGAGATGTCCATTTTGTCATAAATAAGAATTGATTTTGGTGATTTCACTAATATCCTTGATGGAAATTAGATTTTGAATATCAAAAAAAAATTAAATATCGATTTAACTCTCAACTTTACCTACTAACGTGCGTTTGATTTGTAGTGAGTTTCTTCGTTTCCAGCTATAAGCCATACAGAAATTTATACACGATATATTTTAAATATGCAATTTTCTATATTCAAGAAAGAAATGCGCAATAGGGAACATTTATTACAGTTGATCATAATTTTCTTTCAATTTATATGATGCCAAAAAACTGTGCAAATAGACACCTAGGTAGAACCACAGCAAAAAAATATTACATTTTTTTCTTAAATCAGTTGTTAGTAAAAATAGTAGATTTAAACTACGGAATATAAGAATTGACATAAGCCTGAAATTTTGTTTCAGTAATTTTGCAAATGACTAATATTTAATGAAAGTCTTATTATAACACTACTCATGTAAAGCTATAACTTTTTGGTAATATATATATTAACAAAAAGTTATGGCCAAGAACCATAAATAAGTTATATTTACTTTGTTGCTAAAATATTTTCCATGTAAAAAACAGGAAACACGCAATTTTACTTACCTTAAAATATCTCCTAAATTAACATATCAAAAGAATTACAGTTAATTGCTTTTATAGTATAACTAGCAGATTTAAAAATTATCATTAATACAGTCGTCTTTAACGGTAAAGATAATAACGAATATTAATAAATTATTATTCATAGTACAAGAGTGCTGTTAAAATACAAAATAGATGTAGCCAAACATACCTGCGTGTGGCCGTATACAGGGGGATCGCCACTTGTGGCCTGGATATTTAGCAAAACACTGGCCCTGGTTTCGTGATCTAAACTTGAAGCGGTTCTAATAGCTCCTGTATCTGGATCAATTTTGAAAAAGCCGTCAGGATCTCCAGAGTAAATTGAGTAGCGGATGTTACTTCTTCCACCTGAAAAACAAATAAACAGCGATTAAGTTTTACCCTCTGTTTCAAATAAAACTAATATATAAGATATATATACAAATAAATAAAAATATAGGCATTAATTGTTTTTATAATTTTAAACGAGCGTAACATATGTGACTACAACGTAAACATATAAATAAATATTTATGCTTGATAAAATTGAGAAAAACTATTTGGTGCGATTTTTTAAAGGTCGGGAAATAAGACGATTTATGTATTTTTGTTGTTTCTCGGATCACAGGAAAATAACATTTTCAGGCCACTATGAGCAACTAGAATATTAGCAATGAACCAGGCTCATTATCTCACTTGCGTTTGCATGCACATATTAGTAACTGCAAGACACAGAATGCGTTGGAAAACGCTCTAGGCCGCCGAAACCTTGCATGGTACTCCTTTCAAGTTAAAGACACTTCAAGATTGAACCACTACAGTACCTCAGGTACTAATGTCCTAGATTACGAGTAGTATCCATATAAGTAAATGAAACTGAGGTTTCTAAATGTATTTATAATATTCGATCTAACGCATGTGGTCACGATGGGGTCTCTACAAAAATGCTTAAGCTGTATATGCCGGAAATAAATTCACATTTAACGTTTATTATTAATAAGTGTATATCCATGGGTATTTTTCCTGATTTCCCCTATGAACTTTCAGATTTGCGTCCCATTAGTTTACTACCTGTATAATCCAAAATTATTGAACGCTTGATCAAGCCAAGTCAGGTTTTAGAAAAGATCACAGTACTGCCCTCTTAAAGGTATGTGATGACTTAATAAAAGGTTCTGAACACAACAAGTAATGTTAGATTGTTCAATGGCTTTTGATACTCTCAATCGTGTTTTGTTACTTTTGAAGTTAAAATTCTTTAGATTTACTCGCAATGCTATCATGAAGTCATATTTAAATGAAAGGAAGTAAAAAATAATAATCGGTCATAAATTACAATCTAATCTGAAGGTGTTGGAGGCTGGTGTTCCGCAAGGATCAATATTAGGGCCTCTTCTATATTTAATATATACTGCGAATTTCGTTAAAATTATTAAAAAATATTTCTATGCAAACGATAGTCAGCTATAAAATATCTTCAGTCCAGAGGACTGCATGGAGGCAGTACATGACGTGAATGAAGCTGTCAGATGCATTCTTGATATTTCACGTAAGCACTGCCTAACCATCGATGCCAAAAAATCTGCAGTAACGAAAGA
This sequence comes from Leptura quadrifasciata, assembly GCA_963675555.1. Classification (NCBI taxonomy): domain Eukaryota; kingdom Metazoa; phylum Arthropoda; class Insecta; order Coleoptera; family Cerambycidae; genus Leptura; species Leptura quadrifasciata. The sequence goes on along the minus strand of OY776678.1, from coordinate 89,160,966 downwards.
AACATTTTGTGACTTAAAGAATCTATAATCATCGGCATTTTCTTAATCAAAAATTAAAAATTATGTTATACGACTCTATCACATTTTAACTGTTGTGATGTTGTTTACGGCCCTGTCTGGATGAGGCAACCTCTTACAGAATACAGATGGTACAAAATACATGTATTCGTTTTATTTTTAGTCTTTCTAGAAGAGAGCATTTTTCTCCTTATTTAAAAAGAATTAACTGGTTGAATATAGTCACACGTAGACAACATCACCTTGCATGTTTTACGTATAAAATTATTACTACTAATTGTCCTTCATATATTAGGGAATTACTTGTCCCTAGATCCTTGGTTCATAATAGAAATCTTAGGTATACAGATATGTTAACAATCCCGCAACATTCTACTACAAGATTTCACAGGTCATTTTCTTATTCTGCCCCATCTCTGTACAATTCTACTCCAGATTATCTAAAACAGAATTCAGTAAAATCATTCAAACCTAAATACAATTTTTATTAAATCAATGAAAATGCTTTGTTATTATTATTCTTATTATTTTGTTGTTATTATGTTTACTTATTATTGTTGTTGGTAGAATTCAGGGTCATTAGTGTTTATTAAATTATTAATGTTTTCCACTATACGGTTGAGTGGAAGAACAGCGTTGTCTGAACTCCGCCGTTTTTTTAAAATGTATAATTTAAAAAAAATAAAGGCAATTTATTATTATTATTATTCATAAAATAATAATGCTCATAAGCAGTTAAGCCAACGGGAATGTATATGTTAATTTCAACTCTCATAATGAGAGGCAATAGTTTTCCCATTGGATACAGTATACAAATATCAGAATTTGTGGCGACAAGATTAGGACTGGTGCTATCCATAGACGAATCCATGTTTGGATCTTACCTAAATTTGGGAAAATACCTAAGTATAGGGTACATTGTTTCTCAAGAACATCTTAAAGTAGTTTATCACAGTAAGGTGTTTTATCAGTATCACAGAGCCTTCAGATAACGTCCTGTTGCAGTGAGGATAGTGTGTGAGCTTTTGCATGATAACAAAATATACCAATTTTCCGTGGCCCATGCATACTTTACCCTTATCAAACATGTATTGAATATTAATGGAGATGAAACCATTGAATCAACACAGGGCGCGTATAACTAGAAAGTATATCTTTGAGTATGTTTGGAAATTTTGTAATAGTGTAAAAATGACGTAGACAGCCCATTTGCAGTTTAGTTGACAATAAATAGTCACTCTAATATAGGTACAACTATAACCATAATTTGTTCTTTGCTAAACATATCTTTACATAAACCATTTCAATTGCAAGAGTTCATATGTTCAAAAACTATCCAATAGAAGCTTCACTATTTTCAAAATTAACTTTTTCTAGTCTAGTCTTGTAACTACAAACATAAACTGTTTCTTTTTTACTTAAAATTGGTGGACAATAACAAAATACAGCCATATATGGAACAGTTTGTTTTCAGCATATAAAGCATGTCTTGGATACAGTTTACTAGTATTGAAAGATATTTTGACACTTTCTAACATTTTCCGTTAGTTTAATATAAGTTGTTCTGTATTTCAGTGCCATGTGAGAAGAGAGTATTTATTTTTAACTTTGCTTTGACCCCTCTATAAATCTACTTATGTCAATTTGGCTTTTCTGTAATTAGCCCGTATTTTAAAGACATAAAAGTCCACCCTTATTCAAATGAACAAACTCGGTAGTAAATTGCGAAAAAAAAACTTTTCGTCAGAAGGTTAGGCACTAATTAAATTCAATAAAGCCGGTAATAAATAGCATGTTAGTTTTTGTTTGGTTGGGAATTGTATAGGTCCTTATTAGCATTTAGGCAAACGAGTTCAAGTTGATTGTGACAGAAGAAAGAAGGGCAACGGAAAGAAGCGGAAAGGGGGCAATTATTTTTCAAGGGATGTATGTGCATGTCTCCTCGCTAACAGACGACATTTCGGGAGTATGCTAAGTGAAAAGTGGCCATTGTATTCGAGGAGCACCGCGTCCGCTAACCTGCCTGAATCGGTTTTAATTCCATTCGCCGCTCTAAACAAACCAGCGATTCTCAAAATGTCAGACATTTATTGTCAATCCATTTATTTCAGGAAAAAAAATACTTTTGTGGCTGTGACGGTTTGTTTTGTTTTTAATCGAGTGCAGTATTATGCTCTCTTTGGTTTTAATTTAATATTACTTTATATGGCACTTTTTGCAAACGTGTTGTGAGAAAGATTTTAAAGAAAGTTAAAAATGTACGGCAGAGGAATTTCATATGGTGAAGAAGTTTATAAATAAGTTTATATACTGAAAAGTATTATGTTGTATATGAGTATGTGTTGTTAATAATTTCTTAGGTCAACTTTAAGATGCATTCAGCCTTCATTGCGTTTGTCTAAATTAAACATAAAATATGGACTAGGGCATGAAGTATTGCTATTTATTTGAATTTAAATATTTTCTCACGGAACAGAAATTTCTTACAGGGTCGATCCAATGATTCAATCAATATGTTGTGAATGTGAATGTTGTGTGATTGTTGAAAATATTCTGTATAAGCAAGAATTAAACATAAAACTTTAGAAAAATGTAACAAATGAATTAAAAACTATGGAAGGATGTACATGAAACAGTTAGGACATCGAAAAATATACGCTGCCAATCTGTAAAAAATGTGTCAGTAAAAATCATATGAGGATAATCAAATAAGATAAGCAATGCTAAAGAACTTGCAGACTAAATTAATGTTTGGTTACAACAAATACAGGCAGCAAATCGAATAACATAATATTAACATTGGCTTCCAAGTGAGTGGAAATATAAGGGAATTTGATAAAAATGCTGCATTATAGTGCTCAAAAACGTACGTGCGATTTTCCAAAAATAAACATATTAAAAGACATACTTATAACATAAACTCAGTTTAAAACTCCACATTGTGATATACCCGAATAATTTGTTTTATTTTATACGTTTATTTACACGCAACTGTTTTAAAAGTTAACTTCAGTTTTGATCTTAAAGGACCCCGCACAGAAGTATGGGATTTGGGATCCCGGTGAAAATAGTCGAGATTGAGATATGTTGTAGTTCAGAGTTTAATGATGAAAAGTTCGAGGCTCGAGGACCTTTTATTTTGGAGTTACAGCGAGGGCAAAGTTTGAAAATCCGTAAATTCGTGAATTTATAAATTCGTGAAAAATCTTCAAAATATTTATATATTTATGTATACGTATATGTATACGCTAGTTATATTCAATGTTTAATTAGAGAGAAGAGGCTAAAAAATTAAAAATAAAATATCTTCATGACAAGAATAAAAATAGATAAAATCAAATAGCATTAGATTTCCCCGGGGGCGCTCGGGGTCCCTCTGTGGGGTTATCTGGGAGTGATTGGGGGGGAAATGGCAGCGTCCATGAAAATCTCTCCAAAATCGATACTCGGGGGTTTTCGGGGATGCCGATTTCAATTCCGGCATTAGACTTCCCCGGGGGTGCTCGGGGATGGCTCTGTGGGAAACGGTAAAGGAGAAAGTGAAAAATCACAAATTATGAAAATAATACTTTATTCAAATAACAAATAGGAGTTTTTATTAATGTTGAATTATTCATTATAAACTTCAATTTTTAACTTAAATACTAAACATCTTGTTCAAACTCTTCTACTTCTTCCCCTTCTTCATCCCCACAGAGGGACCCCACAGAGGGACCACCGAGCGCCCCCGGGGAAATCTAATGCTGGAAATGAATTCGGCATCCCCGAAAACCCCCGAGTAACGAGTTTGGAGCGAGTTTGGAGTGATTTTCATGGACTATGCAATTTCCCCCCCCCAGAATGGCCCCCCGGATACACCCGCAGAGCCGCCCCCGAGCGCCCCCGGGTAATTCCAATGCCAGAATTGAATTCGGCATCCTCGAAAACCCCCGAGTAACGAGTTTGGAGCGATTTTCATGCACGCTGCCATTTCTCCCCCAATTCACCCCCCGCGCACCCCCACAGAGCCACCCCCAAGCGCCCTCGGGTAATTCCAATGCCAGAACGAGTTCTGCAGCCCCGAAAACTCCCGAGTAACGATTTTCGAGCGATTTTTCCGAGTTTCCAGTTCGGTTGATAAAAATGAGAGTAGGAATAGGTATTCGAATATTTACTTAAATATTTTGTTGAAAAAATAAGATTTTAACCCGGATAAATAGAATAAAAGCGATCGTTCATATGCTATTTTTGTGTAGATGAGTTATTTTATAGTACTCGCATTTATGAAAAGCACGGATTTGGAAAAATAAGAAACCTGAAATAGACAATGTAAAATCAAAACGCACTTCTAAGAGTTTCAAATGTACCTTTTATACAATTTACAAATTTTCGACCTTTGCCCTTGTTGTAACTCCAAAATAAAGATTCTCGAGTCTTGATCCCACTTGAATTTTTTATCAGGAAGGTCTGAACTACAACATATCTCAATTCCGACCATTTTCACCTGGATCTCAAATCCCGTATTTCTGTGCGGGGGGTCATTTGTATAACCAAATTACAAAAAAATATGTTATCGTGAGTCATGAATACATTTTCTGAAATATCATTAAATATTTTAATTGATGGTGGTAAGAGTTTATAAGAAGATAAAAACTTTCTTAAAGGTTCCTTTAATCTTTTTGTCCTTCTTTTAAAATTTTTCCATTGGTTTCAATGAGAATGAAATTTCCGTTCAATAATATGAGAAAAATTACAAACATTATTTTTCTATATTTTTTTTATTAGATAAAACATTAATAAGTTATAACCGAGAACAAGCCGCAAAGTGATGAGAATTTGGTGGATAGGACTAAGGTAAGGAAAGTGTGATGGAATTACTTAGTTTATGTATTAAAATAACTTATTTTCGACTAAATAATGGCTTTTATCAACAAGACTTTGAAGTGGTAATAGGTTTTTCATTTCTTTCAGTTGCGAGTTATATTCTTGTGGTATATTTTAAGGAACACCATGTTACTAACCTATATTTTAAATTGGCAATATCCTAAGAGTTATTTTGACAGACAGTTTACAAACATTGAGAATGGAATATCATTCAATATTTATGATCAGAATTCATGTCTCTAGCAGCAACTCCTTATATACATGGCTTATCAGAAAAACAAAGAATCCGAAATAAATGTTTCGTACAAGTTATTTTTCAAATGGGTAAACTTTATCGAAAATTAAGCCGTTGAATTAGGTAAGTCATCTAGATTTTCAATGTGAGGCTTGACAAATTAAAAACATATGTTATGGGAAATAGAGTTCAATAACTTGGTAACACTTGTTGAATAAGAATTAAATAATCCGAGGAGAAAATTTTTAAAAAAGAACTCAGTGGAAATAGACATAAAAGGAAACTTAAATAATCCACTACTTTCCTTAATAATCATATATGTCAGATTATTCCGTAAATTTTTGTACCAACCGGTTTTCTATCATTAGATGTGAAGTCGAAATAATAGGAATATGGTTAGATGCCTTGGGTCTATAAAATTATATAAACAGAAAACTATCAGTTGGACACATAAAAAGTGTTATAAGTTTTGCGAACAGCAGGTGCTTCAGCTCGGCTCTTGGTCTCGTGTTCGAATCCTGATTATGGTACGGACGTATAGTGGTGTTTTTACTGTCAAGGCGGTAATAGTAGTCTTGACCGCCATTGCGTGAGAGACAACATGGTTAATCGCTGTCATCTATCCTGAGTTCGAGAGTCGACTGCAGCAGTTGGTAATAGCACAGTAAATGGTTACAGTGTCTATGTAAGCGTGCATCCTAGTATGACCGTGGAATAGCTGTAGGTGAACCAGGACTTTAATATAAAGGACGTAAAGAATGAATATTCTTCCTAAACATTAAAGATTGTCTTAATTCATATCTCATATTAAATAATAATTCATTAAATAATTTTATTTTCATTTATTTATCTTGGTCTGAAACATTTTGTAGTAGCCAGAAATATTCTTCAGATACTATCTACTAAAAAACAACAAAATTCAGTAGTATTAGTCAAATTTAAGGCATGCAGATCATGTTGATTTATCAGTATGTTTTAGCTTAGTCCAAATTTTTCAGCTGTACTCCGAATTCCAAAGTAATGGATTGAAAAATTATAACCATATTTATTTGCAAACTGGCAATATCTAGATTGTTTTGAATGCATTTAAGCATAAAAATTATCATGAGATTTTAAATAAATCTTCAATTTAGAACGTATTTCCAAAGATCCAAATCAAATTTAACTACGAAAATCTTATTATTTCCATTTGATCTGTATTGGCAAAGAAAGTGGTCAAACGTGTACCAACCCCACAAGGTATACTAAAATTAATCCTGAAATACCATTCAAATTCTGGCATAACAATTTTAACCTACCTAGAAAGTACATAACAATTATCAATAGAATAAAATTTGAGCATGGTGATTTAGATTTAGATCACATATTCTTTAACTGTAGCAAACACACAGACGCAAGTAATGAATTGTATAAACAACTGATTAATTTAAATATAGAAACCCCTTTCAACCTACTACATTTAATATGTCTTAATAATAACGGCATTCTAGGCTGTCTGATATCTTTTTTATATAAAAGTGGCATAAAAATTTAGGTTAGAGTTGGCACTCCTGTGTTTAAACCTTTTATGTATAATCCGAGGCCTTTACCTGTGTTGTGTAAAATCAAAATGCCTTGACGGGCCCCTAGGCGAGAAGCGTGTGCTCTTGTTTAATTCCCATTGTGTTTTTCAAAAAACTTTCTCTTGTTAGAATTAGATTTAGCTTTTTAAAATAATAGGACACTGTATCTGGATGTATGGACTATGTCCAAATGCCATTAAAAAAAAAATCTGTATTGGCATGTCTATCCCAACGTCAATGACATTAAATTCTAGGATGTACTCGTAATCTTTTTTTTTTTAATTTTAAAAGCTCCATGTTTTTGGAACATAAGTGAATTATTTTAACGTTTTTATAAATTACATTATTGTAATTTTTCTTGTTTTGCCTTCGAGTTCACAAAAAAACTCCATAGACCACACATCCTTGAACATATAAATGATACCTAGTTGCCAATTTTATTGTGTTAACACACTGATAATGTAAAATGTTAATAGTTGTCGCCGAAACAAAATCAGAATTGTTTAAAATCCAGTATATTTCCACCTACGCTGTGCAAAAACTGATTAATGGCTAGCTTTATTAATAATTTCAAATTTCCGTGATATGTACATTATTTTTATTTGTTTTTTATTTCTCATCAATGAAATTCAGCTGTAGAACACGCATTTATAGTTTATTGTAGGTGTTTTTACAGGACATAAAACATTTGGTTATGCAAATTTACCAAGAATATGTCAACTATAGTTAGCAGCTGCTATTAAATGAAGATTTTGAAGATTTTAATCGTTATTATTTAAAGATGACTCAATTTTTGCTCTTATTTCAGTTGTGGAAATATTGAACCTTTTAAATCAAATTTCTATCACCCGATATGCACAAAAGGTACATTTTGTGGTCACCAACAACCGTCTGTACTTATTTGAACGTCATTGATTCAAACAATTCAGGTTATAAAAAGACAAGCCTGGATGAATAGAGTTCATTAACAGAATATTTTTAATTATGTACTAAATTTATGGCCAACAAATTTGTGACGACAGTAGATGAACCCTCCAACCTCCCCACGATGACAAAATAAATTGTTGAATTATGTTTATTTTTGTTTTGGGTAGCGCAAAAAGACGATGTGTATAATGTATATGAATGAAGGTTCCAAATACGAAGAACAAGATGAAATTAAAATATCTACCTTAATTAATGAATGCAATATGAACACGATACAGCTTAATAATCAATGGACATGATCCACATGTGTTTATTAATGTAGGTTATAACTCCACTTTATGAACTTGCCCGCTGCTCAAGAGAAGCATAAAGAATTTATTTGAGAACCACCTATTGAAAATCGCAGATTGTCACGTCACAAAGACAAAATTTATGGCTTTGGTGAAAAGTTGGTTTGCTGTTTGAAACCCCCAAAACCTTACCAAACGGGTCGACAGTGCTCGTCGCTTCTATGAAGAGAGCTGGGGGGGTACCCGGGCACATGACAAGCGGCAAGTCACTTTTAAAAGCGATGCAGTTACAGGACAGCTATGCCTTGCTGCAGTCTACAAATAAAATATATCGTACTTCATTTAATGATATTCTAAGGTAGAGATTATTTGATAGTGGACTAATTTTGGTTATGAAATAATAAGACTTTATTGCAGTAGTACACAATGTATATACTGAAAATACAATGTTGGGTTCAAGATTAGATTTACCGCTTGAAGAAAATGGTGATGTTAATAAGGGTAATCATTTCCATGACCTCTAGATAGTGTAACTTTTTTGTCAAATACAGTAATATACCGTCTGTCTATTTTACGGGGGCCACACAATATATCTCGCTTAATATCTATTGTAAAAGAATACAGTTTTGGAAACAGTTGTCCCATTTTTTTGTAAGCTGTATTTCAGTAAAAATACATTTGAAATCCATAGCCTACTTTGTCAGATATATTACAAAAACCTGAAAAATAGGAAAACCATAAATGGTTAAAGCTTCCTGATTTGAGGAGATACGAAAAAACTATACTACAAGAGATCCGTTCTACAAAGTTATATTAAGGTATTGCACTCTGAATTAACTTATAAGCTCCACCCATTAGAATTTGATGTGTTAGATGGTGAAATTAGGGAAAAAATTAGTGAAATAGTATGCAAAAAATTTTTAACTCGGTCAAAAAAACTAGAAAATCTTTTAATTAACCAAAATGCTAACGTAGTGAAAAACGAACACCTCTCAACCTTCAGTGCACGAGTGGTTAACATATCTGACACAACATTTAATGAGAAAGAAATGAAATTACTATCAAAAGGCTAAAAATTCTCTCCGCACATAAACAATAAAAGCATCACAGATACACTAATTACAGAAACAGAAACAGCCCTAAAAAAGATAGAAAATAATGATATGTCAATGGCAAAAATTAAAAGGCTGTTAAATAACACTAAGCCAATACACAACAATCAAACAGACAAACAAACCATCAACTCGATAAAAAATAAAGTTAACGAAAATGATCTTATAGTTACAAAAGCAGATAAATCAAATGCCACAGTTATTCTTACCAAAAATGAGTATATAAACAAAGTAAACAATTTAATAGAATCAGAAAATATCACACAAATAAACAGAGACCTTACCAATAACTATCAGGTAAAATTAAAGAAACCCATAGAAAATATAGAAACCTTTCTCTCAGAATATGACAAGCGAATAATGATTAACATGAACCCACAACTCCCTAAATTATATGGATTAATAAAAACGCATAAACCAGACAATCCCATTAGGCCAGCAGTCTCATTTATAAATAGCCCGGCGAGAGGTTTAGCCATAAAATTAATAAAGTTTTTAAAGAACACACGGGCTTTTCACCCAAATATAGCATCAAAAATTCGGTACATCTAATAGATAACTTAAAACTATTACACAGTCTATATAAGTCCTTCCTGGTATCATTTGACGTTAAAAACATGTTTTCAAATATACCCATAAAAGAATGTCTAATACTTATCCAAAATTTATTAGACAAAACTAAAGTTAATCACATAGTCGCGAAGGGAATTTTATTAGCCTTTGATACATGCACCGCTCAAAATTATTTTCAATTCAATAACCAATTTTACACTCAAAATAGCAGCCGACCACTTAAGCCCCTTACTAGCGGATATATTCATGTCAAATATAGAAGAACAAATATTAAACTCTCAAATAGGGAAAACTCATATTCATTTTTGGTACAGATATGTGGATGATATTTTAGCATGCTTTGGAGGCACCAATAGACAGCTACATACATTTTTGAACTTTATTAACAATTTACACCCCAATATACAATTCACGTTAGAAACAGCAATCAATAATAAAATAAACTTTCTTGACATAACCATTACACGTAAAAATAACCTTTTTAAGTTCGACATTTTTCCTTTACAGATATAACTATCCCATATGTTACCCTCTACCACACAAATTAGCTGCATATAACTCAATGCTACACACAGCGTTTTCGTTACCTTTGTCAGAAACAGATAAGGAAAAAGAATTATATACAATTAAAAATATAGCCAAAAATAATGATTTCCCCACAGAAGTAATTTCCAAACTTATAAATAAAAGACAAAAAGAGTTCACATTTAAATTAATATATCCAAAAATAAAAGAGGAATATCACCGTAAATATGCAAGCCTCACATACTGTGATAAATTATCAGTAGGCATTGGAAATACCCTCCCAACAAATGATATCAATGTAGCGTTTAAATCTCAAAACAAATGATCGAACCTTATATATAATGCCAAAGACAAAACTGACAAATATAAAAAATCTGGAGTTTATAAATTAAAATGCGCAGAGTGCAATAGCATATATATAGGACAAAGTGGGCGTAATTTTAGAACAAGATACCTGGAACATGAGAGATCCTTTGGGCTACAAGAAACAGATTCCACATTCGCAACACATTTGCTAGATAGCGGCCACAATTTCCCAGAACTCAACAGTATAGAAGTCCTACCTCTTGCAAATAAAGGAGTTAAGCTTAATTTACTGGAAGCCCTAGAAATTTATAAACACAACAATAATAACAATTTTAATCTGTTAAATGATCAACTAGATATCTCATATTCACCTCTATTTACTGCGGCAAAAAAAATGTAATCTAGGTAATGGTAAAAATGTAATTATACCTCTATTTATGTTAAGGATTAGGATTTCCTGTTCAGTAACCTATTTAACTAGACTCTAAAATTTCCTGTATTTCATTCTATTTTGAATCATTGTTTGATAATGACGTAAGGTCGAAACTGCAGTCACAACACTTTGTAAATATAGTGGTAAAAAACATAGTAGTGCGTTCCTCATTTCAGTGATAATGAATTACCACATAGTAAAGGCTTCATCCATCAATTTTTTGAAATAAGATATGTTTCATTTATTTTCCAATACAATGATATAAATATTTTTTCTTTACAAACTTCAGAAAAGTGCTTAACAAATACAATATACTTTTCTGGGTTCCTTATAATAGCAATAAGAATTAACATATTGAGTTAAAATTGCAATAAAAACAGAACTACATAGCACAAAATTATAGAAATTAATAAACTCTACTTAACAATTAATATTCCAGTTATTCGTTTAAAAATTCACGGACATTATAATAAATTTTCCCTAACAGAAATTCAGTTGCCTTCTTTTTACTACTATTTTATGTAGACCAATTAAATTCACAAGAACTTTATCAAAATTAAGAGCATTACAAACAGTTGCCTCCCAGAACCTGCATCGAAACCGATCGCGCAACCACCGCGTTGACGCGGAAGCGGATTGCAGGATCGGGCGGGATGGGCCTGGATCGGCGGAAACGACAAATTGGAAAAGCTAAACATAAAAATAGGTATTAAAATTTAACATGTTTCAAAACAAGCTTAACTAAAACTTAACAATACACAGTTTTTAAAATACTCGCGAACTTTACTTTTTAAATTTTGGATTCGGACGCAGACACCACAACTTGAACAAGCCTTCCGCGAGATATTATGTAGACCTAAGAATCGTGAATGTATGAGAACATTTGTTCTGATTTAAAACAACCTGTTTACTAATTGGTGATTAACTATTTTATTGAATATTGTTATACACACTATTAAAAGCGCACATAATTATGAGCTATGAATAGCGTTGATATTTCCACGGCTAGTAGTTTTTATATCATATCAACACGCCTGGGTATAGACGTTTAATAGAGGTATAAGTGATATAAATATCGTAATGAAAGAATGTAAAGTCTACCACCAAGTGTGACTCGAAGACAAAGGGAAGTTGTTAATAATAATCATCTAAGAATCAAATCAGTCTCATGCTGATTCACAGCTCAGCGTACGCTGGAATTATATGAAAAGAGGCATTTGTTTTATTCTTACATGAAATTGTATTTTGTCCACTAATTATTCCTTATGAACAAGTTGATTGTTAGCTATCAATCTAATGGTAATTCATTAAACAAGGGAATTAAGTTATTACAACAATTATTGTCGTTTGTCTTTGGCTGATATATGCAAGGCTTGTAATTGCACTAGTATAATTTGTGAATAACAAAGAACCTCAATGACCACAAAAGCGAATATAGAGATGTTGCTGTAGCATCCGGCTTTTTAAGTAACATAAACAACCAGTATACAGGTATAGGTAATTTTGCGTTGTAGTGTTTTACGTACAATTACAGATAGTAAGTATTCGCAAAGATGTATTTCACCTTTTTTATAATTGAGAGAAAATTGTAACATTCCTCTAAAGACAAATATTTTGTTGAGAATATCCCAAAATATCACTAAAGTTTTTTTAATAAGCAGTATATAAACAGCATTAATGTTTAACGAGTATAGCAACTTGAATTTAATTTCATGGTGGTGATTTCCTATACAGACAAAAGGTCCAACTGATTTCCATTATGCTTTTTGAAATAGATATTATGGAACTGTATATCTTCAGACAACCAGGCAGCACTTAAAGCTCAAAGTTTATTTACTTTTGTGTCTAAATTAGCTTGCGAATATTCTCAGGGAAATGGCAAAGAACAACTTTGACACTAGAAGAAATTGGGATTGCAAGACAAGATGCTAACTAACTAAATCTTCACTATGCTGATCGGATCCATTTTATGGAATAACAAATGTCACACAACGGAGGTAATAAAATGAGATATAAAATAAAAATTTTCTACTGAAGATGCTGACAAATGATCTTCGTAGGTCGATGCCAAGATGTGGTCTGATTCAACCTAATCTAAGAATCATAGATTTAATGGGGAGAAATTTACATAATCTGAAATTTTAAAAAAAAACATAAATTGGCCAATCGAAGGCCGAGCAGGGTCTATTTTTGTATTTGTGGCGATTGAAACACTATCAATTTCTATAAAAAAAACATTATGAAGTAGAAGTATTTAGCCTTCATTACTTTTAATTGAAATCAAATCTGATGCGTATGTATCCTAAGCACACCAAATTGGAAAAAACGGTGCGCCACGCGACCTACTGAGTGCAAGAGTGCAATCCAAGTCTTATTGCTACTTGACGAAGGATTCAATAGATATTAACAGCAGTTTCAACATTACTAACAGATTACAAAACGTTTTTGCAGTTTTTTGATTTGATTCGATTTTGATCTACCAACCAATCAATCAATAAGACTTTATGTCTTATTTTAATATAAAAAAGTACCTCCCCAGAACTCTATATGGCGTATAACTTTTATTAGGACTAACGGACGATGTCGTAACTTTGAATTTATAATCAGGACTTCAAGACAAATATTTTGGTGCATCATTCAATGTGTAGACTAATCTACACAAGGATTGGGTTGGAAGATATTTTTATTGATCATCCGCTTGACTATATGGAAATTTTCTTATTATATTTTTGGAAAGAGTAGGAAAATATTCAGAAACAGGGTTAAAATCGTTTGGCTTGTTAGACTTAAGATTTGGTGCAAGAGAATTTAGAAATTTTGCAAAGGATGCCGCACAGAAACATGGATTTGGGATCCCGGTGAAAATAGCCGAAATTGAGATATGTTGTAGTTTAGATCTTCCTGATCAAAAGTTCAAATAGGACCAAGCCTCGAGGACCTTTTGTTTTAGAGTTACAGCGAGGGCAAAGGTCGAAAATTTGAATACATGGAATTTTTGATCTCGGTGAAAATGGTCGAAATTGAGATATGTTGTAGTTGAGATCGTTCTGATGAAAAGTTGAAATGGGATCAAGGCTCAAGAACCTTTCATTTTGGGGTTTAACACAGTATACCTATGTCTTTCACCGTTTAGAAACTAAACTATTGAACTATATATTGTCTTAATTTCAAGCACTCCCAAAAAATAAAAAAATATATCTGAAACGTGTGAACCAAAATATTTCTCAGTTTTAGAAATACCTGCCAGTTTATTTAGTAGGGTAAAGAAGCAAAAAGGACTGAACTTGGATACCTAATATTAATTTGAAGTCGGTGTAATAGTCGGTCATGTGGCTACGTATATGACTTTATCTAATAAATTCTTATATAGTAATGCTAATGGTTAGGCTTGAATCTAAATATTTTCGGGTTCGAATCATGGCTAGGATATTGATGTTTAGTGACGTTTCTCAGGTGCCAACGAGGCAGTATTAGCAGTAAATTAGATGCGTTTGTCTGAGAGGTAACACGGTTAGTAGCTCTCTTCTCATAAGTTCGAGTGCCAGTTGCGGTAGACAGCAATGTCGCAGGGAATTGTTGTACTATAATTATCTGTGTATATCCTGGCCGAGTGGTGGAGTAGTTAATGCCAATGTTTATCGCCATAAGACCATTAAAAATAATGTCGAATATTTCAACGTATCTTAAATACATATTATTAAGTAATATGTTCATCTTCTTACCTTTCGCTAATAATTCTGGAGGTAAAGGAGAATATTTGATGTGACACTGATGTAGAAGTAGCTTTCACTAACACCAAAATACACGCGTTTAGCAAATCAAGTAAGAATCGTTAGTAGATAATTACAACTTCGGTTCTTCCAATTTGGACACATTTTTTATCATAAATATAGTTAATCATAATTTGTTTATATTTATTTGAATTATAACTTATATTTTCAGAATCCAGATTTTTGTGGCATACCAACACCTTCTTGATATTTTTAGGAATTGTAAATGACATTTCATCAAAACACGATTCAATGTAAGGCTTTAGGGTATCTCCTTCACCTCCATCCAAGACGAAATTTAGCGGTGCTTAACTGTATCGTCCGCAAACGAAGTCACAATAAAATGTAATAAATATGACAATATATCATCATTTTATAGTTAACGATTACTCATGTTACCAGCGCTGCCTACTCTGCGCCTGATCAGAAAAAGGAAGTGGCAATTTCAAAATACATATAATTTTATTTTGCCATAGACCGCACAAATTACGTTTGATAAAATTGTTGAATCGATCCCCCTTAATGTTGCATAGCTTCATATGGCCATAAAATAAGTTAGAAGTTGCTGCTTCCAGGCCATCGTTCAAAAAACAATAATTACCTTTATGTTCCATTTGATTGTAACTACGAATAAGTAATAAAATTGCTATAAAGTGAGACCTTCGATCATAAGAACCCTTATCTTCATTAATGTAATGACCTTAAAAGTTTTAATTACGTTTTATGTTGGTATTTTATTTCATTTTAAAATAAATGCGTTCTGCAGAGAGACACACAAACCTTCGTGTACTGTCTGGAAGAATGTGAAAACATTATAATTAGCTTAGTATTACTGTATAACGATTGAAAATTAAATAAAACTGCAAACAGTTGTGTACCTAGTAAAAGTAATAAATGTATCATAAATTGTTAAAGCAGAGAAATTGTTATTTAATGACAATATAATATTCGTATTCGTTTTCGATTGCAACAGACACTGGACCGCTAGATGGTGCCTGCTGACTATTTTACATGTCGCTATTGTAAAAATACCGGGATGTACCAAATAGTCAAAGGATCCTCGTGCCGGTCGTCACATGCCTACCTTGCACTGATGAGAGCCAACAGCTCGAAACTGCAGTCTGCAAGTGGTTTGTGACGACTGGCAAGAGAGCTCCTTTAAGTAGGATCAGTCTTTCGGCTGATGCTCGGCAATCGAAGCATTAGCGTTTTGATGGTAATATGCAATTATTACACTTAACGCGCCAGACTTGTAACTTGTAATTCAGCGCTCGGCGGGGCACATAGCCCGGAGAGTAGCTGCTGGTTGCAGTCTGATTACGTTCCTTATAGTAAATAAGGATTTTTGTACAGGAGTTTGCGACTAAAAATATTCCGCCCTCTAAAAGCACATTTGAACCAATATAATATTCGGTTAACAAATCGAAAGTTGTCGATGTCGATCAATTATCAATAATGAATTGAATATTAATCAAAAGTGATCGTAACAGTGACCCAAACAAGTTTTGGGCTTACATTAATAGGAGGGACTAACATCAGCAAAAATATATTTTACAAGGTAGAGCATCTGAATGACCCAAGCGATATTGCAAATTTTATGCCGACTTCTTTGAACAATCATTTTCAACTTTAGAGCCAGAAAACATTAATTAATATAATTTCATTTTCAGAAAAGAACGTGTTATTGGCACTAAAAAAAATAAAACCTAAACTTACCGTGGGTCTTGATGAGATCCGCGCATTTCTACTGAGACACTGTGCTGCTATTTTTGCTCACCAACTCGTGATATTATTTAATTTATCTCTTAAATGCTGCTGTTTTCAGGATATTTGGAAATACTCCAAAGCCTGTCCGGTGTATAAAAAGGGAAATTAAAATGAAGTAATAAACTTCCGTCCAGTAACTATAATCTATAACTTTGGCAAAGCCTTTGAAATATTATTGCATAACTCTATTTTCCCTAATGTTAAAAATATCGTTTCCAGTCAGCAACATGGATTTATGAAAAGTCGTTCTACTACTACCAATCTCATATATGCTACACAATTCATATCTGAGTCCATCGACATGCAGATGCAAATGGACGTAATATACTCTGATTTTACAAAAGATTTTGATAGGCTTAATCATAATATATCGATTGTAAAACTTTCCAACTTTGGCATTTCGAACCTACACATAACCTTCTTTAGGTCTTATCTAACTGATAGACTTCAATATGTCGCGTATAATGGGTTTAAGTCCTATGATTAAGGCTCATCCTGGTGTTCCCCAGGGCTCTGTTCTTGGGCCACTCCTAAGCCGAGGAGCATGGGAATCCGCTGATCAGACAGGCCACTGATTACGACCCCGCCGACGCCCCGAGGCACAAGCGACCGAGGGTTCAGCTACTGGACAACGGGTAAGTATAACCTTTATTTCCCGCTAACAGATCTGTTTCAGATACGCCAGGACGGACCACCACTGCCAGAGACATGACGTTTTCAACCCTAACCCAACCTCCTTGCGGGCGTCGGACAACATACCGTCCGACGCCCGTTGTCCTATCTGCTCCGCGGAGACCGAAAGTGCTAAAAGAAGCACTTAGGTATCCACACTCCCGAGCTACACAGCTCATCCTTACCTTTCCGACGATCCAGGGTAGGATATCAATTGATGTCCTACGTACCGGCAGTCAGTCCCAGCCAAAACTTCCTAAACCCAACTCGACCGATGACTACCCCGGGGAGTGACAAGCTGGCGAAGTAAGAAAACATCAAGACAAGAAGAGCGCCAGAAGAGACCTCAGCCAGCGAGGTTCAACAGCCAGGACCAGGGGAGGTCCGCAGAAAATACCACGACACATCTCACATTTGTGAGCTGGGTCTGGTAGAAGTACGCGGGTCCACCTATCACGAAGGCCGGTCCAGGTCTACAGAGATAATCTAGGTGCAAAGAGTAATAGTCCTACTCGGCCCTAGTTATCTAAACCGACATCCAGCCAATGGATATTGGCGCGCTTGGGCCACTGCTTTTCAATATATTTATACATGACATAGGCAATACTTTAGATGTGCACTTCTTAATGTATGCTGACGAGATAAAACTTCTACACAGAATCTCTGGATTAAACGACTGCACTATAAAGCAAAATAATAGCTCTAATCTGAACTCCTGGTGTGTTAAAAACGATCTATCGTTAAACTGCAAAAGTGCAGTGTAAGTCATTTACAGCTAGAGATTCTGAGTATACAACTAGTACATGGTGAACGACGAACAATTAACGTGACCTTCTATCTTATTTTTTAAGACTTTGGATATATTTTTGAAAAATAAATCCAAATCAAGAAGAAAAAGATCCACTAGATGTTGTTCTCGTGAATCATGTAACTGAATATAACCTTAAAGAAAACACTAGCAGCACATAGTAGAAAGGGGGCGAGCGTAGGTGCATCTTTACTATGTACATACTTCGGTATGCGATGTAAAGCAACGACAGGCGCAGTTAGTACTTGGATTGGTGACCATTCCAACGGAAACCGCGTTCTCGCCTCACACATCTTCCAGCGGCTTGTATATCAGTGTATGCGCGGAAGCTATACAACCTTAGGCGAGGGTTGTATAGGAGATATATCATCCTTCGGAGGGGATGTAAAGCCGTCGGTCCCTTGTCTATTAAATGTTAGGCAAGTAAAAGATCCCTACTCTTCTTAAGGGAAGAGGTTCGGCAAAATTCCTGGTTGGGGGTAGCTCGTCTACAGGCGTCGGTGTCAGGCCTCAGTAGCGGAAATAGGCCGACGTTAAATAAATGTATAAAAAAAAAAAAAAATCATAGTTGAACCGTATTTTGTTGTAAATTATTATATTTATTAGGAAAACCTCTTTGTCTATAAAAAAAAATTAAAAAACAGTTTAAAATGAGAAAAAAATTTAAAAGCAGATATCCAAAGCCCAAAATAGAGGTGTAACATTTATGTGCGCTTCGCCACCTATTGGTTAAGTCAGAAATCTTATTCTGTGAACGAGCACTCATAGGTGGCGCTGCTACGTCCTTTAAGCTGGGAATTCTCTAGTACGGGACGGGAAAGCTAGTCACATGCACAGATAAACTAAAGTTTCAAAAAAAATTTAAATAAATTTTTAAGAATGTAAAATGCTAAAAGTTGTGCCAAAGTTTTTTTTTTAGAAATATCACAATATTCAATTCTATTAGGTACTTATGTTTTGGTTTTTTTCGGGAGGAGTAGCAATAAACATGTTAGCTGCAGTCCTTACCGAATTATTGTTTCTGTAGTATAAACCTACAAATTCTTTTTTTTGCAGGGCGACATTTTGAAAATTATTGTAATAGTAATTAGAAACTAGGCAGTGTTCTACACTACATCCATTCAATGAATTCGCTTGTTAAAGAATTTCAAATCTGACGAAGTAAATTTACTCTAATATCATTTAAACTGCTTTCCACGTTTAATTTAATAAATGCGCTCGATCTAATGGATTGAATGTTAACCGACATGGGCACAAATGATATAAAATTTATGTAGATAACACAGATTTGCATATCCTTACCAATTACTCAGTAAACCAGTATAAGACCTCCATAATAACAGATTAATTGTATAACATAAAATAGATAAGACTATTTGCAACAGATTAAATTTGTCTGGGTCGTTCAGGATATCTTATTTTTGCGTATCTTACACAATTTTTTACATAATCTTGCATACTAAATAACTGGAAGCGCTTTATCGTTTTAATTTGATGTAACAGCATAAACCCAATCAATTTCTAGTACTTAATATCAATTTATCTAAAACTATCTCGAAAATTCAATGGTTGGTATTATACAATCCAAAGATGAATTTATAGTAAATGAGACTGTTTACTATATAAAAATGACCACCCCGAAATTCCTTTCATTATGTACATACAATCTGCAATTCTACAAGGTAGTGTCACTAGCAACGTTAGTGCGTACCATTCACGTGCTGAAGTAGAGCTGCAGGCGATGAATCGACAAACCTATTAAATTAATTTGAAACATCAAAATACTAACATGACATTACCCGATTATTCTTCTGGTAGTCGTTCCATACAAGTCCACACTGTAGTATACCATTTCTGCCTAATCTAGATAAACTGTTTTTTTTTTAAATGCCCGATGCGTACAGCAAACTCCCCGTCTACTCAGCCTCCTCCTCATCCATGTTCAGTTAGTGTTAGTCACTTCATTATTTCGACCTAATCAAATCGGATGTCGTACAGCATGTTTAGTGTATGGTGAAATTTAAAATTTACACCTACGATGATACCCATGTAAATTGCCGATATAAGGGATGAATATAAAAAGACAACGAAAAGAAAAAGAAAATCTAAAAGATATTTATTTTTTGTTGTTGATCGATACAAAAAAAATTAACTCTTTACCATTCGGTTTGATTATAATTTTATAAAAATTATAGAACTTAAAACATAATATTTTTAGTCGCAAACTCCTCTATAAAATCCTTATTTTACTATAAGGAACGTAACCAGCCTGCAACCAACAGCTACTCTCCGGGCTATATGCCCCGCCGAGAGCTGAATCACAAGTTACAAGCCTGGCACGTTATGTGTAATAATTGCATATTACCATCAAAATGCTAATGCTTCGATTGCAACAAACACCAGCCGAAAGACTAATCGAAAATATTATGTTTAGTCCAGTCAGGCTATTTATTTTTCTATTGCAACAGACACTGGACCGCGAGATGGCGCCTGCTGACTATTTTACATGTCGCTATCCTAAAGATACCGAAATGTACCAAGTAGACAAGGGATCCTCGTGTCGGTCGTTACATGCCTACCTTGCACTGATGAGAGCCAACATCTCGAAACTGCAGTCTGCAAGTGGTGTGGCACGACTGGCACGAGAGCTCTTTTAAGTAGGATCAGTCTTTCGGCCGGTGTTTGTTACAATCGAAGCATTAGCGTTTTGATGGTAATATGCATTATTACATTTAACGCTCCAGGCTTGTAACTTGTAATTCAGCGGTCGGCGGTGCACATAGCATAGAGAGGATGTTTTAATATTCCACCCTCTAAAAGTATATTTGAACTATTATGGAACTTGTATTAAAATATTTAAAACTTAAATGAATCTTTTGTTTTGCATATCTAGATGGTTTCTTATTTAATGCTCAATTAAGGTATCAAGGAATAATGTAACCAAAGGTAAAAATTTGAAGTTCATTAGGTTTCATTACTCCCAGTGAAATGAACAGTAACTAAATGATCATAGAGCAAATATAGAGTTTACACTTTGTGCATCGCGGATGATTCATCTGCAGTGAATATGATTTCATCTAAAGTAGAGTGTGCTGCCTCTATTTTGTTTACTGTTCAATTTGCATGATCACTTTTGATGAAATGCAGATGAAAACAAAAAACAACATTTCACTGCAGATGAATCATCCGCGATGCATTTCGAAAGTGTAAAATCTATATTCGTCTTAAGCTAACCATTAAGATAAATATAACATTTTTCTTTGATCAACAAGGAAAGAAATTTCTAGTTGTAAAATCGGTTATTTTTATTTATTAGCTGTCGCTGACTATTTAAAGCAGGATATGAAGTGATGGTCATGTAGTATAATTGGTCATTATCAACATATTAAACCATATATTTTCGAAATTTTTTCAGAATCATTCATAGCTAGATGGGAGAGGTTTTTGTAACGTTATGGGTATTTACGGCTTTAGGACTGAATTCGAAAGGAAGCAACATTTTTTGGCATTCTTGTTAATGCTCTCTAAAGTTTTACTAAAGATTGTATATATACGGATATATATAATTCTTCCATATGTCTAATATACATTTCTTAAAAGAATCAGTATACTAATTTATTTACTAGATTCCCGTCTTTCTTTTGTGCCTGAGTTCTACTTTTCACAAGGTAATCTTAAAAAACAGTTTTGATAATAATAAAATTCCGATAAGGCGATATTATCTCGAAGAAGTGTAATGAAAAATTTCAGTTATCTCCGTTTAATAGTTGCAGTCGAGCTAAAATCGCAAAGCAAATAAACTATAAAATAACGTAAAGCGACATTGTAAAATAAATAAATGCATAGAATTAAAATAACCAACATTTTAATTTTTCTATTGAAAGAAATGAAAGTTACTTGTTAATAATATCGGTACTGTCTAGGACAAAAATAAGCAAAACCAATCTTTAGGCTAATTATTAAATAATAAGATACTTCCTTAATTAGCTGTGAGTGATTAATCATATTTCAGTATACGCTAGTGTAAAGAAAAGAAATATGGTCAGTTTTCCACGTGAGAATAATGAAATTTACGCAGCAACAACTATCAGTAATATAGTATATAGTTTACATTAAAATTTAAAATTAATCATTACTGATGAAAGTCAATGACGGTAATGACGCTACTGATTTCAATGTTTAAAATTAGAAAGGAATCAAATTTATTTCATAGTAATTCCTTTCGTAAGATTTAGTATGTGCAAAGTCGTTACATGGCTTCATAAATTAAGTACAATATCTTCTTACTAACAATCTAACGTTTCCATTGAATATTATATTTCAATATTTTTACATAACTCGATAAACTAGAACTGCTTCTAAAGGAAGACCTGGACGTGATCATAAAATTAGCTATTTTATAATCGAGGGAGAATTCACTCAAATTAGACATGCTCCTTGCTCATAGACGAGATAATTTTTTAAAAAATAGGAAAAGTAACTCGTTTCTTTATCAATAAAAATTTATGGGAACTTTATAGACCTCGTCCTAAAGCAAAGCTGCCATATATTACAAAATTTTTAAAGTTACCTATTTAATTTAAAAAAATTAAAAGTAATTTTGACCATAATCTTGCCAATTTATAGTTCATGAATTTTCTTAAGTTAAGTTTGTATTGAAAAATATCTCAATAATAAACAAACAAAAATCATATTTCCACGGATTTATCGTTTCAAACCATTCTGAATACAGAATATTTGAAAAAAAATATCTGTCTATCGGTTTGTTTGTCGACTATAAAGGTAACTTGTGATTCCTTGAAAAATGTTTAAGAAATTTGCTGCTAGTACAAATGAAAAGTGGACGAATATGTTATGCCTTTATACGTTGAACATCTTGATGCAAGAACCATATACTATGATAATTTGCGTAAAAATACTAAATAGCTGCACCGTGTCTTTCGAATTCATCGAAGTTCAGTATTTTACCATTTGCCCCTGGCATTTCATAAATCAAAATAACTCAAAAGTTTGACCAGTGCTGCATGTAAAAGTATTTGTTTTTATAGATTCATTTATCAAAAGATGGCCATAAGTGGTAAGTATGACACCGTCAATTCTAATATAAAATAGTTATGAAGTATTTATTACTTCAATTTGAGGGGTATAACGTAAGTCAACCGAAACTTTGGCCTAATAATGCGCGAAAATTTTATTAATAGTACTATAGCATAGATCAATTAATTTTATGTTTACCCATTGTACTATTCCAGATGTTAAGTCGAAAAGTAAGCCAAGAATGGACAGAATATATACTTTCCTTAAAATAATACTTAATGGAAAAAGCTGAAGTAGACATTTTATAATTACAAATATTTTACATATTTAATTTTCCTCTATCAGGCTCCGTACCAGACGCTATAGTAGAGGAAGGGTACAAAAAGCTATCTTTTCTTCGCTAATTCACATTTTTTTATCTTACAACAGGAACATCTCTACAAAATTGAAGCTAGTAAATTTTTTCTGTAAATATTGGACCTACTCTCTCATATGCTTGTATTTATTCGAAATACATTGTATTCCATCTATCAAGTACCACTATTTATATGACAAACGGATATTTGTTCCGAAATAAACGTTCTTCCTAAATTAACTTGTATATTCACAAGATCATAGAAGTATTAAAAAAATTTTTATAATAATATTCAATTGAAATCAATTATTGACAGTTTTCAAAATAACTGAAACTGAAAATGAGAATAAACTATATATTTTATTTTTAGGAGACTGTAAAAGAAAGTGATTCTTCTAAGTTTAAGAAAAGATGTAATCAATAGAAGTGACAATTAAGAGCGGTTTAGAATGATACATACATGGCTTGGTTCTCATTCTTACCATGGGTGAGCCTTCTTCACATTAGCTTCTGGTCGGCACCTTTCACAAATGCGCAGAAGGTTAAAAAGCAACTTATTGTTACAAAAAGGCTGCACTTCATTGCCAAACAATTGGTATAAGTTTTGGAGGGCACTCAAGGCCTTGATGAAGACGTCTTTGCGATAAACTGATAGACGCAAAACTGCAGTGGTTTGCTTCGAAAATAATGGTAATGGAGCTTTTAATAGTAGTCGAGACAGATAATCTACAACGATGGATAATGCCTATTAGTTGACAAATTTAATAACTACTTTAAAATAAGAGAATGTCGAATCAAAACTGACTGAAACATTGAATATTGAAAAAATGTAAGATGTATTAATGTGTATTTTGTTTCTATGAAATAGTCTGTATTAACATAAAGATGAAATTTGGTGGAAGAGCTCAATATATTTGGAACAAGCGCCCCAACTGTAAAAGAACGGATCCGATTAAAATATGTGATCCTTTTGTTGTTCATTTTCTTCAATTTTACATAGCTCTATTCCTGTCGTATGATGAAATCAATTCGAAATATTCCTCCACCATAGGAACTAAGGAGGTGCTTAAAGGAGGATAAATTTTGTAAACTATTGCTCTTATGAACTACTTACAATCACAGAATTTTCAAATTAAAATATTTCTATTTGTACTTAAAAAATACTTTGTATGCTATAGACTTACCGTTGTCTATAACTGCTGCTTTCACGTTTCCGACAACAGTTTCCCTCCTCACACTTTCACTGACAGAGTACGTGTATCTGGGATGTTCAAAAATAGGAGGCCTTTGAGCAGAATCAATAATACTGATGAATACTTCGGCATCCTTTAACGATTTCAAATTTCCACCGTCGTTAGCACTAATATTTAGTTGGTGATAAGGTTGACTTCTCGTTGATAGTAAACTAGGCCTCGAGATAAATATTTCACCACTATTTCTATCGATCCGAAACAGACCCGCCTCATTGCCAGCCACTATTTTGTAAGCTACCGTGCCGAATCGTCCGGAATCTGGATCAGTCGCGGCTACAACGACTACGGGTGTTGTAGCTGAAGAGGAAGCGCCACCTTCACGGAGAGAAACGTTGTATTCTGATGGGTAGAATATAGGTCGGTTGTCGTTTACGTCAGTAATTTGAATTTTCACCATTGCCGTTGTGCTTAGTCCACCTGAAAAAAAATATTTTAATTATATTAATACAATAAAAAATATATTATAAATAGTAAGTAATGGGTTATTTTTATATTTTCCATTTTCCAAAAATCTGCTGTCAAAACTGCTTTTATGATTTGTAAATTTTCATAAGGAATAATGATGAAGTACTATCAAAAAATGACTGCCAGTATGTCCTGAATTAAGAAAGCTGGCAATCCAAGGTCGATTAGTAAATTTTAGTTTAATGCGTTTGAAACCTTGCAAGACATCACTCTCTGTTACCTTAGGTAAAATCACAACACTGTTATTTTCCTGACCACCATTTATTGACGGCCTGAGTTAGTGTAAGCAGATCAAAGGTGTCAAATACGGGAACAATAGATTCTGGATATTCACGATTAGTACCATCGTAAGTCATTATGTTTGAAATTAAAGTAGTTTACTTTTAGTGTTAATATCAGTCCAAAAGATTTCGGGATTACATTTTAGAACGTTTTCCATTTTCTTTTGATTAGAATTAAAAAGGGTGACATATTGGAATGAACTAACTACAAGAGTATAGCAATCCTAAATATTGCTTATAAAGTGATATCCGCGCTCAAGACTAGAACCATTGCCGAAGGAACAATTGGACAATAACTAACAGACTCTCGTAGTGGAAAGTCAACCATTGACTAAATATCAACACAAGACTATGATATAGGTACCTATCGGTAGATCGAGCACTACATTACTGAGCAATGATCGAATTTGGAATAACAAAGCATTTATTGACTTTAGTACAGATGGCAATGGATGGAAGAGAGCATGTGTACGTGTAGAGAGAAATCTCCAGAACGTTAATTTCAACGGAGGTCTACGATGTCCTCTATACTTTTAAATTTTGCCCTGGAAAATATCGTAAGGGAAGTCTGAATAACAACAATGGGCAGGATATATAACAAAAGTGTTCTACCATATGCAAATAATGTTAACATTATAGATATAACCCTAGGATATGCTAACTCTAAGTTATGCTAAAGAAACTTTTCTAACTTTAGAAAGAACGCATGAAAACTTTGAATTATTGAATAACAAATCTAAAACTAAATACATAATTTCATCAGCGAGAAATGCAAGAACTAGGCCTATTGATATCGATCATTGTGAGGTTAAAAGTGTTGACAAATTTATCTACCTTGGGTCAATGACAGATAATAACAATGATACACAAAGAGGAATCTGAAGGAGAACACTATTAGCTAACAGAGATGCTACAATGGGGTCCTGCCTCAACTCACATCGAGAAAAACGATGATAAAAATGTATAAAGAACACAAAACCCATGTTATTGTTTGAGTCTGAAACTTGTCCCACGGGACAGAAAGAATCCCAATGTATGGAATGCTTTGAGAGGAAGATTCGAATCGTAATCGAATTTATTAAAATCAGCTGCCTGAAACAGATGGGGCATGTTATGAGAAGAGTGGAAACGATCGCAGTAAAAAAATAACGTTCATACAGGCAGAGGGTGCAAGGAAGACAGGAATACCGAAAACACGACATCTTAGATAAAGATGAAGATATGCAGAAAATAAGAATCAGGACATGGGGAAGGCTAGACAGAAACTTCTCACCAATTTCTGTAGCGGCAAGAAAAAGGGAATTCCTATAAGAGCCAATGTATTTTTTAAATTTTACTGGTAATCTTCAGTTTCTTTATATCCTAATAATAGAGATTTTGTAAGCAACATTCTGGATATGTTCTCAATGCTCAGATAGCTTATCAAAATTCTTTAAAATATTCTTTTGTTGGAAATTACAAGAGATAAGCTTTGATACAGCACAGCTGGATACTCTTTCTTTGATGAATGTATTAAAAATATCCTGTATCAATACTTCATAACCTCAGAAAAGAATTTATTTATCTATAAGTGCGATATGTCACTGACTATTCGGAAAATTCGAGATGTGACCCCCTGATGAGTTTATAGTAAATAAAAAAGGTATAAATATCTAAATATTTTCGACAACTTGAATAACTTGTGCTATTAAAATTAGGTTTATTTGCAAATATGGGTCTTAGGTTTCATTAATGATACCAAAAATTGTTTCTTAAATTTAAGAATCTGTCTCATACTAGGGATAATTCTCTTAAATCTTATGATAGCTATAAACAAGTAGTTAATTAATTTGTGCAGGTTATCCAGATCACCAGACAATATTAAATTCTTCATAAGTAATATTAAGAACTCAGAGTAATGTAAACAAAAATTGAAATTTACGGAAGCATTACTGAAATGAAACCAAAATGTATCAAGAATACTGACTAAAACATGAAAAAGAAAAAGCCTGAGCGTTCAGCGATATGATGGACACGTTGAAAATTTAATAAATTAGCATATATCCAGTTTCATGACAAGAGCTAATTGTAACATGTTTTAATTAGGCACACATGTTCTTAATTTAGATATAATGATGCTAAATAAAGATCACCATTGCCAAATTTATAAATAATAAAGAATTCTGGATTAGCATTTCCTTTGATAATTTGTTTACAAAATGACGCATAGCGGCAACGAAGGTGAAATTGTAGCTATTTAGTTTGGTAATTCAGAAAATAAGTAGTTTTATAAATTGCCAGTCATTAACTCATCAAATAACCAATATTTACTATCACACGGATATTTTAAACTTAATAATTATAATAATCTCATTCTGCGACCGGGGTATCGAACAAGTGAGTCGTTAATCTTGCGAATTTTATGGAAAATATTACGGTAAACCTCTAGCGTGGATATACTTTACTTCAACAGACTTTTCAATTTCTGAAATCCGCGCACGGTTTTGTGATTTATGTATGATATTAACAAACAGCAGATTATTTATCAAGTTACCAGCTATAAATCTTATTTTGTTGGTAAGGTTTTAGATATAATAGAAACATTAACATAAAGTATATAGAAACGAATATTTGAAACTTGTTTGAATAAGCATTTTCTATAAATGTTACTTACTATAGAACACGGAACCGTAAGACTGAAGACTTTTTACATAATTTACTGTTGAATTGTACATTAAGCTATCAACAGCGACCATTTTTAAAAAATGTTTATCAACCTTAAGGCAAGTTAGCTATTAACATTAATATAACATTTATTATCCGTAGCATGCAGTCACCTCTGCCTTTGAAGTATCTTGATTTATTATTAAACTACAGTTTTTGGAATAATTTTGGGTCCTCATTTCTTATTTTCGTATTAAACACGGTTTTATTTAAAATTTATATTACAATAATTTTATTTATAGTTCTTCTATTAGCAGAATAATTTTTACTGTTGCTACAATTACATGGACTCAGTGAAGTAGTTCTGGGTAAGTAAAGGGACGCAACGCATAGAGATTTTGATACAGATCTTCTCACAGTCTAAAATAATCATTGCAATCTTCTTTTTCTGTATGTATCCTTCTCCTTGCAATTGTATTAAAATTGGAATTTGGCTTAGTAATTTTAACTTTTTAGAACTCTCGGTTGTCTACTTGCCTAGTGGCTTTTTTTATACTACTTTAGAATTATTTGATTCACAGGCCTGCAAAATTAACATTTTTGAAAATTGTCTTAAATATTTTAGGTGACTTGTATTGTGACGTGCCATCTTTCGTTGATTTCCGCAAGTTAGCAATAGCATACTAATTCACCCAACCATAGTAATAAATACACATTTAGCGATAGATGTCACGTAAACTAAATTCCGCTTATTTATTTATTGCTATGCATCTTTTGGACATACTTTTAAAATTAGGTCTGTGTTATGTAAACTTTCCTGCCGAATCCATTACCGGAGGGCGATTTGCGATACAAGCTGGCGTTCATCCCCTATATTAATTTTTCACCCGTTTTCGGCGATACACGATATTTAACATTTTTCAGATATAACTCGAAAGTACCTCGATACTACATTTTCCCCTACACTATTTATGCATCCCAGCATTTTTTTTTTGAAGATCAATAATCAAAATACTTTTTAACGCTGCTATCGTAATCACCATATATTATTTAACCTCCGTGTAAAATTTGATCCTTGTTGCTTTTATAGTTTCCGAGTTAACACGAGTTATATCTGAAAAATGTTAAATATAGTGTATCGCCGAAAAGGGATGAAAAAATTATATAGAGGATGAACGCCAGCTTGTATTCTAAATCGCCCTCCGGAAATGAATTTGGCAGAAAATTTTACATAACATAGACCTAATTTTAAAAGTATGTCCAAGAGATGCATAGGACTGAAAGTAAATGGTCTCTGGATCCCTGACTATATCCAATTATCACGTTTAAGCTTTTCGCCTACAGATAGCCCACTAGATAAAATTTTAGCAAGTTATAAAATAATAATTGTGCATATCATGGGAAATATAAAATGTAAATTATTATTATGATTAGTGCATAAGAATTGTATATAAATAGTAGAAAGATAGTTAATGATCGAAAAAAATCCATATCAATCGATTTAGTTTTGAAATTTTTCAAGTTGGTACTCTGACAGCCGAATTGTTAAACTGTCAGTTTAAGTCATTTCCCCTTGTTTTTGTTAGTTGAAATGGTTATAAATATTACCCAGGTACTGTCAAGAAATTGAGCTGAAAACTTTGCTAAGTGATTAATTTAGTTTAAATGTCACGTGATTGTTACTCGGTTTGGTACCAGATCATAAACTAGACTTCAGATTTCAATTAATATTTTGGATTGTTTAATTGAAATTTTGGTTTAGTCGGATTTAATTAGCGAGTATCGTCTAGAAGTATTATTCTGGATAAGTGTTAATTTCTTAGATTTATTATAGACACGTGCTCACATTAGAGGTTAATTTTGAGCCTAATTTTGTAAATTTAATTATAGACGATTTTGGTAAGGCAAGATTTCGATTTGGTACAGATAGATTTTGAGTTAGAAGTTGTCAACTGTTCTATTTTGGATTATTTGGATTCTGAACTTTTGGATTATGTGCTATTCTTTAGTACACGACTTTTGGTATAAGAATTTGTCCTATTCTACGATTGTGAAAAATCCCTATCTAATCATTGCGAGGATTTCAACAACCATCAAGGACCTCGATCAACGGCTTTCAAGTCTGGAGCGCCTGGAAACTCTCCAAATTTTGTAAAAGCTAAGTGTATATATATATATAATTTCCATTGCAAAATTGTTTAAATTAATAATTCTTTTCCCTAGCGTACACTATACTATTACTTCAAATCTTTCTAATATCCGACTCGATAAATACCATTTCCTTTAATTTTACCTCCGATAAACTTAGACACTTGTTAGAGAGACTTAAAATATTTCATCTTTACTTAATGCCTTGACAAATTCCTTCTCATGATGTCAAGTTTTGTGTGGAGCGAAGGCAGTAAGACTATCATTGGATCGACTAGCTCTCGCCTGTTCTTGAAGTATTCCTTAATTGTCAATTTTTTTTACGTAATATTGAATAATGTTACGACTGCCCATTCGTACAAAAATAGGAATATTTAGCCTTTCTAGCTAAAAAGCAGCAAGAGTGCATATAAGTTCTTGCAGGTCAGTCAACCATAGTCCTTAATTTTATCTTGGAAATAATCAACTTAAGAGTTTAATATCATTCTTTCAAATGCACAAAATGAGCTGCTGGCTCTTTATTCATTTGTTTTATAGGCAATATTGAAACGTTTCACAAGCTCAAGTACATCACTACAATAAACTAACTAGCCTTCATCAGTAGAGAAAAGAGTGGTTGCCTATTTCGAAACCAAGAAACAGAAATCCCAAGAGCCAATAAATGTTTCCTTTTTAATCCAGAGCCTAAAACCGATGGGTCCTTCACCAAGTCTTTTGATTCCTATTGGGTGAACAGGTGTGGTTCTTCACTAGCATCTGGAGCATACACATCATTATCATAATTAAAAATAACAAGAACTGATTTAACTTCCTCGTAAGCACTGCTTAACGTTCCTAGCTACGAAAGAAAGGGAATTTCTGATCTGTGAGGCACAGGAGGAATGTCAAACAAAAATAAGCCGTGTATTATTGAGTAGAGTACTTGGAGCAGAAGAACCATTCCAAATCCAAATTGCACGTCCACAAATATAGCATGAAGGCAAGCAAAAAACTTGTGCATGGTCCTTCTAACCGCATATCAGACAGTGGCAAACGTTAGGTTAGTTGATGCTAATAATTAGTAAATCGAAGCGGTTCCAGCCACCAACGTAATTTTCTGAGTCATATTCTAACATATTCAAGTGGCCAAGTCTGCCGGTATAGTTTTGATATTATATTTTAATAAAATCAACAATTTTACGTAATTTTGGTGATTGATATTTAAAGCATTTTCAACAATATTTCGGGGTGATGTATAGCAGCTGGGTAGCCTTCATGTCTGTAATCAAACACAGTGCAAGAATATTAAATTAATATATTAATGACGACAAATTACAGCTTTAAGCAAAATGTAATTCCGGTAAAGGGGGAATAAAACAAGAAATTTATATTGAATAATTTTTGTACAGTTCTATTGCAAGATTCTCACCACTAAAGTACATTATTTTATAGATGTTTTATAGCAATCGCTTAATAGTTTAATTAAGTATCTTAAAATGCTTGCTATTAACACAAAAGTGTTTTACAGAAGGAAGCCATTTTAAAAGGCCAGCGTTTGAGGTCACAAATATGACAAGACATAAAAAGTTAAAAAATCACATGTTTATTGGTATTTATGGCAGTTAAAAACGTGCTAATTATAAAGTTATGATGACTAAAACAAATTGGCATAAGTTTTACAGCAAAAAAGTTCAATGTCTTAAAATCGATTTTTACAGAATTTCAAAAATTATTGGAAACCATCAACAAACACAGGTGCGCTGAAAATTTATTAAAAATAAGGCATTGTATTTTTTCTCGTTATAAATTGCGGTCACTGTAGATCATGACATATTTTTCATGTTATTAATATCACTGACACCTATACTTATAACAGAATTATGAAACACCCACTGTTTTCCTTTAGTTTTAACGATAAATGGTTGAAATTTGGAACATCGTATTATTTAATAAACTTCATTTTGCTTTTAACACATGAATGACTTTTTTCCACTTCTGGTTTTACAGGAAGTGACTCAAACAGTTGATTTTCAATTGGAACACACTATATAGTATTGCATTTGATAATTCTGTATTTTTTTTAAATCCAAAGATACCACATAAGTGACCTTGATTTTCGGGACAAAACACATTTTTTCCAAATGGAACCATATTGGTACCATGGTATCATTTAAAAGTACTATTAATAAGAAACTTATTCGTATGTAATATTAAAATGTGCTATAAGTATCATCAATATCAAAGTTAAAATATGATAAGAATTTACCGTAGATAAAGAAAAAATAAGATAAAATAAATAATGGATTCAGAAAATTATGCAGAATTTAAAAATGAGAAGACAGAGAGATGAGAATACAGTGTTCCATTTGAAAATCAAAAGTTAGTGTTTCACCGGAAGTGGAAAAACAACGATTTATATGTCACGAGATGGCGTTTATTAAGTATATAGGATGTTTCAAATTCCAATCGTTCATCTTTGAAACTAAAAGGATAAGGAGGAGTGGAGTATACTTGATCCTATTACACGACATACGGGGAACACTCTGCATATTATTGCATATTTGGATTCTTCATAAAATTTTAGCTTGTATTTGTGTACTATAAACCTACTATTTTCCGAGATAATTAATAATTTTGAAAAATTTTGCCGGTTTCTCTCCTTCGGAAAAAAAATCGATATCTTCTATCATGTCCTACCTTACGGTCTAACTAATAATGTCCTTATGGTTTTACAATTTTATACAGGGTGTTTTATTTTCACAGTTAAACATTATTTTAGTTCAAACGTTAAAAAGTTATTTTTTTTTTAATGGAACCCTCTGTATATTTTTACAGAATCTAATAGATTATTGAATTCTGCATCGATTGATATTACCATTCCCTACACCTATCTCTCTTGGTTTTCTCATCATATACGAAT
Source organism: Leptura quadrifasciata (assembly GCA_963675555.1). Classification (NCBI taxonomy): domain Eukaryota; kingdom Metazoa; phylum Arthropoda; class Insecta; order Coleoptera; family Cerambycidae; genus Leptura; species Leptura quadrifasciata. The sequence continues at coordinate 89,128,024 of OY776678.1, read as the reverse complement.
ATTTGCAAAATGTACATATGTACAGGATGATTTATGTAAACATACGGAAAATAAAATGGTATACAAGTCTGTTATGTGGGAAAGCCTATGTAAAATTTTAAAGCGATCCGAGGTAGTTTATTATATTTTTTGCATTAAAACCTGCAAAGATACGCTTCTGAACGGGTGAGTTATGCTATTTCGACGCGTTCACACACGTGTCGCTTGTTTGTTTAGCGGTAATATCAGGTGTCTTAGTTGTCTAGGTCAGTGCGCCACATGTTCACTGTTCAGTTCAGTGACTCTTCGACTTCCGTTTAGAACATTTCCCATTTTTGTTAAATTTTAAACTGTACTTGCAAATATAGATTATGTCAGAGTTCACGTCGCAAAAGTACTGCGACATGATATTAACCTACGGTGTAATGAATGAAAGTATTGCAAGGGCTGTACGAAAATACGGGAGAAAATTTACCCATAGGTGCAAACCTAATGAGAGAAAAAAATTAAGTGCAGTGCAACGAGTTCGTGACACCGGGTTTTGTTTACCAGGCGACAGAGATCGTGTAGTAAATCGTCGTGTTGAAGTAGACGAAAAAGTTCTAGAATTACTAAAACAAGACCCTTCAATAAGTACCCTATACGCGAGAATCGTTTTTACCCATACCACATAAGAAAGGAAGTGATTTCGTTGCACCGTATTATGTCAGATTGGTTAGTCATAGGCGGCACACTTCTAACAAAAAAAATAAGGTAATTTTTTCCAATTTTTTTTTATTTCTTAATTTTTTTAACTCCTTTTGGTGGGGACAACCCACTCAATAATTTTCCGCATGTTTAGGTAAATCACCCTGTATATCAGCATTGTTTCAAAATGTCATCTAGTAGGTTTTGTTTTTGCCAATGTCAATACCGTGTTAGTGTTGTGTGTGCAGCGTCACTTACCCGAGTTGTTAGTGGAAAATAATGAAAAACGTTTATTAAAATGATGTAAAATACAAATATGCAGTAATATAAAGGGTGTTCCAGTTAGAATAGCAAGGTTTGGCGATACTTCCGGTATAAGCGAAAGTGACACAAAGTTTAAAAAACATTTCATTAAATTTGCCACACCCAAAAAATTCTTTATACGAATTTTCAGACTTCTAAACTCGACAGATCCCGAGAAACGTCTAGTACCCGCGTTCCGTGAATAACCCTGTATATTCTGTCAGCATATAATGTCCTCTGCGTTTATAATTTTAAAATCAAAAATATTTCTTACCACCCTTGTGGATACATTTATCAAATCTTTTTATTTTATTGGTATCTTTTCATGTGGCAGTCTTGCATCTATATTTAGACTAACAGCACGTCAGTAAAATATTGGAATGTATGAAGTGCTCCACGAATGTGCATTCAGCATAACCTTAATTTTCATAAGTCATAAATCATCGGCTGAGAACTAGTTAATTTTAGATCACCTTGTATACAATATAAAAATTGCTCCTGGCGCTGAAACATAGAGATTCACGTTTTCGTGAGTATCAGTTGTAACGAATGACATCGTGCTTTTACCTTTGTTTTGCCTTCTTTGCACTTCATAAATAGTTAATGGGTTATGGCTATAGCATACCAATACCATGGGCGTACACTGATGTTTTTTAAAATTTTAATTGCTTTTTTGAAAGGAATATTATCTTTTTCCATGTAAAAAATAGCGGTAGCGATATTAACATTACATTAATAATTAAGGCAGGTTTTCTCAACCGATCAACTTTTTAATGAAGTACGTAACATACAGCTGGTAATTGAATTTGAAACTGACGCAAATAGCGCCATGTTGTGTCTCTTTTTAATAATTTCCGCATCTTGAACATCCGTGCAGAAGATTGACATTTTATTAAGAAAATGAAAAATGTTTAGATCTTTACATTTATTAATGAAAATATATAACGCACTGTACATATCGCTATTTACACTACCAAATTATTTACAATCAATAAACACTAATCGAAGAAGAAACCATAAAAAATACTGATTATAAAAATTATATTAGCTACTTATAGCTTTGAGAAGTTTCAAGGCACTTGTAAAATATTTTTACGAATGTAAAAGATCACCTTTAAACTCTCATAGCGGGCGTATACTTATTTATCATACCCATTCACGCTTTAAGCCGATAAAGTTACTTTTTCCACCGCCATCGTCAACGTTAAAATTATCGTAATTTTATCTATAATGAATTAACATTCTGCTACGACTTCATTCAGTGTCATTTCTACTACTTTGTAAACATCTGCTAATAGGAGCCAATATAAAAATATTCTGCTGGATTCTTTCCCCCAGATCAATTCCAACCACGTAGAGAATTTGATCCTAGGCCTTGTTTTTGAATAGTAAATTCGTAAAACTGCAGTCTGCAAGTGGTGTGTGACGGCTGGTATGAGAGCTCCTTTAAGTAGGATCAGTCTTTCGGCTAGTGTTTGTTGCAATCGAAGCATTAGCGTTTTGATGGTAATATGCAATTATTACACTTAACGCGCCAGGCTTGTAACTTGTAATTCAGCGCTCGGCGGGACACATAGCCCGGAGAGTAGCTGTTGGTTGCAGTCTGGTTACGTTCCTTACAGTAAAATAAGGATTTATAGAGGAGTTTGCGACTAAAAATATTATGTTTTAATAAAATTCCGCCCTCTAAAAGCACATTTGAACTATCATAGGTAAGTACGGAGTACTTTTATTGAAAAAATAAGTACTCGCTTTTACTGTGTAAATTAGTTTCAAAAGTACTAAGATTTGCTTATAAAATTGAGAAATATATAAAAGTACTTAACATAAAAATGCTGAATAATGAGTTATGTTTTCTATGGACGATACGTATATACATTTTGTACTTTTTTGTAATACTTAATAAAAACTAGATTCCTTATATTCATACAGTTTTAATTTATTTTATACGATTTTGGCAGGGTGTCGATTTCTTGTGCATTTTGTACTTATTGTCTTACTTATCTAAACATTTCTGTTATCAAACATAAATCAACTGAAATGATTATTCTGCATTCATTTTAAACTGAAGTCACATATCCGTGCAAAAAATAGAATATGCATTTTTGACGTAAATTCCCTTTTCAGCCTACATCGTTGTGCACAATCGTCACCACACTCTATGTCGTAACAATCATTTTACTTCCTTTGGTACTTGCATCACTATGTTTAATTGGACAAAAAATAACGCTTCTTAATTTCATAATAGTTTTGATTTAACCAATACCAAATAAGATTTCCAGTTGGCAAAATGCTCTTTCATTGTTAGTGCCTTATACTGAACATGATCTAATATAAATATTGATTACGGAGATTTATATAGACATGCATCGACATGTGCTACTATAGTAGGTAATGACATAAGCCCCACACATAAAGAGATCTTACATGAACAGTATCATTGTTAATACTTCACTTCAATACCAATCTAACTCCAAGCACATAACAGCACTATTTGTAACACTAGATATATGTGTAGTTGCACATTTCTCTATAGCAGTATTAACTATGTGCAGTCTCAATAGGTGCAGTTCCATTTTCTATCTTCCAGTGAAGCTTCACTTAGTTGTAATTGATTTTCTTTATTAGATAAATTTAGTAGTTAAGATAATTTTGCCATATATATATATATATAATATAATGTTTTATTAACTCTAACACTCCTTTAAAGCAAAATATCAACAATATTTTCGATCCATAGAAAGCTTTATGGAAACTCGTTTCGTATCTAATGCATACCAAAGCATCCAATAACACATCATTGAACAGGAATGTCAAATACTGTCGAATTACTTTACGTACTGTGAAATAAATGGATAAAGTGTATACGAACTTAATTGAAACCGTATAAAAACTAAAAGCCGGCAAAAATAGTCGGCATCTCTTTATTGTGCATGGGCGGAGGTAAATAGAAATGCTTGTCATAAGAAAATGATAAGATTTTCGGACGTTATTATATTATCCTCTATTTCAAATGGTCTCCAGAAAGCCATGGTAAATTAGTAAATAATTAAAATATTTTACCTTTTATATAGTAGTAAATATTTATAAATATGAACAACAACAACTAACTAAATTCCTACGCTTGATATTATAATAGGTATTTATGCACTGCACTGACGCATTGACAACACATCTCACAAGTCCATGTTGCTACTGAGAAACGATTTACGAATTTTCCTTATGCTAGTAGGCCTGTCCATTTTATTATCTTTAAACCAGTGCAGTCGTAGATGGTTCATTCAGGCTGATTACATTGCCAGTCTCGGACTCGCCTGCACAGTTTCAACTACCATTCGAATCTCGATACCATTGCTAAATATATAGGACAAAATATCAAGTTCAGTGCGCACGGTCCTGTACTTTAACACTGACCAGTTTCAAGTGTGCTCGTATAAAGTATACCAGGCTTATAGTAAATCAATTTTCATTGTATTACAAAGGAATATGAAGCTAATACAATCACTATTTAATAAAGAAGCAATCGAAACAATCGAATAATTTGCAATCTAATCCAACAACAAATCCTGTACTCTAAAGTTGCGCCTATGTGTTTCTACTTTAGTAGTAGTATAAATTTGAAACCTCGACGAAAAACTGAACAAGTGGTAGGTCTGCAAGCGCATTATTAAACCACACCTTTAAGTGAATATTTTGCTACAGCATATTACGTTTAATTTTAGAATGTGATGTAATCGAAAGTTTCTTCCTAGTTATTTATAATGTTAATTAACATCTATTTAAAACTGGCTGACAGTGCAATAATTCCGAATAGTCAATAGTATACTTCGAACAATAGAGGCTATTAATGTACATAGAGGTTGTAACGCCACTGAGTTTGTGTGCCTTAAGGTTTCCGGATTGTTTGCGAATTTCTACATACTACTGTATTTTCAATAAGAACTTATTACAACATAAAAAGACTAAATATACCATGCATTTAGTTACCTCTGTCTGTTGCTATAACGGGAAATTCGTATACATTTCTTGTTTCGTAGTCGAGAGCTGAACTTATACATATTTCTCCTGTATCCGAGCGAACTTTAAACTCCATTAGTTTTCCAAAACCGTCTCCTAGTGTGTAATTTACCATTGCGTTTACTCCACAGTCTGGGTCTGTGGCAGAAACCTGAAAAAAAGAACTTTTATTGAAAATCTCTTATTATTTTAAAAAATTGAAAAGTAACAATAAAATTGAGTAGAATTTGGTTGCCAATAAGTAACATAGCTAATTAAAAATATCTTAGTTACATATTCTTCTGATCTGAGAGTCAGAGGGTATATTCCAGTTTCGACATTTTGTACACCTCCATATTTTTGTGCGTTTAATCAAAAATTAAAAATCATGGAAATATGAAATAAATATAACACAAGAAATACAGTATCTATATATAATGTAAAAGACAAATACATAAATGAAACTATTTTCTGCGATGAATTAATTAAAATTATAATATAACATAACAAAAAATTAAATAAAACATTAAGAAGGAATAAGACAGAACTGCCGACTAAAGTCATCTCACATTAATTAATTAATACATTATTAATTGTTTATGATAAAATTTAGAAAAACTGGATGTTCAAAAAGTTAATTGCACCGTCAATTATTTTATAAATAAATAAAATAGTTGAAACTTTACGATATTAAAAAATTTACGTATTTCCGAAAATCAAAATATTTTCTTAAACTTGGAGGTTATATACTACTTTTGTGCTAGTGCTGTCACACTAAATTTGAACTGAGAATGCTCATTACAAGGGCTCAATTGTTACTTATTTAGATTTAAAGTATGGTGCTCTGTAGGATCGTGGCATTTGTTTGTTGTTTGTGAACTTACACAAATTCATTCATTGGAGCTGGGTTCCGAGGTATAAACCCAACGGCATTCCATTATGTCACCGGAACTAATATCGTGCCATTATATGGGAAAAAACGGACGTAGATGTCTCTGATCAGGCGAAAAACCTTTTGTATTCTACGTTTTGCCGGTTCGATAATATATTTAATCAATTTTCACCCCCGCGCTCCCTGCATGCGAATATTTGCAAAGGTAACGGTGGATTACTTTATTGTCGTCCGATCTTAGTAACTGTGCAAAATTTCCTTTATGTGGATGAAATATAACGGGTATTAAAATGTTACCAATACAAATTACAAATTCAGTATTTTTTGCTAGATTATTAATGACAATTTTCCACATCTGTAGCTGACTTACAGTCAGATGTTACACATCATATTACAACTTTTACTTATTGTGTATGACAAGTTCTATTATATTTGTTAAATAATCTTTTATACTTTTTACTAATCATATGTAAAGTTAATAGACTACACATACCTTTACATTAATCCGATACCTACGCAAAAACTTGTGTACCAACAAAAGGAAGTTATGAGGATAATAATATTATTAACATATAAGCTACTTTCACCTTCATTATCGATAACATATTTTTTAATCACAAGTAAGGCGAGTTGGACCTCCACAAATATTGTCGTTTCTAAAACATGTTTTTTCTTATTTACATTCTCTCGCTGATTTAATGTATCAAGCTACATACGAAACGAAATCTATAAAAAATATAAGGCAATATTTATCTTATTTTAAATCAATTCTTTTCAGGAATCTTTAAACCGTTAAATTTCGCATGGCTACAGATGGACAGAAAATTGCAAACTGTTCCATGCAGCGCAATGTAATTCTCCCAGCGAAACAAAATAAAATAAGATTTTTCATATATCCATCGAAAGCATTCCCCGAAGAAAACATGTATATAGTAATAGATCATCGCTAACAGCCATCTGCAGCATCTTGTAAGGAGTAATTTGATGAAAACTGAAGATGTAAAAAAATCCAAACATGACAAGTTTAAAGAACAAATCTTGAATGTTTTTAATCTTGTGTTGTTCACACAAATAATATATCAAAGTCTTGGCCAAGTGAGTTTTAGAGGTGTTTTCTTGGACATGACTGATTATACCGCAAGTCTAAGGTGGGAGGTTCATCATTACCAAGGAATACTGATGGCAAAGAAGGAACTAACACCATACAAAGTGGAATAGAAAAAGACACAATTTAAAGTCGTTAGCAAATGAGAAAGATGAATATTGCTGTAATTATTACTTAGATGTGGATAGGGTAACTAGTTTATTTTCTATAATTATCGATGCACAGGTAGCCGGCGTAAAAACTAAATAATGGGATGTCTAAAAATAAATGCATTGTTTTAAATAATAAATATTTAATTAGAACGTTCATTAATATGCAAATACCCGGCCTAAATAACTTAATTAAATTGACGTGGGCGAGATCCCTACAAAATAAATGATACTATAGTTTAGTAGCAATGAAAGTTTAGCATTTGTTGCTTGTAATAAGGATTAATTAACACTTATTATTTTTTTAATATCGTTTCCAAAGTAATTACATTTTTCAGATATGATATAATGGCGTCAAATAGATGCCAAGAATTGAGATAAAATGTGAATTATAAGCAGTACCCATATTTATTTTATAAATATATATTGCATGTTACAGTCCATCCTCTTAGGTAATGCCAAATGATAAGTTTTAATAATGATAATAATAATACAAACAATGTTTGAAAGTGTTCCTCAACACAAAGCGCAAATGCTAGGAACATGATTGTAGCGATCAATAGATGTGCTTTCCCTGTCTGACACACTCATTTGAATTACTATAATATTCAGATGTAGACCTGGAAGGTCTAGTTGTAACGATGTTACCTACGCTTACAAAGTTTAGGACAAATTACTCAAAGCAATTACAATACTAGGTATGCCAGGAACAGAAGGAGAAAGGGAAATATCCTAATGTTTTAGAATATAAGAAAGTCAAAAAGGACATCCCTCTGTTATGTCTGCAGGAAGGAATAAATTAGTCAGAATCTGAAGAGGGGCGAGCGTAGGTGCGTCTTTACTGCGTACATACTTCGGTATGCGACGTAAAGCAACGACAGGCGCAGTTAGTACTTGGATGGTGACCATTCCAACGGAAACCGCGTTCTCGCCTCACACATCTTCCAGCGGCTTGTATATAAGTGTATGCGCGGAAGCTATACAACCTTAGGCGGGAGTTCTATAGGAGATATACCATCCTTCGGAGGGGATGTAAAGCCGTTGGTCCCTTGTCTATTAAATGTTAGGCAAGTAAAAGATCCCTACTCTTCTTAAGGGAAGAGGTTCGGCAAAATTCCTGGTTGGGGGTAGCTCGTCTGCAGGCGTCGGTGTTAGGCCTCAGTAGCTGAAATAGGCCGACGTTAAATAAATGTATAAAAAAAAAGAATCTGAGGAATTTATAACATCCTGGACAGGGTTATTCATACTAAGAACCATTTAAAAAACCCTTAAATTCCTTTGGGTGAACGATGCATGCGAAAGTGCAAAGAAGCGGGCTAAACTGTTGAACATGTCACCGCAGGTTACCCTGCTTTGACCACAGTATGTATTTAGGAAGGGACGAGGTGCTCCCTAACCAGCAACCTACAGATAACCAAGAGGGAAAAGAGGACCAAATGCCAATACTTCACCATCGATATTGATGACGGAAGCTGAGTTTTCAATTTTTATATACGCCTTAGTAAAGACGGTAAATATTACTAAGGTAGATTTACTTTGATCTGTAGAAGTTGATACCTCCTTTCCCTGATTATATATTTTTGGAAAGGAATTGAGGCAGCATATACGGACGACTAGCTGGTTTAAGCTGGAGCAAATAGTCGTGGATTCGGAGTACTTGTAAGAGATGTGAAACTTACCCTCGTTGGATGCATAACATAAGAAACAAATTTTTGTTTTGTTCGAGAGAAGGAGACAATGAAAAATTTATATTATTTGGGCACCATCTATAGTTGATAATTAGTTGAGTTGTCTCCTTTTCTCGTAAAACCAGTCTCCTATAGACGAGACTGAAATTATTGCCAACGGAAATTTAAAAAATGTATAAAATGAATAATAAAATATATTACATAAATAAATAAATTTTATAATGTGAAGTTGATCGAAGTATAAATTTAGGTGGAATTTTATGTTTATAAAAAAGTATTAGCGAACAGAATAATTAATACAGAAAAATTAATAGTGAAAATTATACCAATCTCCTAGGCCCCAATTGTCTCTGGTCTATCGAATCTAAATATCTTTGGCAATATATTCTTGCAAGACTGCATGTTTCAAAAGATTATGTGTGAAGATTGTAGAAATGGTATAATAATAATAATAATAATAATATTTATTGACCATTTTAGATACAGAATGTATATATGGTAAGTCATTTGTAAAACTTCATATTATGTATAAACATAGAATATGTTACATGATAAAAAAGATTAAAAATATATAGTTTATAAATAGAATTAAAAACATATAAGTAAACACAATAAACATATTTAAATAACATAGTCACAGTATAACAAATATAAACAGTGGATTGTAAAGTTTTTCACAAATTTTGTTGGAGGATAAAAACAAATAAATATGGCCTCAAGATTCTCTATTCAAAAAGTCACGAACGCTGTAAAAACTACCTTCAAGTAAAATATTTTTGACTGCGGTTTTGTAGGCTCTTTAGCTTTGAATATTTCGGATATCAGCCGGGAGAACATTGAAAAGTAAAACGCAATTGTAATAGAGCGAATGTTTATAATTTGAACTATGATGTAGAGGTATACTAAGTAGATCACCACGTCTTGTACTATATGAATGGCAATTATTTCTTTGTGTGAATGAATCTATATTTTTTTTGGTATACGTTAAACATTTTAATATAAATATACACGGAGTCGTTAGTACTTTTTTAATTTTAAATACATTTTTACAGCTCTCTCTGTAACTCATCTGAAATACAAGCCTAATGAGTCTTTTTTGGTTAACAAAGACTCTATCCCTATCTCTTGAACTTCCCCAGGCAATGATATTGTACGAAATATGTGCGTATGCAAGAGCATAATAAATGCTCAATAGCCCTGCTTCATCTAAAGTCGAAGGCTTAAATGCTTTAACAAAAGCATAGAAATATTATCCATGCGGCTTGGAACAAATAATAGTCGCAAAAGTAAATGCGAAATTACGTAAAATTAAACGTAAATTACAAAAGACTGCTAAATAAATCTGCTTGATAAGTAAAAGTAATTAATATGTATTATTGCTTAATAAATAACAGTAAATGTAGAAGCAGAATTAAAATAATTTTAGTGTAGAATAAATGTAAATTCAGAGGCTGAATTAATATAGACTTAGCTGCATTAATATAAATTTTTCAATTTTAGTTGCATTAATATAAATTTTGGGAGGTGATTCGCAAACTATAAATTTTCAAAAATGAAAAAAAAGCATATTTTATTACCATGTGGTAACATGTAGTATTTTAATTATTTATTGAATTAAAGAGGCTTGAATTTAAATGTATTAAGAAATTGAAATTGCATAAGGACAAAATTGAAAATTATTGAAATTTTAAATTACTAATAAATAAAATTTACCTGGCTGTGTTATTTATACACGCGAAATATGGATTTGATTGTAATATAAATTACTGGGGATCTCGCAGAACATTTGAAAGTATAAATGAAATAAAATCGGCAAGCAAATGATCTCTTGGTGATTTTAACTAATAAGGCAAACTTTTTTTATATTACAATCTGAAATACAGTACCAATATACAAACATAAAAAATCTACTTTTACTAATTACATGGAAAGTTGTAAAATGTAGAAAATGGTACAAGTGTTGCCACCTATTGATGGGCGAATAAGCGAATAAATGGCACTTATTGCAAATTTAACCTACAAACGAACTGCCATAATAAATTGTATACAAACTGCATTGTAAAGATCCAGTAAATCCATTACATTATAAGATACACTATATAACAGGAGAATGAGCAAGCATCAAAGGTAAGAAAAATAACCACATTTACATAGTAAACAAAATATAAAAATGAAATATAAATGAATGTAAATATTTTTGTAGCTTGAAGTCGACAATTGGTTTTTCAAGTGCTGTAGACAGAGATACATAATAGTGTTAAAGAAAGATAGGTACATAAGACAATGTGAAATAATTTAGCAGTTATACAGAGAAAATCTCTGATAGTTGAAACAGTCTCACTTACAAAAACTGCATCAAAATGGTATACAAATCATGCTAGATATAAGTAAAATACCAGTTATATAAAATTGTTAATTGGACATAACCCATGTAACAAATTTTGGAAACGTATGTTAAGAAACTTATTTTATCTACTCAATATGGCCATATTTGGTTTTCCTATTTTTCACTGGTACAAGTGATCAAGGCGGTTTTGGTATAATTTCTTTAGGAGTATTTGGTCCATATCCGGATATAAAAGTCCCTTAATTGGTTTTACTTTGCGGATTTTAATATCTGTTTTTTTTCTATCTAGGTACAATTATAACTGTTACTAGTGTATTTTTATTTGAGGTTTAGACATCTTTTACTCTCAGGGAAGAGTTGACTTCCTACCACACATGGTGCATACAGAGAAGCTAGTGACGTGTTGTTTCCAACTAAAATTACACAGTTGTGTACAACAATCTACTGGTTGAAAAACATTTAGTTAAAAATTTAGTATTGGCAGCTTTGGGATTTCTTATTTAACTGTCTATTTCGATAAATGATTTAAGTGCGTCTGCAATCCAACATAACACACCACATATAGTGGACAATCCTCAAATTCAAAGTCAAAGGCTATCGGAAAGGGAATTCACATTTGAAAAAACGCAGACAACATTTATTATCCATCGACATTGCCAGTATCGGTGCCGGGATCGAACCCAAAGCACAGCAGTTTCACACCAGAGCGAATTTTCATTATAACGCGCTCTAGTCGACTAAACTACCATGTTGTGGAACAGTTTAATATTTTACTTCCAGAAAAACAATAATTCTCATGTACCCTCTACATTGTATAGAAGGATAAGTGTACCAAGAATCACGAACTAAGTATGTTTTTTGTAAATTTTGGGAAATCTGAAGATCTTTGCTCGTAACAGATTCAGGCTCATTGCCTAAGTTCCGGCAGTGCTACAGAAATTGGTAAAGGAAATTTTTTTGCATCACAATGTTATTTTTTGCCATACAATTTGTTATTCGTTGCAGTGAAAAAAAGGAACAGCAAAAATTTTAAAGGTCAATAAAAACACGGTTTTTGTTTCAGTTCCTAAAAATAATATCGAAAGCTTGATATTCGTTGCAGTTTCGAAAAACAGCAACTTAATTTCAAAACTTTTTGCATTCACGAAGATATTTTTAATTGTTGCACGTGATCGTAAAGTATATGCTAGGTTTCGTTGCAGTTCCTAATAGTCTACCTTAGGGAAGAAGAATTTGAACGCGTCGGATATTATATATCTTTGATGAATTTCACTATAATTTCCAGTGCGTTTTCTTTGGAAGAAGAAGAGCAATAGATTAACGGCATTACGCTTTTCAAAAATTCACAGTTTCTTATAGTGGTAGATATTTGATTTCCTGTACTTCTATTCTTTTCTTAAGATTACACTTAGAATTTCAAAGCTTGTTTCTTCTTTGGACATAACGTCATTTTCGCAGTCTTCTGCGTAATGTAAAAATTCTGGATTTTTAACTTGAGATGCGTGTTTTAAACAGCTTCACTTATTCGACTCTGATGACTATTATTTTTTTGCAATTTTTGCAGTTTAAATTTTCACTTCTCTCACGATTTGCATTATGACCTGGATCGTCTTCCATCTTGAAAACATATAAGAACATTTACATTCTCTTACTGATTATATGCATTGTGACGTTGTTGTAATATTTGAATATATTTATTTATAAAATGCAATAAAACAAAACGAAGGTCGTTTCGTCGCCATTGTTTCAAGATAGCGACGAAAGCTTCAGGCCGAGTTATGAGGACTTTTATGATGTAATTTAGAACGACAAAAAGAAGGTATGTGCCAAGTTTAATTCTTGTTCAAATTAACTGCCACTGAAATGCTAACTTTACTGCTCTATTTTGGAATTTGGTCGTCCCAAGAAATTGTTGTAATATTTTGTGTACATATTCAAAAAATGTAGTTAAAAATCTTGATGTTAGTCAGTATTATTTACAGCAAAACTAAATAAAATGCTTAATTAACAAAGTGGTTCTATAAAATAAGAATCAAGATGAGGTATTAAGTAGGCTATTATACTGCTATATTTGTTATCTGATTTCGCGAGAACGCCCATACCATAGATTTTATAAACAACGAAAATAAACACGAAGATTTATGTACCTTTAGGAATAATTAAAAGCTCTGACGTATGAATTACGGATCTAACAAGACTAAAAGAAGCAGCAAAAATGTAATGATATTGGTTACTTATAATGGTCGGCGGCACTACATAATAAGCTTCAAGGATCGCTTGCCTCTTTCATATTGAAAATTTTATTATGACGGAGTAAATGTTCAATTACGATTAGCCATAATAATAAAATTATGAAAGTCGTGAGTCACATATCTTTGATGTTACAACCGCTTACAAAAACTTTTTACTGGGGTATCAGTAGCAAATACTTACACAACATCTGTGATACGAAATACCAATTTAATATGAAGTTCTTACCTCTATTGCAGTCTACCTAAATTTAGTTTTTCACATATCTTTAGTTTTATTTTTGAATTTACTACACAATCACTGGATTGACGATGAGTACTAACCCACATCCGAAGAAGCGATTGTTCTGGCGAAACAATTGCCAATGTGTTTATGTGTTCGAAATAATATAAAAATAAAAAGAAAAATTGTAAAAATTGTAAAAAAAACCTCTATTTCATATTGTTCAACGTCAATATGAATTTTCTTCAAGTGAAATATGAATCAATCAATTATATTAGACTATCCATGCGTATATATCAATTTAAAAATTGATCTATACCCAGATAGCACACGACGTCCCAGAGACGTCCAATTTTGGTTCTAATTTTGTCTGAACGTCTTTGGGATGTCAAAAACTGTACGTCTTTAGTATGTCCATACACCTCCTAGCTTTTTTATATTATTTTGAAAATTAATACATTCATATTCAAATCAATAATTCTTTGCGTGAAATAAGAATTTCGTTGTAGATGTGGAACTCTAAAAAATTACGAATTAATAACTTCTAAGTTTTGAATTTACCGCGCATTTCCAGCGATAAAATGTCATTCGGGTACGACCGCATTCGTAATATTTTCAGGTTGGCGTTGTGTCTGACAGTTGAGTTGATCATTTCATTTGACCGTATTTCCTGCGATTTTTCACAACACCTCTGTTTTGTACTGTTTTTATGCTGTGGTTTATGTATAGTTTAAAAGAATAAAATTTCGTTTTATTGCCTGATTCCCAGTACCAACTGTATTGTTATTGCACTAGATTTAGTTATAAGTTTGCTGAATATGAAGGCTACTAAAAAAGCGAGAGTTGTGTATACTTGTGAGCCGAGACAGTATTTTTGAGTATAGAATTTGCCTCTAATTCAGCCTTTCTATTCTCTGTGGTGTACACAGATTGACCACTAATATGGCAGACAGCAGCGTGCAATAAACAAAGGAAAGGCCGATTCATCGCACAGTGCTACATCCGTCATATTGGCTGCCAAGCTGTATATAATTAGGTTAAAGTCTAATTTGATGTGTGGATGAGTTGATAACATGCGTACTTTCGTATGTGTTGCATACAAAGTTATCGCAAAATCAGAAAAGCTCGGTATACATATGTGGCAATAAGTTTTGCCTATTGCAGTAATTTTGAGTACCACACGTGTAACCGTATGCATATTATCAACTTATTCACATGCCAAATTAGTATTTACTTGACTATATTACTGCTAATAAAGATATTTTTTCATCTACGACCAGAATAAAATGTCTTAACAATGTCTTCGTAATGTCATATAAATAACTTTTTTAGGCATAGAATGGACTAAAATAAGATATCTTAAAGATGTTTTGATTTTGTAACAATGAACATTCTCAAGATGTCTTCTGTAGGACTTACGTCTTAAAGTGGATGTTTTTGGGACGTCTCGAATGTCTCATGCAGACGACCCTAAGACGTCTTTGAATGTCCTAGTGCTATCTGGGTATGTATTCCTAGTTATTTAATAGTTTTAGAGTATTCAGTGTATTCTTGGTAATTAGTAGAATTTTGTTCTTAATTGATTTACTATTATTATTATATTATACCAGTTATTATTTAGTCAGTTTTTAATAAACCATAATCCTATGTCGGTTTTTTTATCTGCTCCTAATTGACTTAATTAAATAATAACGCCGTGTCATCTTCGAAAGAGGAAATCTTACCAGGGATAACATATCGCTTATGCAAATTTGAAACAATATTGGCCCTATGACTGTACCTTGAGGTATTCCTTATGTAACAACACTTACTTGAAATTTCAAATTAATATTATTTCCCAAGCAAAATTTTCACAGTGTACACAGGTTAAATTTAATACCGCCTACACGAATCCTGCAAAAAAACGGTCCGCATGCCTACGATGCAATAAATGTGAAATAGGGCTGATTCTTCGAGTTTAGAGGTAGTTACTGAGAGGTGGGAACCTTGAGCGTCCTCGAAAACGAGGGGTACTCATGTTTCATCCCTGTCACAGAACTTTTAGGTTTTTCAAATTTTTCATGGACTATTTGCTGAAAATCCAAATATCTTTGATTGCTTGCTGATGTCAAATGAGGCTCCGTTTCATAGCAAAAAGGTTACTGTGTGGTGTGCAGTATCCGCCTTTGGAATTGAAAATTACATATTTTAACAATTTACTTTTTTCAAAGATGTTTGTTAATAAACTCCGTTAATAGATTTTTCCATTTTGATGCATATAACTAAACTAAATAAAAAAAGTAAAGAAAAACTCATTCCATAGAAACAGGTAGAATTTCTTGCTCCACAGCATAAATCTTACTAGTTTTTTATAATGTTCTAGTATCAGATTCATACGTTTTGCGCATAGATGCACATAGCAAATATTAGACTTCTGGCTTTTCCTTAAATTCTTGCTATTTTAAAAACAGAAGTACCGACTGGAGTTTCTACTGGTTTAAAATGATTATTATTGAGAATAATTTGCACCCTATTGAGGCTATTCGTAACAATATACTCTATTTTCACCTGATCATACTGCAGAAATATTGACGAATGATGGGTTCGTGAGTCAGTGAATACTCTTACTTGTGTATATATAGATATACATTACATATTATTCTGTAATGACATGTTAATTTCTAATGCTAATTTGATTTACATTTTAATCTGCCATTTTAATAAATGAATTTTCAATACTCAATTATTTTTAATTTATACTTTATTCCAATATTTGAACTAAACGATCATTAATTAGTTTTAAGTATCAAATTAACTGATAATTAATTAAATGTTAAAATTTTTTCTTATTGGAATTTATTATATATTTGCATAGCTGTCATGGTTTGCTGCATTTCAATCTGCATAAATTAGATTTATATAGATCTAGAAATATTTGAGCAGTTAAAAGAGGAAATTCTATTAAAACTGGAACGAAATGTAAATTGCGGCATACATACATACATCAATGCATTCATTTATATAATTCTTCCTGAAACAGAACTACATAGCTGAATTGAATGAGCTGGTAAATTTGCAAGTATTTCACAGTTATTTGGATAAAATCAACTACATTATAACAAAGATCAAAATTGCGGATGTCATACGTTGAATACACGAATTATCAGAACAAATTATAATACCCTATTGATTGATTTGTATCACCATATAAACCTACTTTTTCGTAAAGACTTGAATTTCAACTCACAATATCTAATGAGCAAAAGTTAAACATCATAAGAAACCTCCAACAAAGAATAATAAAATTATGCAGTTTAGAATTTAGAGATTAAAATATAAACTTATTGAGTACCTTTCTAATAAAAAATTACTATCTTAAAGCTCTTATAAACAAAATTTTAAACTCACAACCTTCTATAGTTAATAAATCTAATAATGAACAACAACAACATATATACACAAAACTGCCTTATGTGAAATGTCTTTCTGAAAAGTTAAAACCTATTTTAGACGATGATAGTGTTACTGTTGCCAATAATAATGAAAATACAATAGGAAAATTGTTTTTCCGAAAATGAATATATTAAACGTTGTGTATCAAATACCTTGCCAAAATTGCGATAAAACTTATGTTGGACAAACGGGTGGATAAACAAAAATCCGAATTAAGGAATACGAAAGAGATGTCAAAAAAAATATACATTAAATCCTACGTCATTGGTGGAACATTGTAATAATTTTGGACACAATTTTTTATTCACAGATACTAAAATAGTTGGAAAACAAAATATGTTATATAAAAGGACTTTCAAAGATATGATAAATATTAAAAAATACAAAACAGGAAATTCGAGTAAAGATACTGAAAATCTAAATTATTCCTACATCAACCTAATAAGTAAAATAAGAAAATAACACTCCGTATGATAATACTTTGGAATTTCACTATAAAACGTTTTTAAATCTATATAAATAAAAATGAAATGCTGTTCGTCGGTAATCGCATCACTTGGGAACGGCTGGACCAATTTGCCTACTTTTTTTTAAGGGTTCGTAATAGCCCGAAGAAGATTTTCAGGGAAAGAAAAGTTGCCCGCAAAATTGGAAAATTCTGGAAAAGCTGAAAGTGCTTCTAGTGACAAGATATAGAAGACTGTATCTATGACACCTGCCTTTTATTTACTTTAGAATTTAATCCAACGCGGAAAACTAAAGATTTTAATTGTTAAGTACCTATTATTCTTCAACAAATTTCCATATAATAATTTTAATTGAATATTTTCTGCCAGTTCATTAATTAAATTAATGTAACAACAATCCCTTTAACGGTTTTAAACTTATTAGTCGACTATTGTCAAATTATACTTATAATTTGATATTTATTGTAGGCCCTGAGAAAGGCATAACAAAAACATAGTAATTTCATTATCAAACAAAGAATAATTACAGGAAACCGGTAGGTATCTAAATGCGCAGTCTCACCACCATCCAGCACAGAAGAAGGCCGACGTCAACACATTGGTACACAGGGCAAAACAAATATGCGAAGAGGATCATCTCCAAGACGAATACCAAACTTTTAAAGACATCTCTACAGAAAAATGGATATATACCCAAGGACATAAACAACGTGATTAAGAAACAGAGCATAGTCAATGCGACAGAAAAAAAGAAATATACAGGGACCATTTATCTACCATATATGCAAGGTTGCACGGACAGGATTGGAAGAATGCTAACAAAGAAGAACATCAAAGTGTCTACAACGCACAACAGAAAAATGGACATTTTCCTAAATACGATGTACCAAAAGAGATCTATTCACCAGGAGTTTATAGCATTCCATGATCGTGTGGAGAAGTTTACATAGGAGAGACCAAGAGAAATATTAATACCAGGCTTAAGGAACATATCAGGCACACAAAGATGGAAAACATCACTATATCTGCAGTTGTGGATCACCTTAAGGGAACCGGCCACTGGATAAAATTTGACGAGACCAAAAGATTGACGAGCACGAGACACTACTGACCTAGAAGATAGAAATACACAAAAATCAAAATTATTTCAACCATGACGTCGGACTACAGCTACCATTGACATGGAAATCAATGTTTCGGTCCACTGACTATGTGACATCACCAGAACCAAGCCATGCCTCCTGACGATACATATAAATAGAGGAGCTCAGGGCAACAGATCTCACTTCGCTTCAGAAGAAGACCACGACAATATGGTTGAAACGTCAAGTATTCAAAAGTATCAACACGGAAGAGAACCCGGAAACCTAACTATGGATCAAAATATCTCATATTTACTTCAGCAACAATTAGTTGAAGTTCCTGATATCTTCAAAGTAGTTATTATGATTGAAAATGCGAATCAAAATGAATTGTTAAGGAAAGTATAACCGCGTTAAATCAGCTGACAGAAATGAAAGTCGTTTTCAAAATATTTTGAACTTAATGGTACCGTTATTCTCCAGGATCATAGAGATCATTAGAACCATTTTTTAAATTTTGTTTTCATTTCCTTTGCAAACATATTTTTGAACAGTTTTTGGTACCTAATTAGCAATATCAAGCTACTAATTTGTAAATTAACAACTAAAACATCAATAAGCGAATGAGAATGTTTTCTATAGTGCCTCAAAAATATGTCACGTCTAACTGACAATTATTTAGAACATGAATTTTAATTGGAAGAATTAAGATGTTGGATGATTCTAGTAACATATTTTTTCTACATTTTTACAGGTAAAAAAAACATCTTGACTTATATTTTTCATTTCAGCAGAACACAATTTACAATAAAAAACGCTTACTGGTTTTATCTTTCCGAGAGCCGAATTTTATGAGAATCTTCGAGCACCAAACGTAATGTTCCTGTGCAAAATCGCCATATACAATAACAAACTGTAGTAAATTTAATATATCTATCAGTGAAGGGCAATAAAATAGCCCTGCGTAAATTCAAGCATACACTTTTGAATTCTGTACAATATCAATGTGTCGGGAGGCTTTCGATTCCGTTACGTTAATGGACAACCAACGACAGAGAAGAGATATATTAACAGTATGCGACATCCAGAGGCCCACGCTGTTCGTCTATCAGCGCCATCTCCCGGGTCAACGTCCCTACTTCTACTCCCAGCAATGCTATTCAAAGGATTGCCTCAAATATTTTATGCAATAATATCACTGTCGTTTTTTAATAATGCAAATAGAAGAGGAAATCTAATAAAATATCGCACTTTAATGCAACAGCTTAGAAAATTGCGGCAATAACATATGTGATTAAATTACCGAAGAGACGTCTCTACAGCGGTCATTGAAAATATTTATCGGTCCAAAACAGGACTGAGTAACTTAAACTTGTATCGAATAAACAAGGCCACAGTCTAAAATTAGAAAGATTATACCCTATTGCAGAAAAAAGCATATATTGATATAAATATTTTAAGGCAAGTATTTTTTAAATATATTTTTTAAACAAAAGTATAGTATAAAATTCAAGTTCTGTTAAAATAAGCACCACAGAAATTAGACAACCCCCAATTCCAGAAGCCAGAGGCTTGTGCGGAAGGGGGTTCACATTGAAAAACGCGGACATATCCTCCGACAGTGCCAGTGCCGGAGCCGGGGTTCGAACCCCGCAGCGAGATATCCGTTCAATTAACCGCAATTGCCACATTGCGTCTTAATCAACGCTGCTATCGCTAAACCAACTATGAAATAGAAGCAGGCATCCAAAAAATTTCATTTCAATAAATTATATGACTTCAATGTGCTTCTTGCACCAAAATAAGATTGCTTTGAAATTGACTTCTAGTTACTTTGAGTACTTTCACCATTAGTAATGAATTTTTCATACGCTATAATATTGGCTTGAAGAAAAGGCCACAAGTATGCCTTAAAATGATGAGATTTACAAATCACCACAAAACACGAAAAGTCCTTTTTAGTAGTAATAACAGAATTTTTCTTTCTCGTTTGGTTTCAATTATTACGGATGGTCTGTAAACTACATCACAAACTATCTAATAAAATTAATGGATTATCCTAATATCATTTTAACCTCACCACAATAAAATTGTGAGAGGTTACTAAAATTGGTCCAAAAACGAAAATTGAGATAACATCAAATCTCTATGTTTTGAGGGTTCAGGAACCCAAAAAAGTGGTTTTTGAAAAATGTCTGTGTGGGTGTGTATGTATGTGTGTATATATATGTATATGTATGCGTGTTAGCACGATAGCGCCGAAACTACTGAACTGATTTGGATTAAACTTTGCATGGGGGTTTCTTTAGGGCTCCAGAAGATTTGAAAAGGTTTTGGTTGAGATCGGATTATGTTTAGTGCCCTCTTGGCGCAACAAGTTGCTTATTTTATAATTACTTACAATTTGCAATCGAACCATTGAAAAACAGTTAAAATTCCGATTTCATCGATATGTCACTTGAGAAAGCGAGGGAGATTCGGTAAGAAAATTTTACCAAAATTACTTGACAAAAAAAATTTTGAAATAGGTTTTCTGATTTGATGCATAAATAAGATGGCCTTGACTAACATTTTGACGTATTTCACTGACAGAAATTTTAATAGCGTGGTGTGAATTATTTTATTACAGCTTTTGAGAGAAATGTCGCTATTGGACAGGAAAATACTGAGATAATCAGAAAATATGTGGACAGACTAATTCCAACAAATACGAAAAAATCTAAGGCAACTATATGGAACATTTTTGTTAGATGCAGACGTTAGAATTCACAAATAATATTTTCAGATTATGTGAAATTCATCCGCAAAACAACTTTAAGAAATGGGCTTCATTAAATATCAGCTCAAATTTAATCCTTTCTCAGATATTGAGCTTGCTGCAGCAAGAACTGCGCATTATGCAAAACGCCGGCAATTGCAAAGAACCCCACAAAAAGAAAAACTAGTGCTGCTGCTCTTACTAATGAAGAGTATATAAAATTTTAAAAGTATGGGATGAAATTGAAACATTGGAAGCCTCGGTCAAAGTCATAGGAACAACAAATAGAAATTGAACATCGCCAAGAATCGACAACACATCCGAATAATGTTTATAACAATTATTGTGCGTTTAATATTTCGCTCAGCTGATTATTGTTTTTATAATTAAAAAATGTTACAAACACGCTATATACGTTTCGTGCTTGATGAAATGAATTTGCCCCCTCACTTTTTATTACCGGTTCATAAGGGTAGCTGACGAATAATCCCCAGTTTTGAGTGTAACGCAGCCTCCCGGACTATAACATTTTTTAATAGAGAATGAAAAGACCTTTCAAACTAAGTATCACAAGCCCCTACTTCCTATTTCAAAAATTAGGGGTTGCAACTGCCCCTCGAAGGGGATTGAATTTAGGAATGAAACTTGTACGTTGCAGGATGTTATTTCAGAATCCAAAATCGACGTATCTGGGAATTTTTTATAAATACTTATGCACAATAATTGAATGACTGAATTTATTTAATTTGGCAGTTCCATGCTGTAAAATCTTAAAAGAAAATGTCAAGTTTGTATTAATTTGTTTTTATAATTACTATGGCTAAATTTTCAATGGATCCCAGTATATTTGTCTGATCACCTGATTTACTATAGGCATAATAGTTTTAAGAAATATAGCCTCGTAGATAACACTGTATAAATTTGTGTATACGATATTAAAATATGTTTATTACAAACGTAGTACTTTTTGAAGTAAGTAATCTCCACTGGAATGAATAATTAATACCTGTGAAATTGGTTACATGTGATGCATCAGATTTTACGACGACAAGCGTACTGAATTATTTTTGCGCTCATAATTTGAATAAGCATTGAAAAGCGAATTTATGCTTCAGTTAGTCAGTGGACTTAAAAATTATTACATCTTCTTCGGGCGTGTGAAATGTATAGGGTCGACCACCGGCATTTTCTCGTTCTGTTTGCAAATTTCTTGCATTTTGTGTATCTTGAATCTATTTGAAATTTGAATACAATTTTGGTAGATGTAAATTCAGGTCTTTCTTCTTAGAATGTGTACATATTTGAATTGTTTTGTATGCAGATATAGCATTACCATGGTTTACCATAATGTTTGTAATATTGTCCGAGCAAATCTGTAGGCAGTAAATGGAATACAATAGGAGGTGTTACTTTACTTACCTTATTCTTTCACACTTTATTTCCACAATATTAGAAGCAAAGTAAAGCGCTCTTACAATGCTAATATCCTACCATAGCTAATCCCAATAACCTGCTGCATTGTACAGAACTTTTACGCCTATTTTATTTAAATTACACATCCATTCAGTTACGTTACTAAATTTTTAATGTCACCGTTAGACACCGTGACATTTTCCTGTTATCCTTTTTCACGTAGAAATATTGTATTCTATTATCATAACAAGGTTAATACTTTCATAAATTATAATTTCCATGTACTTTTATATGTGTCAAGAAGATATTTTGTATCGTAACATTTTACTATTCTATGATGGCCAAAAATTCAACTAGCTTAGCCTAACCTAGCTAGTGAAATTGATATGTAGGTGTTACCTCGCAAATATACAGTATGGCGGAAATGTATGGAAAAAAATAATTATTTCAGAGGCATACTATGTAAAATAAAAATATACAGTGTGTATATATCACTTTTCACTACTACACCTACACCCCAATGTCTCGACCATTTGTTTATCGAGTTATATCAAATTTGGTAAACTTCTTTTGTTTTAGATTGTGATTAAAAAGTTATTTAAATTTTTTTTTTCGAAATTAAATACGCGTACTATGATCAAAAGAAATTGGCAAAAATTAGGAATTTATATAAGAGAGATTGAGATAGGGTTCTTGTTTTTACAGAATCTTGTTCGGCATGACCCAAAACCCCTATACATCATTAAATTATTAAAAATATTCATTCCTTTATAAAGAAAAATCATATCTAAGATTTCAATAATAATTACCCTACTATTCGAGTTATTTATTGTCGGATATTTACATAACTTTGTAGTCGTGTGATAATGGGGCTAATTAAGCATTAGGACACATTTTCTCTTTAAAGAATATATCAAATAAAAACAAAACCCTATCTCAATTGCTAATATAAATTCCTAATTTTTGCCAATTTCTTTTGATCGCTATATATTATATATACACAATTGACGTAATATTATCTTGTACTTAAGGTAAAGAACACATTCATGTTAATTTGAGTTGTATATTGTGAATAAGATGCGTTTTATTGTGAGTAGAGAGTTGCATGCATGTTTTCTGTTTTCTGTTTTCTTCTATTTGTTCTGTTTGATAAAATATTAGGCTATTTTACAGATAGACAGACAGATATTTTCAATAAATAGATGAAATTTTTATAATTCAGCAATTAAAAACAGCTAGAGATATTTACAACATACAGAATGACTTTAAATAAATTTGAAACTATTTATAACATAATTTAATGATAAATAGATTCAGTTATTTTAAATAAATGCACCCAATTATTGCTGTAATAATTATTAAAATGTTTAAAACATCTCAAACTGTTTATACATTTAATATGTTCAAGTAGATATAAGAGTTTTAATTAATTTGTGCGGGAAATTGATAAAAGTGGAAAAAAGCTCAATATCACGTGATGACTGAATGAAAAGAGAATAAACCAATTTACTTTATTAAGGTTATGCCACGAAAGATTCAAGTTGGTATTTGCGATTTTATTTGAGGAAAATATAAAAGATATTGTGGAAAAATTGAAAATTGCAGGTTGCCAGGGGATAGAAAAATAATAAGAAATTGAAAAATTGAAGAGGAGGGAAAATTTTGGAGAAAAATAATATTAGAATAAAATGGAGAATAGATTGTTATTGGTTTAATTGGAGAAAAGTAGAACGAAGAAAGAAAAGTATTTAAAGAATTTTCAAGAAAGAAATAGAAACTCTCGAATTTAATGTTTTGACAAGGTGAAAGAAGAGTAATAATAATTTATTTTAAGGTTAAGAAAACAATTTCTGGTGAAAAACGGTATCTCCTTTGGAAAGTGAAAAAACATAGGGGATAGTAACTGTACGTCGCAGAGAAGTGACACTATGCGGCTGGAAATAATACTTTTCGCAACGAGGACTAACAACAATGTACACTTTTAACTCCACCATTTTAGTGTATATTCAATCAATAAATTAATAGCTTGGAAATAATTCAAATATTTTAAATTGGAAAATTTTTACAATTAACACTCTTGTAAATAAATTTTTGTTATCAATTTATTTATAACCAAATTATTTTAATTTTAGAATATTTAGGGATATTTTATCTTTTCGTTGCATGATTTATCTATTATCACAATACATTGTTCAGTTAATTTGAATTTGTTTTATTGTTTATGTGTTTCTATATGTGTTTTTTCATTGATTCTGAACTTTCCACCTTGAGAATTAAATTTAGAAATTATATTGCGTGATATTTTAGCTTTAGTAGGCGAAACTATCATAGCACTATATACGCTAAGCAGAATTTGTGGGAAACAACTACTTAGCGAGCAAAAACCCCGACCTGCATTGGATTACACCTGCAGATGCTGATGGATCGTTAGCCAACTATTATCTGTCAATTCCTAACCAGATATAGCCGGTTTCGAACTTTTTATGTCAGCAGTATGCCACAGGTTATGGAACAGACGAATGATAGTGACGAACCTTTAAACTAAACAAAGGAAATGAATTAGTGACGAGAGGTAAGTAACGATGGCCAATGCAAGCTAGACATCGTAGATATCTCTGTGACGTATAGCGACTTGTCTTTTTGCAAGTACCACGAACCGCGACCTCTAGCCCTAGTGGAATAAACACAATTATCATTATGATTGATTAACAAATGTACAAATAGAGAACCAATTTCTCAATCCACGGTGAGCAACCTAGAGCGTTAAGTGTAGGGAGATAAGCGGCGTTAAAAAAATGGAAGAAAGCAAATCTCTGAAGATAATAAACTGGACGTTTTACTTCTATTTTTGGAGAGTCGCCCGCACAAGCTCTAGGCAAGTAGGTTTAGACAATAATATGAATCATACGATGGTTCTAACATTATTAAAGAAAGAAAAGTGGCATCCGCACGAAGTGCATCTCGTTCAAGAACTTCTTGAGGATTATCTTGATCGTAGAGTCAAATTTTGTGAAAATACAATTGAGACATGTAATAGAGGTGCCTTTTCTGTTAAGAATGTTGTTTTTTTTAGACACATCCACATTTAATATAAATCATCATATAAATCGTCAGACCTGTCGATGTTGGGCAAGTAAAAATCCCCAGTGGTTGGAAGAACATCACACCCAGTACCCCCAAAAGGTCAATGTTTGGGCTCGAATTATCGGTAACACAATTATAGGACCATACTTTTTTAAGGAAACCTTAGAGGACCCTCATTATGTACAACATTCATGGGAATTACCAACTCGAAACAGACTATTTCCAAATAGAAATGAGCCGTGATTGCAGCAAGGTGGGACGCTACCTCATTGTACACATAAAATATAATATCGTCAAAATTTTTTACTTCGGCACCATTTTTAAATAAAATAACTATGCGAAACTGTAAAGATTCGAAATTCTAGAAATTTTTGCAAGCCAAGTCTTCTTTTGTCTCCATATACTAAACTATTGTAGGACTGTTATGTTCTCCTTAGGAAATTGTTTCATAAAAAATCAAAAATGGTGTAATATAGCATTATTAATGGTATCGGTCTTTTATAGACCCTGTACAAATATGAAATAAATTGTGTTATAATACTATAAATAGCAGACTGCTAACTTATTTTCTGATTTCTAGAGAAGGTAGTATCTATTAAAACAACATCCAGGATGTTAAACACAATATATGTCGACACGTACGTGTTAAGTGTATTCTAGGAGATCCTTTTTTCTAATTGGTGTTACTTTGTCGCACTTCAAAACCTGTGTATTTAACATCCTATCACGCATGTAACTCTTTCCGCTACTTTATTTGCCGCAATATTTCAATGACGTAACGCTGCTATTAGTAACTACATTTTAAATCAGTAAAAAGGGAAGCAATCAGTCATTGGCATGAGTAATATTAAACATAGTTAAAAGAATATGCATGCAGATATCGTTGTTTATACGAAGCTTTCGTAAAGTGGTGGATAAATTCGATGAAATGTGTACAGTTCATTTAGGAAAATCACTAAGGCATGTCAAAAGGTTTTATATGGAATATTCAATATGATGCAACCACTTCTGAGTTCTGATATATCAAGATAAAAAGTTAGTGTAACTTGTTTCCATAGAATGCCTTCTAGATCCATTACCACTTAGGGGTTAGATCTTAAAAAGTGTATCATTTTGATAACATCCAAATTAGCTCATAGATTGTATTCAAATTGTTATTTTCATACAAACTATATCCTTTCGAGGTATTGCCCCAGACTGATGACTCACTATATAACTAATACCGTATAGTAAATTAATATCCCAATAGATAGTTATATTGTTGAAATAATATTTAATTTAAATACACCCATTTACTGAAAACACACACACAGAGCTCTATCTTAGACTATAAGATGCTAGGATAGTTACTGGGTGCAAACAAAGAAAGTTATAATAAATATCATAAGTTATTTAAAATAGAAATATTTAACTAAGTTTAACATAAGTGTCTACCTCGCGACTAGTATTTTATAACCCTATATAAATATTTTCTTTGGGGGCGTGCGTAGGTGCGTCTTTACTATGTAGATATTTCGATATGCGATGTAAAGCAACGTTAGGCACGGTTAGTACCCAGATGGGTGACCACTTCAAGTGTTATAATATATTTCATAAACGGGTCAGAAAAAATTGCAAAATTCTCAAAATTTGTCAAAAAATCAACTCTTTCACCTCACCTTGACAAACAATAATAAAAAAGTCGCTTAAATTAACAAAAAAATACAATTTATTACAAAAAAATCACATAGCACAGATAAGTCACAAATGGTCCGAATTTATCAATAACACCATTCAAACATTCATATTAGTCATTTTACAGCAAAAAAGTTACAAACGACATCCCTAAAAAATACAGCCCCTTCAATATTTTGATTCTCATCATAACCACTTTCTACACCCCAAGCCGCAATGTTATATTTCACTTCTATCAAATTTTATAAAACATTCGTCTCTCAATCTCCACTTCCCATTCAAGTTTCCACTCATACTTCAAAACACACATCATTCACAAAATATCAACATACAATCAATCTCCATTCAAATCGTCCAAATAGAGTACCGGTACTTTCATCCCTATCAATATCAAAACGTACATAAGCTATGTGTCAAATCAAATTGAATACACGACATTCATTCACCGTGAACGCATCGCCACAATTTCAGATCACATTGAACTCTTTGTACACAGACCTTCTGAACGACTTTACGGGGTTATTCCAATTTTAATAAATATTTTCAACAAATTATCAGTAATAACTCCTAAATTCAAATTAATTCGAACTTCATTCACATATCAAAAAATTTCCCTTTTTAAGGCCGATACGGTGATATAATTGTCATATCCGAATTTTCCATTTTTTAGTTTTCTGATGAAATATTGTGAAATGTTATGTGCAATATTGCGCAATCGAAACCTGCACGGAATGGGCGGGAACATATTCAGATATTTCCAGCTCTCTTCTCGTCGGGTCCCCGACGAAGAGTATAAAAGAAGTGAGCGCAATGAGCTGGAGCAAGTCAAGTTCAATACGTGCGCCGCGGTACGAGCCATTACAGCTTCCTTCCTTGGCCATAACCAAGTAAAAAAAATTTTTCAAATCAAATATTACAATCTACCCTCGCGCATCAAGCCCAAGTGAATTTTTCGAATCTTTATAAAACAATCGTGTTTTTTTTTTAAAGGAATTTCAGTATCGAAAGTATTTATTTTAACCTGTGTAAATTAAATATTTTAAATTAAACCATTCTAAACTTTGTTCAGTTGTACGAAATAAATTTATTTCTTGTTCGTTTTAAGCCAAGTGTTTTACTTCAAGAGAAGCATATACAGGGTGAAGTTTTGGACCCTGCATTAGACAGTAAAATTAATTAAAGCAACTAATAAACTATTGCAAGTGAAGCAACCTACTCCAGGACTTAACAGGGTGTAGGATTTGACCATATCCAACATTTTACGTGTGACCCACCCACTCTTCTCAAATTCAAAAATTACACCAAAGGCTCCCACGGTCTTTATTAAGTTCTAAGGTTCCAAGCTCTGCCGAAATCTTTTTATTTTACCAAACGAGATAATTTTTCCGTGTTCACAAGGAAGACCCCGTCCTCGCCTCACATATTCCAGCGGCTTGTACATCAGTATATATGCGGAAGCTGTACAATCTTTGGAGGCGATTATTTAGGAGATATACAATCCCTCGGAGTTGATGTAAAGCCGTCGGTCCCTTGTCTATTAAATGTTAGGCAAGTAAAAAGTCTCTACTCTTCTTAAGAGAAGAGGTTCGGCAAAATTCCTGGTTGGGGGTAGCTCGTCTACAGGCGTCGGTTTTAGGCCTCAGTTGCGGAAATAAGCCGACGTTAAATAAAAATATATTATCTTCAGGATAGTCTCTATAGAAGTTTGTTTTACGACCTACCCTATTTTTTTGAATTAACCTAGATGCACACTTAAAAATTATTTCTCGCTTGGAAAAAGTATACTATTATTTTATAGTACTATACAAATTCTATTAAAATAGCTATGTCGATAACCACGTTGGTTAAGGCGCGAGATGGCAATCGCGATTTATCGAATGGGTAACGCACTACCGGGTTCGAGCCCTGGCTCCGGCACTGGCATTATCGGAGTATATGGTTGTATGTCCGCGTTTTTCAATGCTTAACCCCTTTCTCCACAAGCCTCTGGCTTCTGGAGTTGGGATTGTCTAATTTTTGTGGTGGTAATACATGTTGGGCTCCTAAATTGCAGTCATAACAATATGGTATGGTTAATTTTTCCGATTTCTTATGGAAAATTAATTTTAAAGAAATGGTTCACGCTTTTAAGGTGGTATATTTTTTATAATGTCAATGTATTATATACAGCATTAATAATCGTAAACGAAATGATATGCCTGCATGAGGTTCACGTGTATAATTTTGAGAAGGAAAGAAAAAAAATTTCCCGAGATATTCAAACACAGTCAAGGAAAGTTATTTGAAACACATCACTTTATTCAAGAGAACAAACGAAAAATTTGGCTATCTTACAGGATTTACTTGCATGAGTTGCTGCTATTGTCTACAAAATAAATTACCTAAATAGGTTATGTTATTACAATTGCTCTAATTACAAAATTTTTTAACACATGCAATGATTAATAATTAAGTAAGTTATTATCAAACAACAAAGAAGTAGTCTTGTGCATACCTTTTAAATGGTTATTTAGGAATAATACAGCTTAATTAACAGATTTATGATACAGTTTGTTTGCATCCAAGCCCTTGATCTAGCTCAACTTAATTATGACGAGTAATAAATTAGCGTATTGCGTTTTGTTGGAGAAGTATTGTAAATGATGATGAAACTGTAGGCATTTGAAACCGACATTCTCTAAATAAAAATACTGTATTTTGTTCCTTTGCAGTAAAAATATAAATTATATTTAACTTATGAGCTGTCATCACCACAGCAGGGTAAAAACAAATTCATACCAGTTTTGTATGAATCAATGTTTTTCTGCCAGCTAATATCTTATTCTTTTTGCGGGGTTATTTGAACTTTTTACGCCTATAAAAAAGTATTAAACAGATAATTAAAGCCTCTAATTTCTTATTACACCTTTTATTACTAGTTTTACAGTCAGTTTTAATGGATATTATTTCCTATTATTATGAAATTAATAAAAGATATTTAACTAAAAGATATCAAACTCGTCAGGTCCTCGAATCTCGGGTCGATGCACGATGTGGCAAATCGCTTTAATGCGAAGTATGTTCATTGTCTCTTGCAAAGTTCTCGACAATTTGGAATGCTCTCTGGAACTACTACAAGATCCATGAAGGTCCGCTATAATTTAATACTTCCGCGTAGACACTTTTTAGCGCTTACCGGAGGAGCGCGTTTGAGTTAAAACTATTAGAACGATCTGCAGATACAAGTTTTCACCTCGGAAAGCCTTTGTGAGATCTTCCACTAATGCTCAACCTTAAACGGGCTAAATTTGTATAAGCAAGAAGTTATATATTTTAGTATTTATTGAAGATTTCGGTTCCATATACTGCAAAATGATTCTAGGTGAAAACGTGAATGAAGTTTTAGAAATATTCATCGATACTTCAACCATGTCCAAGATATACCAGATTATTGGCATACTACTCTCAAGACGTAGATCTCTGTTTATACACAAGCGAATTGTAAAGGAACATATGTATATGAGTTTCAGAATTTTGGAATAAATTTCAGATTTTTATTAGAAATTCTTATAAGAAATAATGCTTCCCTTACGTAGTCACCAGATCTTATTCCTATCGAGAAGTCTTGAGATATGCTACAGACAGAGATATCTCGTGAACATCAGATACTTGTAGAGAATCCTCAATGGCCTTTGGACAATGTTTCTTGTGGCACTGATTCCAGGTCTTCTTTTGCGTTGATTGTTTTAAGTGATTAATGTTTTTGTTATCCTGTTGTGGTATTCCTCGGAAGCTCAGCCATTTTGCGTCGGAGGAAGAAGCATTGAAAACAATAATCGTAGGAAAAAGTCGATAATCAAATATACAAATCATATGCAGTTCTGCGGAAGCCTTAGAACCAAAAATCGGCAGCTACTAGAAGCGGCTGGAACCTCCCCACTCGGTGAACCTTTGAAGCCGAAAATGCACTAAATTGTGTGTTCCAATTCAAAAGCATTCTAGTTACTCTATAAACATTACAGATTCGTAAAGTAACAAACTGAAAATTAGTAAAGTGATAATCTATAATAAATTCACCAACGTAGGTACAGAAAGCATTTGATATTGCTATTGTTACACCTACATTAAAAGTTTGTGACAATTCAGTGGTGCACAGTCACATAATTTAAACGCATCAAATATTATTGAGAAAGAAATTGTTATAAAGTAAGTCGACGACTAAAATATGTTTCTGGTTTCAAATTGAATTTGAACACTGGATAGAGGCGCCTTGAAAAAATTCAAATTCGGATTATCAGTCTGTCAGTCTGAGTAATAAACGTAAATTAATGAACCAAAGTTTTTGGTATAATATATTTATTTTAGACAATTGTTTACATCTTATTTTAATAGAACGCGGGGAAAGTAAATGAACGTAAATTAATAATTAAAATTTTTTATAATATAATAACAAAATAACAAAAATAAACAGATTACATTTTTTAAAACGTAATTTTACTTAATAAGTAGATAATTATTGGAAATCCTGAAGGAGCACGACCATCAGCTAGGGGATTATAGGCGTAGAGCGGGCATGGCATTTGAGTAATTTACTTAACTGCTTAACTGATTATTTGTTTTATTAAATACAATGTCGCAAATAGTAATTATAAAAGTATCAGTCATGATAAAATTGATATTATTATTATTTTACTACTTCAATCTTTATTTTTATATTATGATGAAAAGTATATAGGCCAGGCGACAGGTCGAAAAAAAAGCCTCAATAAGGAAATAATTAGTGGAAAGCTGGAAATTGCTTTAATCGCTTTATTTGGACCCAGATATTACTCTCCTAAGTTTTCCCCCTCGAGCGAAGTCGGCGTTGGCCCTTCTGGCTCTAAGAAGGTACCATTTTTCGGTTTTTTGCAAATATCTCCCGAACCATCAACTTTATCAACAAAATACCTATTATAAAAGATAATCTAGAGTAAATTTGCTACAAAAAAGTTCTGTACCGTTTGTCTCTAAAGTGAACCATTACGATACTACGACCATTCAAAGTGGAGCCCTTTTTGATTCTTGCGGAAAAGTTATCGAAATCATATGCCATATCAAAGTTTCTACATGTTATAAATATTTGTCAGCACTCCAGGTGCACAAGCTGTTAACTTGTTACAAGTATAACAGCTTTTCAATGTAAACAGCTGTGGCAAAGTACCTACGATTAGTATTATTATTGACTAGTATTGACATAAAATCACTCTTTTCCACACCACCTGGTGGTAGAGTAAATGGCGCGTTTTTTTGTAAGTGGTGTCCCCAAGAGGCCTAATCCTCTGTTCAAATGTCAGAGTTAGTCGATTTTCAACCGTTTTGATGAAGGCTGGCAGTCTTGATCGTCTGCCTCAATTTCTCCGTCATCGCTTTCATCGTCTGTATCGGTACATTTGTCCGACGTTTGAACTAGCTCCGTCTCCGCTTGCGATCTTTGATGAAGCGGGAATGCGTAAGACGCAAAAGTCTGTGTTCTATAAATTATTCCATCCTGTTATCGATGAACCCACATTTAAGGACCTACATCATGTTCTCGACGGGGGATATTTTCTGCACTGTGTAATTTAGCACCAAACCGATACTTTTGCCGACATTAGCGCCAAATATGTGAATTACGTCAAAAGATACTTCAAAAACAGTGTCATCATTTTCAATGGGTATCCTGACGATCCAGCAGCTCGCAGTACCAAGTCTGCTGAACGTCTTCGGCGAGTCCATGATGGCACCTATGCCACAAGCAAAATTTTTGTGTAATGTCACAAACAAACGAAGATTGATCGACTTTTTGCTCGTCAAATTCGAAAGGGAAGGAATCAAAACCAGACAAACTCCAGAAGATGCCGATGTGCTCATCGTTACCACCGCACTCGAGTTATCTCGGCCCGACAATTCGGTCATTATAGTGGTTGAAGATATACATATCCTGGTCATCTTGGCGGCTCGTGTGCCACCCTCCACGAAAATGTATTTTATGAAACCCGGCAAAGGTTTAACCAAACAACAACTATTTTGCACAACAAGTTTCAATCTCCCGCCGCGTGTGCAAGAAAACATCCCCTTGTTGCATGCGTTTAGTGGGTGCGATACAACGTTTTTCGTTTCGTTTTTCAGGCAGCGCAAAATGAAATTCGTAACACTGCTGAAGATTAATGAGGAACTGCAGGCAGCTGTTAGGGTTTTCACAGTCGTGAACGCAAACCCCGATGAAATTGACAAAGGGGGCCAGTTGATTGTGGCTAGGCTTTATGACAACAAAACCACGGGAAACACCCTGAATGAGTTGCGGTTCCAACTGTTTGCAAAATCTCTAAGGCAAACATCGATTTAATCTCGCAAGCCTACCTCCCACGGAATCAGCGGCACGTGAGCACTCTTTAAGAACATACCGTCAAGTCCAAACATGGTATGGAAATGATACAAATCCACTGGATTGGGGCTGGAAAAATTCTCAATGTGGTTTGGCTGCAAGTGTTCGAAAGGATGTAATGCAGCGTGTGGTTGCAGGAAAGCAGGCCTCCGATGCTCCAGAATCTGCATGAATTGTATGGGACGGTCATGTACAAAATGATGCCGAGGAAGATGATATGGATGATTGTGACGAAGACATCGATGTTAATCTTGAGCGCCCTGTGACGTCGGACAAATGTACCGATGCAGACGATGAAAACGATGACGGAGAAATTGAGGCAGACGATCAAGACTGCCAGCCTTCATCAAAACGGTTGAAAATCGACTAACTCTGACATTTGAACAGTGGATTAGGCCTCCTGGGGACACCACTTACAAAAAAACGCGCCATTTACTCTACCGCCAGGTGGTGTGGAAAAGAGTGATTTTATGTCAATACTAGTCAATAATAATACTAATCGTAGGTACTTTGCCACAGCTGTTTACATTAAAAAGCTGTTATACTTGTAACGGGTTAACAGCTTGTGCACCTGGAATGCTGATAAATATTTATAACATGTAGAAACTTTGATATGGCATATGATTTCGATGACTTTTCCGCAAGAATCAAAAAGGGCTCCAATTTGAATGGTCGTAGCATCGTAACGGTTCACTTTAGAGACAAACGGTAAAGAACTTTTTTGTAGCAAATTTACTCCAGAATAGTATTTTGTTGATAAAGTTGATGGTTTGGGAGATATTTGAAAAAAACCGAAAAATGGTACCTTCTTAGGGCCAGAAGGGCCAACGCCGACTTCGCTCGAGGGGGAAAACATGGGAGAGTAATATCTGGGTCCAAATAAAGCGATTAAAGCAATTTCCAGCTTTCCACTAATTATTTCCTTATTGAACTACCTGTCGCCTGGCCTAATAGTTGTTTTAAAACATTAAGGAATATGTCTAAAATAACAATTAATTAATAATTATTCTGGAGCAGATATTGATCATTTTGTATATAAATGTTATTAAATAAATCCGAAATCTATATAATTGTATCTCGTTTTGCTCCAAAAAGAATATGTAGGCCATCGATTCTAATATAAGTTGTTATGTAAGCATAATATTAATATAAACAATTTCAATATTATTTTCTTCTCAACATTTTTATATACGTGGCATTCGTTTAGATCTTGATAAACGCTCACATCTACTACCTGCCCACATCTACCACCATCTGAATATGAAGAGCAAGTGAGGAACAAGAAGATGAGCAATTTGAGGACGAAGAAGAAGAAGAAAAAGAAGACGAAGAAGAAATAACAAATTATACTTTAAAATAATTTATAATGTTCATAGTGTGGTATATTCAAAAAATAAAAGTAAAAATAAATAAAATAAATATCAAAACCATAGCAATTTTCAATAGAGCATGAAAACACCTTTCAATTGGGGGATTTTTTATAAATATGCACTGAATTTATTCCATTTGGCTGCTCCATGCTTTATATGTATTACAAAACAATTAAATCATTTAAAAAGGCCAGCTTTTGTTTATTATGGGGATCACAATCTTCCTACCATCATCGAAGAGATTATTAAAGTTTATTTATCATATTTATCGCGGATCATAGACAAAGAATTTATTTTTATAATGCCTCCGGTTAAATTTCTCAAAACTATTAGCTTTACCTAGAGTACATCGGGTGATTAGAAAACATAACCCATAGTAATCATTAAAATAAACTAACACAAACTTGATATTCTCGTATTCATTCAGAGACTGCAACACGATCAATTATTGACAAAAACATTTTAAAGTAGAGTAGTTTCACATTTACATTAACAATAATTTGTTAATTGGGAATATTTTGAAATTTTAGCGAATTAAAGGATATATGGGATTTTAAAGAGCGGAGAAGATTGACTGAACTATTAGGTAACTCGACATTAGAAATTCTTGACAATACTGAAGAGGGATGGCGTGGCAATGTGTTGAAAGGATGACTAATGGCCTCGTATTTATTAGTCTTGTATACGAATCAAATTACCTCCAGCAGTTAAATACATAAATGATTAGTCTGGGAGCATACGATTATTTATATGACAACAGTTTTGGGTTACTTTATTGATATTGGAAAAACAACGCATTTAACATTATATAAATTATAACAATTAGGACAGGACATATCTTTATCTTTAGCGCACCATATACATGCTTATAAAATCTCATTTAAATCGTAGTAACCTCAGTTGAAACAGAATGCAGCTAATAATTTTCCACAAAGTATGACAAAAACGAAGACGAATTATTCTAAAACTGTTCACAAAATGTTTCCTCAGAGAAAACTTTAAAAAAATATCACATTACAAAAAAAGATATTCGTAGTATTGCAATTAAGAATTGAGGACTTAATGAGTCAGTGACAAAACCTTTTGCGACAATGCATAAATGGCATTTAAGTTTGAGAAAGGTTCTGATGTCACAAAAGGAAACCGAAAATGCACACTCGAAACTTCAAAAAGAAGCCTACCACTACCTCGTAACTCTGTACAATTAACAAATGTATTGGCTGCATCCAGACATATTTTTTAGGAATGCTAAAGAATTCAGGTGCAGATCTGGAAGAGCAAATGACGAATGGAGAATATGTTAACAAAGTTTAAGATGTACCACCTAAGGACTCAATTAAAAGACTGTACTACGGATGCAAAATGTAGAATATTAATCATCATTCAAGAAGATGTCCAAAACTAAGGAGAAGAGCGAGCGATAATCCTTCTAAAATCTGACGAGAGGTACAGGTAATCCTCAACGATCAACGGCACACTATAATAATACGAATAATAGTTATAAATAATACTGAGATCGTCCACTACGACTATGGCTAAAGGGAAGTGAACTGAGCCCAGAGACTAAGGGATCCAAGACAGTCTCGGACAGAATCGTTCGTATCAGAAACTATGAGAAACGCAGTTTGAAAGTTCCAAAGGGATAATCTGCTAACAAAACTATTGAACATGAAGACTGGTCTATTTTGACTAACAGGAATGTATTGAGAAAGACATAACGAGTCAGAGAAGATATAGATTGAGTGTTAGTACTGAATAAACTCCTTATTAATCCATTGCTCTTCTAGAAATTCACATCCTTGGTAATTCTTAAAAATGATAACGCATAGCAACATCAGGGTAGCTAAGTTCACTCCGATAGAACTCTAGGCCATAGCCACCCTGAAATTCTGGTGATCAAGGAGAATGTTAAGAGGACCAACGTTATTAAGATCGAATGCAGCTTCACCAGCAACATGTAGAAAATACAGGTAAAAAAGGACCACAAACATCAAAATTTAGCTAATTAGCTTCAGTTGGTACCAACTATGACTGTACCTGTACTAATATTTGATACCTTTCGTATCTTTAAATCTTTCCTGTCCCCTTCTTCCTTTCTGTTTGTAAACTATTTATCGCCATTGTCCTCTTGTCTTGTACATTTTTGTCTCTAAATTCATTTCTCATCGCAAATGTTTTACAAAACTTTGTGGAATACAAATTTTTTAAATTATATTCTGGAGAGGTATTTTCGTAATGTTAAAGTTAATAAAGTAGTTTTCAATTGAATTGAATTGGTCATTCATGACATTAGGAAAGTTATTTGTGCAATAAAATTCTACTTAGAACAGATAATATGATACAGACATTATAATATGAAAATATTTTATTATGAAAATATTGCTTGCCGTAGTTTCAGGTATATAAATTGAGTCTAATTGTAGAACTATTTTATTCAAAGAGAAAAATGAGATTGGAATATATGGGAGACATCTTCAAAGTCATCATAAAAACTCCGTAAGCTTACTAGATCTATATATATCTGAGTAGCGAAAATGGAGTCTTACAGTTTATAATGGAATTCGAACCACATTGCTGCACATGCCTAGAGTGCAAACTGCATGTACTAATCACTGACCCACCTTCGTAATTTAATCTAATATTCTCCTTGTTATGAGAGTCTGTCTCTGAATAAAAAGTTAACAGGTACAATATTACAGAAATTGAAGAAAATTACTTAGCTATAAATAGATTTTATGTTAAAGAAACCAGAGAGGCTTACATTTATTCACTGATCCCTCACATCAAGAGTTTGACATACTTTGCAGACTGTGATTTGACGTTCACGTTAAGAAATCTTCCATGAAACCGTTCTGAAAGCATTTCATACGGAATGTTTGCTTAGTTATGCACATGTGTCATTCTAATATGGAGTTTTAATGGGAAAGACTCTTAATTCGGGGAAATGTGCAGATTAAGTCATTTGCGGCGAATTCACACAGCTGGTTTACACAATTACCAACGGAGCAACGGAGGAAGACAAACATGTCCGTACAGCTTTTTATAACACATAACAATTACATGGAGTGAATACTCTGAAATGCGATCGAGTACGAGATCTACGAACGCCAGAGGTTCCCAACATTTATAAATAGAAAACTTCTCTATCGTTCTGAATGGATGAGGCAGTGGAAATTATGAAATATGACATATGAAGATATATATTATTTGTGTAAACAGATTATGATATACAGTACCATCATAGTGGTATATTCCATAAAATGTGTACAAATTATTTTTGGGAAAATCGCTCTGAATTGCCAAATGGTTTATATTGAATGATGACTTCTGATACATTTTCGAAATTTTTTGATGATGATGCCTTGACTATAGTCAGGTTGCAAATAAAGCGTAATTTCAATTTGAATTTAATTTACATTGGCATGTCCAATCCAGAAAAAGGTAAATGTTTATTATTTCAGGTTATTGTTATCTGTTTGATGTTTCTCTTTCTTTCGCTCTTTTCTCTTTCTCTCCTTTCTTTTCCTGTCTTTTTCTTGAATATGACCATTTTAAATATGTTTAAAATCGATCTGTTTGCGACTTTTGCTTCCACTTTGCTTAGGATCCCATAGCTCCAGGCAAGTATATTGCAACGGACGAACACTTAAAGTGGGAATAAAAAAACTGTTGTGCTGTTGAAGAAAAGCTTTAAAAGAAACAATGGCAAGAAATCTAGGTACCCTAATTCTTTGTTGTCAGTAGGTTTTAAGAACTTATCTTCCACAGTTTTTCAGTGTTAAGACATGTCTAAATGTTAATAAAAAGAGCTTCATATGCCACAGAATTTCGTTGATATTTAGGTTCAGACTTAGTGCCAACATTCCTAATTAGAGACTGCGCAATAATATTCTATAAGCCTTTAATCAATTTATTCAATCTGATATCAACCTCGGGGGTTTTTTCGAGGCTATCTAGAATTACACTTGTTCACAAAAAAAAAAAATACTAAGAATGACTTTCCGAACTACAAGCCCATCAAATGTAATTTTTATAAGGCATTTGAAATTACCCTACACAGCCACATTTCGGCTCATATCTCCAATGTAATTATATCAGAACAATACGATTTCTACGAAGTCATACCACAGTATCTAACCTTTTGTGTGTGACGCAATTTATATTTGGGGGTCGTCGATGAGGGAAGTCGTTACAATTTTCTAAAGTGTTTGATGGATTTGACCATGCCCTACTTTTAAGCAGTCTTAATGGAATTGGGCTTTGCACAGGCCTAGGAAGTATTTTGTAGATTGAACCTTACGGAATGCGTTCAATTTGTGCAATACCGATCCAACTCGTTTTCTTAAAGTTCTGGTGTTCTCCCAAGGATCCATTGTAGGACCCCTCTTCTTTTCATATTCATTAACGATATTGCCGAGAACATCAATGTTCACTACCTAGTGTATGCCGATGACCTTAAATTATACTGTAGAATTTCTTTCGTCTCTGGTCGTGAGAACCTTTAGAAAATCTTTTTATTGCTAAACAGGTCTATTGGCATAATAAGAACAAACTACCGTTAATCCAAAGTGTAACGTTCAAAAATCAGCACTTTTGTTTAGCGGTCAAGTTCTTGAGAGGTCTGCCTACATTATAGATTTAGGAGTCTTCTTTATTCTGGATAGTTGTCACATCATATTGATGAATGATTAGCTAGTGTGTATGAAAGTCTTGGTTTTGTTTTACCTGATTCTAAAGATTAAAAAAATATTTTTACTCTTCGTTTACTATTTAAATAAATAAATAACACCACAGGTAATTACGACCCCCTTTATCCCGGAAGGCTCTAGAAGAGCCTTGTGTGGGAGGGGGCTACACATTTAGAGACAACGGACATACACCCAATATCCGTGTATAGTGGAAAAATCCCTCTCACAGTATTTTCCACTGCCACGACCGGGGATCGAACCCGGAACTTTTGGGTGAGAGGCAAGTGCGCTCACCTCTCAACCACCAGTCATGGTTAGATCTTTTAGATGTTGTCTATCTCGCAAGAGGGACATCTCTTAATCATTCCCATGGGCGATTTGATCTACAAAGTTTCCTCATTAGACGCACATTGCATACTGTTATACTCCTTATTAAATTGTCATGCCCTGTATAAGTTTGACGTGCTTAATCTAAAAATAAGTAAAGATTAGTTTTCAAGCAACAAACTTGAATCATCCTTCAAATGCAATGAAACCGAAATAAATACATAACTGTAAACATATAAAGCAAAATATAAAATAATATTAATGAATCCACTATAGAGATCTGTCCAATCAATGCTAATTTTTTTCTATTTCTACATTTGAAGGACATAAACGAGTGAACTTCTCTTGACAGCATTTGTCCTATAAGTGAATGATAAAATTGTAATCTAGAAATATAGTGAAAAATACATTATATTACGAACAAAATGACGCGTAATAAAATAATCCGAAACAAATGTATAAGCATAACATTTCGAAGTGGTGTAAATTAAATCGCAAAGGATGAAACTAGAGAGCAGTAGCTTTTGCAAATCTATGCCACATGTAACAAGCTCCATGGTGTACATACGAAACATAGTGATACATGGCCTATTACAAGTGTTAACTTCAAGACAAGTCTTTTTCCTAGGTAGAACCTTACAGGTTTACTTTTTAAATTGTAATAGTATCTTTACTAGTTGGGAACACTACATTTGTCGAGGTGGTCTACAGGATTGATTTATTACGAATGGTCTTCACAATTATACTATAATTAAGTGCAGTATATCTATACCAGCAACTAAACTCTTTTTTTGCTTGTTTCAACTTATGATGTACATTTACAATGACATATACGAGTATTTCTAACAAATTAATAATGTATTTGGCTTATTGGTATTCAGAACATAAAATATGATGAAATTAGTAAGAATGATGTACAACTTTTGCTCTTAATAAGCCCTTTTTCCCCTTGTTTAATTAAGGACGTGGTTTTAATTGTGAATTAATGAATTTCTTAATGCTGCCATATTATAAACATAGCGCAGACATCTGTACCTAAGATGATTATTAAGACGCATCAGAAACGGGTTTGTTTTGTATTAGTTTTATAACCAGGCAACGTCAAACAGCATAAAATTTCTAGAATTATTATATTATTATAGGTGGAAAGTATTTTTTATTCAAAGATTGCAGTGAGCAGGATATGCTCAATTTAAAAATCAATTAATTTTATATTTAAATAAGCGTATACATATTGACTTAACTAGTTACCGATAAGTATATGTAAAGCCACTTGTGAATTAATTATTGGGAGCATATAATTCAGGACCGCACCGAATTTTTTGTTGTTAATTTCCTTTATCACGAATTAATAAGTAATTTTGTGCGAAATAGTTTGAGATGGATCCTTAACATTATGAGTAGCAAAAAAAGTACAGCGAAGGTAGAACAGGCACAAAATTGAATAAAAACACTATTAGGTTTTCGCTATGTACTAGATGCAAAATTGAGTGTTTGCAAAAATATAAGGAAATTTGTTATTAATGTCACCGCACGTACTATTTCGTTGGAAACGGTTAGGCTATTGATTATGTCATAAAAAACAAGGAAATAAGGAATTAAGACGTTCAAGAGTTTTTATTGCATGAATCGTTCAATTAGTCATTGAAGATCAGAAAACCGCGGAGTGCTATTAAATTAAAGGGTGCAAATTGGAGATAGGGGTGAAAATGTAACCCTTTCAGTTTTTTTAAATATAACTCGAAAACGAAGCAAAATTCAGGTATAGTTAATAGAAAACTTTTTGTAGAGAATCAAATTTCTCATCGAAATAGCTTATTTAAATAAAATTGTTCGAAAAGTATCCAAAATAACAATTTATGAAAGCAAAAGATTCAATTTTTGTTTTACTTTTTTGCCTATAACTTTTTTTGAGCAGAGATAGGTATAGGCGTAGAAAAAAAGTTGGTGAAATTTCCTTTAAAATGGTGGTCTCAAAAAGTTTTGTCGATGAAAATTGACTGACTTAGCCATTTTTGATTTTTACTTAATAAAACAATGTATTTTAAGTTAATTTGTTAATAATGAATAATTATTTTCACAAATGTATAAAACTGCGATGGTTTTTTTGAACAAAATAACCATAAATGATTCTTAAATATTGCTTTTTATCTACCTTAAATATGAGGATTAGTATATATATTTGTATATATATATGAAATGAATTTTAAAATATATTAATTAGACTATTAATATTTATTAAATAATTAAATATTGCTATAAACTAGTGAAATTCGTAAAATAATATTTGAAATTTAGTTAATTTAAAATCTATTTCATTTCCTTTTCGTCAGTTCTTGAATCTACAAGATCGCCTTGCACCGTTATCTCGCCCGTCGCCTCTGCCGAGCATCTGCTTCGTAACATTGTTTTGAAAGTGGGGAAAAGTATTTTCATGTATAGAAGAGTGGGGACACAGCATCAGCGGCGCCGAACATTCTGGAGTTATATAGTACACGTGTCAGCATTGGTAGAGCTCAAGTCAAATTTACTGATACATTAAATGTGTTTTTATAATGTTTTATGTGAGAAAAATGTATTGGCTGAAGCAAACAGAGTGCTAAAATCACAGAGCAACTCTTACTGCTGTGTAAAATGAAATGATTTTCCTCTGTAAAGGAGATTGCTCGCGACAAGCTTTTATATCATAATAAAATTATATAATGTAACAAAATTGATTTACTTCAAAGTTTATTTTCTGCTTTTTACAGCATTTAAATAAAAGATTTTTTATTAAATATTTTTTTAAATAATTTTATTGTTTAGTTTTTAGTCTTTTGATATGCTGTAATCCCCAGATATCGATTTTGAGATGAATCGGATCATAAACGGTAAAGTCGTCCGACATCTTGAACAAAATTTTTTAGTACTAATATTTTACTTTTGATCGATTTGGACCTAAATGACAAAAATCGCCAGCCATATTGGCGCCGCCATTTTGAATTTCTGAATTTTGACTAAAAATTCATAATCCGCGACCTAGAAAACCCCGCGATATCGATTTTGAGTTGAATCAGATCTTAAACGGTAAAGTCGTCCACCATCTTGAAGCCGCCATCATGTTTTTTTCTTGTATAAAAATGTTAAAGTGTATTGTCACCGGACTTATACACATGTGCAAAATTTCAAAGCTCTAACTTAATTAGAACTAATCGAAATTTTGATTGCAAAATTTGGCCTAAACAAAGTAACAAACAAACATTGCAAGTTAAATAAAAGCTCTTAAAAAGAAAACATACCACATATAGTAGAAA
Organism: Leptura quadrifasciata; assembly: GCA_963675555.1. Taxonomy (NCBI): domain Eukaryota; kingdom Metazoa; phylum Arthropoda; class Insecta; order Coleoptera; family Cerambycidae; genus Leptura; species Leptura quadrifasciata. Next base: position 89,084,436 of record OY776678.1, on the reverse strand, counting down.
ATCCCCAAATCCATAGCCAAAGTCTGTCCGGAAGGGGGTTACACATTTGAAAAAACGCAGGCAGCATCCATTTACCCACCAACATTGCCAGTGTCGGTGCCGGAGATCGAACTCAGAACACAGCAGAGTCAGACCAAAGCGAGTTTGTTTTCGTAATTTCAATAACGTTTCCAGAGTTACTTATTTGTGATTTAATATAACAAAACAATATTACTTTGTGTTTTCTAGGTAAGAACTTTAAAACATTTGATATTATTATGATCATAATATAAAATATAAGTATAAAAATAATAACGAGTATTTTAAACTTGTAAATGGTGAACCCCGTATTAACAAAATTATAAATTTTTAAATACATCTATTATCTTTTACGATAGGGAACATTGGACATTTTAAGGGGGTTTAACGAAAACCATCTATAATTGGAAATATATAAAACAGGTGCCTTCGTAAAAGTACAGCTGCAACTAATTTCTTTAATATAAATTCGACAGTTTGTCTGATTATCGCCTACCCATTCATTCATCACACCAAGATTTCTCATACTTTCCGTCACTAACTATGACTGACCTCTACGGTTTTTGATTATTAAGATTTATAATTACCCACACCGTCTGTTTGCAAATGAAGGAATATTAGTAGTTAAGATAATACAATCAAAATCTGAAACTTTGATTAGATCGCTAAGAATAACTCTATATATATTACAACAAAGAACAGATGACGGTCGTAAATAAGAAATCCTCGGGCAAATTGTGTGAAATTTGGATTCTTTAAAACGTAGTAAATTATCATAAGCATTCGATTTAACTAATTTAACAGGCGTGATGAGATGATCAACTAAATATGGGAAATTATTTGTTTCATTATGTAGATAACGGTTTCAGACACGTTAGACTTCAAATTATATATTAATGCAAATGTTATGCTGTGCCAGTGTCAGACCCATCAGTCTATTCTATTGTTTAAAAGTTTCCTTACTTATCCCATTAGTTGTTTTATATTAAAACTAAATTTTGACTAGCATTATGGTTTATAAATGATTACAGGAAAATAACTACCTACAATGCAGAATGCCCGTTAAAAGATATAGTAAGCGAGGAATCTTCTTTTAAGAACGTTGCTTTATAAGAATTTATGGTAAGTAATTTTATATTTTCTCAATTTATTAACAGAGCGACCCAAAATCAAATAGTATAGAATTTAAGAGCATGCAGTTTCGCTATAACTGTTAGCCACAGAAAATTGGTAATTTTACAATTACACAATGGTCATGAAATTGTCTTCAATTTTTATAGTTACATAGCTCAGAAATACAGCTCGCAACAAATGGCACCGAACAAAAAGTGAAGCCCATTATAATATTATAAAACTTCGCAAAATTATACCACTCTGGTCTGCAAAAATGAGAAAAAAAACCTATTTTGAAAACAAATTAAGGGTTAACCGGCATCAATAAACTTTGGAAAGACCTAGATATGTTAAAAATTGAAAACCGGGGAAAAACAATATACCAAATGCTTTAAAAAATGTTGACGCAATTAATAGCTTCTTCATCAATAGTATTCCTAATATGCCGCCCAATCAAAATGTAATTGAACATTACAATAATACCGTCAAAGATTGTATTATTAACACTTTCGAATTTCCTTATCTGAATACAAGGTACAAAAAATTATATATAATATTAAATCAAACGCACAAGGCTCAGATTGGTTTAACATTAAATTGCTATTAATGTGTTGTTCTTTTATCTTACCATTTGTCACAAATATTATTAACTTCTACTTACTGAATGGTGTATTTCCGGAAATTTTGAAGGAAGCTATAGTACAACCAATTCCTAAAAAATCGAATGCTGAAGAATTTAAAGATTTGCGTCCCATTAATATACTGCCAGTTTTGTCGAAGATACTGGAAAGAGAGGTAGACTCACAATTCCGTCAGCATGTTTCAAAATTCTACATTTTGCCTGAGGTACAATCAGGTTTTAGTCCACTCCATAGCTGTGAAACAGCCCTGCTGAACATCACTGATGATATAGAGGGGGACTGATAAAAAATGGCTACAGTGTTGGTTTTTTTCAACTTTTCGAAAACATTCACTATCGATCATGAAATACTTTTAGCTATATTGAAATCTATCCGTCTAAATTAGTTTCTTTCGCAGTTTCCTAGCCAACCGAACGCAAAGACTCATAATTGACAATAATGTGTCTGCCCCCCTTAGTGTGTCGTCTGGAGTTCCGCAGGGATCTATCTTAGATGCACTGCTGTATAATTTATATACTTCAGATTTTATAAAAATATTAAAGCATTGTCACGTTCATTTTTATGCTGACGATACGCAGTTATACTTCTCTTTTTATCTCACTAAGCATGTCGAGGAATCGGCTACTATCAATCTAGACATTGGGACTCTAGTAGAGACATCTAAAAATCATGTCTTGAATGTCGATAAAACTGCCGTGCTTATTTTTGGGCCTCAAAATGTTCTAGCAGAACAGCTTCAAATTAATGTAAACGGTCACCATATATTTCCCTCTGAATTCGCAGAGCCCAGGCCTAACCTTTGACACGATGTTGAGATTCAAACCTCACATTAAAAACTGTATTCGCACAGCATATATGAATTTAAAAATGATTTTTAATAACCGTCATTTCTTAAATAAAAAGGCTAAAACAATACTATGCGAATCTCTTGTTTTATTAAAATTTAACTTTGCTGACTCGGTATATAGTCCATGTTTAGATTCTGAGGACTCCCGTAGAATATAGGTTATTCAGAACTCCTGTTTAAATATAATCTTCGGTGTCCGCGCCAGCAGGGTATTTCGCATAAACTTAACGAAATTGGATGGCTTACATAAAAAATATCGTATAGATCAGATGTTTACAACTTCAACATCAGATTTAAAGGAACCCTAACACCTCCCACGCACCGCACTGAATTATTGAAACGTTCATTTACTTACCAAATTTCCAAAATTTACAATTCCGTACCATCTAATTTTAAAAACAAATCATTATCCACATTTAAACATTATGTGAAAAAGTATCTCTTTATGCAAATATAGTCGAGGATAATGGGAGAAAGGAAAAAAGAAGAAAAAAAGAAAAGAAAGGAAAAAGAAAGACAGGGGAAAATGAAAAAGGGGGGAAAAATTGAATTGAAGAATTCTCTATTCTAGCTTTCCTGCATTGTTATTGAGTTGTTGGTTATGTTTGTGTGTATCATTGTTTATTTGTTTATAAGTTGTTATTATTATGGGTTGTGTATGCTATAGTTAATATTATAGTATCCAATGTGCTTAAGATAAAAATACAGGGGTAATGTCACACACTACTATCTGATTTTCGGCATTTTTCCATTAGGTCCTTTTAAATGTTATGTGTATAATATTTGGTAATTTACCTGTACTTGCTTAATGGAAAATAAAGACCTATTATTATTATTGTTATTATTATTACATGGTTCAGAAAAATTGAGTAATCTATCTTCTACCCAAATACGAAGAAAGGCCTGAAAAATATTATTTGTGGCCAATATGGCTTGACCTATCAATACTAATAAAATAGATATATGAATTATAACATTTCGTTAAATATTTGTGGCTAACTGTGTACCTTTATGAATAAATGTCTAACAAATAAAAAATAATAATTTCATACGATTTTGATTAGTTAATTAATCGAGACAGCGCAGATTAAACGTAACTGTAACAAATGTCACTGTTATTTTTATTCAAATCGAGTGCCATTCATCATCGGACGGGAAATTTTAGAATACGGACCTCTGGAACGCAGAGTAGTTGTGAAATGTCACCTCTACAAGATTGTACGCCTACACGCTAATTTAATAGAACTTTGAGCCAATAAATTACCAACTAAAATACTTTTTGTCTCTGGGAACATATTATTGACTAATTACAATAGAAAAAATTCTGGTCCGTGAATTTTTATTACGTCATTTATTTCTGCCCACTTGTGTTTGCTTTAATAAAAGCACGACAGCAAAAAATTGCTCCTTGTAATTTCTCCTTGTCTTATTGATTTTCATTAATTATAGCTGTTTTTGATATAATCAATTTTGTTATGCCAGACTAATTGTTTCTTTAGTTCTTATCGTGACAAAACTCATTAAGAATGATTATTCAATTCTGTTATAAAAATTTTCGTAGCGTGACGTGGCTCTAGGATCTTAAGTGACAATACATAACGACTGATCAACAATACAGAATGGGAAAATACGAAAAGGTTTGGGAGTAAACAAATCTAGGTCCAGATCAAGGGATTTTGATACGTCAACACAGTATTTTAAAATTGTAATCATCTAACAAAAGATCTAGATCATTTGATATATTTTGGCATATCCTGAACAAATAATACTACAACGATCTGGTTAAAAATATAATCTTAGGACTATCAACATGATTGTGTAATATTGCAAATAACATTAAATAATAATGTTTAAGAAGTCATAATAGATTTCAAGTAATATACTGTTCCAGAAGCTCATTAACATAAAACATGATTGTACCACAAATAGTTAACAAACCGCAAAATGGTCCTATGTTTAGTTTACATACTACATACTTTGGAGTTCAAACCACAGGAGTGTATGGAAGCTTAGATATTATGGGCATATTAAAAAGGAGTAATAGTAATAATAATACCTTTATATGCCCAACAGGATATACCCAATAACAGGACAAAAATTACACAATTGAAGAATAATTACAAACTTTACAATAATTGAAGAGATTATAAAAAATCACAAAAATGACTAAAAAAAATAATAAAATATTAACGTTATATATAATGTCGTATACAAGTATAACACAAAAATAGAATAAAGCAATTTACGTTTAACCTGTTGCTAAAATATATCTACACACATATAGACATACACTCATACATACAAATACATTTCCATACACTCATATAGCGCATTTGTTTGCAATAAATAAGTTTCGTATCATTAAATAACAATACAAGAAGAACAAGAAGATATTACTTAAAACTGTCAATAGCAACTCTCATTATCTCACCATACGAATCACAATTGATATCCGGATATGACATATTTTGTTATAATTGTCGCACATTACATTTACGGGATATTTAATAATACATTGGTTCTAGAATAGGAACAGTAAGATGTGAAATTGTGCCTTGAATTCGGCCGTGGTACTAGAAAGCATAATTGAGATAATAAACTCGGAACATCTATTAGGTTATGAATTAATTTATATAAAAATAAAACCGAGTTATATTTCCTTCTGGATTCTAGACTTTTAACGTCAAGGTTTCTTGAGTCACAGATGCTGGCACTATACTTCATTTTGCTTTCTGACACGGCAGGAGAAAAGTTGCTTTTCAAGTGCAATAGTAATCTGTATTAAATTAACTATCCACGTGCATCCGAGTAAACATATTTTAAGAAATTTATCTTAAGAAGTAAATGCTAAGAAATTTTATCTACGAAATTTAAAAAAAATTACGAAATTCTTTGGCGAAATTTTGCGAATCTCTAAGAGAACTTTGAGAAATTTTCCGTATTTTTTTTTAATATATAATATTAATATTTTATATCTTATAACATTTTTCAATTATTACTAGACACTCCTTTTAGACCCACCCGCAGTGATCTAAATCTACATCGTTATATTTTTGTCCTCTTACGTCGCAAAGCAAATTAGTCCGGCTAGGTACTTCGAGAATTTCTAGTTTGACCTCCGAACCCCCTAAAAAGAACCCACGCATCCAGCTCTCCCAGCAGATCGGCTAGTCGTTAGCCCTCTTGTTTTCACTATATTTCAAATAATTTTTAATTTGTAATAGAGAGAAAGTAAGACGGAACATATAGAAGTAACATTTACTTACCTGTTACCTAGTCTATGTCATTGATTTACGTCCCTTCGACCTTATTATATTTTTAATAAATCACTCTCAGTCCTCCAGTGGACCACCCGGTACAAGTAGGCTACTTAAAAAATCCAGAAGCTTGAACGCATTATTCGGAAGAATTGTTAAACTACTATATCTGTCGGCATTTTGTGTAAAACTGCATTTGCATGTGGTAGCCTAAGGCCCGCTACTGTGCAGACACACCCCCATCGATAACAGAGATAACAGCATTGACCGAAGTATGCGACAGACAAAGATATAAAATCAGAGGTGAGTTGATCGGGTATTATGATCGGTAAACCCTGTAATCGACCACTTATTAAACATTATTACAATACTTGCCCGGGGTGCATCTTATATCAAGTTTATCTGAAATTATGTTTTATTCAACGTTGCAAGTACGTTCCTCAAAAATTCAATAAAGATTGGCAATATCTGTTTCATGTTGGCAAGGGGATTTGAACAATTAGGGTAATATAAAATATTTTGGAAGCCATGCTAATTCAAAACACAACTATTACATTAAATAGTTGTTAAATAATTTAAAATCTTTATAGATCTATATAGTGTGTATGTTCGTTCATGAAATTCTCGTAAATACCGATAAAATGCTGTGTTTGTATTTTACTTGAGACGTTGAGTTGGATCCTTACGTACATTGAAATTTGCGTTGACAAATACGACTAATAATTTTGCTGCTTAATATTATAAACTCGAGGAAATAATAAATAACTCAATTAGACAACTTAAATCAAAAGCTATCGATTGAAATTACTAATTAACGAGTGGGTAATGAATAAATTAGAAACAAAGAAAAAATAAGAACATATGTTATTGGCATTATAACCATTGTTTAATGAGGTTGTTATGTGTTATTATTAGAAGTACTTGGCTACTAGTCACAAATTTCTTGCATACAAATACATAGCTTTCTAATTTCAAGTACTCTTTTACATGCATAAACCCGTCGTCGTCCAAACTACAACTTGGTTTTGGTAACGATAATTCCTTATTTCTTATCTTAAATGATTTTGATAAAAAAAAGTGTTTTATTTACACGTGATCATCCAAAAATTTCTGTTTGTATTGATTTATTTGAGTTTCTCATAGTAAATAGGAATTCCCAGTAATTTTCAATTTCTTACCCACATACCTATGCATATCGTGACTATTAATGTGAATGCAAGTATGTATTACTCTACCTATGTTAGATTTTAGCTTCTATAATGAATATATACCATTATTGAATAAAAACAGTGTAATGAGTGTAATGAATTTTGAATGGAACCAAATCCTTTTAGCCATGCATATAACAACTTAAAATAAGTAAATTCTCGATAGGACTCACCTCTAGAAATCATGATGGTCAGAGGGAAAAGGAATGGGTTAGAGGGGCTACTTATATCTGCCTGCATTTTTTTTCTCAAAAATAGTGACATATAGAGAGAGAAATAATCTGGATGCCATTTGAGGACTCGATAAAGGAATTAAAATTATTATGAGTAGAAAGGAAACTCTTTCTTTCCCGTTTTACAGAGCTCACATTTGGTAGTTAGCTCGAAGCCATCGGGAAAACATAATCCCTTAAAATTGTAATCTTGGAGTTGTCAGATACAGAAAACATTTATTTTTGAATGTAAGCAAAGCGATTATTCGGCTAGGATAGAAATAAAATGGCATTATACCTTTTCTCTTACTATACAAGTTACTACGACTGGTCATAAAATATACCATATACAAAATGTAACTAACGTTATATTGTCAATTAAGAGTTGTTATTGCATCTTAATATATGATCCTCTAGCTGCAATTTCTTAATTTTTGCAAGGTAGTTGACAATAAATGGATATCTTCGAGCAATAAATAACAATACAATTGTACCAAGAAGCGTGCTGCGATTATAAGTACTATAAAAATGAGTTACTTTTGATATAGTAAATGCGGCCAAAATTGGTCAGTTTTAAAGCACAGGACCGTGCGCACTGAACTTGATATTTTGTCCTATATATTTGGCAATGGTATCGAGATTCGAACGGTAGTTGAAACTGTGCAGGCGAGTCCGAGGCTGGCAAAGTAATCAGCCTGAATGAACCATCTGCGACTGCGCTGGTTTAAAGGTAATAAAACGGACAGGCCTACTAGCACAAAAAAACCCGTAAATCGTGTCTTATCAGTCAACGTGGAAGTCTAACAACGTGCTGTCTATGTGCCAGTGCAGTGCATAAATATTATAATATCAAGCGTAGGAGTTTAGTTAGTTACTGTTCATATTTATAAATATTTACTACTGTATAAGAGGTAAAATATTTTAATTATTTACTAATTTACCATGGCTTTCTGGAGACCATTTGAAACAGAGGATAATATAATAACGTCCGAAAATCCCGAAATAGTTGGACCGGTTATTGTCGAAAAAGCCGAAATAAAGTTTTACACGTACAAAGTCAACGTATTATTTTAAATATACATGAATGTTTGAAAAGCAAAAATCCTGAACAATGTGAGAAAGAAATAATACGACGTATTAACGAATTAACTAAAATATCAAAATCAACAATTTATCGCGTAATTCAAGAAGGTGATGTTATAGATCACAGCGCAAAGAGGAAACGGAAAAATACGAAATTAAAAAATATTGATGATGCCACTAGAGATGTAATACGGCGTATAATTTATAATATGTATGAAGAAAATATAGTTCCTACGTTAAAAATGATTCAAGAAAAATTTAGCGATTATCCTGATTATAATTATAGGTCTTTAGATACACTACGAAATGTCTTATTAGAATACGGTTTTAAGCATAAAAAACTTGACAGTCGTATGGTAATTATGGAATCGCGACGTATTGTTTCACTTCGAGTAGATTATTTGGAAAAAATTAGAGAATATCGTAAACTAAACAGGCATATTATAGTGTATCTAGACGAGATGTGGTTTGACACGCATGATGTTGTTCAGTATGGTTGAGTAGATAGTTCGCACAATCGTGTTTTAAATACTCCGTGTTCTAGAGGAAAACGCGTTATCATACTTCATGCGGGAAGTGAAAATGGGTTTGTACCCAATGCGTTGCTCTTGTCGGCCAAAAAAATATCGCAGTCTTCTGCAGACTATCACAAAGACATGACAGCCGATCTATTCGAAAAATGGTTTTCTCAACAGCTTCTACCAAATATTCCGCCAAATTCGGTAATTGTATTAGATAATGCTTCATATCACTGGCGTATATTAAATAAAATACCAAATAACAGCACAAATAAGGAAGACATTTTAAAATTCATGAAAAAAAAAATGGAAATTCCTGTAAAAGTTCCAATAAAACGCGAATTACTGAAAAGAACAGAATTTCAAAAAGGAATATGTTATTGATAACTTATCCAATATACACGGTCATACACTTTTGTGGTTATCTCCATACTATTGCATATTTAATCCTATCGAGATGGTTTGGAGAACACTAAAAGTACGTTTACGAAAATGTAATAACTCTCCAACGTTAAGCGCGATAGTAGTTGATCATATAAGAGAAGTAATAAATGAAATTGACAATAATACTGATTTATGGAAAAATTGCGTTAGGCATTGGAGAAGAAAATCGATATCCAACGCTACCCCCTAGTGCGCCGATTTTAATTCAATTGGATAATGATTCCTCCTCAGAAAGTGAAGAGATTCGGACGCGTCAATTAACATTTAACTTTTATTCATTTTTTCATTCACTTTTTTATTGTTACATTTCGTGGAATATATTTTATTTAGTTGACAAAAAATTTTAATTTAAGTTACTTCATTCTAGAGAAATATTTTAATTTTTTTTTATTTATGTTTATATATATATATATATATATATATATATATATATATACAAATATTTATTTTTGTTTTCATATAATAATTCTTTGCTTTGTTCAAGAAACTTACGTTTTTATTTTAGAAGAAACTTAAATTTTTATTTTATTTTTGACTAAAATCGTTGCCCCTCGTTAATCTAACCTGTCCTATCCCCTCCTGGCAAGATATGTTCATACCTTCTCGTTGGTCCTTGCTGAGCAATAACATATTTCAATATAATATGGGTTAACTTTAAAACTAAAACCAATAAATTTAACTATTTAGACTTTATATCTAAAACTGAATACCTCAAAAATATGTTATTGGCGAAATGAACCTTATAAACAAAAAATAATAAAAATGAATACAATTTTAACATTTTATTATGACAATCATTTCTATTCTCCGCCCATGTACAATAAAGAGATACCGACTGTTTTTGCCGGCTTTTAGTTTTTATACGGTTTTAATTCCCGTCGTATACACTTTACTATATAGAATCATTATTCATGTAACTGAATCAAAATTATGAATGTTAATATTATTAACAACATAGTATCGAAATTACTAAAAATTAAATTAAAACAGTTGGATCAAAAACTACATCATTTAAATTTTATAGCACCTATTGTCTTATGATCTCTAGTTACATACTGTTTGTTAGTTTAAAACTACTTCAAATATTACATTTTTAAACGTGTTTACCACTATTTAAAAACATTTTTGCTTAGAAATGATAAATATTAACTTAGCTCGAGAGCATTATTATCATATTACTATACTGACCCAGTACTTCTCGAGTTAAAAAGGAGTAGGCAGATAGACAAGCAAAAAGTTTTACTTAATTTTGTTTTGAACTGAGCTACCATGAAAATAGTTCAGTACACTGTATAAAATTTAGGGTGCTCGCGATCATAGACAGATATTTCAAATCTAATTATGTACAGATATGTAGAATATACCTTTTTTTAATTGTTTTACCATTTAGGAGTGACTTGCATTAGTTATTATTGCTAGTTACCGTCTAGTACTTACCTATTTAAGATTACTCTTCAGGAATTTTACTCATAGCTGCGTACAGAGAAGTTAATGTCTGACAGCTATTCTTATGGTGGTGTTCACTATACACAATATTCGGCTCTAGCCTGGAGATGCTAAGAGCTTTTGAAAACATACATACATGAGAAGAATCTAAATAAGTTCTCAACAGCAACAGTAGGAATAGCAATAACAATGTTTTCTCTTTCATATCGCCATTTTAATGTCTCCTAAAATAATATGACTGATGATCGAGAGGTAAGCGCACTTGCTTCTCACCCAAAAGTTCCGGATTCGATCCCCGGTCGTGGCAGTGGAGAATACTGTGAGAGGGATTTTTCCACTATACACGGATATTGGTTGTGTGTCCCTTGTCTCTAAATGTGTAGCCCTCTCCCACACAAGGCTCTTCTAGAACCTTCCGCGATAAAGGGGGTCGTAATTACCTGTGATGTTATTTGTTTTTGCTTGGAAAAATTTGGTCCACTCTTCAGAGATCGAACAATAACACGGTTTCCATGTTTTAAAGCACGAAAAGTTACTTATTTATAGTCGAATTTTATTTACTTTTGATCTAAGAAGATTGAAAAAAAAAACATTTGAATCCTGATATTACGAGAGACTGGAATACTTGAATTGGGTCAGACTTGAAGAGTTGTTACTGAAGGCCTAAATAAAAGAAGTATTATCAATCAGTTATGCTGGAGATGAAACACAAGACGGTAAAAAGCACACCATCAGGATGTCTAGAGCCATCAGATTCATATACGATCTTTTCAAAACAGAACTACTGCAGCAATTCAGTTGAGATACTGCAACGTAAGCATATTTTCATTGTGATTGGCCAAACCATCAGAAATAGACTAAATGAAGTTTGTGTTAACGCTCGTCAATCAGTTGCTGGAGGGAATAAACATACAGTGTTCGTACCACTAGGATGGAATAGAGACACATAAGAAAATAAATACATAAATACCAAAACTGGGACTTTACATTTTATTTTTATCCGAATTGGGGGGGGGGGGGTTTGGCTAGCAAACTGAATTGCTTAGCAAAGTGGGTTCGAGACCCGCAAGGCGAAACAATTTTTCTTTAAAAAAATTGCCCCAAGAGTGGTTCGGAGTCCACAATAAACTATAAGGCCTCGTTTCTCTTTGCGTAGCGCAAGATCCTTGAGACCTTCCAGGGGGAAGATTTAAGAACGCTGACGACTTGACAATCAAAAACCTGAATATGGTCTAAGTAACCACAAATAAAATAGAGTTAAATATAAGTCCCAAGATCAGTTGTAAGAATTGTTATTTCAAGTATGTTGGAGAAACAAGGCATCCAATTTAAATTAGATTTAAGGACATATGGCCCATTTAACATAAGGAATAATTGAAAAATACCTTGACCTTGACAATAATTATAGAACGGATATTATTAATCATAATGTAACAAATAATAGCCAGCTTAATGTTTTGGAAAGCTGACAAAAATTTAAAAAGTGTGGTAGCGGTAACAAACCCAAATAGTTCACTTTATTGGTTGGTAGATGACTGCTCACTGAACTTATGACTGCTCACTGAATTAGGTGAATTAGAATAGAGCCTTGGTTAATCAGATTATTTGAATTCGTTGAACCGTGATATTAGTTTGGTATAAATACAAGATACTCTATTAGGCAAACCTCAGCTTTAATCACCTCCAGATGGTGCCAATGTGATTGACGAAATATGCGCCACATACAATATTCTAGTGTAGTACTCAAAATAAGGTCATGGTGTTGTTGGAACGAGGATTTTATAATAGTAATTTCGACTGTGTAAGTAAAACAATTACCAAGAAGTTAATTAAAATATAACGCCGATAGTTTATGTTCTAATATTAATCTGACTGTTTATGTACCTGATTTGCAAAATAAGTCCGCCGAATATGGAATACAGGAATATATGCATTCATTGGAGATAAAACTATAATAATAATAATATTGTCTGTTTTATTAGATTGTAAAAGATAAAGTACTTTACTGTAGATACGTTTTCCTTTAGCGGCATTTGTGTACTCTTGAAGTCTGTTTCTATTTTAAAAATATGATTATTGTTATAACATTTTATTATAGCTCAAGATTAATCCAATACTAGTATTTGACTGTATAACAATTTCCCCCACGGATTTCATTTTCCAATGTGATTTAAATATTCCATGTGTATGGACTGACCTCCAGCCAATGTTCATACTGTACAAAGCCAATGATAAACATTATTTGTCTAATTAGCACTTGTGTATGACAGACAGAAAAATAAACTAAATCTTTAACCAGCTATAAAAGTTTGTTTTAGGTGCCAAACAACAGGGTAGAAGTTTCAGCAAGTAAATGAATCATTTCTTGTTCTCATATATCGCACTAAATCATATCGGAACTTGTAAACGTAAATTCTCGTCTAGATGGCCGTTATATTTTATCATAAACTATTGCAGGAGTACTGTAGCTCTTTACAAATGGCAATAAAAGTACTTAGTGTTACATGAATCTACCAAAATATTATCTATAAATGTGTATCCAGTTTAGTGATATAAATAAAATTTTAGATTTTATACAATTGATATTGATAGCATATGCGCAAAATGTTTTTAGAGGCTACTGCAACTACAAATTCGCATAGAAACTCCACAAGAAAGAAGCTATCTCATGAAACATAGCCATATAAATATGAATGAGTTTAGAAGGAACTTAGAGCTTAGCAGATTTAAAACTGAATCAGTATAACTCTCTAACATCGCAAATTTGGGCATAAATGAATAGGCACTAATAACGACCGATAGAAAATTGAGAAAGTGTATGAAGAATCTGTAGGGATTTCTATGAAAGTATCAAGGAAATATGTAGCCTATTCCAAAAAGTTCTCTCTAAAGACCATCAGTATTCAAATTCCAACATTACAGAAGAAAGGAGAGACTAAGAATTTATTGAAATAGATACACATCATTCTATCAAACATTAAATAGGGATCTGGAAAAATGTCTACATTCAATAAGATTGTATGAGGGCTCTGTGTCGACAAGAAATGGAATGGATACTAATCATGTTGGTAAGAATAATTTTCAGAAGAAGCTATTATCTGTCTTATGTTCTTCAATCCCAACAGAAATTTAAAGTGACGTTCATGTTAAAGGCAGACAAATGGACAAGCGATCTGCTCTATAAACTTGACTAACAAACCAAAGCAGAGGAAAGGTCTTTAGCCAAGGAACAACTGAAGTGGAAATGAGTTTGGAAACGATTACCATCATCAAGGGTGCCCCCAATGAAACTATCCTTCTGTATGGATTTCAAGTGTCGATAACCTTCTCAGAAAAGTAAGCCATTATGGATACAATGTCCAAGATTATACTAATAACTTAATACTTATACCACGATGTAAATTTGTCTCAATCTATTTAAAAATTGATGTTTGAAAGGGTTTAAAAGTAAATTCCAGCAAAGCAATCATAGGATCGTTCATAAAAGGAAACACGTTTTTATTAATAACTCCCATGTTAAATGGCAGGAATTTGCTTTTTCCAGAGAGAAAAACATTTAGATGTAATTTAAAAGAAACTTATCACTAGATAAAAATACGTGTAATAGAGTATCTAGGAAGATTTCTAATGCAGCTCTGGAAGCGTTCTTATGGCCACTGTGGCGCACAGACAAATAAGTTTTTGCACACAGCAAAGTTCATCATCCCGTTGCGCCATATAATATCCTCGTCCCGGGACAAATATTGTAATTTATTATGCGACTTTTCTTTTCACTGAAACTAATTTCCAACTCCTGTAAAATGTATTTGCTGGAAGAATATATATTGATTGACGAGAAAACACTGTTTCTCCCAAAATCTGTATAGTAAATATTTTATTATGCTTCTTTAGTGAAACATTGATGAAATATTAATAGCGTAACTTTTACAACATTTAATATATATTTGCATTAAACAATTTACAACAATGTATCAAATCAAAGTCGATGCGAAAATACATATATCCCAAATTGTGAATTATATTTTCTTTCATTTATCATAGTAGTAAGTAGTGCAATTTTGCACCTTGTTGATTTATTCAACACATAAAACTTGAAGCAGGACTATACTAGTAAATAGTTCCATTTTTCACTGTAAGTGTTAATTGAGTTTTAATCACCTTCAGCACTTAAGTGTTATTTAGAAATATCAACGGGAGATATACCCACAGCAATTTGTAACTATACCGAGTTGTTGATAAGGTTCCGAAGACATATTTAACAGCTAATCACTAATAATGTCATAATTTGAAGGTGACGCATTTATACTTATATCTGTGTAGCACTAGAATCCGTTATAAAATTTCAGAAATATTACTATAATCTAAAAGATTGATAAAAAGAAGACTTAATTATTTGTCAGAAAGTATCTTTATATTATAACTAAATCTTGAGTACATTTCTTGTAATAACATTTCTAAACAACACGCTTTCGTTTGTAATAGAATGCATTAGTGATGTATTTATTTTATCATTTTGTGTGATATGAGGTATTTCCAGGATTCATTTATTAATTAATGCCACTTAAATTTTTCCTTTGATTTTAGTTTTTAATATAATGTTTTATATCGTGTTAAAACTTATACTATTCGTACAGTAATCACCAAACATGTCTCAAAACATAACTGTTATGATAAAAATATGCACATAACACAATCAGCAATAAAAGTAATCTGAAAGGTTCCATTCATTTTTTTAACTTTTAGCATTACGCTTTCAACTCCATACAGTATTTTTGATATGGGACGAATTGTTTTTGGAAAAATTGCAAAGACAGAGAATTAATGTTTGATCCAGAGGTGAAGTCAAAGACACTCTACTGCAGGTTTTGTGGACATTCAGCTTCTAACCTCCTGCCCTAGTCTCATGAACTTGAGGCATAAACACTACGGTATTGGCTTCTTTATGCGGAAGGAAATAAGTTATGCCCAGCTGGGAAGGATTCTGGCATTTGGTCTGGAGTCCCGCCTGGATGGGGACATCTAGCGGATGCACAATGAGCCACGAGGTCTGACTGCCGCGGGTTATTATTGCACAGCTAAGAAGAAGATGAAGAACAGGAAGAGGAGGCAGAGGACGAAGAAGAGGAAGAAGATGGAGAATACTCTATTATGAGTTTTTGGGTTCTGTAATTTTTGACTTCCATTCGATTCGACATAAAGGCAGAAAAACTTTATTTCGTGCAGCACAATTTATAATCATTCAAGTCGATTCATTGTTAATTTATAAATATGTGACACCAATTCAGTTCAAACTAATTTTATTTAAGTAAAATATAGCAATGTCCTCCCCGAATCTAACCAGGAGCGAAGTAGTCGACCGCAGTGGATTATGGACTCGACAGAACAGATCCGGATCGGCGCAACGGCATATAAATAAACAACGGCAGAGAAATAAAATAAAATGAACGTCACTGAAAAAAAATTAATACAATTAAAATTGCAAAAAGGATTTGGAAAATCAAAACTTAGGACTCTCATTCACAATCACACTAACTTCGTTTACAGTTCATAACGTAATATTTCTTTCTCTAATTAAATTTTGTATTCTTTTTAAATTGTTTAAACAATAGGTTTATGTTTTGTTCCGAAATGTGATCATACTAATAAAAGTGGAAGTGGTTTAATTTAATTTAAAATTTTGAATGTTCAATTTGGGTAGTTGACACGTGAAGAAGCTGAACAAAGAAAAATCCCGATGGCAGGGGCCAGTCTGAAAAGTAGATATATTAATCAGCTTTTTTAGAAAACTTTGAAGACTGTCATATAGAATGTACAATAATCAATCATATGAATACTTCAATAAGTCACAATGTTATCATTATGAAAGTTATAATTAGAAATAAAGCAACTGCTTTTCGTTTCAAAATAATATATAATTAATAAAAATACCTATTTCTACTTTCTTTAGCAATTTTTAGTGATTAGTTGCATTGGTAAAAAACAATTTCACTGACAAAAATCTCACTGGAAAAATAATCGATAGATCAATAAACGTGAAAGGAGCCGATTTTTATATATAAATAAAGATTATTTTTATTATTGTTGTAAACTGATTCGAAACTCATAACTGTTGATTTAATTTATGATTTTTCATGAAATATTCTAAATCAATAATTAAGTCGAAAAAAGTACACATGAAATGGAAAATTTTTAGAGTTTAACATTTTAAACGTTACAATATAGATAGTAATCACAATAATGCATGACGTACAAGTGATATTACCATAACAATTCATTTTTTGAAACGTCACTAAATAACTTCACATCAGGAAAAACATGTACACTTCTATTATTAAATAAGCAATGAAGTTTCAACTACTTTCTACGTATAGGTATCTAAGATAAAAATAAATAATGCTTTGTTCTTAATTTGATATAAAATAAACCCTATAAACCATGCAAAAATATTTACTTTTTGCGATAGTATTTATAACTACACTTTACCATTTTGTAGGATTAAGATAGGCTTATAATTTCGGTGTGTATATAAATGAAATTGTATTGGTTTAAATGGAGTTCTCTTTGTTAAATAGCTGAAAGATGGTGGTTATATTGAAGAACCATTTATTTTATAATAAGGGCAACCTGTTTCAATACTTAGCAACAATTGCAGGTACCTTGCACATATTATTTTAAATAAAATTATAAAACCCGAAAAACTGAAAGGTTCAGACTTTTCTTTAACATGCTTTAAGCGCAGAATTTTCCCTTCTTGTGCTTACATACATATTTTCAGGTGGTTAATTAATACCAAATAGTCGTTTGTACTATGTATTCAAATCAGCCTATTTTTGGAAAAATTAACATTAGAGGTCTATTAGAATCATATGCCCTCAAACCAGTAGCCGAGGTCAGCTTCCAATAGAAAAATAATATGATGAAATTTTATACTAAATTATAATTTCAAATAAATAAACGATTTGTATGTTATATAATTTTAATCTAGTCTCATGTAGAAAATATTGGCAGTTTCATAATAATTATTAATAACAATCGAAAAGTTAATGTTGTATACTTAGGCGTGTATATCCACTAAAAAAGTTTTTTACAAAAAAAGATGGAACTTATAAGTGCTCTCGTAAGAAGCAGTTAAACGCAGCTATCTCATCTATATTAAGTAACAACATCTTTCGAGGAACTAATTTTTCAACCTATTTTAATTTTACTACTACCTAATTAAAGTCAAAATATTGTATTGTTTTAGTTAATAATATGTATCGGTGTTATTTCAGTTTTCGTATTTTTCCTTTTTTTTTTTTAGATAAAAATAATACCGTTCACTACGTAGTTTTTTCACTGTAAACCATTACTAGTACATGATTATTTGTATGTCTTCGAATTTAATGAATTTAAATTTAAAAATGAGATGAAAGCTCAATAGAAATTTAAAGGAATAAAAATTTCGAGATACAAATCATATTTTTTCAAAAATTGTAAATAAGAAAAAATTCCAATTAAAATTATAGAATTGTCAATAGTTGGCACATAAGATTTGAATATATTATTAACAAGTACAAATAGAAATGAGATGAACATAATAATTAGTTATTTTCAAGGGACTAGTTTAGAAAATCGTTGACAATTAGTTAGGTACAATTATTTATTAGAAGTAAGGAAGCAAACAAGAGTATTTGCGTCCTGAAAATTTAAAGTTACACAATGTGCAGCTTCAATATCTATCCTCCAATTCGCTAACGCAACATGAAACCACTCAAAGAATGGTGCTGATAATAAGTAATTATGTGTTAATAATTGTCGGAACTGTTAAAATTGTATAATTATGATTGCCGCCTTTCTTTATTTTAGTATCATTATCGACGTTGACTTACTCTATCAATAATCTAATCATACAATTATGAAATTTTTTGATGATGTACCAGCAACTGCCAGTATTGCATTTGTTATGGAAAATTCTATTAATCATTTCAGTCCCGTTTATCAGTGAATCTGCCACGTAACCGTCAGTGATATTGGACGACTTCAGTGTCTCTTTAGTGCAAGAAGTCCTGTACTAGTCAATAAAGTTTTCTTCAAAGGCTCTTCCAAGCAAATGCCAAAGCACTAGTTTAGAGGAACATCGATAGATTAGTTGTAACATTTCCCTGCATGATATCACTTATCGCTTACTCTTTTATTCGCCATCTAGTGATAGCTTTATAATCTTATTATATTTAAAATCTCCGGTATTTGCAGATCAGTGGAAATTATCCAAAGTGTATCCAATTTAAAAAGATGATAAGTTTGCAGAAGTTTTAGAAATTTCTTTAGTATTTAGTATATAATAAAATCTATAAAAATATACGAAGGCAGATTTTTTTAAAGTAGAATTTAAATGATCTAAGTAATTGGTACAGCGAAATAGTGTATATAAAGTAGAAAATGTGTGCCCTCCTGCCTATTTTGAATATAAACAGTTGTTAAATAAATTCGGTTTTCTTGGCTGACAAGAATGCTTTTACACAAATTAATTCATAATCTATTTGACTGCTCAAATATTTCGTATGTTAAATTTTCATGCCCCTGCAATTGAAACATGTGATCATAAAAACTTATATCTTCCTACCTCACAAACAAACCCACTGAAGTTCTTGCCTTTGTACTTTACGTGCAATATTGGAAATCATCTTGACATGTTTCATTGTAGTGTTGCAAATATTAAGTGAATTTTTTCCTAGCCATCTGTATATAAATTATAAAGCACTATCTAATCTGTTGGTTTAACGTATTATTATTATAATTCGTTTATTGTCTCTGATTCACGCACGTCTATTGTTACTTCTTTACTATACCTGCAAGCCTTATCCTACTTTTTTCCCAAATCTTAACTGGTTTTCCGTGGGGTGATATACCTAAATAAATAAAGAGACGCTTATTTGAAGAGGTAATCCTGGATTTAATATCAGATACTTTGTAATCATTTGCAAGTCATATAGTTTGAAACAGTTGTGAAGATAAGCGGCATTTCATTTTTCGAATATAGGATATACAGGAGAATACCCCTTTTTCCTAGGCATTATATACTTTGATTTCGCATTTCATGCCACTCTAATTAACTTTATTTCTCATTTTCATTTTCAATAGTGATAAAGACATTGCCAACTATTGTAACAATTATTTTTCAAGTATAGGTTTAGAGACATTGAATACAATTCCACAAGGCCATAACCATACAAATATTTCCGTTAGTATAGATGAATCTATATTTTTAAAACCGGTTGATAATATTAAATTAATTAGGCAAATAAATAGTTTTAAAAACAACAGTTCTCCTGGATCAGATAGAATTAGCTCGAAAATCTTAAAAACCATACACTTATATATTAAAACATATAATAAATTTAGTCTTTAAAACCGGTGTAGTTCCTAGTCAATTTAAAGTATCCACTATTTATATACCTCTATTTATAAATCTGACAATCCTAAAATAATTAGTAATTATCGACCAATAAGCCTAATAAATAATATTGCAAAGTATTTGTCTTAAGGAAAGACTAATTACAGAGGGATTAACCACGCAATGCATGAAGTAATAAAGGAGGTAACAGTTAATATAGATAAAAGTAAAAGATGTATAGCTGTCTTCTTAGATTTAGCTAAGGCTTTCGACACGGTACCATATGAGAAACTTATTAGTGTTTTTCAAAGCTATGAAGTTAGGGGCATCATGCTGAAAGTCTTTAGATCCTACTTAACAAATAGAACTCAGTGTGTTAAAGTTAGAAACATATTAAGTGATCTAAAAAATGTATAGATTGGTGTGTCGCAGAGTACAGTATTAGAACCAATACTCTTCAATGTATGTATTACTTCTTCAACCAAACATAAATTGTAAAGTCATTTCATATGCAGATAATACTGTGCTAATTTTCAGTGGAAATTTCTAGGATGACCCAAGAGAACGAGTAAAATCAGGTGTCAAAAAATAAAATATTTTTCTAAATACCAATAAATTATCTTATCATTAAACATAAGTAAAGCAAATTACATTGCTTTCTCGATAACATCTGCAAATCGTCTTGATTATAACAACATAAAAGTAGACAACTTAAATGATACAATACAGGAGACTACAAGTACCAAGTACTTAGGTATCGCTATTGATAAAAACCTAAAATGGAACTGTCATGTAACGTACTTAACAAAAAGAATTAGGTGTCTTATACACAAATTTTATCTTTTAAGACAATTCTTAAGTGAGAACCTCTTACTAATAGTGTACCAAACATTAACTGGTTTCTTATTCGCTATGGCATAATACCTAGTATGGAGTGGTCTTTACGATAATACTTTAAAACCGTTATTTGTAGCACAAAATACAATACTGAAAATAGTTTTAAAGAAAAATAGGCTATATCCAACAAATGTACTATACGCTGATAAAATATCCAATGTTCGTAGCCTATTCATCATTTCAACTTGCTGTTTTGTACACAAACACACAAAAGTTAAACAATGCATTAATTATTGCTATGTCACTCAAAATAGAATAACTCAACACTTAACCACACCAATAAATAGAATGAACATGAATAAATAGTTCAGGAATTATTTAGGACCTAAATTATACAATCTTCTTCTATTAAATATAAAAATAATAAGCAATATAAAAAAATTCAGGGGTGTCTGTAAATTGTACGTTGTACACAATTATAATTCATTTGCTCAAGTTTTGTAAAAGTTAAAAGCGCTCCATCACAAGTTTTTCTCTAATACATAAAAGACCTGTCATTTTAAGTATCTAAATCATAATCTTTGTTATTTACTTTTTTAACCTAAACATTTTAAAAATATGGTACATACGGGCAGTTATGGTCTCATAATTGCCTAGGTACCTAAAATTGTTTCTTACCTTTACTATATATTACTTATTCTATGATAATTGAATTGATAGTGTGAAAAACCAGGAAGCTGCGCTTGTCCTACAAAAGCAATGTAAATATGTAAGAAATATGTAAATATTTGAAAATAACGAGGTCTGAAATTTTATTACTAAGGGGTTGATTTTTACACTTATTTAATTAATGTTTTTGAAATCGAATAGTCAAATTGTCCTACAAATTTTCTGACAGGTTCTCCATTCAAAAGTTGAAAGATTCGTCAAAACGAAGCCACCCACGAAAATTCTGCCTATTAGTAATCACTTTAAGAAAAGGGGCGCGGGACCCCAGACTAGTGTGTTCAATATCTTCACATGTTTCTCATCCTAAAATGTACTTGTAGTACTTATATGTGATATGTATGTATTTTGGTGTATATGTACGTAAATTAGTATATAGGTATATATTTTTCCTTTGTTTCCGTAATCTTTGACTGGTCTTGGATCTTACTGAAATCCGCACACTTCTTTTCTAACATAAATAATTTTATATTGTGTATTTTTTAAAAGCACTTCACGTTAAGCAATTAAATACGATACTGAAGAAGAATTTAACTGATAAATTCATTAAAAATTTTAATTAACAATTATGATTATGTGAAGAATAATACTAATACTAATTTTTAGGGGCCTTTTCTGTGATGAGCTCAGGAATAAATCTTGGGTGGACGTCTCCTTATATTCCAAAACTAACCTCAAATACTTCAACTATACCCACAACAAACGATGAGGGTTCATGGTGTGCCGTGGCTCCACTACTTGGGTCACCCTTTGGAGCAGTACTCGCAGCTATTCTGGCAGACAAAATCGGTAGAAAGAATACCACCTTGTTAATGGCGCCAATAGTGTTTACGTGCTTTGTATGTACAGCTTTTGCCCAATCCATTTGGTATATAAGCGGGTTAAGATTTATTATTGGATCAACTGAAGGGGCACTGTATACCACCCTACCAATGTATGTCGGGGAAATTTCAGATCCAAAAATAAGAGGATTCCTTACCGCGACTATAGCTATATTTGCCATCACCGGTACCCTTTTTATCAACATAATCGGATCTATTTTCGATATATTTACTTCTAGTTTAATTTGTGCTATGGTACCTGTTGTACATTTTGCAGCGTTTGTCTTAATGCCAGAGTCTCCGTATTATTACATTAAAAAACACAATCATAAAGAGGCGCGACAATCACTAGAAATATTAAGGGGAACTTCGAATGTCGACAACGAAATGGACGCCCTTTGCAAAGCAGTTGTTAGGCAAGAGAGGACAGATGAAAAACCAGGATTTTTCGATTTATTCACAATTCCTAGTAACAGAAAAGCTTGCTGCATATTTCTCATACTTTGTTTAACCAACAAATTCAGTGGAAAAAATCCATGCCTGTTCTATACAGAGACTATCTTTAAGGAAGCCGGTAGCAGTATCGATGCTACTCTGTCGGTAATTATTTACTGCAGTGTCGAGTTAATAGCAGTAGCAATCACTACGTTTTTCATAGTGGACCGATTTGGCAAGAGACTGCTGATGATAACCTCTACAGCAGGCTGCGCGATATCCGTGTTCATGCTAGCACTGCATTTTTACCTCAAAGATTACCATGTTCAACTTGTTGAGAACTTGGACTGGCTACCAATTACAGCTTTGGTATCTTACAATATTCTGTTTAGTATAGGCTTGTCATTTGGGCCAGTATCAGTTTTAAGTGAGTTGTTCCCAACCAGTGTTAAAGCAAAAGCTTTGTGTATAGCAGATAGTTTCTCTGTAATGATGGGCACAATAGTTTCAAAGTTCTTTCAAATCACTATGGACGAATTTGAAACTATGTCTGTACCCTTCTTTTGTTTTTCGGTTTGCAGTATGGTTGGTTTGATATTTGTCGCGAAATATGTACCGGAGACCAAGGGGAAAACTTTGGAAGAGATTCAACAGTTCTTGATTGGGAAAGAACAAGAGCAAATTGATCTTAAAGAAGGAAATTTTACGCATATTTAATTATAAATTTAGTGCTTATGCTTTTAAATACTGACTGAAGAATTGACTGAATAATATTTTAAAATCACAAATAATGTATGTTATATATAAAGCAATATTTTTATAGAAAAACTTAAGTAATAAAAAAATAATAATTTTAAATTTTTGTAGAGTATGCTCTGCATATTTGTTCCTTTTGGAACTCAACAGTAAACACGCTGTTTTATGAATTACCTATAAATATAAGCGGAAAGCTACGTAACTATTAACGTTCCATGGTAATTAGTAACATTTCCCTAATTCCAATTGACTGAATGTATAACTGATTGATCTGAACTGATATTTAGAAGTAAAAAATTTGACTGAAATTAAGTGTATACTACTAAAAGTAAGTTTGAATATTTGCTCAAAATGTAAAATTTATTATACAGGGTGACGTAAAACAACAGTTGCAAAATAATATTAAGGAAATATGTGTCTAATGTAATATCCGCTTTTATTATTGTTATTTCTTCTAGAAGGAAACCTATAGTTAAGAATCTAACTTGAAGATAATGAAATATGTTATGCTATAACAGATTTCATCTGTAGGGAGCGTCCAATAAAAATTTTGTGTCTTTTGCACAAAAGTGTACATGTATTAAGATACTCCGTTTAGTTGTGAAATATCTAATAAAATGTTTCATATTCTAATTCTCTTAAATTACTTACACAGTAAAATTAGTCTGATTCCTCTCTCTTTGTTAAGATATTTTTAAATTTTAATTCTGTACATAAATACTTTAACTAAAGTACATTCGTAGAGTAAAATAGATTGTTTGCCGCATATCACTGGAGAGCTACATTTCGCCAAAGCATTGGAGGAGGTACTCCGATTGAACGCGAATAATTTATGATTAATTAAGTTTGACATATGTAACATTTAAAAACATAGTAGCATTTTATGCTGATGATTAACTTTAGTATTTTATTAGCCTTGTTATTTATACTGATATTAATGTCTACATAGAAAATCTTTTTTCTATGAATTATTAATAAAAATAATATTAAAGCAGAAGAATTCTTTTAAATTGATACTAAAAATTTCTTGATAAATTTATAGCCGGTCATGGTTTTTAAAAATGTACAACTAAATTCTCGATTTGGTTAAATCAGTTAATTAAGATTTGGTCTGTACTGATAAATCGAACTTTTAGCTTAGCAATAACTTTCTTTGTGCCGATTTTAGGCGTAATAAATTTTCTTATTTCTCAAATGAGTTATCTGTGCAAGGCAGCCACAATCCATTTAGCACTGTTAAATAATTTATATATATTCATCTTGTGCACTCCTATAAAACATATTCAGACATTTACTAAGCCATCATTCATACCGCAAGATGTCAAGCAGTTCACCGTTGCAACTTCTTCCTTGCTGCATTAAAATAATACTATGTTTATATTGAACGTATTTCAAAATTTACGATGTGAACATTTATAGGTTTTTCTATAAAAATTCTCATTGTATCGCAATCCACAGCGATATACTGCCAGGTGATAAATGTTATTGTATATACATTATAGCATACTTAGGTAGGTATAAAGTTGTTCGACATGTATTATCGATAATATTGTTATCATATGATTTGTCATAGACTTCTTTTCCGGCGCTACCATGGGAATGAGTAACAATTCATATTTGTTTATTTAATCTATGGGAAATGCACATTGTACTAGGAAATGCAGCAAAGAAATATAGTGCAATTGTAGATACCAATATAAAGAAACAAAATAATTTTCATATTTATACATAGTGAAGTATATATCTAATAGTTCTAATATTAAAATTTATAATTAATAAAAAAACGTTATTGCCTATATCTACTATTCTATATAGAATATTGGAGTATTTACTTTAAAGGTCATTGTGAATAAAATCTTTATCAGATATTAGGTTATATTTACGGACATATTGTCTATTATCAACATTATTTTAGGTTTCATTGGTTAGCAAACAATAATATAATGAAAACAATAGGAATGTTTTATGACAATCTATTATGCACTTCGTATTTCAAATAATGTCATTTCTGTTAGTTCTATGTACTAAATCATCATCTAAATTATTTTGGTATATTACAATACATATTTTTATTCATAATCTGATAAACTTCCTATGAATCTATGCTGCACGTAAAACACTATAATTGTAACTTATTTTTTTTAAAACGTCGGTCTATTTCCGCTACTGAGGCCTATCACCGACGCCTGTAGACGAGCTGCCCCCAACCAGGAATTTTGCCGAACCTCTTCCCTTAAGACGAGTAGGGATCTTTTACTTGCCTAACATTTAATAGACAAGGGACCGACGGCTTTACATCCCCTCCGAAGGATGGTATATCCCCTATACTATGGTAGTTTTGGACAGATTTACAAACACAATGTAGCTATGATGTATAATTAGTATAAGTTTTGCGATACATAAGCAATAGTAGATGTTATACCCATATCCTTTTAAAACGTAGTGACGCAAAGGTAAATCTGGAAAATAAATCAGACGTCCCTGTCTTTAATATGCAAAATTGGAAAATATTTGAAACCTTCTCAAGTAGAGCTCGTATTTTAATTAATGGATCAGCTTTTTCTGTGGATAATATGGGCAATGTAATAATCAAAAATTAAGTTTATAAAAACACATCTGCATAGTACAGAAGAAATTTATTTTTAATGAACTGATATCTCTCGTTGGGCGATTTTTTCATAGAATCGGCGCATTTGTATAATGTATGAGCTTGGTTACGTTGGCGAAAATAAAGCATAGATTCCGAATTTGTGAGAACTATTGGAAGTATTACTGCGCGTTGAATTCCTTTGCGGCCTTTTAAATTTAGTAGATGATCTGGAAACATAAATATTTTCCAAAGCGCCTCACTGATCATCTATAAAATCAATAATAACTTTAAAATATAGTGGAGCCAAATTAGCTCAGAAATGCCACTATGTTTCGGAATAATTACGGAAAGCTTGGATTTCCCTGAAACTTTTTGATAGACATTTGATATAGTTTAAAATAAAAAGTTATACTGTTATATTTGCCCGCTAATTGTTTATTAATTGTTTAAACAACAGAAAAACATTTTTTATTTAAAATTGTAATAACAGAATGAATTTCAAAGTAATTATATTCAAATTGATATTTTAGGGGTTTTTGAGGTCACTGAAAAAGAATATAATGCTGAAAAATAAAAATTCAAAATGGCTAATCCAATATGGTCGACTTAATGTAAAATATTTCCTAATAAATGACGTAACTCGAAGAGTTTCAAATATATTTCGCTTAAATTAATATTAAGGATGATTTTGAGGTCACTGAAAGAGAATATGATCTTGAAGATTAGAGAATCAAAATGGCTGATTCAATATGGCCCACTTTTGGTACAATGTTTCATAAAAAATGAATTTTAAATAAACGTCGTTCGAGCCAACATATAGTTCATTAATAATTTTCTTATCATAAAATATAAATTTTTTTCGGTATTCTCGTATATCAATTACTAATCAAAATAAAAATTAATTTCTGTAGTTTACAGTTTTTTTCAGTTATTTACAACTTTTATCGATTAATTTCAGTTATTTTTGTAATGTCTTTTGGCATAAACAATTTTCGTATCCCTCGTGTAAATGTGCTTTGCGACAAATTGTTAAAAATTATTAAAAATCGCAAAATAACCGTTAGTAATAATACTTACATATAATATTTACATTTTAAAATTTTCGCCGGGGACAATATGAAAAAAAATATAGATAACAATACTTACCAATAATGTTCTGAGAATAAGATTTTTCAGAACTGTATGTATAAATATATTTTTATATGTAAACCGTAAAAATTGAAAAAACATTATTTTAACATAATTTACAGCCGACAGTTTTGATTTTACAATAATACGTTCCATATCATTTTTATGTAAAATTCTCCGTTCTTTCGAATGGCATAATAGTTTTTTTATAAAATTTGTATTTTTAGAATTTTTTTTTGTTGATAACTTTTTATATGTTGTTCCTAACATACTCACAAATGTACAGTAAAAAGTTATCGTTTCCCGGAATTTTTCCGAAGTGAAAATCTACTTTGACTCCACTAATAGGAATTTTTGTATCCTTGAGTGACAGTTCAAATGCCTTCACTCTATCGTTGTCTAATTTATCTAGCATTTTATTTAATAACACAAAACCCCACTGACTTGCGAGATTTTCAAGAGAATTTAAATCGTCTCGAAGGTTTTTTTTTAAAGTTCTCTGTTTCCCACCAATGTGAAGTCGTTAATAATGTACTTATACTTCTTATAAATCTCCTTAGGTCAGTTTTAAGTTTTAATAACAGAGTGATCTCGAAGGTTTGTACCGACTATTCAATCAAACGTGAAGATTAAGAGCAGGAAAAACATTCTAAGGTCAAATTAAGCTATAAACTTCATAGAAAAATATAAAATATGCCATAAACCAAGCCTTTCTGAAACCATTACTACTTAAAATACATTATTTAAACACATTTAGATGCAAAAATATATTTAAAAGATCATTAAATACCACTAACCATATCAAAACATAATATATTCCTATTGCGCTAACTGTTCTTAATGTTAAAAATCATCAGCTGTTTTTATAGGAGCGTGTAGCCATTGCTTTCGTGTTAACGGTAACTAGTTGTGGTGAACGGTCTTAGTTTTACTTAAATTTGTTGTATATCTAAGTATATAAGTATATGTTCTTGATTTTCCATGTTGAATGTTGAATTAAATGTTAACGATCATTTGAAAGCAGTTAAGGCTTCTAACATCAAAAAGTAATAATTTTGAAATTATTAGCTGTCTATATTTCATTGTGAGGTATTTCTCGTACAGGTCGGTAGGTAATATCATATTTATAATGCAGAACAAAGAGCATGAAAACGGAGCAGCCGATCCTGGAGTATAAGTACTAAATCACTGTACTTGGAACTTCTCATACTGTTTTAAATGTATTTGTATCTTTATTTAATCTATTTTAGGTCACAAAGTTGCACACTGCCACGCTTTAGATTTTTACCTTCGATTTGGATATCTCTAGCTAATAAATTGAGGATTGAGGAACATTTTGAAACAATTAAAAGCATGGACAAAACATTTTTTATTGTATTACGATTAGAAGCTAAACAAGCAGTTATAGCTGCGGTCACATTCTAAATTTAAATTTCATTGAATTAGTGAGAAACAAAATATATACGCAACTGACTCAATAAAGTGTATCGTTATCATAGCAGCAGAACAGCTGTGGAATTTATAATACTCTGCTGGATGTAACAGGGACATCGACGATCAGGACCTGGAGTATGATGGGAATTTTGAGTTCAGTGAATATCTTAAAAATGAGGAACCTGGACAACTGTTGCGTCTCTCAGATTTATATCCAGAAATTAAAAAATACAGCTTTTACGTCATCTTGAAAGTGAAAAATAAATCTCAAAATTAAATGACATTGCAGGACTGTCATCATTGGCCCCTTGAATTTATTAGTAACAATTAACTTTGCCACATACGTGATACTTTTTTTTCGTATCTTTTACCGGCTTCATCCCTCCCATTAACGAATAAACACTCGACATTCTGTCCTTGTATAGCCACTCAACTACTTGGTACTCCATTATATTTTGTGAAAAAGTTCTACTCAGTAAGTGAGTACTGTTTGTGGTTTGTGTACATCCATCAATCCTACACAATCGATTAAAAATGTGAGCGCAACCAAAACATTGAATACATTTAATCAGTTCAATGTAGTTAGCAAGGCACAGATCTCACCTATAACGAGCTGATGTGGAAGTAGTGCAATACCACTCAGTTTAATAGACAATAAAACCTACACCGTCACTTAACTTGTTGCGCTACCCTGCTTTATAAGTGGCAATATCAGCTGCTCTTCCATTCGCAATTTTCTTGACAACAAATGGTGAGAATTGTTCATCATCACACAATACCCTTTCTAAAATATTGTGATCAACCAAACTCCTAGTATTTTCAAACTGCATTGCATCTCGTGCATTTATATATCTTACAAACTACAATAATTTGTATAGTGTACGCATGTATTAAGTTAGAAATATATGCATACTTCTGGCTCTTTCCGAAACTTAGAGAAAATATATCGCGTAGTTTGGCTTGTATTTTTAAAAATAGTTTTCTATTTTAGATTATATAATCCATAAAAATAAGATGAGTAATAACTGGTACAAATATTAGGCTAGCAGGCAGAAATCTGCGCGGGTTAAATGCTATTCGATAAATCTTACAATGCAAGCAAAAATATAATATGTATAACAATAATAATATGTTTGTTGTAGGTACTTAAATTCCAAAAATATAAATAACCTGTTGGTTTAGTTGAAATCGTCTTCAAAAAATTCATTTAAGTCATAGAAGACCTTGAATTTTAGAATGTTTTTCAACTCCTTTTTAAATAGATTTAAAGACGGTTTACGCTGAACTGTTTCTGGTAGATGATTAAAAATTTTTACACGTGCATATACGGGATTCTTTTCTGTTTACATCCAAATTGTATGAGGATTGTATGTTTTTGTATCTCGTATCATGGTTATGGATATCAGATAGTGTGGAAAGACTATTTTGTTCTTGTATATTATTATACTGATCTTATATATGTATAAATTCGTTAACCCAAATATGTTGTGTTTTTTAAAGCAATCTCTACGTGAGTCCTGCATTTTTAGATTAAATAATGCTCTAATGGCTTTTTTTGTACTAAGAATGTTGTCTTGGCATTGGTTGAGTTTCCCCAAAATTTTACTCCATATACCATAAGAGAATAGAAGTATGCATAATTCACTGTTTTACCAATATTGAAACCGATGTTATGCACAATAATTCTATTTATGGCATAATTCTATTATGTGCGTTTTCCAGTCTAACTGTGGTCCTTTGATGCTACTTGTATTGGTCGCTTTTCTGAATTCCATATTTATTTATTTATTTATTTTTTTTTTTTTATTTTTTTTTTATTTTTTTTTTAGCGACTTCGACTGCAGAGGTCATTAGTCGCATCCTTCATCTTCCTCGCATTGGTTAAGAGGTCTGGTGAGCATATCTGGACAGCTAGTAGCATCTAGTATAACGATGGTAGTAGTTACACGTGATATAGGAATCGTGGTTTCATATGGATGTGGTTTTATAATTGATGGAAGATGCCTATTTCTCTCACGAAACTCAGTGTGTTTTTAATGTTGTTTCCCGAAAGCATATGCGCTAATGTCCCTCTGAGTCCACATCTTATTTATGTATTTATTTATTTGTTTGTTTGTTTGTTTGTTTGTTTGTTTGTTTGTTTGTTTGTTTGTTTGTTTGTTTGTTTGTTTGTTTGTTTGTTTGTTTGTTTGTTTATTTATTTATTTATTTATTTATTTATTTATTTATTTATTTATTTATTTATTTATTTATTTATTTATTTATTTATTTATTTATTTATTTATTTATTTATTTATTTATTTAATTAATTAATTAATTAATTAATTAATTAATTAATTAATTAATTGAATTGAATTGAATTGAATTGAATTGAATTGAATTGAATTGAATGAATGAATGAATGAATGAATGAATGAATGAATGAATGAATGAATGAATGAATGAATGAATGAATGAATGAATGAATGAATGAATGAATGAATGAATGAATGAATGAAGGAAGGAAGGAATAAACAAACAAACAAACAAACAAATAAATAAATAAATAAATAAATAAATAAATAAATAAACAAACAAACAAACAAACAAACAAACAAACAAACAAACAAATAAATAAACAAATAAACAAAGAAACAAAGAAACAAATAAATAAATAAATAAATAAATAAATAAATAAATAAATAAATAAATAAATAAATAAATAAATAATTAATTAATTAATTAATTAATTAATTATTTATTTATTTATTTATTTATTTATTTATTTATTTATTTATTTACTTATTTATTTGTTTCTTTGTTTATTTGTTTATTTATTTGTTTGTTTGTTTGTTTGTTTGTTTATTTATTTATTTATTTATTTGTTTGTTTGTTTGTTTGTTTGTTTGTTTGTTTGTTTATTCATTCCTTCCTTCCTTCATTCATTCATTCATTCATTCATTCATTCATTCATTCATTCATTCATTTATTTATTTATTTATTACTATAAAATATCCAACGGGCAAGTGCTCAATTACAGAATAAGTATCCTAGTGTAGCACATACATTAAGCATTGTAAAATGATATATTAAAAAAAAATACATGAAAATAAAAACGGGGATATTACATAAATAACATGTTACATAAAACATTTTTTGACATCATTAAGACTACAAAATAAGATATCCAAATTATATTCAATATTTGAGTAATTATTTAATATTTGATATAAAGGCGACTTTAAGAGAAGATTAGTGCGCGCCTGGGGAAGCAAAAATAAGCTGTTATGTCTACTATTGATTCTAGGGATTCGATATATAACCTTTGCAATAATTGACTCACATTTTATCCTATAATGAATTAATTTAAACAGGAAAATAACAGAATGCAGTGTGCGTCTAATGGCAACTTTGCATATCAAATCGCTCGAAGAACTGATTATGAGGTGTACCTCTGGCGGGATAGACACCATCTAGAAGAAAAACAGCTGATTTGAAGAATCTTCGTTGAACTCTTTCAATTAATGTTATGTACGTTGTGTACATTGGACACCATATTACTGAAGCATACTCAAGCCTGGATCTTACGAAAGTAATAAATAGCAAGCGCAGAGTAGAAATGTTTTTAAAATCCTTAGAGTTGCGTAAAACAAAACCAAGACTTTTGTATGCACCAGCCATATTTGAGGTCATCGGCGTATAGCAAATAGTGAACATTGATATCGTTGGCAATATGGTTAATAAATATTATAAAGAAGAGGGATCCCAAAATTGATCCTTGGGGAACGCCTGAAGTTTGAGGGAAATGGTTAGACCGAAACCCTCGATATTGCACAAATTGAAAGCGTTCCGTAAGGTATGACTGGAAAAGACTTAATAGGCCTGTGCAAAGTCCAACTCTGATGAGACTGTTTAAAAGTAAAGCATGATCAAGTCTATCAAATGCTTTGGAGAAGTCAGTGTAGATGACGTCTACCTGACCTCCCTCATCAACAACTTCAGATATAAATTGAGTCACACACAAAAGACTGGACACTGTAGAACGACCCTGTATGAAACTGTGTTGCTCTGGCATAATTATATTGGAAACATGAGGCGATATAAAGCTGTGCAAGATAATGTCAAATACCTTACAGAAATTGCATAAAACGGCTATGGGTCTGTAATTGGTGAAGTTGTTCTTAGCATCTTTTTTGTGAACAGGCGTAAT
This sequence comes from Leptura quadrifasciata, assembly GCA_963675555.1. Taxonomy (NCBI): domain Eukaryota; kingdom Metazoa; phylum Arthropoda; class Insecta; order Coleoptera; family Cerambycidae; genus Leptura; species Leptura quadrifasciata. The sequence goes on along the minus strand of OY776678.1, from coordinate 89,051,360 downwards.
TCTAGATAGTTTCCAGACATTAGGAAAAACCCCAGAAGTTAATATCAAATTATATAAGATGAGCAATGGTTTACAAAATATTATCGCACGGTCTCTAACCAGGAATGCTGGCACTAAGTCCGGGCCCATGCACATATTATTTTTAATCTTTTTTATTGCCGCTGAAATGTCGGATTCAGTTATTCTCACTATATTTAGGGCATTGTAGTTGCTGAAGATGTTTATGTCGTCTGTAAAGTCCTCTGAGGTAACAAAAGCCTCTGAGAAAGAATGGGCAAAAGTATTTACTATCAACTGAGGGTCATCGACATCTTGACCAGTATGATTCATAGTTGAAGGAATAGCTGTAGTATTTTTTTTAGAATTGATAAAAGTCCAAAAGTTATTAGGGTTATTTTTTACTGAGTCCTCAGTATTGCTCACAAACCCGCTATATGCCACCGCATTATTTAGTTTTAAGTGAAGCTCTAAGACGTTTAAATTCGTTATAATCATCGCTACTCTTGGAGGAATTATATTTTCTTCCAGCTTTTTCTTTTGCTTTCCACTGATCAATGAGCGGTTTCGAAAACCATTTTGGAAATTGCCTACTATATTTCATTTTATGCTTTACTGGTACATGTTTTTTAAATATGTTTCTTAGCATATTATAGAATATATCTACTGCACTGTTTGCATCTGTGAAGGAGGATAAACAGGACCAGTCCGTTAACGATAACTCTTGGTATAAAGTTTGAAAATTAGCTTTTTTAAAATTAAAATCTGGTAGATCACTCTCCCAGTTACCCATTTTCTCTACTGAGTAGACCATCTATTTCGACAAACAAAGTTGGATGGTTATGATCCTCGTGCAATAACACTTCGGGAGAATGGCACACATTACAACGTTTATTACACAACACAAGATCTAATATTCTATTGTTAGAATTATAGCGGAGAAGAGTATGTTCGTTTTGTAATTAATGTTATTTATTCTTTAGCATTAATTTAAATTTTACGAAGTAAAGTATCTTGAATTTTAATTCGAAAAACGGTGTAAAATAAGAAAAATAAATCATTAAAGAAACGATTATTTTATTCCCACTATCCGTAATTAATTCCGTGCATAATTTCGTCAGTAATTATGAAGCAATCGAGGTTCATTAGATATGTGTTTAAATATTTAGAGTCATTATAGGTAGGCGTACCAAAGTGTACGTGTTTTCTTTACCTAAACCGTTCTCCTATTTCCATTCTTAGATAACATTTTGTGGAACATGTTTAAAACCGAAGAATGGATAAAAAAAGAAATCTATCGATATCGTTCTCATCATACCTATAGAAGTTGTTGAATTTTTAACATTGGGTCAGGATAAGGTTTTTCCTGGTTTTAAAGAGCCGAAATGAAATTCCGTGAGAGCATGATGGAAGACGGACATATTCTCTTATCTAAACAAGTTGGGGCACTTAGAGTTTGATGATGAAGCGGTTTCTTGTGTGTCGAAAAGCGATAGGTAGACGAGGTGAAAGAAATAGAGATGTGACCACTCTTTTTAAAGCCCCTATCAATCAGCGCGACACCTTCAACTAGCCGAATCCGTTCAAAATATTCAATTAATATTATTAATCTAGTTAATTTTGACAAAGGACTAAAGAATTATCGAAAATTGACAGATTATTTACTCCCACGTTCAAGTGTGAGTGGATAACACTACATCATACAAATAATTTGATTTCAGTTTAAAATAAAATTTTGTTTATTGAATTTAGAAACAAACAACCAGATTAGTCCTTGAATTTCATATGGACAAAAATGTATACTATTATTCAAATTGAATATAATATAATAATATAATAATAATAATGTTTATTTGGTTCAATTCTACTTTATAGTACAATGAAATATACCTACATAATTAAATGAAACATGTACAGAACAATAATATACGATGCGATGTTATATTAAACTGGAAGTACATATACCAAATTCTAATTTTACCTAGTTAATGCATACAAATAAACAGAAAATAAACCGCAAAGGAAAGTATTATCCCTTGAACGCGGTATCACTGCTTACTAGTGATGGCAGCTAGTGCTTGTAGAACTAACAGTAAATAAATAATAAGATTAGGATGGTTCCTGTATTTTGGATTAATACATATTAATAGATGCTTATGTAAGTTTTTATAAAGGTTAATAATTGCTTGGACATATTTCAGCCATTTATTGATTGATAATAATAATAATAAGCTTTATTCAATAAAGAACCGTACAAGGTATAAAACACGTCAAAACAAGAAAAATGCAATCTGCAGTAATAAATATAAAACACCTTAACTAACAAATATTTTAGAAAATAAAAAAGTAGAGACAATAACACATTAAAATTCATAGTCAGAAAAACATTCGTTCAATGTATAATAACATTTTTTTATTAAAATATGTCTAAAATCTCTTTTAAAAGTATATAAAGTTAGTATTCTCAGTGTGTCCGGCAAGTGATTGTATACTTTAATCACTGAGGTTGTTACACCTTTTTGAACTTGCGTGAGACTGGTGTTATACGGCACTAGGATATCTCTGTGGCGAGTTTCATACAAATGCGTTTGTCTGTATTTTTCAAAAAATGTGTAGTTTTTTTTTGTAGAACACTGTACACTCAAAGATGTAGAGAGACATCAAGGTTAGTATGCTATAGTTTTTAAAATATGGTTTACAAGAGTCTGTTCTATTTAGACTAAATATGTTGCGTATACACTTTTTTTGTAGAACTTGTATTCTCTTTACCTCCACAGAGTTTCCCCAAAAAATAATTCCATATTTTATAGATGATTGGAAACAGAACTGATATACATTTACACACATATTTATGCTGATATTGTCTCGTAAAGTGCGGAGTTGGTAACATAATGAGCTTAGCTTTGGGGCTAGTTCTTCAATATGTTTCTTCCAAGTTAATCTTGAGTCAAGATGTAAACCAAGGAATTTTACTGTTTTCGCATCTTTGAGTACCATTTTATCGGTTTTTATATTGATTTCTTCTGCCGCTTCATATGATGAATGAAACTGCATTACCTCAGTTTGTTCCAAATTCAAGGTGAGTAAATTCTGATCATACCAGATGTTTAATAAGGTGATAGAATGTAATATTTTCTTTTCTAGGTCCTCAGTAGTTTTTGCAGATAAAATGGCAGAAGTATCATCAGCAAATGCTATCACTGCCTCTGGAATGACATCAGGTAAGTCATTTACATAGATTATGAACAGCAGCGGCCCCAACACTGAGCCCTGAGGTATTCCGCGATGCACAGATCTCCATTCAGAAGTAAGATTTTGTCCATTTAAATTGACTGCTTCAACTTTTTGCAACCTATCTGTTAAATATGATTTTATATTATAAGCTACACCTCTTATACCAATTCTTTCTAATTTGGCCATTAATCGACCATGATCTAATGATCATTTTTTTATTTTCTTTTTATAAATAGAAATTGAATTTGATCTTTTTATTTCATTGGGAAGTTCGTTATAAATTTTTGGTCCCAAATAGTAAAAACTTCTTTGTCCAATTGTTTTTTGGGCTCTGGAAATGGTAGTGGAATCACCTTTATACCTTGTATTATAAAGATGTTCGATAAGGTGACTACTACATTTTATTTTATATTGATATAATAGCAGATATTTACAGAATAGTTGTCTAATATCGTATATTTTTGTAACATTATATAAACTATTCCCTGGGTACATACGACTTTTATTAAATATTAAACGAATTATCCATTTTTGTACAACTTCCAAATTTTTTAAACATGATTTTGTTGCCCCTCCCCATGCGATAATGCCATATGTAAGACGTGTTTCAACTAATGCAGTGTACATTAATTTTAGGTGGTTTAAACCAAAAAATTGTTTAAAATACTTGAATTTTGCCAGTAAGGTGCGCAATTTTTTTGCCAAGCTATTTATGTGATCATTTCATCTGAGATGCGAGTCAATTATGATGCCCAAGTATTTAACACATTTTGCAGATATAATTTCTACATCATGACCATCGCCTCTTATCTGGAGTTTATTAAATGTTGGCATGTTGTTTAAATAGGAAGTGAAGGGGAGAGAATTCGTTTTCCTTACGTTAATTGTGAGAAGTTTTGATTTAAAGAATGATAATTAATAAAAATTAGACGAATAATTTTAAATAGTTACTACATAGTTACCATATTTTAACATACGGACGCGGCAATAAAAACTACAAATTTACTTTTGACTTTTAAGAATTAAGTACCTTCAAAAAATTCAAAATCTAACATTCTGTAAATTTCATGAATACTTATCCAATAGGTTTCGATATAAATGGAGCAAATATAATAATAATAATTTTATTGGTCATTAAAAATACACCGTATTATTTTGACACGTCACCAATATATAAAAAACAAGCAAAACAACCAATTTAAAAACCGAATAAAAAAATGAGAATAAAAAAATAAATATATAAAATCCTAGAATTGTTAAATAAAACGACTTGAAGAACAAACCTTTATCTAACTTCACAAATATATAAAATCTGTTACATTGTAGTAAGCATTTACCAAAAGATGTTTCCTTAGTATTGTCTGAAAGTTATTTGTGGCATTCTAAGAATATTCTTTCCTTTTATTTGGGTCTTCTACTACATGTATTATCCTCTTCAAAACTAAATCATCGAATCTACAAAATAATAGAATTATTGGCAAAAAGCCCCTGTGCCTGTGACGTTATTAGAGAGGTTATTTTTTTAACAAATAATAAGTCGGAATAAACACAGAAATAATGTATTTTGCTGACGTTCCGGAAAGTAGTCTCTTTCCGTCTTCAAATCATTTTTCGGAAAACTCTTATTTGTTGTGTATGTTAAATACACATCTTTAAGATTCTGTTCATGTTATTTCCATAGATACATAGAACTGATGATATTTCCTACTATATAATGTTGAGAAGAATTACATTAGAAATAATGAAATTCAGAAATAAAAGATTTGCGAACATGCTTGGGAAAACGGACATTGTTCTGTAGATATTTGTACAACCTGGCTACCATTGTTAAAAGAAGAACTTGATAAACTCAACATTATTTAAAAGAAATTATCATTAATTCTGTGTAAGTAGTATCTATAGAAATAACATAAACAGAATCTTAAAACTGTGTATTTAACATACATAACAAAATAAGAGTTCTTCGAGAAAAGCTTTGAAAACAGAAAGAGACTACTTTCCGAAACGTTAGCAACATACATTATTTCTGTGTTTATTCCAATTTCTATTTATTCTTTCCTATTATTTGGGTTTTCTACCACATGTATTATTATCCTCTTCAAAAACAAATCACCGAATCCACAAAATAATAGAATTATTGGAAAAAAGCCTCTGCGTCCGTGACGTTTACGCCAAAGGAATAGTCAGAGGTTATGTTTTGCAAATAATATAAATCGGAATAAACACAGAAATAATGTATTCATAGAATGACACAAATAACTATTAGGTGCCGATTTTAATAATTTAATATTTTTTAAATTTTATTTTGCGCTTAGCTGTAGAGAAAATGGATCAATAGTTCTAAATCACCGACAGATGGTTCGGTATTATTTATTTGTACAGAGAAATGCTTAACTGATATCAATCTTCAAATTATAATCTAACACATTATTAGATATATTTCACTATTGCACTGAAAAAAGTCAAAACTATAAGACTTAAAACAGATTCACGTTAAGAGCAAGCAACGTTAAAGTTACATTATAGCTCTTATTTTTTGCAAGCTAACGTTTGTGACCTAAATATGCACTTGTTGAAAGCCAGTATAATTTAAGTTTTAAATTGATATTAAAATAACTGTAAAATCGAAACTAAAGTAAGCCGGTAGGTTATTAATTTTTTTCTAAGAAGGGTAATGATAAATTTGGCGGATAAAGTTTTAGCAAAAGTTGCTAGAGTAGCATATATTTAATTCCGCTAAAACAGGACTACCTGTTATCCATTTGAGTTGATTAACGCATAATTTTATAAAACTGAAACACATGTTTTACAGAAATACATGCATGCAACAATGTATTACTCTGTAAAATGGCAAAGCAACAAAGTTATGTGGCTGAATCGATTAAGTGAATTAGCGTATTTTTACGACTAACCAAACACGTAGGCGGTTCAGCAGAAGCTTTAATGCATGAGGAAGAAGGGCTTTGTTATGAAAATGATGCTAGTTATGAAGTGTGAGTCAGCCAAAATTATATCTTTCTTCTGCAGCGCGAATAGAAATATGACATCGTTAATTTTACACTCACAACTAAGTATGTTTCAAGGTTATACACTTATTTAACAAAAATGTTAATTATTTCAAAGTTTATCAATTAATGAAACTGTTTGTCTTAATAGTTGTAGTTATATACCTACTTACTGATCAAAATCTTATTATGACTGCGAGAAATTCATCGTCTCTGTTCTTTAAAGAGTTAAATAAGCATGTGTACAATTGTATACGTTAGGAGGTAGTAGAACTCTGAGTTTCTATTAGCCAGATCCAGCATTGTTCACAGACTGAAGAGGATGACTATTAAAAATTCCTAACAACACTTAATTGATTGTTATGCTGTTATCCCACTTAAAATTTACTATTTTGTTGGTACCGACTTATGTTGTAAAACCGTACTTAACACCCTCGACAAATAAAGTTTTTTTATGTGTGTGAAAGTTGTTGGTAGCATGCGACGTACAACTAACGCATATTTATAATTTACATATTCCTTCAATGTTGAAATTTAAAAGTTTACGAGTCTAAGTTGAACGATATTGATATATTATGAAATTACTGTTTTATAAACAGTGTACTGCTAATACAAAAATTAAAACGATTTACTATTTTCTTCGTAATTTCCAGAGTTTCTAAATTGAAGCGTTTATTATAAACTTACATTTATTGAATCCAGTGCTTACTGACTAATTATATAAAGTAATTATTTTTTCATGATGAAAAGATTAAGAAAAGATAACCTCCATTATAATCTGTCTGTTATCAAAACCATAAAATTTGAATCGATTGTTTAATTTGTATTCTTCTAACTCCAAGTATGATTTCTTTCACGTATCTGATGGCATTTTTGTTATAGTTTTGAATAAAATGAAACTTCCAATTTGAAACTATGCATTTTACTTCAAGTGGTAGGTGTGACAATGACTGGGGCTATCCATCGACGTCCGATACTTACCCTGGGTTATTTCTTGTTTTAGAGTAGAGTTTCTATAGGTCACAATAGTTCTTTACTATCGCCTTGCGATATCCTTGGTTAAACGAATAATGCTTTTTGAAATGATGAATACACTATAGCTTCTAAATCACATTTAGGTACAGATTTGGTAGCAGAAGTTAATATACTGACAATTAAAAGGGATCAAACATATCTAGAAGAGAATATCGTTAGCATTTTTTGAATATCAATACACATACGATGCGCAGAAACAAATTAGCAGAGTTAGACTCTCTGCAGACTCTGTTAGTGCTTCGATCACTAGCTCCTAAGCAAATTGCCACTTATTGCAGCATTAACGAATAGGCAACTCATTCGCTTACACCACCACTAGTCGAGTTTTGACTGCGTGCAGAGTTGTTTGTCTATTCAAAGTTTTCGTATTAATTTTCACCGTATCAAGCTGAAAATACAACTTTTGAGGTCGATCAACTTATCATTTTCCAGCATGAAGTTGCCCAGCTCAATTCCGATTAATTGTTATAGGGATTATTTAAATGACACTTCCTCCGGCAGAGGTTGGCCAATACCATGGCTTCGTAGGTTCCCAGACATAAAACCATTTGCCTACTGCGTTTGGAAACGTACTAATAATCTTGTTTATATTGAAGAGATACAAACCCAAGACCGTTCTGTCAGAAAAATCATTGAAGTCTTCTACCAAAAGAAAGAAGGAATGATGTTAAAAATAACTACAACAGAAACAAGACCGTAAATCCTAGTTCTGTTGTTTCTGATACATGCATATATTAGATATTAGGGTTTTCATTTCAAAAATGAATGCTAAGAGAATGATTAATAATGTAAACCTTGTTTTATTTCTTCTTCAGAATCATAAATTAGGTGAGTTAACACTCACTTCACAAATTAGTTACTATGTTTTTTGTCTCACATACCGTTTATTATTGAAGTATTTTTTATTATTTGAAAGAGTATAAATTGCAGTAGTTTTATTAAGTATTTGAGCACCTTAAGTGGCTCTATTTTTTTCATAAACTTTCTTGAAAAACCATAACTTGCCATGACATTAACACTTTTTTGATCTTTACTTCATCTTTAGATAATCGTTAACATATTGGACATAATAAACAAACATTAGAACAAGGAAATACACTGAAAGAATGAAGGTAACAGCTCCCATTATTACGTGTTTAGCGCATAAGTGTGAACCTACATGATTTAAAAAAAAATAAGATGAATAGCTCTAAAACCGCAAGATATTGTACTAAGTTAAGCGTAGCTAAATAGATTTATGATGTATTCTACTAGCTACTAAATATTTGTATCGACCTGCAAAATACCCTGTTTATATTTTTTAATTTCTAAAATCCAAGAAAACACTAAGCCCGACAAACATAACATTTTTGACGGAATTGTTCGTTGACGAAGAATATTATGAACACTTTGGAACAAGAAATGTGAAGCACATTCGGACATAGTTATTGCCTCGGCAGTTAAGAATGTATTTGAAAGGAAACTGATGCTGGAAAATACAATTTTTGCGAACAGGTTTGGATTTTCCAAATATTTTATTTTAAAGATAAAAGATTAATTAATACTTTGGCCGAAATAGAAATTGTTTTGTTAAAAAAGATGTCCTCTTTACCGACTGATAAGTTATCGAGGTAACTTTTTGGGAAATCCAGGATTTGAATTTTGTTATTTGTGAAGAGAAACAAGACTCTACCGTTTATAGTGGAATCAGAACCACGTGGATAAAATTATTACTCAGTAAACAACCCAGTATGTAAGCTAAACGTACCAATCTACTAGGTCACTATCCACTAGCATATTTAAGTCTTTACCGCACAAATGAATTAAAGAGAAATTTTAGTGTATTGTCATTAAATTTTTTACAATAATGGATAATGCAGCCTACATTTTTGAAGGAATTAGCGGTGATTTGATTGATATGTCTAACAAAAGGTAACTTTAGGTCGAATATAATTTCTAGATCTTTGAGATGACTACAGCTCTTCAGTTCTTTATTATTATTTGTATAGATAAATTTTATTAGATTTTGTGCACTAGAGTATGTCATAGAGCTTCACTTTGAGATATTTAACTGTAAATTGTTTACGCTATACCAAGAAAATAGCTGTACAAGATCATTTTGCAAATCAGCGCAGTTTTCTACATTAGTGATAGATGTAAAAATTTTTAGATCATCGACATAAAGTAATGTCTTGCAGTGTAAGCTAATGACGATATCATTTATAAAAATGTTAAATAGCAAAGGCCCAGGCACAGAATCTTGGGGAACACCAGATGTCGTTGTAGACCAAAATCTACGGTATTGCACATTCAGTCGTCTACTAGTAGAATTCAAAAAAATTTAGGAAGTTCGTTAGTCCAAGTTAGGATAATTTTTTCGGCAGAATTCTATGGTCCAGTCTGTTGAAGGTTTTAGAAAAATCTGTATAAATGACATTTACTTAGTCTTCAGCATGCAAATGTTCAGCTATGAACTGAGTAATGCACACCAAATTGCTGGTGGTTTGGATTTGGCATGAATCAGTGTTGATTGAAGCAAATTTGAGATATAGTATAAACAGTATAAAGGGCACATTTATTAAAATTTCAAATTGATCTGAAAAATTGCATTTTGTTATTATAGGTAATATTGTTAATTCGAGATATTGCATTGTTTGTAATTTTTTTTAAATGAATTTACAATATTTAGGAGCCAATAAATAATCTTTTCTACGTGAAATATTTATAATCAAATAACTCCAAAACAATGAATATAAATATAAGAACTTCAATCAAACAATTTGAGAATACTACTTTCTATAGAATTAAAACAGTAAACACAAGAGTGATAAATTTTCTTATAATATTCGGATGTGTGTATTTAGCTCTCTTCATTTTCGAGGTTGGCCTGTAGTTAATAATGATAAATGGCTTGATAATTTAATACTTTGTAAAATTTATAGCCTGCTACGGCAAAATAATCAATGTAAATCAATTAATAATTTCGTACGACTTTTTCGATGCCATCACTGAAAGCGTTTTCGGTTTATCACTAAAAAGTATCTGGCACCTCCATTGTCACGGTTCATTCAATTGCAAGGCACGACTTCACGCAGCCAGGAGCAAGAATGCCAGTATTATAGAACGTCATTAAGATTTTAGATTGTCCAACTTTATTTCAAAATTCAAATTCACATCAACAGGTTGTCATTTAGCACTTTTACTTACCGCCCTTTAAATCTCACAGAATTTTTATAATGGCATAGGAACGCTGAGAAAACTATAAATATTACGTAATTATTTTTCACTATTTTGTAACTACATTTAATAGGTTTTGTAACGTGATGTTAAATCATGTTTGATCATTTGATGATAGCTAATAAAAATTTAATATTGTCACCAGACAAAAGTTTATTAACGCAGAAAAACAAGTTTCACTTTCGCAAGTCTTTGACTTCATATACGGAGTCGTCTATGTGTATTTGTATAGGCTAATGAAATTAAGTTAAAATTAATCTTAAACCATACCGAGAACAAATTTAGGACAATCCCAAGTAACATTTTGAATTATAATTTTTGGCCTATGTGCCCTATTAGTTGTATAATGGTTGTAAAATGATCTTTAAAATAAATTTAACAACTTAGCTCTTATGAAAGTCGTTATAAATATATACACACGAAAGTAGAAATTCTTTGTTGTATGATGGTCCTATAGTAGGCATAAAATAACTAATTGAACACCAAAAATAGATGGTCAATAAATGGTCATTATTGGGTCATAAAGAGGTCGATATCGCCTACAATACAACGTTTAACATGACTTAAGAGTATTGTTGTATAATAGTCGTTAAAAAAATAATATAATCTAGCTATGGTCTTGCACGAAGATAGTTATACAAGAGTCACTAAAAAACATGGTAAAACTCCTTGGTACGAGACAGTATCTAAAATTGAATGGAGTCGTAAAAGTAGTTATATCGATTTTGAATACGACCTCCGTTTGACCTATAAACGAAAATATGGCTTCCAAAATTGATAACAGTCACAGAAGTTATACCAATATTTAATACGATAGCTTTACGATCCATAAACAGAAATAATTTCGTCCAGAAAATGGTAGTCACAATAGAGGTTAAATAGGACTTCGATGACGCAATTCTCATGCTGTCAAATGTCAATGTTAGTCTAATAGCAAAAATACCTACGAGAGTGAACATACACAATTTTAAAGGTCGGTTTTACAAGGTACTGGCGTAAATATAAACAGTCAGGGACCCATAGACGAGCAGATAAAAGAAATTTAGAAAAACACGCAGTCATAGAACGGATAAATCAGAAGTATTTGAGGAAAAATCGGTTGGTTATATGAACAAGTTAAATGAATCCTATAGCATATCAAGAAGCTGGTCGCTAATGTAAAAATAAAACTTGAAGATAGTTTAAAGCCTGCAAAATATATTCATATGAAACGACAGTTGGTAGTTTCACAATTCAATTTGTAACTAATAGATCGTTAGCAGTCTCGGTCATATTTTCCTTTGGCAATTCGATAAAGTTTGGCGTCCATGTTTTATAAGCAAAAATATTAAAATTTAAAATGTAATTTGCAGGCTTATTTTATAGAAATTTAAGTTGAAAATATTTTTTACCATATTTTCAATCATGCTCTATAAACTTACATTTTAATCCTTTCAAACTTATATTTAAAAATCCTTAATTTTTTATGATTTCTTACGTCTTCCTTAGTTTTCATTATTTTGAAGGTGAGTTGTATTTTCTGTATTTTCGGCACTTTTACAATAAAAAATAATCCGCAGCAGTTTTGGCATCATAACTTAGCTAGAAATCGATTTACACATTTAACATTTTGTTTGGTTTGGTTTGATCGTTGGCGTTTTACTTAACCGAGCCTTAAACGAATGACTAAAAGATATAAGTACGTACAGGTAAAATATATAGAATACGTATTGACTCATTACGTTCTTTTGTCGTGGCAATAATCTTATGACTATCTGGTCATATGAAGGTCATAATAAAGGTAGTCACGATCTTGTAACGACTTCTTTATGACTTCAATAAATCTTTAAATTCACAGGACCGAATGGCCTTATAAAGGTCATATCCAATTAAGTCATATAAAAGTTGTATGAAAAGTTGTGACAACCCTTTCCTAACTGTCCAGGTTTTAACAAGGCCGTCACGTCTTAAGATAAGTTGTATATTAGATCGTAACGGCGTCATCACATTTTTTATAAGACTGAAAATGTTACTTGGGGAGTTTATTTTAACGGGGTTGCAATCTTATAAAGGCACTTTTTAGCTGACTCAACATTTCAAACAATCCGGATGACCTAACTACCCCACATTTATCAATCGAAAATTACAGGGTAGCGTCATTTGCACTTCTGGCAGTACTTAAAATAACTGCTTTTTATTTTCTTTCATTTCGTGAATCGTTTGGAGACAACATCGATTTAAATATTCCATTCGAAAACAAAAATACTACGCGGCACCAGATTGGGTGATTACGATGGACGTGGCAAGACGAAGACTGGATTCTTGACAAAACTGTGTGAAAAAGAAACATTTTCGTTGGCGTTTTGACGTGTAGCAGAGTCCATGACATGACTTAAACGCTATGGATGGTTTTACTTACTACCTAACACAATAGCTTGGGTTTCTTCAAATTTTGGTAATAATTGATTCAAATCTTGATGCATTCTGTGTTCGGAAAACAATTTCGTTGGTATCAAAGAATGGTGCCATGACGTTACCATTTCGCTTCACTGTCTTTCGTTTTCCTACTTGGGAGAAGCAGGCAATACTTTTCTCGTTTATCACAACCATAAATCTAACTTTCATCGCTTGTAATAATATATTCAAGAAACCTAGACCAGAGTATGCCTAAGGTCCCTTAGATTCTGCTTCTGATTTTTATTTAAGAAGGAACGCACATTTTATCAAAATATATTAACATATATGTTTTGTTAAAAGACGTATGATATTCCTCTTACATCTGAATATTTTCCAATTATCAGCCGGCCAATGAGTCAAGTGAATTCTAAAACAGCATCCACTATTTCACTATTTTTTGGGATTGATCGATGTTTTGATCTTTCGTCGTCTTTGATTGATATCCTATCTTTTTCAAATAATGTGAAGCATTCAATGGACGTGATATAATACACAGCATCTTGTCAGTAAACTTTCAAAAGTACAAATATTTCAGTTGCTTTATATTCAAGTTGCACATGCTGTTCTTCAATTGGATATTCGTTAATATCCACAATACGATGAAATTTGTTTGGTGATGCATGGATAAAACACGAACAAAATTCGCTATCAAATTGTTATGAATTGCGTACTGCTGGTTAAAAGTTACTTTATCAGTTAATATGTGCGAATACCTCGACCAACTACTAATTTGGCTGCATGCTCAGTTAAAATCTAATTTTACGTTGAATACAATATACAGTGTTTTATATTTGTGGAAACTATTTCGATGCCTTAATTGCACCGATGCAATGGTTTCAGTCACTCCCCACCGTCACGATTTACCATGAATGTTGAAGCAAATGGGAGATTATCGACAAAGTTGCAACTAACAAAAGAAGTTTAACAAAAGAAATCGTTAATTTTGAGATCACTTGGACTTTCGCTTTTTCGCATAACAAGTTGCCTATTTTAATAGTATTTTAAAATTCCTAAGAGAAAATGAAATTCCTTTAAAAGATACGTCAACACCGTTTAAGTATCACGTCCCAAGTTGCTGCCACAGTTACTCAGCCCTATATTTGCTGGTATTTTAAGTTTATATTCATACATATTTATGGTATACTTGAAACGCTTGAGAGCTTTTTCGGTTATAGCTCAATGAGGGAAGATTCTAGCGTCATAATTATCCGAATTATCAAAGCCCTCTGCCTGTTTTATTTTTGTCTTATTTCTTAATTTTTATAAGTAAATAGTTATCGTCAATGTTGAAGATACTGATTTTGTTGTAATGATAAATTGTGCAAGTGCATAAAATTGCAGTGAGAGTGTTAAAGAACGCTATAACCCCGATATACTTTTCGACGTTGTAACAAAATCCGACTTAGGAAATACTTCATAAGAAAAGCGTGCTTCACGTAAAAACGCCGTGGAAGAGGTTTTTAATTCTTGGAAACATAATTTTGCCCTTCGGAGCATTTTTTATGCCAAATTTTCGCTAACTCTTCAAGGAGCGTTAATTTAGAAAGTGTAGTAAATGTCGCTGCACAGGGACGTAATGTCGCCCCAACCACCCAATTTTAGAAAGTATACTAAAATTGGACTTGAACTTCAAAATTTCCAAGATTAAAAACCCTTTTACGAATCCACGTTGTCAAGCACTGCAACTCTTACGAGGTATTGAATATGAGGACAAGTTAGTCCAACGACTATTCAAAGTATATCGGAAGTTATAGCGAAAATAGCCCTTAGCGACATGGGACCCCCATCATTTCCTAGCAGTCGACTTTGACGGGGAAATGATGTGTTTTGACGGGGTTTGCCCTAAACCGGTTCCTCAGTGATTCGGAATCAAAAAAGTATCTATACCATGTACTCACACGTGCATGGGATCTGCCTTGCCTGAACGTAAAAGTTGTTATTGCATAATACAAACGAAGTAGAGACGCTTCAAGCAATTTTAAGCTCCGAGGAGCGACCAAAATTTATGTGAATTAATAAATACGTTTATAAGACAGGCAAGCAAAAACCCACCAAAATTTCAGTTACATGAAACTTTTCTTGAATCTTTTTGTGCATCGTTAGCTTATCAAACTGCATATTGGATGGTAGTTGGTACCGTATGAATCGTCCCGTTCCTCACCATGTGTTGTACACGGGTCAGACCATTGTTTGTTAACATTTTCTCTTGAAAGAAGTTGTTGTAAAAACATAAATTTTTTAAAGATTTAATATATACATTTTGAACTTTATATTGTCTTTTAGTTGTGTTTTCTAACAAAATTCCTTTTCAGGTTTAATTTTAAGAGAGTGTGATACAGACAGTGTTAGATTTATAGTGTTACGACGTCGTCCAATTGATACCATCAGAGCAGCAGTTAAGCATAAACGACAGTAAGTATGATTTATTACATTATTCTCCGTTTGAAACAGTCGTGTTGAACCCTAAAAATTTTGTGAACGTAATATTTATTATATAGAATTAAGAAAAGGTTGAGGAAAAAGAAAATTAATTTTTTCTTTTTCCTATTTTTTTTTTAATTTTTCTAAGTTTTTCGAACAGGAAATACGTCCTTCAGACATCCATCAAAGCATGGATCGTTCACAAGAGTAACGGTTTAATTTCATCCGTCTATTAGACATTTAAATATCTATAATAAATAACACTATAAAAATAACAAAACGCAAAAAATTACTATTCACTAAACTAAATTCACTATATTTAAAATATTAAAATTAGTATAAAATAACTGTAGCGTACGAAAGCTCAAAATTTGGTTTGAGAAGAATGGACTGTATGTCTGTATATATAAATTTGCAAAATAAATAAAATTGTGTTGCAACTCTCTATAGCAAATAAAAGGAAAATTGGAGGCACACTAGACTACTTACCCTTGTGTTGGTTTGGTGGACTTCTTAAGGGTTGATCGTTGACGAAAAGGCCTTTTCTGCTGAAAAACTCTTATTGTCTTCTTTTCTCCCACAATATTTATATTGTTCCACAACACCAGTGATAATGTTTAAACAACTCTCAACTTATGAAAAGGGCCCAAAATAAAGGATTTCAATTCGGAAATTTTAACAGTTAGCTACAATATCGATATTAATGCGATGCAAAAATTACACACAACCGCGTGGTTAATAACTCCATAAAATTATATATCAGTATTATAAAAAGAAGTGTTCTTTTTGCTTGAAATAAAAAAAGGCTTGTAAAAGCTGTCTAGGGCCAGCATTTAAATGAATGCTAAATATATTCAACCAGCAATGTTGAAGATACTGATTTTGTTGTAATGATAAATTGTGCAAGTGCATAAAATTGCAGTGAGAGTAACGGTTTAATTTCATCCGTCTATTAGACATTTAAATATCTATAATAAATAACACTATAAAAATAACAAAACGCAAAAAATTCACTATATTTAAAATATTAAAATTAGTATAAAATAACAATGTTTTATCTATTCATGCGTGGACAAGGAGACACTATACATTATTTTGAAGACATTTTAAAAATATCACTTTTATGCATTTCATTTGTGTATAGAATCTATTAAAATCATGTAATTGTTGTTAATTTAGTAAAAAATAATAAATGATAAAATGAAAAACATTCCTGAAATTTAAAAATCGACAGCAGCCGATTGCTACTTTCCTATTTACACGTAACAAGATTAACTTAACTTTAAAGAAAAAAAGGTAAACTATAATTAATTTACTGAATATAATGCAATATCGGGAAATACTTTACTTCTGATACTACCTTATAATGCGAATTGTGTATCTTATGTAATTTTGTATGTTAAATACCGTTCTAAAGCATTCCTTAGATGTAATCTATCATATTTCACCTCAAGAACAAGTGGTAATGTAGGAAGAATTTTAAATCATAAATCCGCAGGGAAATCAAACGTACATTTTCCAGATTTCCGTCATATATAGTCTCATTATGAATATAGGATCATAAATCTGCTATTGTGGAATGTAGAGAGGACGTCAGAAAGAAATGTCAGTACCATCGTATGGACATTAGTTGCCATTAATATGCTAGTTTTGAATGTTTATTTAATTTTCCAGGATTAATACTTAGCACGTTGATAAATTGAAAATATTTGTTTCGTTTTGTTGAGCGTTTACAACTGCAATTGCTTTCAATTTGCTCGGATGTTCAAAGATTTTAAACTATTTGTTAAGTTCTACTTACACAGTAGCATTCAGTATTTATAAATAATTATTATTAATGATAATGAATGCGGCGGAGTGTATGCTGTGTCATTTGGCATTCATGTTATATTTATTGTACAAAAATATGGCATAAGACACTTTCTCTAACTCTGCTTTTGGTAAAGGAAGCGTGTATAAACATTCTCTAATCTATAGTAGTATATGGAAGGTAAGCAGTTCAATGAACCTGTTATATTTGCTTTTGAAAATTTGTATTAAATGTTGATTAACCAATAAATTGACATTTTAATAACAATATACTTTTTAATAATAATAATAATATAGCTTTTATTGTTCTACAGTAACCCATTTACAGGACAAAGGTACAAGAAGCAAAGTACAAAGTAGAAAATACAGAAAAAATTGAATGAAGATTGAAGATGCATTTGTTTAGAATAAATAAATAAATAACACCACAGGTAATTACGGCCCCCTTTATCCCAGAAGGCTCTAGAAGAGCCTTGTGTGGGAGGGGGCTATACATTTAGAGAAAAGGGACACACACCCAATATCCGTATATAGTGAAAAAATCCCTCTCAAAGTTCCACTGCCATGAACCCGGAATTTTTGGGTGAGAGGCAAGTGCGCTCACCTCTCGACCACCAGTCATACAATACAATAGTTCTAATACATTATGGTTACAAGTTATACTTTAATGGGGTAGTGAAGCGCAAGTTATAGCCTCTCCTACTCAATTGTTAACCTCACCTTCGCGATGAGTTCAATTTGAACTTGGTGCACCCTGTTTTCACTAACGAGGCTCTAACGACCGAGTAAGGGCGGAATAACCCTTACCTTTTGCCGTGAGCACATCCACCTTCTCACGAAGAGTGCGGTAAAAATAACCCACCGCACACAAAGGTTGCTTTTGGAATCGTTTGGTTACCCCATCGTCGCAGTCTCCTTCTGTGCCATGGGACCACACCACTCGCCTTCCGCAACCGAGCTGGTCAGTTGCATACCTGCTCCAGCTAAAACTTCAAATGCAGCTTCGTTTTCAGTCGATTAAGGCTTTAAAAAAATGATGGAGCGTTCAAGTGGGACAAAATCATCCGGAGGTAAAATACCCTCCCGATCGGATCTCCGGGGGAGGGTGCCCACAGGGACACCTCATCGAATGTCGAAAAAAACACCGACAAGTTAAATCCAACAAAACTAATTCTTTCATCTACGGCGCTTGGAATGTTCGTACTTTGAACGACAGCACTCGCACCGATCGGCCTGAAAGAAGAACTGCTCTAATAGATAGAGAACTTCACCGACTCAATGTTGACGTTGCAGCTCTCAGCGAAACTCGATTTTTGGAGGAAGGCTCTCTCACAGAAAAGTACTACACCTTCTATTGGAAAGGTCTTCCCACCAATTCAAGAAGACAACATGGAGTAGGATTTGCCGTTCGGAATCAACTTGTATCCAACTTAACACAAGTACCACAAGGCCTATCCGAGCGTCTAATGCTGCTACGCTATGAGCTATCAGATGGCAACGCGGTAAATCTAATAAGCGCCTACGCTCCCACTCTGGATGCAAGTCACGAAACCAAGGAAAGCTTCTATCAACAGCTGGAAGAAACCCTCTGTAGAATACCTAAAACGGAACGACTCGTTATTCTTGGCGATTTTAACGCTAGAGTAGGGAGAGATGCAGACACCTGGCCAGGCATCATAGGCAAGAACGGTTTGGGCAACATGAACGCTAACGGTCAACTACTCCTAACTAAATGCGCCGAACATGATCTAGTTATAACAAACACCATTTTTCGACAAAAGGATAAATTTAAAGGCACCTGGCGTCACCCCAGATCAGGTCACTGGCATCTACTGGACTATGTTATCGTACGTAGGAAGCATCTCAAGGACGTCCAAATTACAAAGGCGCGCATTGATAGCGAATGTTGGACCGATCATCGTCCTGTTGTCTCTAAAATGAAAATTGTTATGAGACCCAAACACCGAAGAACTCAAGTAAAACGTAGACTCCGTCTCTGTATTAGTAAATTGCGTGACCAACAAACCGTCGAACAGCTAAAGCAAAAAGTTCAAGAGAATTTGAGTGCTCTAGAAGAAACCAATTCTGTAGATGTCGCTGCTACCTGGACACAAATTAAAGACAGTTTAAAAAGTGCGAGTGAGGAAATTCTTGGCACTGCAGCAAGTAAAAAACAGGAGGACTGGTTCAATGATAATGAAGCTTTTATACAAGAACTTCTTGACCGCAAACATACTGCCTTTCAAAACGCTATCAATCACCCCAATGACTCATCAAAAGCAGAAGCTTTTACCCAATCTAAGTATGAAACGCAACGCGAAATCAGAAGAATAAAGAACGAGTGGTGGGCAAGCAAGGCCAGAGAAATTCAAAGGTACGCCGATTCACACGACTACAGGAATTTCTTTCAAGGAGTAAAAGCAGTGTACGGCCCCAGTCGGAAAAATATGTGCCCTATTAAAGATTTAAATGGAAATCTCCTCAAAGAAGACCAGGAAATAAGAGCCCGATGGAAAGAACACTACTCTAACATTCTTAACCAGCAAAGTCAAGCCGATCACGATATTATAAATCTTATCCCTCAATATGACACCTTCGAAGACTTAGATAAACCACTAACAACGGAAGAGATCTTAACCGCCATTGGGCAGCTAAAAAATAACAAATCTCCCGGCGCCGACTCACTCCCAGCTGAGATCTTTAAAGCTGTGTCGTCAGAGCTCATACCCTACCTCAAAAAACTGTTTGATGTCGTGTGGGAAAGTGGTCAAGCTCCGCAGGAGTTTCGTGATACACTTTTAATCAACCTCTTCAAAAACAAAGGGAGCGCTGCGGACTGTGGAAATTACAGGGGTATAGCTCTCCTGGCTGTTGGAGGGAAGATACTCACTAAAGCAATGGCAAATAGGCTAACACCTGTTATGGAAAAGTTACTTCCTGAAACACAGAGTGGTTTTAGACCAAACCGAGGCACATCGGATTTAATCTTCACACTTAAACAGCTTCAAGAAAAAGCACTCGAACATCAAGGAGAAATTCACATGGCCTTCATTGATTTAACCAAGGCGTTTGACTCGGTGGACAGGGAAGTGCTCTGGAAAATTATGTTCCGCTTAGGTATCCCCAGAAAATTTGTGGAAGTATGTCGCAGTCTACATACAAACAACAACGCCCAGGTTATGTATAATAATGAGGCAACCGAACCTTTCCAAACCCTCACTGGAGTTAGGCAGGGATGTGTCCTGGCACCCCTACTTTTTAATTTGTTTACCACTGCTCTAACAATTATTGTTGACAACAAACTGACAGTCAGAGGAATAGGTCTCAGATACCGTTTTGATGGCGGTCTCTTTAACATAGGGCGCTTTAGAGCTTTCACGAAGACACGCACACGATTCATTTGTGATCTCCAGTATGCGGATGACTGTGCACTTTTAGCCTCTACGCCGGAAGAGCTTCAAGAACTTTTAGATGTGTATGCCCAGAGCTATGATTCCTTGGGACTTAAAATCAACATTGGAAAGACTAAGATTATGTCAACTCCTCATCAAGTGAACCAAATAGACATTACACTTAACGGAAATTCTCTTGAAGTGGTGGATCAGTTTAATTACTTAGGCAACGTTGTTAATGACAAAGCAAACATGGACAGCGAGATTCGCAATAGAATTAACGCTGCATCTAGAGCACTCTGGGGACTTAGAGAGAGAGTATTTGACAACCACGACCTTGCTTTGTCAACGAAAATGGCTGTCTACAGAGCAGTTGTCATTCCAACACTGCTATATGGATGTGAAAGCTGGGTCACTTACCGTCGTCATGTGAAAGAATTAGAACGTTTTCAGCAAAGACACCTCAGAAGTATGATGAAAATCCGTTGGTTCCATCACATATCAAACGTGGAAGTACTCAGGAGAGCAAACAGCCTTCCAATTGAGGTGCTTATTTCAAGAGCACGCCTAAGATGGGCAGGTCACGTTCATCGTATGCATGATAACCGCCTTCCTAAATGTACACTTTATGGTGAATTGCTAAGCGGTAGAAGAAGGCGTGGCGGTCAACGAAAGAGGTTCAAAGACGCTCTCCATGAAAATCTAAAATCTTGCGGTATTGCAGACGAGCAATGGGAACAACTTGCAGCGGACAGAACCAAATGGCGAGGAGTTGTGGCCAGCTATCAAGGAAATGTTGCTGCAAGAAGGCTGAATCCAAGACCTAACCAGGTCTATGTTTGTCCTGACTGCGGTCGACATGTGCTCTCCCGAATTGGCCTCTATAGCCATAGTCGTGTGCACCGTAGATAAATGGGAATTACAATAGACTAGACCTTTTACTTGTTTTTTATTGTACACAATTTATCGACTGTAACATTTTTATACTCGGACTCGAGTAACGGCTAATAATAATACTTTACATAACCAATTCATCACTCAATGCACTGCTATTGTTAAAGAACGCTATAACCCCGATATACTTTTCGACGTTGTAACAAAATCCGACTTAGGAAATATTTCGTAAGAAAAGCGTGCTTCACGTAAAAACGCCGTGGAGGAGGTTTTTAATTCTTGGAAATATATTTTTGCTCTTCGGAGCATTTTTTATGCCAAATTTTCGCTAACTCTTCAAGGAGCGTTAATTTAGAAAGTGTAGTAAATGTCGCTGCACAGGGACGTAATGTCGCCCCGACCACCCAATTTTAGAAAGTATACTAAAATTGGACTTGAACTTCCAAATTTCCAAGATTAAAAACCCTTTTACGAATCCACGTTGTCAAGCACTGCAACTCTTACGAGGTATTGAATATGAGGACAAGTTAGTCCAACGACTATTCAAAGTATATCGGAAGTTATAGCGAAAATAGCCCTTAGCGACATGGGACCCCCATCATTTCCTAGCAGTCGGATTTGACGGGGAAATGATGTGTTTTGACGGGGTTTGCCCTAAACCGGTTCCTCAGTGATTCGGAGTCAAAAAAGTATCTATACCATGTACTCACACGTGCATGGGATCTGCCTTGCCTGAACGTAAAATTTGTTATTGCATAATACAAACGAAGTAGATACGCTTCAAGCAATTTTAAGCTCCGAGGAGCGACCAAAATTTATGTGAATTAATAAATACGTTTATAAGACAGGCAAGCATAAGCCCACCAAAATTTCAGTTACATGAAACTTTTCTTGAATCTTTTTGTGCATCGTTAGCTTATCAAACTGCATATTGGATGGTAGTTGGTACCGTATGAATCGTCCCGTTCCTCACCATGTGTTGTACACGGGTCAGACCATTGTTTGTTAACATTTTCTCTGAAGAAGTTGTTGTAAAAACATAAATTTTTTAAAAAGATTTAATATACATATTTTGAACTTTATATTGTCTTTTACTTGTGTTTTCTAACAAAATTCCCTTTCAGATTTAATTTTAAGAGAGTGTGAAACAGACAGTGTTAGATTTACAGTGTTACGACGTCTTCCAATTGATACCATCAGAGCCGCAGTTAAGCATAAACGACAGTAAGTATGATTTATCCATTAATCTCCGTCTGAAACAGTCACGTTGAACCCTAAAAATTTTGTGAACGTAATATTATTATTTAGAATTTAAGAAAAGGTTGAGGAAAGAGAAAATTAATTTTTTCTTTTTCCTATTTTTTTTAATTTTTCTAAGTTTTTCGAGCAGAAAATACGTCCTTCAGACTTCCATCAAAGCATGGATCGTTCACACTATCTGTATAAGTTCCTTCAAACTAAAAAAATGTATATCACATAAGTGACACAGCTTATTGAAGTTGTTACACGTAACATAAACACGAGATTAAGTAGCATGTTTCGTCTAGTTGTGTTACAATAAAATGTTACACTATGCCTATTAGATAATCTTGGGACGGAAAAATTTAATTGACCTAACAGTTCAGATAAATCAATTTGGTTGTGTAAGAGCTTATGCAAAAAAGTAAGGAAAGCATATTTTCTTCTTAAGTCTAAGATAACTAAATTGAATCTATTAACAAGAGGGATGTAATGTATACCCCTTGTACGGTAAGCCCCATCAACTTTATGTGATAAAAATTTTAAAAATTGCACCTTCTCGACTATTATTTTATAACTGCTATGTAATAAGGATGCCAAATTATATAGCCGTACTCAAGCTGCGACCCCACATAGGAAAAGTATAAATTTTTTAATCCGTCAATATTAGTAAACGATTTACAATTTCTGACAATAAAACCGTACATTTTATTTGCTGCATCAGCTTTTAGAGCAATATACTCCGTAAAAGTAAGTTCATAATCAAAAAGAATACCAAGGTTTTTAAAAGTATCAGAATGAACAATAACTGAAATACCAATTTTATAATCATAGCGGTACATTGATTGTTTCCTGTTAAAAGAGATAATCTTGCGTTTAGACGTATTTAAATGCAATTTGCAGTACACCAAACTTCTAAATGATCAAGATCCAGATTGGCAGGCTATTGGTGTGAAATTCGGGTTGCACAAGTGTGCAGTCATCCATGTCAGGAGAGAACATGCGGAATATTCCCTGAAGACCCACAGCTTGCAGACGGAAGCATCCTACGACATCTAGATGCCGGACAGACCTACACGTACCTGGATGTAGAACAACACATCCAAGACGTGAAACACATTAAGGACATACTTCGCGGCAAGTACAGATACAGACTCCAAAATATTTAGTCTTTCGAACTTTCGGAAAAAACAAGTTGTCTGCCATTAATATGTTTACCATTCTGTTCTACTCTACTCCTTCGGAGTAGTTAAATGGACGGTAAATGAACTGCGTTACTTGGATAGGGATACCTAAGATAATGAAGGATCTATCATAGAAACATCCACGTCAGCAGGGAAGGCGGGGACTCTTGAGCCTAGAGTGTATGCATAGCAGAGTAGCTTTGAGTACTGCATGTAACGTACTCGGGAGTTCGTAGTTTCTTAAACTCCAATATAATTTTTTTAAACGATCTCTTTTTTATATTCAATCTTAGCATCTGATATATTTACCAAGATTATGAGGCGTGACGCGTTGTTCTCCTCCGCAACTGGTGGCGAGGAGACAAAAACCCACTCTTTGACGCTCGAGTTCCCGAAACGGGGGTATTCGGTTAGCTCGGGAGTCAGTCCAAGTCCCACACTACACACAAGCTGGATACGCGAGGCTGAGTAACTTACGTGGAGAAACGGTACTCCAGTGGATCAATTTGGAAAATTAGATATTCACATACAAACAGTAAAACTAAGTTAAGTATGTTAAGACCATCTAACTCTTGTGAATACAATAATAGAGCCAATAAAACAATCTAAATTTGATATCTGTCAACCTCTGGTTTTTAAAATAAATCTGTCTTTTAATATCGGAATTTTTCCAGACACTTTGTGTAATAATTAGCCATTGGTTTGCTTTGTTGTTGTCCTAAACTGTTTGAGTGTGCTATCTATATTTATGTATCTTAATGATTTATTATTTGAAATTCATATAAAACTAACTGTACTAGACCTTTAAAATTTTCTAGTTATTGCTAACCATTTAAATAAAACTTGAAACTACTCACTATAGTGTACTACCACATTATATTATAAGAGAGAATAAAATATTGCTACATATTTAAATAAGAATAATAAATATCATATTATACAATAAGTGGAAATATGGCCTTAATTTTACAACAGCAGTAATATAATTATTGTCATAATTATTATTAATGTATTATTTCTAGTCGATTTTTAACAAATTAAAAATTATAATAACTAAAAAACACAACGAAAAACCTTTGATATCTTGATACATTATTAATACAAGTAGTACATTGACTGTAGGCAGGACATGTTTTTATCGACATTATAAAATTAAACTTGAATTTATAGTTGAATTCTATTATAAACAATAGTACAGATAAAAACAGCATTTAAAGTTCACGGTTCGTTACTCTGAATTACTTAAAATAATTCCAAGATACAATATGTAAAAAATGTAGAACTACATCATTTCCTTTCGAAAAGTAATTAGAATAAAAATTTTTGAGCAGCTGGAGGGATTATTTGTGTTTAATAATGTTAAAAATCACCTTATTAAGTAATTTATTGACAAACTAAATAATGATCGATTGAAAATACTTCGGTGATAATAAGATGACATTTTTTGGCCATCATCCATTATCCTGAGACGGGCCAACATGCCTGGTAACAGAAACTGTCGCGCTTCAACTCGATCAATTTTAGTAATGATTTTTATTTTCGTATTGGTATTACAATTTTAAATCGACCGGACCTCAGCATTAAATAAAAAGTAAACAGTAATTGGACGAAAATATCAAACTAAATTTTTCTTACTATTTTAATTCTGCAAAACAGACGTATTAATTAATTTATACAAATAAATATGGCTTTAGTCTTGTTATTGAGTGAAAAAAAGTCATGAAACTTAGCGAAGGCAATTTATGAAATCATATTCTTGTATATTCCTAATTTTTATAACCATATTCGATATGTGTAAATTTCAGTTTTCGGTGTTTTCGCTTATTCTGTAGGTTTAATATTCTATTAAGATCAAAAGTCAAAATGAAAAAGATGTATAAGTATATATGTACATAAACATATAAGTACACAAGTACATATAAATATATAAGCATATATAAGCATATAAGAACTTAAGTATCTAAGCTGATTTCATAAACTATAAATTGCCAAAAAATGAAAAAGAAAGAAAAAATATTTTAAAGCCATTTGGTACATAGACTATTTTAACTACTTATTAAATTAAAAAGAAAAAAATAATTGAAATTACATCAAAGACAAAAACTGAAGATTAATTAAATTTTAAATGAGTAATAAATGAAATTACCTGGATGTTGTTGTTAATGTTAAAGAACGCTATAACCCCGATATACTTTTCGACGTTGTAACAAAATCCGACTTGCTTCACGTAAAAACGCCGTGGAAGAGGTTTTTAATACTTGTAAACATATTTTCGCTCTTCGGAGCGTTTTTTATGCCAAATTATCGCTAACTCTTCAAGGAGCGTTAATTTAGAAAGTGTAGCAAATGTCGCTGCACAGGGACGTAATGTCGCCCCGACCACCTAATTTTAGAAAGTGTACTAAAATTAGACTTTAACTTCGAAATTTTCAAGATTAAAAACCCTTTTACGAATCCACGTTGTCAAGCACTGCAACTCTTACGAGGTATTGAATATGAGGATAAGTTAGTCCAACGACTATTCAAAGTATATCGGAAGTTATAGCGAAAATAGCCCTTAGCGACATGGGACCCCCATCATTTCCTAGCAGTCGGATTTGACGGGGAAATGATGTGTTTTGACGGGGTTTGCCCTAAACCGGTTCCTCAGTGACTCGGAGTCAAAAAAGTATCTATACCATGTACTCACACGTGCATGGGATCCGCCTTGCCTGAACGTAAAAAGTTGTTATTGTAGAATACAATCGAAGTAGAGACGCTTCAAGCAATTTTAAGCTCCGAGGAGCGACCAAAATTCATGTGAATTTAATAATACGTTTATAAGACAGGCAAGCAAAAGCCCACCAAAATTTCAGTTACATTGAACTTTTCTTGAATCTTTTTGTGCATCGTTAGCTTATTAAACCGCATATTGGATGGTAGTTGGTACATTATGAATCATTCCGTTCCTCACCATGTGTTGTACACGGGCCAGACTAGTGTTTGTTAACATTTTCTCTTGAAAAAGTTGTTGTAAAAACATAATTTTTAAAGATTTAATATATATATTTTGAACTTTATATTGTCTTTTAGTTGTGTTTTCTAACAAAATTCCTTTTCAGGTTTAATTTTAAGAGAGTGTGGTACAGACAGTGTTAGATTTATAGTGTTACGACGTTTAATTGATACCATCAGAGCAGCAGTTAAGCATAAACGACAGTAAGTATGATTTTTTACATTATTCTCCGTCTGAAACAGTCGTGTTGAACCCTAAAAATTTTGTGAACGTAAAATTTATTTATTTAGAGTTAAGAAAAGGTTGAGGAAAAAGAAAATTAATTTTTTCTTTTTCCTATTTTTTTTAATTTTTCTAAGTTTTTTAAAGCAGAAAAGACGTCCTTCAGACTAATAAAACATGGATCGTTCACATTAACGCGGATATAAAAATGTAATATCAATTACTGAAGTACACAGTTAAAATTTATATACGTTCTAATCAGTACAAAGGCTGCAAGCAAATGATTTCCTGGTGTGTTTTACTAATAAGGTAAACTTTTTTTGTCCTACTTACTGGAAAATAATGCTACCAAATAAACTTGAGAAATCTAATTCCCTAATTAAATTGAAAGCTATAAAATAGAGAAATAGTACAGGTATAGCCATCTGTCAAGTATTGAGTTAAGTGCAACAACCTGCCTTGTAGATTCCCGTACTCACAACTAAAATAGTGGCATATGATCGATAAAATGAATCTATAATAAAAGTTTTTATTACTTCCATACCACAGCTGATTTGCCTTTGCCTCGCAATTATTTATAATTTCTATTTTATATATAACCACAAATATGAACAGCTGTAATAAATGATAAAACATATTGTGAGAACTCAGAAAATATATTACATCTTATAGGATATACTATATATAGCAACGAGAAAAGGTTAGGAAAATAACCATATGTACTTAGACAGTAAACAAAAATATAAAAATTGAAATATAGGTATCTGATGTAAATAAATGTTTTGTAGACAATTATTTCCTGGGATAATGCTGTATAGAACGGAAATACATGATAGTTAATAGACATGACTGAGTTCCTAAGATATAAAAATATGTACATAAAACAGTGTGAAATGGTTTAGCAGTTATACAAGTAAAATTCTGTTAGTTGAAAACCGTTTCACTTACAAAAACTCAATCAAAATGATACACAGATTGTGCCAAACATAGACAAAACGCTAGCTTTTATATAAAATTGTTAAATCGACATAGGCCATATAACATCACGAAAATTCAGCCAGTTAGTAATCACTTTAAAAAAGGGTCGCTGTACCCTGGACTGTTAATTCGATTTTCTCTTATTCCCAAATATGTTGATGTATGTAATATAATGTATGCAGACTAATTATACTGTCACAATTACTGCCGCCACAACGTACGGCTAGAAGAAAATATCTATAAGATGCGTATTTTTTTCCATAAATGTACACATCCATTTCTAATTGTGAATATCCTGTATCTATTGCAAATGAACATATCCGTTGTTAGAAAGCTCATCCCAATTGATGTTCGAGATATAATTTCTATATAATATTTAAACATTAAAAAGATTTAGTAACACCCATTCATTGTACTGTCAATCGTAGTATGCAGCACAACGACATTCCTTCGTAACGACTTTTACGGGCAAAATTCTAAATGATATGTGAAAAGTTTGACAAGGCTGTTTTTTGTCCAAGAATCGTTTTAAAATTGAACACACAATAACCATTGTTCTATTTATGAAAAACAATCAGAATATTAAGTTATGGATTATAGATGACTGAATATTTGTTTATATATTTAAACTAATTCTAATGTGCAATATTTAGCAATGACCTTTGAGTTCGTATGTAGTTGTAGGTGTTAATGCAATAAAAATATTGCTTTCATTGTCAATTAATCATATTCATTCATTAGGCACCTGCAGAATAGATTATTATAATTAATAATTCTTGTTAATTAATGAATTTTAGATTATTACGTCACGAAGATTGATTGAAATAATTTTAAGAAGTGGTCTAGATGTATAGGGGGCTATTTAAAAATATATTGTCCTCCTTGAGAATTCTTTTACACATGTTATAAAGGCATTTACAGTTTTTGTTGTAGAAGGTCAGAGACAGATTTACGTTTTGTAAATATTAAATCACGAATATTTTAATATTAATTAGTTTCATATTAATTCATTAACAATTAAGGAGTGAAGGTATGTCCAATATGTTTATATTTTGCTCATTTAATAATGTTTTAATTTGAAAAAGTTGTAATACCTATTTCATGACATTTAAGAATTTTAAGAACGTCTTAAGCGAGGATTGTGTAGTGGATACACCATTCTTCAGATTTGATGTAAAGCTGTCGGATCCTTGTCTATTAAATGTTAGGTAAGTAAAAGATCCCTACTCTTCGAGAGAAGAGGTTCAGCAAAATTTCTGGTTGGGGGTAGCTCATGTATAAAAAAAATGACTCCCTCCGTAATACTTACGTTTCTGAATTAACATTAGCTGTAGTCGAGTCTTATTTCTATATATTTTAGTAGCGCTGAAAATAATTTCTGCGCACATAACATGAAATTAAAATCAGTTCACTGTTTCAGGATTTCTGTGTTCTTAGATACAGACACAGATAATGACATGGTACATAAGTGTGCCACAATATGTGTTACAGATTGATTCTACATTTGATTCTTTTTCCTAATAGTACATTATGAAGTCTTCCTCATAGCGCGCGCGCACACACACACACATACACACACACCTCAGCAGTTACATGCGTATGTAATTAGATTATTTTAAACATTGTAGGGCAGCGGAGGACAATTTTAGTTGATTGATTTATGCAAAATCATCCGTTACGTTTTTTAATACTCAAGCGATGGAATAAAAACATTATTTTTTAGAATTCGGTTTTCTGTTTGGCTATATTTTATTCTCAAAAATAGTTGAAGCGGATTTTTAAATTTAGCGTATTAGGCGCAGCCGATAGGTCAAACATTAAAGGCACAGGAGAAATTAATAAGTAACCCTAAGGCATATTGCTTGTTATCAAGGGCGTTAACAGTTAAGTTTTGGAATTAACAATGTGCTGATTCGGTGTTATTGCTTTTTAAGAATTTATACTCACATACGCCCTTGCAAAATTATATATAATACGACAGATTTCTATTTCGTAAAGCTACAGAATCTAATAGCAACTAAATATTTACGATATCCATCAATCTAGAATTTATTTGAATCCGGCATATAGAAATTATTATAAGCACAACTTATTTTAATAAATTTAAAACGTAAGAATTGTTTATAATGCAAGGGGTACTAGTTGAAATATAGTCAAAAGTTCATAACATAGATTTGATTTTCGATACAAAGGGGTTGGTAACGGTGTGATCTACAACCAATTGTGTTTATAGCCCATTCATAATTGACGTTATTTATTGTGAATAATAATATCTCTTGCTACTCAGATTTTCACTATCTTTCCTTTCACATCAATGAATTGAACTATATATAAATTTGGCCAAGTCTCAATTTGGTCAAAAGCATAGGTATGCACTACTTCATATTTTTCCGACATTAAGACTGTCAATCATTTTCAATTAATTTAATTGGTATCGATTTTATATCGGATTTAATTTGCACGGAGAAAATTGTGGATGTTTTGAATACAGTATAAGAACTAAACCAATTGTTCTAATATTTATTTATTACTTTGGACTATTTGGGATTTATGGACTTTATTGCTATTTGGTGTTAGATTTTGGTTAATGAAAATACATTAACAAATTTTATTTGGAAGGGTTTCAGATGTGATAGTTGACAATAGCTTTGGAACGTTTTGTGTCAATAACAGAGAATACATCAAGCAGGGCCTCAACCCGCAAGAGGTGTGGCTTTAATTTTGAAATTTACATTTTTCAAAGGTCGAGTTTGTGCTATCTGGGCAATTAGGTCTAACTTTTCCTTGGGTTCTCTTCCATTCTATATTTTCTTTAGTTTAATATAGAAGTCATCATTATGCGTTCATTTGGACATCTTTTTTAAGAGGGTTCTGCTTCAATAACATGCACATCTTAAGTTCTGCATAGCAATCGCCTTCCTCACTAAGAGTTCATCATCAGTCAATGTAATGAAACTTTCTACCTGTACCTTTTGCTAGTATATTTGAAGCTGTTAGCGCAGCTTTATACAGAGTGTTTTCATCCAACCTATATTCTCCTTAATTCACTATAGAGGTCATCATTATTGTGTTCATTTGGACACCTCTTCACAAAGCTTATACTTCAATAACATATTTTACTTATCTGTAATCTCTACCTTACACATTTTTGTTGCATTATCTTGAGTTAAGTTCGTTTGGTTTGTAATATTTTGTGAACTGCTCTTTAAATCAAGATATTTTATAATTATTTTATTTTTCCACGGCATCGACTACTATATTATTGTTATTATCATTTTCAACCGAATATATTATAGACATATTGAGCCTATTAAACGCGATATGCACGTGGGTAAGTAACTACACAGTTATTTACAAAAATGAAGAGTCAACTAATAGAATCAAATGGTTATGCAGTGTGGTATAAATAAATGTACCTTACGTCGGTATTTATTTATTTCATCAGCTATTATTAATTTATATAATATGAATATTACACTATTTGGGACGCACTAATTGACAATAACTTGGAATGTGGAAGCATCAGATGTCGGAGTTTTGTTAACATGATTAAAGTTCTAGGGTATATTTTTCCCCACCACGCAAACTGAAAGTTGAGAAAAAGTTGTTCTTTCAAAAAGTCTCTAATTTTTCTAATTAATATCGTTGCCATAAACAAATGAAGAAAGTTGACAATGATAGGCCTACTTATAAGTTCAGGGACAAATAAAAAACTGACATACCATAGTTGAAGAAGAAAAGTTTTCGATTTTACGGTCATTAACAAATTGCAATCATTTCATCCTACTTCGGACAGGGCTATACACTACATTACATACAAAACTAGTTTCCATTAATAGTGTTTCTATCGACTTATATCCATTAGTTTGTTAAAACAAACAATTTTTTAAAACAGATCTAATGACAGTTGTTATAAATTACTTATAAGGAGCTGAAACAGGCGTAAGAAAAGCATGTAAGAGTGCTGGGTAACCTTCGCGGGTGGTACAATGGCAACAAGTCACAGATTTCATGGCACTCATCTATACCAAGTTAACAACAAAGTCAAAGTAGTACGAGAACATTTGTCATTCTCTTTACTTCTCAAATGGTACTTCCTAACGTTGATGATTTATTTCCAGCCAACCTCAAGGTATTATTAAGTAATATTTCAGACCCGATTTGCAGTATTATGCAAAGGCAGTCTATAATGAAACTATTTTTATTGCCAAATCTTTTTTATTTAAAAAGTTACTCATGTGGTTTTATAAAAATAGAAATACCTGTTAAAATTATTCAATTAAGGATTTTTATAAATTTTACTTTAGTATAAATATTTGTAGTAGTTAGTAACTTGTACCGTCCGTTAAATATTTATTTATTTATTTAGGTACACCACTCCACAGTAAAAATCAATTACGGGGTGAGAAAAATACACTAGAAAGATTGACAGATATAATAGACATGCGTATATACAATAGACAGTGAAGGGGTAAGAAATACAAGTTCAACATCAGACACACATTACAATTTGTCTAATTGACCATCCATCTTCTGTTTTAACAATAACTCCTGCCTTAACTAAATCACTTATACGGGGCATATTTTGGCACACTTGTAATAAATTATGACAAATAACTGACAATGTCACAAAGATTAAAGTTGGATGTATACAACTAAATTTTAGCAAAAATAAGACGTGTGCCATTTTTTTTGTCCACTATAGTACAAAACAATTATTTTCTTTTTATTAAATCAACTTATTTAGATTAACGTCCTGGCGGCGTTTCCACCACTCAACCAGGACACATACACACTGACAATTGTACAACGATCATTCCCTACGATATTGCCATTTGCCGCAGCTGAGACTCGAACTCAGGAGTGGTACAGCGGCTATCTGTGTTGGCTCTCACACCACTCCATCTAGTCTACTGCTACCGACTTGGTAACACATGAAAGACGCCGCTAAACATTCATACCCTAGCCAGGATTCGAACCTGGGGCTATTTGGTTGCAAACCTAACACGTTAGCGTTGAGCATATCATCAGTATATAGCAAAAAGTTGAGATCAACGGGAGTAACTATGTCGTTAATAAATAATATGAATAATAGAGGTCCCAGTATTGAGCCTTGGGGCACTCCAGATGTAGCCCGACACTGATCAGACTTGAAGCCACGGTGTTCAACATGTTGATTTCTGCCAGGTATGAAGAGAATAGAGGGGCAGTTAACATCTCGGCGAATCCAACCGTGATCGAGACTAGTCAAAGGCTTTGGAGAAATGCATGTATATGACATAAATAGCCTCAAATATGTATTGGGTGACAGAAAATAAATTTGTAATAGTTTATCTTCATTTAACAAACCGCTGAAAAATAGTGATCTGTTCTTGTACGTTGTTATAGATTTCGTTGTATAAAGAAATCTAGAAGACTTACTAAACTGCTAATTATTGTAAAAGAACTGTAATGTACAGCGCTAAACTTATGATCTTTCTTAGAAATCGGATACTCTTTGGATAATTTCCACCGGTCTGGAAAGACTATAGATTTAAACATAAGTCAAAATTGATCGTCAAAGGAAGGACAAAAGTGTAAGAGCAATTTCTAACAATGAAGACAAGTATATTATTAGGGCTCTTAGTAAGTTTTGGCTTCAACTAGTAGGAGTATTAACACATCTGCTTCCCTGAGCATGTTTATGTGCAGAAAATTTGTTGCACTATATCAATTGCCAACGTATTTAGAGGCATATGCCGTTTATAAAAATTCCGCAATCCGCTAACAATGTCTAACGGATTGTTGTATTGCTGTAGAATGTCATTATATGCAGTGTTCTTTTAGAATTCACATAGGACCAAGACCGCTTAGTCTGGTACACTGACGGCTCCAAGACAGAACAAGGAGTTGGAGCCGGGATTTACGGGACAAGGTCAAAAGCCAATATCCCGATAAGTCTAGGGAAATACGCAACGGTGTTTCAGGCTGAAGTGATCGCCATACACTGTTGCGCAAGGGAGATAATAGGACAAGGCTCTGTTAACCAGTCGATTTCCATTTTCTCTGATAGCCAAGCGGCAATAAAAGCAATCAGTTCCATGCCAATCAACTCAATATTGGTGTGGGACTGCTTGACGGCCCTTACAGAGCTGGGAAGTCAGAACAGAGTGACCCTAGCATGGGTAACAGGACACGAGGGACACAGAGGGAACGAAAAGGCTGACCAACTGGCCAAGGAAGGCGCACTTGAAGCCCCAATAGGACACGAGCCCTTTTGTGGCGTGGCTAAGCCATGCATACGAGCAGCCATTAAGGAATGGGTGCAAAATAAATCTCTGGAATGGTGGAGGAATTTCCCAAGACAGAGACAGGCCAAGGAGTTCATTAAAGAACGTTCGGCCAAATTTACGGAAGACCTACTAAGCCAGAATAGGAAGGCCATCAGAGTAATAGTGGGCCTTCTAACTGGCCACTGCCGGCTCAATAGACACATGAGTCTAATGGGCCTAGCAGAGGACGCGACATGCAGATTCTGCCAAGAGGAAGAGGAAACCTCAGTTCACGTATTGTGCCACTGTGAAGGCCTGGTGAGGCTGAGATTCCAAGTACTCGGAGAAGAAAAACCAAGGGCGGACAGCTATATAAAAGGGTCTTTATCAAAGTTGTGGAGTCTAGTACAAAGGACAAAGCTGGATGAGGTACTATAAGGAAGATATTCTGGGAGCATCACAATAGACCTGAAAAGGTCGCGGTGGTAAAGGCTAAACAACCAGCTCCTTTGTGAATCTAATCTAATCTAATCTAAGACCGCTTAACATTTGATTTAATATTATTTTGTAATGCATTGAGCTAGTTTTTATATGAGGTATTAACATCGTTTTTTATTTTTGCTACTTGCTTATCTACAATTGACAATATATAATTGCAATATGTTGTATGATATATGCTAATAAATACAAACCACAAAGATTAAAAATCAACAGCCTCAATGATACTTGTTTTTAATTTTAATCACCGCTTGTTCAGTATTATCATGTATATTTGTAACCACACATACACATTCATGTGTGTTAATTATTTCCTTTTAATAAATTGTAAATAATATGTCTGGCAGTGTTATTTATTCATTTAACAATTTATGTTTTTTGGACAAATTGATTATTTACTTTTTCTATTTGTACAAACTAAATATCATTTTACAGAAAAAAAATATGTTGCTTTGATAAAAATTGGCCTGATTGAGCTTTTATGAATATACAGTATGTAATTTATTTCCTATTGTTAAAAAAAACGTTTAGACCCCACGTTTTTTTAGTCTCATAGTTTTCGAAAAAAAAATCTAAAAAATTTGCTTGAGAGCTTCTAGCCAGATTGTATGTTTAATATTGATGAGGCCAGTAATAACTGTCTAACTAAACCAAGTTGAAGGTCTCT
The DNA here is from genome assembly GCA_963675555.1 of Leptura quadrifasciata. Taxonomy (NCBI): domain Eukaryota; kingdom Metazoa; phylum Arthropoda; class Insecta; order Coleoptera; family Cerambycidae; genus Leptura; species Leptura quadrifasciata. Next base: position 89,015,887 of record OY776678.1, on the reverse strand, counting down.
TCGTGATCTACATCTACGTTTTTCTTTAATAAACGTAGCATCGATGATAAAAATGAATAACAAGAAAAAAGAACGTCTGATAGTTGTCACCCGACCTATTTGAATACTGTCAGCGCTTTTTATGCATCAAAAGTTATTATTTATTTAAAAAAGCGTAAGGATCACCGATTTCTGTTCTTTCTTTCAATTAGGTTTAATGTAGAATCGGTCAAATTTGACGAATGTATGAAGTTACCATTTTGATGGCTTGCAATATCTTGGACTACAGGTTATAAAACTAAGTTGACATGATAAGCAAACCGCAAAGCGATGTTCACTTATTCCTTCTCAACTACACGTCAATTGGGTTCCAAACTAACTAGTCGTATTGATTAAAATTAAGATAAGTTTATTTTTTTCAAAGTGTTCCCGGAAGAAAAATTTATATAGGATTTGTATTTGTATGAAGGTTCCCCATTACTAGTTTTTTTAATGAATAAAATCAATTACACCCTATATAATTGTAACTATTAAATGTGAGGTACTCTTTTATAGTTTACTAGAACAAATAATTGAAATTCTGATAAATCATTTTTATCTTTAGCACATATATTGTTAATTGTAATTAAATCGTGTAAAAAAAATGTAAACCATTTTTGTCGAATAGCGTTGTCTATGTTATAAGTTAAATGATTTTTATACGTTGGTGCAGATCTTTATATAAGGATCCCTTATTTTTTAGTTTATTTCACTTGGAAGGTCCCCCAGAAATGCATTATCGAGGAATCTCATAGACACTAACTTTTTTATTTTCAGATATCATTTTATGCCCTAAATTGGACAAATTAATTGCCAGCGACGCAGGCCAGATACGTAGTCTTAAAGTTATTTATGGCAAGTAGATTTGAGTTCGAATACTTCTGATTCTAAAACCGTTTATGGTGAACGTATTTGCATGGAATTTTTTTCTCTCTTCGCATATACAAGTAATATGATAACTAGAATATCCTACATTTATATATTAACCGAAATCCACTTTGAAGATTTTTAAACCATGAAGATTGATGTAGCACATTTCAGCTTAAATTAACGGTTTCGAGAGATAAGTTATGTTTCTGGGAGAGCCCTAAATTGTACACAAGGATCTCTTGCGTGAATTAATACTTTTTGCAGTATTCCCTCTGATTTGGATAACCATGATAATATACTACTGGATAAATTTTTTCAGTCTTCGCAAATAATTTCCCTAATTATAATGATCCGACTATACCTAGTAACAATGTTTGGTTTCCACAAGATAGCACGGCATCTCATTACGGACTTGGCGTAAGCAGTGAAATATTTCCAGACAGATGGATAGGCGGAACAGAGTATATTGAGTGGCCGCCACGGTCGCTTGATTTAATCCCAATTTAATTTTTTTATCGAGTTATATTAAAAGTAGAGTGTAGGTAAATAAATCAGATACAACAGATGGGTGAAAACAACAAATCACAGATAAAATCACAAAAGTACAGCAAATGTAATTGAAAATGTGATTAATAGATTCGAAAATCATATTGATCATTGTCAAATTGTTAAAGTTACACATTTTGACCATTCGTTGTAATAAAAATGGAGTTCTTGCGGATTTCGTTTAATATTGTACAAGTTACGGTTTGTAAAGAAAATCTTATTTTTCCTAGGTTGTACTTGAAAAGAAATTTATCATTGAATTCCTTTGTAAAAAACCCATCAATTTTTAGAATAAAACATAATGTGCTCCATTATTATAGTAAAATAGTACAATCTAACATTACTAATTGACATGTTTTTGTATTTTGGCGAACACAAAACAGAAGAAAATTTGTGAATTTTAAGTGTTTATATATTTTATATTAATTGTAAAAGTTTCGTTCGAGTCGTTAAATTTTTCTATCCTAAATTTTTGTAATGGTGATAAAAAAATCGTTTAATCATTCTGTTCAATAGAATTAAAAATGCCATAGTTTTTTTTTTCATTGGAAGCAGCTTTAATGATCTTAGTAATCCTAAAAATGTTATATGTAAGTAGTTTATGCATGAACATACATATATGTAGACTATAAATAGTTTCTATATACTATACTTATATTATATTATAAATAGTTTCTATATATAACTAACTGTCGATCCTGCACATGCAGTCAACCTTCTTAGTCAACCAAATTAACTTGACGAATATTAGATGCTGTCAAGAATAGAGAGGAAGAAGTTGGTCTTCTACTTGATTACGTAACATATCATAATGATAACCATTTGTATTGGACAAATGAGTTGGCGAAAGAGAATTCACCAAGATTTCCAGACTTGCTTGAATAATGCAGAAGAATATTTTTATCAATTTAAAATAGTATTAAGAAAATGTATGTCATTAGTCGAGTAGCAATTTTTGTCGAGAATAACGGAAATTCACTAGAAGATAATCAAATATATAATTGCACTGTCATATTTTTGCTGCTAGTAAAAACATTACTATATAAAATATGAAAAAGTGCAACTTAAAAATATCTTTGTTATTGGCATTAAAAATTAAAGCGCATGACTAAAAATATTTTTCTTGCAATCCAACTAAAAAACATTACTTTGGCGTGGTAACAGAAAGAAAAGAATTATAACCTGTTAAATGTTTTGGCATTGTCGTCAACAAAGTCGAAGTAAATCGTCATGTGTACGTAAAGAATATACTCAGACTCTGCTGGATGTTATTATATTATATATTCGCATGTGAATCTACATTAACAATAAATTATAGTATTAAAATACCATTGCCGTAATGGGTTCTTGCTGTTTGTAATGGTGGCTGGCCCGGGTTCGATATGTTCATTCATAATTGCAATGAAAAGACCCTGAACACATTTATGTGTGATGTTAATTTCCAGTTTAGTTAATAAATGTCCTCGGAAATATATGTTATTGTGGACCGCATTTTGATATTATTAGTATCATTTTCTCTAATTGTTTCTCTGGGGCTTAAGTATTTGCTCACTTGATTCCAGTACCGCTGTTCTGTTCACCACTGAAATTATAATTAAATGCATTTATAAGTCAAAATAAATGGATTGCAGTTAAGCAAAAATAAAGTCTTAGCAGGGTTGCATTGAAAATGAAAAATTTTTTAGAGAAAACAATTTTATTATGATATAAGAGGCTGGCTGTAACATACAATAGATACGTCTATCTATCATTTCATTTATTAATAATAGTATTTGCTTTCTATTTAATCGTTTTCGTTATCTCCAAATTGTCGCGAAAAATATTACCAATCAATTAATTAAACTTTTAAAATTTTTAACAGCAAATATTTTAAAAATCTTACTTTTAATAATTGAAGCTTAGACTATGTACGTATTTACTAGTAAATATCTCACCAACCTTTTATAATTTGGACGATGACAATTGTATTTTTTACAGAATGTTATTAAAGTGGGTTATTTGTACCAATTTACAGTTCTCCAAACGCATGCACTGTATGTATTTTTTCTCCTTGAACATGCTGAAGAAGAATTCAAAATATTTATATATGTGCACAGAATGTTCATAAAAACGTTCATTATACTAGCCTTCTAACTTATAAGTGCTTGCCGTTCTACAATCAAGTATATTCAACGACGAGTATGAACAGTCATCACCTTGTCAGATTTTTTCTACTTTGTGATGGTTGGCAAAACACTTCATAACTATTTGGAAGCTATGTTTCGTAATATTTATACGTCAATTAATCAAATACAGTTTTTGTTTTGTTAATTTCACTTTAATCGGAGATTTTATCTCAGAGGTAGCCTTTAACATTCTATAACTGTTGCAGATCACTTAATAGCTAGCTTGAGCCAATTAAAAGTATTATTTATTACAATTATTATCATTTTTGGTATCGATTTAAAAATATTTTCGCAGGGTCATAATCTTTGCTATTTGGCAACTGATTTATCAAACAGTCATCCAAGGCTGACGTTGATTTATCGTTCTTAGAATCTGTAAATTGATGCAATCTATGCCAAAAGCCTAATTTTCTAGTAACTTAACAGTTTTACTCACTTTTTCCTAACATCTGTTCAAAAGTTATTACAACATATGAAAAAAGCATTGAAAAGATTACTTACGTTCGAATTTAAATGATAATGACTTGTGTGGTAATTTGCAACGTAAGGGATATAAAAATGCCTAATGTTTTTAATAGCAGGCTACCTTGTAAAGTATGTTCATTTAAACTACATCCTCCAAATAATCTACACAGAAAAGAATTTTCTGAATTTGTAAACGATAATGAGTTACTTTAAGTTGAATTGTACATAACTAGTTGGCAGACAATTTACTGGCAATAGCAAAGAGAACAAAATTAACTTGGAAAAGGAAAAATTAGGAACAAAATAAGAAGCCAACAGAAGGAAAACAATAAAAGAATGGAACGAGTAATTTCTTGAATAGTAAAAAAATTGTGAAAGTGGAAAGAGGTTCGTTGATGGAAAAAGGGAATAAATTATACAGGAAATATAAAAAAAACAATGCACATTTGCAACAGCGAAGTATTAATTTCCTTTTCACTATTTTTTACATAAATAAACTAACAATAATACCATTTGTATGAATTTTTCAAGTTAAACTTATCTCATTTTTACTTGCGCAGGTAAATCAAATCAAATCAAATCAAAATCAAACAATTTTTACTTAATTTTAGGCATCCTTCTTCTCTTTTCTTCTTCCATTTGGTTAAAAATTTACTTTTATTTACATACTAAAATATCTACATTTGAATTTGGTATATTATTAAGATAAATTATCCATAAAATTATAACGCTTCAATTTTATTGATGGATTCCAAACCTCTCTTTTTCAAACTCAGTCTTGCCAAAGATATCAATTTTGAAGCTAAAACTTTTTTAATCACAGCACTACATAATATATCGATTGATTTGAACCTTCTCTCATATTCAGGTTGTATGTAGTAACTCTTTATATTCAAGCTGATTATTTCTACCAGTCCAACGATTCAAGAAAAAAATATAATAATGTTCATATTGTAACTTATTTGACTAATTATCGATAATTTCTTTTAGACACTGTGGCATAGTACACGCTATTTTTTTATATACGTGTATAGATTTATAATACACGAGATATTGATTTTATTTACAGTAAAGTATACATATACAGTATGTCCACAGTTAGAGTGGATAGACGGTAAACTTTTTTATTTCTCATTTTAAACTGAAAATTTATTCCTCATAAAAAGTTTTGCTTTTGTTAAAATGATTGTCATGGACTAATTTCAGAAAATTTAAAAATCTGAAAATTACTTAAGAGTAAGTTACTTCAATTTCAACGATATTAAAAATTGTTATTAAGAATAGTTGTTTAGAACTAAAATTTCTGCCAGAATTCCAATTTGTAGATAGATCTGCCTAATTCGACTTTTTCAAAAAAAGATTACAAGTATCAAGTGGTTATCATGCGGTAAACTTACTGTAAAATGAAAATTATTTTCTTCTTACAAAAATTATTAAATAAGACAGTTAATTATCTTTAACTACTAGACTATATACAATTGTTAGGAATAGTGAAATATATTTAAAAAAACTATTATTCAAACAAGTCTCCACCGAACTTCATGCATTTTTGAAAGCGAGTGCAAAGCTCTTTGTAATTTTGCTAACCTCTTGTTAGAATACTGACTGAACAGCTTGCCTAATGTGGTCTTTGAACAGATCAGTGTCATTACCCAAAAGCCTAATGTATATAATTTGCTTCAATCGACCCGATAAATAAAAATCCATATTTGTTAAATCGGGAGACCTCGGAGGCCATGAATTTGAACCATACCGACCAATCCATTGGTTATCAAGCTTATTATGTAACCAGGTTCTAACATTTTCCGCAGTATGAGCCAGACAACCATCTTATTGAAAATAAAATGAATTGAGGTTATCTAACGGTAAATTTTCACGGAAAAAAGTTTGCAGCATATTCAAATAACTATTGATTTTTGTTGCAAGCATCTTAAAAAATATATGACCCTATGATTCCATGGTAAGACACTGGGTACCAAACATTTACTATCTGAAAGTATTGTCGCCTACATTGTATTCTAAAATTAGGATTAACATAACTCCAATATCGACTATGGTGCGAAGATATAATCCCATTAGTCGAGAAGGTGGATTCATCTGTAAACATAATTTTTATGAAAATTTGTACCCATGTTTCCAATCCACAAACAAAAATAAAGACGTTTTGCTTCGCCAACCAGATGTGGTTGAAAATTGGTTTGTAAGGATATATCTTATTAAATTTTTTGAATCTGAGATTTCCAATTCCAAATATTTCGCTTGAATTCTTAATGACAGTCTGGGATGTTCCTCTACTCACTCTGACTGTAATACTAAGAGAGCGCTGGTATCATCTTCATCATATTTTTTTACAGGTCTTGGTATTTTCAATAATGATCCAGTTCTTTAAAACCCTATACTAATTTGTAATATTCGATTACTTTCCCATAGAAAGTTCCCAGTGGCGTAGCGGACGGGTCCTCAGGGCACGAAATGCGGGGGGGGCTCCAGCTCTTGGGGATTCGAAATTTATGACGCAAAAATATCGTCGAAATTAAAAGTGAAAAATATAAATTTATAGATTTCCTTGATATTTACTATACTTCTTAAGATTATAATAAAATATTGTGATGAAAGTTATTTCGTAAGTAATTAATTTTAATAAAAATCCAAGCAAGCAGAATCCCGACTCTAAAGTAAACATTGTAATGGCATACTGGCTCCTGTCCTGTTTCACAACTGAAATATTTATTGGTTGAAAAATACAAACAAAGGACCATTAAATAGTGTCCATTTAACATTTATTATTTTTATTCAATGCATTTTTTATTACTGTTAGTTATTTGCAAATTTCATTTTCGCTCATCGAATTTCATATTTGTACCCTGCATTTTGCGACAATTAATTTGGTCCGTCTTCTTAATTTATGATGAAAATGTCTAGGCTTGGAAAAAAAACTTATTTTACTGGTGTTCAGAAACGAAAACTTCAAAAGAATTAGGAAAAGGCGACCAAAAAATATACAAAAGTTACGTCTATGTTTAGGCCAGTTCAATTTTCTCACATTAATGAGAGCTTTAGAGAAGATAGCTTTGACTTCTTCAAAATCAGAAGAACAAGATGAAAACTAATTAATTAAGAAACTATATGGAGACTTATGAATTTACATTATGGACCGTAATTCAGACAAAAATTCCACAAATTTTATTTCTAAGTTACTGCAGTCTCAAAATATCGATTTATTATATGCCATATAGATGCTGGAGAAGGTCACCGAAATATTTCAGAAATTGAGGAATAATGTTGATGAAGTTAAAGTAGATGCCTCGATTTTGTCAAATAAATGGGGTATAGACCCAGAATATCTAAAAAACAGAAAAAGGCATGTTGAAAAGTTTATTGATTAATAAAGTAGAGGTAAAAAAATTGCTATAATGTAAGTGATTGCATACTTTGTTTTTTTATATATGCTTTCATTATGTTAAACAATATATTTGAGATGTAAAAATTGGAGTATGATGTGGTACAATATTCATGTAGCTAACGATTTTTGTTGAACACAATTGGAGGCGATTTTTTATTTTACGGAGGCCCTCATCATATATTTTGCGGGGCGGCCCCGAGATTTTCAGTTATTCCACTGCAAGACTCACCAGTTCCATAACACTGTATTCGACAAATTTTTTGTTGTAAAGTTAGCATTTTAACCTCAGTACCACAGTAACATATGAAAAACGTCACTAAGGATTTGAACCCAAGACACCTTGGCCTCAAACCTAACGCGTAAGCGTTGACCCTCTAAGTCATTATTATCACTTTTGATATGGAATCAACTTATAAATCAGTGTTAAATATGAAATATTTTAGTGTCTTTCTGAAATTCCCGATTACTAGAGAGAGAAATGTTTACACCATGTACAGTACATGACACTATTAAGAAAATCGTGTAACCAGAGGTAATAATATATTCACCTATCGGATAACTAATTACCCCCTTTCGGTGCTAATTTATAAAGGAATCTATACTGCTAATTACGGTGCAAGAACTGTCTTACTTTTATAGTCGTAGTTTGAATAAAAAAGATTCGATTTATTTTTTCATTCAGCATTCCGATTTTAATATATTATGTTTGGTTATAATCAATACAATACCCGTGAGCTTGGTTTCATTTCGTAAAGTACTGTTAGTAGGAGGGACCGGTAATCTACCCAATACAAAAGATGTGATTTTTCATCGACATTTCGTTATTCATCATATTCAGCATATCCTTTGACTGATGTACCATGAGGAACAAATTTAAAATGCATCGAGTGATAGGCACCGGAATCAAAATAAATTCGCAAAACTCTGGTTCAAGCTTTAATATAAATTAATGGCAAATTCGTTTAAAATTTTCAACATTAATTTAACGTATATAAAAAGTTATATAACAATATTACCAAGATAATTCTACCTAGTTCGTAGACAATAAATTGAATAAATTAAAAATATAAACGTCATCTAATCTATGTATTTCTGATATTTAAAATCAAACTTGATACTTCTCCAATGAAATTAAAAATGTGTACTAGATAGCTTTAATTTCCTTTCAGATACATTCAATTAATTTAATCGGATATATTTTATAATGATCTAGAACGAATTAGAGCAGCTTCTAATTGATAAAAATATCTCTCATTTCAGAATTAAACAAATGATTCAGTAGATACTGACTGGAAATTTGTTCTACCGTGCCTATATTTAATTTAAATTTATTGTATTTAGATTCATTTGTATTAATATTAACTTCTGTAATGACACTATAGGCAGCGGGGGTTGTTGAGTTGTTGAAGCAGAATATTTATTGAATGACAAGTGAGAGAAATTTAATGTAGACCTCGGAAACATCGAGAATTAATTTTCCTCCGTTTATTTTTGGGATTTGCTCCTGCATATGCATCGTCTTCTATAATATGTGGCCGTTCTTTGACATAAAAACCATGTGGAGGTTATTCTCAATATACTGGATAATTCAAATATAAATAAATTCCTTGGATTTTATTTTTTAGAAAAGGATACGTAGGAATGTAAAAAACTTCAATAAAAAATGTTTTAAAAAAGCTTTTATTTAAATGCTCTAAAAGGTTTAAAATAGATTTTGAAGTAAATCAAACTCATCATTTTGTTACATTATATAATTTTTTTATGATATAAAAGCTTTTCGCTAGATTTTTCTATGTAAAGTAGATTGCTTGCGACAAGCTTTTATATCATAAAAAGAATTATATAATGTAACAAAATGATGGGTTTGATTTACTTCAAAGTTTATTTTCTACTTTTTATAGCATTTAAATAAAAGTTTTTTTTAAATATTTTTTTTGTATAATTTTATTTTTGACTTTTTAGTCTTTTGATATGCTGTAATCCCCAGATATCGATTTTGAGACGAATCGAGTAAGGTCGTCCGCCATTTTAAACTATATTTTTGACCAGAAATTCGTAGTCGTAGTAGATCAATTTGGACCTAAATGACAAAAGTCGTCAGCCACATTGGCGCTGCCATTTTGAATTTCTGAATTTTTACTAAAAATTTATAATCTGTGATGTAGAAAACTGTAAAGAAGTTCGCCATCTTGAAATTGCCATCCTGAACTAAATTTTTTACTAGAAATTCGAACCCGGAAAGCCCCAGATATCGATTTTTATCGATTTGGACCAAGAATGACAAAAGTCGTCCGCCATATTGGCGCCACCATTTTGAATTTCTAAATTTTGATCAAGAATTCATAATTGGCGATCTCAAAAACCCCCAGATATCGATTTTGAGTCGAATTGGATCATAAACGGTAAAGCCGTATGCCATCTTGAAGCTGCCGTCTTGTTTTTTCTTATATGAAAATGTTAAAATGTATTGTCACCGGATTTATACACATGTGCAAATTTTCAAAGCTCTAGCTTAATTAGAACTAATCGAAATTTTGATTGCAAGATTTGACCTAAACAAACTAACTAACAGACATTGCAAGTAGTTAAGTAAAAGCTTTTAAAAAGTCCTACAGTGCATTCTCATTCAATTTATTCTTTTGAGTATATTGAATTTCTTATAATACTATTATGGAAGCGAATCCAAAACAAAATAAACTTATAATTGCTTATTTGATAGGGGTCGATATAGCTAATACCGCAATACTTGGGGGTATCTTATAAAAAGAAAATGGTTAGTTTAATAAAATAATTAGAGACCATTACAAGAAGAAAAATATAAAAGAGCCTTCGCAACATATTCATCATATCGATATCAATGGTGTCAAAATTTTGAACTTGTAGCTTATATTCCAATTTTCAATGTATGCTTATTTTAATCCTCGACTTACGATCGGAATAGATTTTTAACAACGCAAAAAAATCTAGGACAACTCGGACAAACCTCCCATTTAGTAATAAATAAACTTTAATGTTATAATTTCTTATTTCAAATTATTATATATTTTCCGAATGAAACAATTAGCTCAGATCAATAGATTAGCTTCTCTGTAGAGGTTATTGCTACGGTAAGTACAATCCTTACCAAATATAATTTTAATAGTCCATTGGCATTGGAGGCATCTCCCCATACCAAACCCATAATCCATTGGAGATTGAACTAAGGCGTAGTAAATATATTTTAAAAAGATACCACTAGAGACTATTTAATTTTTAATCTTGTAATCTGCTTATGACACCATTTATTTGTATGTGCTATTTAAGATGGCTGTCCATTATTGTAATACCAAAATATTTAACGCCTTTAACAGATGTTATTGCATTATCTTGGTCTTGACAAGGTATTTGAAATATTTCAAAATCTGACAAATATTTGAAATAATATGTAAACGATAGAAATTTAGTTTTTGTTACATTAACTGTTTACAGCTTCGAATTAAGAAAATATACTCACAAGTGATTAATATACAAAATAGTAACATTGGTCCTAGAAGAGGTTCCTGTGGAACCTCATAACTAAACCTTAATTCTTGATTAATATTCATTATTTATAGGTACATATTGTTGTCGTCCAGTCAGGTAACTTGTGATCAGCTGCAACTGGTAAACCTATATTTTCTAAGATGTCTAGTAGATCCGTATGATTCACCATATTAGCGATTATGCATTGTGAATAGTTCTGCATTATCCATAACCATGTATACTTCAGATAAGGCATCTTGCATTGAGCCATATTGTTCATTTGACATTAAATCATATTTTGTACGTAACTTTTGATTCTAATTTTTATTACTATTGGTCTGTAATTGGTGGCCTCTACTTTATCTTCAGACGTATAAGTTGGTTTAATGATGGTAACTTTTAAAGGTGACTGAAAACCACCTGACTCTAAGGATTTATCTACTAGGTGCGTTATTAGTTTCACTATTAATTTTATATTTATTTTTAAAGTGTATCCAGTTATATTATCCATTCCATAACAACTTTGATGTTTAACTTGTTTTATTATTTTACTTATCTCTGCTTCATCTGTAGTTGAAGCAAATATGGAATCTGCAACTCTGGTCTCATTTAGCTTTATATTTCTGTTATGGGTAATTTTATAGTACTTAAGTTGTGTATTTTATTAATGCTTTTCCACAATTTTTTGGGGCATTGTTTTGCATTTGTTTGTTTTTTATAACAGAACGTTTTTTTGGTTGTCTCATGTAGTTTATTTCTATAGAATTTAGTTCATTGAAAATTTCGTAATCATCACCACTACCAGCATGCTAGTAAGAATCGGCTAGTATTCACTTATTGGGTATAGTTTACACCGATACTGACAAAGGTAAATACGTATTAATCTTGAAATTCAACCCATACAAGGCATTTGATGCCCTGGATACTGATTATGTAGCATCTAAAATGTTAACATGGGTATACGCGGTAATATTCTGGAATGGATTTACTCTTACCTGTTAAATAGAAGAATAATTGTAATTAATAATGTATTTGGGTCTCTATTATTCATATTGTATGTCAATGATCTACAAAATCATATAAAAAGTGGTACAGTAACCATGCTTGCGGACTACAGTACCATAATAATTTCAGATTCCAATATTGATACTTAAATAATAAAATAATAGAAGTGTTGGATGCATTTACTGCATGGCGTGATCGTAACGAACTTATTTTAAATACGTCTAGAATAATCTCTATCAACTTTTACAATAGAAAGCCCTGTCTTCAGCAAAACTTCAGCCTTAGCAGTCCAAGTAAATTTCTAGGAGTTGTTTTGGATGCAGACTTGTCCTGGAGACCTCAAATCGACGTTGTTTGTAAGAAGTTGAATCAAGCCTACTTCGCCATTATACAAATGAAAAATATTTGTAGCAAATGTTATGTTATTAATTGTTTACTACTTGCTAGCATATTTACACTTAAGTGTGCTGGGGTGGAGCTACGGAAAGAGACGGAGTTTTTATTTGTAAAAAAAAAGCTCATTCGCCTAATTTGAAACCAACAGATAATTGTGCTAAAATGTCTAGAATTAACAAATTACTCACAACGCCCTCAATGTTTATAAGTGATTTGTTAAAAAAATTACATCTTTTAAAAGTTCTACTTCTTATCACAATTATAGTTCAAGGAGAAATGACCTCGTGGTATCATCACACAGTTCCTTTCTGTACGAGGAATCGCCATATTACTTTTATTTGATCTATATTACTTAGGTATTAAACTTTACAATTCTCTGCCTGACCAATTAAGAAACATGAAAAGTTTTAATTCGTTTACATTAAGAAATCTTCTAACAGAGGGTACTTTTTACAGCATCGATGCATTTTTAAATAGATTAAGTTTAATATATCTATGTTTTTTTTATTCGATTTTATAATTATGTATTTTATATTTGTATTCATTTCTTTTAAACACTTATTGTATTTTAGTAAATTAGTATGATAATGTTTTGACTTATCGTATATCATGTTTAATGGCATAAAGGTCAAATAAAGTATTATTATTATTATTATTATCAGGATATTTAAAAATTATATATAAAGCATATATTTTGTCTTAAGGTAAAGTATATACGATTGGAATTGAAACCGTATAAAAACTAAAAGCCGGCAAAAACAGTCGGCATCTCTTTATTGTACATGGGCGGAAGTAAATAGAAATGCTTGACATAACAAAATGATAAGATTTTCGGGCGTTATTATATTATCCTCTGTTTCAAATGGTCTCCAGAAAGCCATGGTAAATTAGTAAATAATTAAAATATTTTGCCTTTTATACAGTAGTAAATATTTATAAACATGAACAGTAACTAACTAAACTCCTACGCTTGATATTATAATAGGTATTTATGCGCTGCACTGGCACATAGACAGCACGATATTAGACTTCCACGTTCCAAGATAAAGAAACGATTTACGAGTTTTTTTGTGCTAGTAGGCCTGTCCGTTTTATTACCTTTAAACCAGTGCAGTCGTAGATGGTTCATTCAGGCTGATTACATTACCAGTCTCGGACTCGCCTGCACAGTTTCAACTAACGTTCGAATCTCAATACCATTGCCAAATATATAGGACAAAATAGCAAGTTCAGTACGCACGGTCCTGTGCTTTAAAACTGACCAGTTTCAATTCCAATCGTATATACTTTATTTAACAATTTCATTTGTTACGCATTCAGTAGCCGTTCGCTTTTAATTTTATACGTGAATAATTTCATAATTTTGTTTATTCAAAATATTGATCTTGGACTAGATTCTCAACAGAGATAATACGTGAATGTAATAGTTCCTAAACACCGATTAGACATTAAGTAATATGTATAAACTTGTTATCTACTTATTGATTAGTGTTCCGAAACGATATAGAGTTTTTAAAAAGGCATATGTAATAAATTAATTAAATTAATATGTTGTAATTATGCTAATATATGTACAAGTTATACATATTTGTCAAAGTTTTCATATTATGTGTTTATTACGCCACTAACCTGTATAATATCTTATAAGCTAAGTTGTTTTGACATTCTCGGCTTTAATTTTACAGCAGAATATAGAATAGATGCATATCGGATAGTCATGGAAATAATACTGAAATACGGTGACAAAAATTTTACCTGTGTTAATTATAACTTAACAAAATTTATACATTAAAAGAAATAGTGTACAATGTAACCATGTCCATATATGGGAAGTTGTTGCATTACCAATATCCTTATAATCCTTAACAAACTGTCAGGCACGCTGTGAACGTCTCATGATTTCGTTATAAGTGTCAGTCATAAGTAACAACGATATTTCACAAGTGGTGCTGTTTATTAAACGTTGTTTTAAATGTTGGGTGGATCTGTAGTAATTATTTTTTTGTGTGTATCATTTCGCTTAAGGCTTAGAATTATCTTTAGTTTTGTGACATATATTGCTGTAACTTAAGCTATCCAGCTCGGAGACAATGTGTACTAACTCTAAGTATAGAACACAAAATAGCGACAGGAATTAGTTTCAATGATTTTACCAAAGAAGTCGAGGAAAAAATTAAAGGGACAGTTCAATTCAAACTAATCATGTATTTATTTTAGTGGAAAATTAGTTTCTAGTATTCAGTTTCGGTCGGCGACACCTTATCACAAAGTTTTTTAATAAAGTAAAACATACTAATGTACGAGTGCAAGAAAACCAAGGCGCGCGCACTTTGTATGATAGTACGCATGACTGTGTGAAAAAGGTGGACTGTTTGTGTACATAGTGCCTTCAGCCATGCGTACATAAAGATGATACATATACTTATATAGGGTGGGGCAATAGTGCGTCGGACCTCGATGTCTCGAGTTCTACGATAGCTAGAAATTTTTTATAAATTGCAAGTAAACTAGATAAAAAAGTCTATAACTGAAAATTATTTTCGAACATACAAGGCGAGCCAAGACGAAATTACAGGGCCAAGTGCCTTTTTTAAAATGGAATGAATGCTATGTATATCAGTACATTTTTTAAGCCTCTTTTTAGGCTCTATTCATTCCTAAATTAGCATTGAATATCTCCCAACCACTTGGATGTAGTGGATTATTTTGTTGAAATAATGCAATCTGTAGATTTCATTTCCTAAAAATGTGTAGGCTGGCCAAAAATTATTTTTCAATTAAGAACATTTTAAATTGAATTTTTTCAATTTTTTCAAATGAAACACCCTGTATATTTTTCGACAATGTGATATAGAAATGAAAAATGAACATGTTTTGTAAGTACTTCCCTAGGGCTAATTACTACTTACGTACTTTACAATTTTTTATTGATATCGCCATGTCATTTATAAACAACACAAATAATAAAAGTTCTAGCACTGATCCTTGTGGTACTCCGAAGTCATAGTCTATTAGATGCTGCACTATTTATTTAAATATCTTGTTCTTTGTTTTCTTGACGTTTGGTAAGATTCAATCCAAGTACAGTTCCCGCAATGTCCGTTTTTTTCTAACTTTGATACCAATAATTGCCGTATGTTTAAAGTCTAAGAAAACTGCAGATATAATTTGATTTTTACTGACTGTTTTAACAATTCGATATAATGAATTGAAGTGCTGTTTCACAAGAATGACTTTCTCTGAATTCAGTTTGATTATCTATTAAAATATTATTCCATATTCCATTCATACAATGTGTTCTTTTACTGCCAATTCTAAAGTTTTTTCATGTACTGGTATTGTATTAACAGGTCTATATTCTTCAGATATTATCGTATTCGAAATTTTTTGAATGGGTGTACCTATCACATGCCTCATGATTATCACTTATATTGTAAGTTAGTATTATTATTAGCCTTTACTCGAGTCCGAGTATAAAAAAAAATGTTACAGTCGATAGATTGTGTGTAATAAAAAAACAAGTAAAGGGTGTAGTCTATTGTAATTCTCATTCATCTACGGTGCACACGACTATGGCTATAGAGGCCAATTCGGGAGAGCACATGTCGACCGCAGTCAGGACAAACATAGACCTGGTTAGGTCTTGGATTCGGCCTTCTTGCAGCAACATTTCCTTGATAGCTGGCCACAACCCCTCGCCATTCGGTTCTGTCCGCTGCAAGTTGTTCCCATTGCTCGTCTGCAATACCGCAGGATTTTAGATTTTCATGAAGAGCGTCTTTGAACCTCTTTCGTTGACCGCCACGCCTTCTTCTACCGCTTAGCAATTCATCATAAAGTGTACATTTAGGAAGGCGGTTATCATGCATACGATGAACGTGACCTGCCCATCTTAGGCGTGCTCTTGAAATAAGCACCTCAATTGGAAGGCTGTTTGCTCTCCTGAGTACTTCCACGTTTGATATGTGATGGAACCAACGGATTTTCATCATACTTCTGAGGTGTCTTTGCTAATTCTTTCACATGACGACAGTAAGTGACCCAGTTTTCACATCCATATAGCAGTGTTGGAATGACAACTGCTCTGTAGACAGCCATTTTCGTTAACAAAGCAAGGTCGTGGTTGTCAAATACTCTCTCTCTAAGTCCCCAGAATGCTCTAGATGCAGCGTTAATTCTATTGCGAATCTCGCTGTCCATGTTTGCTTTGTCATTAACAACGTTGCCTAAGTAATTGAACTGATCCACCACTTCAAGAGAATTTCCATTAAGTGTAATGTCTATTTGGTTCACTTCATGGGGAGTTGACATAATCTTAGTCTTTCCAATGTTGATTTTAAGTCCCAAGGAATCATAGCTCTGGGCATACACATCTAAAAGTTCTTGAAGCTCTTCCGGCGTAGAGGCTAAAAGTGCACAGTCATCCGCATACTGGAGATCACAAATGAATCGTGTGCGTGTCTTCGTGAAAGCTCTAAAGCGCCCTATGTTAAAGAGACCGCCATCAGAACGGTATCTGAGACCTATTCCTCTGACTGTCAGTTTGTTGTCAACAATAATTGTTAGAGCAGTGGTAAACAAATTAAAAAGTAGGGGTGCCAGGACACATCCCTGCCTAACTCCCGTGAGGGTTTGGAAAGGTTCGGTTGCCTCATTATTATACATAACCTGGGCGTTGTTGTTTGTATGTAGACTGCGACATACTTCCACAAATTTTCTAGGGATACCTAAGCGGAGCATAATTTTCCAGAGCACTTCCCTGTCCACCGAGTCAAACGCCTTGGTTAAATCAATGAAGGCCATGTGAATTTCTCCTTGATGTTCGAGTGCTTTTTCTTGAAGCTGTTTAAGTGTGAAGATTAGATCCGAGTGCCTCGGTTTGGTCTAAAGCCACTCTGTGTTTCAGGAAGTAACTTTTCCATAACAGGTGTTAGCCTATTTGCCATCGCTTTAGTGAGTATCTTCCCTCCAACAGCCAGGAGAGCTATACCCCTGTAATTTCCACAGTCCGCAGCGCTCCCTTTGTTTTTGAAGAGGTTGATTAAAAGTGTATCACGAAACACCTGCGGAGCTTGACCACTTTCCCACACGACATCAAACAGTTTTTTGAGGTAGCGTATGAGCTCTGATGACACAGCTTTAAAGATCTCAGCTGGGAGTGACTCGGCGCCGGGAAATTTGTTATTTTTTAGCTGCCCAATGGCGGTTAAGATCTCTTCCGTTGTTAGTGGTTTATCTAAGTCTTCGAAGGTGTCATATTGAGGGATAAGATTTATAATATCGTGATCGGCTTGACTTTGCTGGTTAAGAATGTTAGAGTAGTGTGTAGTAGTTGTAAGTTAGTATACTAGAGATATGATTTACACTTTCGTAAAAAATATATACTGATACACTAATCGTGCCAAGATAATATCAGCAATGCACTAGCAGAACCAGACAATATGTTTTTTGTCAAACTATCACAGAGTACGTCAGAACCTAATTCTTAAAAGACAAATAAAGGATGCTGTGGATATATATTTATTGGGCAATAAGTATTTTGTATCCTCTGTAAGATGGAAACTGCGAACGAAAATTTATTGTAACGTGCTAGACGTAGAAAGTTTACACATAGTTATCCTATGCATAAATTTTCAATTTCTGTTCAATTAAGTGAAAGTTACAGACAAATAGGTTTACTTTAATCTCTAGACTACTTAATTACATGTCAATATGTAGCATTTAGTAGTCTTATGATAAGCCGACTGTTCTATTTATAGTAACATATTGTTACAAATGAAACGAAATGCACAGGTATCAAATTGAAACTTGATTTTATGACCAAAGATATCAATCACAAAAATAATTAAAATTGGTTTAGTACTAATGACAGCTTATTGAATGGAGGTTATCAAAGTAGAGATCATAGATTCGGAAATCATATGTAGGTAAATAGTTCCGCATCATGAAATAATATTACGCAAAAATTAAAGTTGAAAATTACAAATTGCAGAATCCGGAAAGTTAATGTAATAATTACGATGACAAAGTGTCTAAAGATTTTGACATTTAATCAGTTTGTGCTTTACCTTTTCTTCAAATAATAAACTACATGTTCCCAATACTTTAAAAAGGAAAATGAGATTTAAACTCGGTTTTAAATATAGTATTTTTTTAAAACTAATCTATGGAAAAGTAATAACATCACATTTAAACGAACCCTAGTATAGAACTACTGATAAATCAATTACATAAGGCGCATTTACAATTCTTAAAATTAAAATTATAAGTAACCCATAGAGAGATTCATCTGCTTAACATTTTGTCATTTCTTTACCATATCATGTATACTTGTTTAAAATTAAACTTTCTTGCACACGCTTTTTATCAAGCTTTGAATTATGAATTACCTGGATTATCTCATTAAAATAATGCTTGCCGCAAAAAGAAATTTATATCGAAAAGTTATGTTTTTAATTGGACCATTCTGCTATTTTTGCATTTGAATAACTTTCTTGATAAATTTAGCACTTCTTTATGTGTTAAGAAGCCACGTTCCACTTAGTTGCACCCGTATGCGTTTTGGTTGATTTTCTATTTCATCAAAGCGACTATATAACGAATATCGATAACGTAAGAATTCACGATTGTTAAGATAAGTTAGAACAGTAGCTGGTGAGATTGTGTATGTTTACGATTTTGTGCAAAAGGCTCTACCCTGTTGCCACTTTGCATTTCAAATAGACGTGTTTTTACGCCAACTTCGTGCCAGATCGAACGGAGATATTTAGCATAAAGATATGTATTATCCATGTCCTATTCCTTTTGAACCTACACGTATACTCTCGGTTTCAAATGAAGATCTATTGAAATTCTTATAAATAACTGTAAAATTTCTCACAAATGAATCCATTACATTTACATACCTAAAGAATCCTCACCTTTGATGACCTTCTACAACATGACTACAGAAAATTTATTTTACGAAGAAAACTTCTGATAGCGAATTATAAATGTGAAATTCTCTCGTTCTATTTACCCCCTCGATAATGTAGACATTTTATAAGACAATGTTATTATAACAAAGAGAAAATAAAAGTGATCAAATATATATCTCCAATAGTTTATATAAAAATTTTCGTTATCCTCAGCTACATTTTGATATGAATAGCAAATTATTATTATAACAGAAAATCTTCTGGTTTTTCGATTATCTTTACAAACTCTTCCCAAACATAAGTCGATCCTCGTATTATGATCATGAATTATTTCCTGTATAATCGAATTCATTTTAAATTATTCATACACGTCAAATTATACGTATTCTTCCTACATATACATCTATTTCCCGTCCATACCAATTGCCCAGTTGAAATGTGTAAACTTTTCATCGCTGCAAGCAGCATTATATTTTAATAAAGAATTTACCAATTATGCAGAGGTTCGTTTGTGAAAATTTACGAATTTTTGAAATTTTAATCACGATTCCAAAATGTATCATATTCTACAAGCACCTAAGGTTCGTCGTCTTATTTATCATTGAAATCTTTCTACAACAAGAAAGTTTTGAGACAGTAGATAATATATAAACCTAATTAAATATATTTTTTTCTAGCATATTTTTATAATGTTATTATTTCATTTTTTTAGTATCTATTATAGATGTTTCAGTTGGAGACTCGACATTTTATATAATTTTAGAGAACAACGAAAACATTAGAAGAGAAAATAAATTGAGCTATGATAATGTCGCTTATTAAGAAAGGATATTACTGGCTTCGAATGTTTTGCTTGTTCTAATATTTTCATAAAAGCGTAATAATCATCATTTGATATCCAGATAGCTTCAGTTAAATTTCTAAAAGCATGAAAAATTTTCATAACAAATAATATATCAAGAATATTTAATGACAGTAAAACTGCAAGATATAATACAAATGTCTAGAAAGTATACAAAGGACACAACATTAAATTCAAGGGATTTTGAGGCTCAGTGAATTTTAATGGAATAGGTTAATTTAGACAGATCAGATCCTACCAAATAAAATTCAAAAACCCATATTGTCCCCTAGTTTGGGGTGTGAACACCCTAAGTAGTCTAATAAAACTTAAAAGTGAAATGACTGACACTTTAAATGCCCTCAGATGCAAAAACGCTATACCCGATACCCTCAATAAATGTAAAAAGGTAAGTAAATGGAACAATGGAAATCAGTTACTGAATTCTCTTTTATTGACAAAAAAAATTAAGTCGGGACTCTCGAAGTACACAGACGCAATTTCCAGTGAAAACTGAATCAAACACGAATAAATGAAAGCTTTTGACCTCATATGCTATATTGATCACCATAGATGTATATAGAAGCAAAATAACGCTTGTGAAACCTCACCCCTATTTGGGAGTAATGATCCCCTATATGCAAAATAAATGGTAATTAATTATTAGATTCACCTCTTTGCCAAAAAATCATTTGACTAAAAATTCCCGAAATTCACAAAGTTAATGTGCGGTGTTAATATCAACCTCTATTGAGGGTGGAAAATAGCCTATTTCTAGTGAAAAGAGAATTGAACACAAATAGATAAAGGGAACTCATTTACAACGCAGTTACTTTTCAATTTAACTAGTCCACTTTGGGTGTTAGCACTCCAAATAGGTGTCAAGATGGTCATTTCCACCTTTACCACTATTTGAACTTTCATTCAAGAAGACCTGAGCTGTCGAAATTCTATTCTATTAAAATTTACCAAAATACCATGGATTTGGTGCAGGGTCCTTATTAAATTACAAAAGAATTTGGGTCGAATCGAACATACTTAAAAATGTAATCGTTACATATAAATATTATTATTATTATTGGATAAATTTTTGAACTTTGCAACACAGATATTTTGTACAAAAATTTTATTAGTAACATTATACAGAACAAACACAATATTTTTTTGGATAAATAATGAAATAAAATTTGCGCAGAGACAAATGGATACTTGGAATGATTTTAAAAATAAAGTTAGATCTACTCACATTTAGACCGACGCGAAGGACGGTCGTGTTTTAAGAACACTTTCTTAAATGCTTCATAGTGTATTTCCAGTATTATTCTGGTGTAGCCATAGTGCAAGGTGACTAGAAAGAGAACAGCTGCACTCACCATTAAGATAAATAAACCTTTATTCGCACTTAAGTAACTTAGTACCTGTGGAAACTGCATTAAAGTCAGTGTGGCACTAATGGTTCCAACCGCCTTTAGGATTCCCAGACTAAGGGTATAGGGACTAGGGAATCTAGAGTCCCAGGTCTGAAGTTCATTACAATCAAATAATTGTTCAAATGTGCTTTTAGAGGGCGGAATATTAAACATAATATTTTTAGTCGCAAACTCCTCTATAAATCCTTATTTTACTATAAGGAACCTAACCAGACTGCAACCAACAGCTACTCTCCGGGCTATGTGCCCCGCCGAACGCTGAATCACAAGTTACAAGCCTGGCGCGTTAAGTGTAATAATTGCATATTACCATCAAAACGCTAATGCTTCGATTGCAACAAACACCAGCCAAAAGACTGATCCTACTTAAAGGAGCTCCCTTGCACTGACGAGAGCCAAAAGCTCGAAACTGCAGTCTGCAAGTGGTGTATGACGACTGGCAAGGGAGCTCCTTTAAGTAGGATCAGTCTTTCGGCTGGTGTTTGTTGCAATCGAAGCATTAGCGTTTTGATGGTAATATGCAATTATTACACTTAACGCGCCAGGCTTGTAACTTGTAATTCAGCGTTCGGCGGGGCACATAGCCCGGAGAGTAGCTGTTGGTTGCAGTCTGGTTAGGTTCCTTATAGTAAAATAAGGATTTATAGAGGAGTTTGCGACTAAAAATATTATGTTTAATATTCCGCCCTCTAAAAGCACATTTGAACTATGCTAAGCCAAGTCAGGCTATTTATTTTTCGATTGCAACAGACACTGGACCGCTGGATGGCGCCTGCTGGCTGTTTTACATGTCGCTATTATAAGAATACCGGGATGTACTATAGTCAAAGGATTCTCATGTCGGTCGTCGCATACCTACCTTGCACTGACGAGAGCCAACAGCTCGAAACTGCAGTCTGCAAGTGGTGTGTGACGACTGGCAAGGGAGCTCCTTTAAGTAGGATCAGTCTTTCGGCTGGTGTTTGTTGCAATCGAAGCATTAGCGTTTTGATGGTAATATGCAATTATTACACTTAACGCGCCAGGCTTGTAACTTGTAATTCAGCGTTCGGCGGGGCACATAGCCCGGAGAGTAGCTGTTGGTTGCAGTCTGGTTAGGTTTCTTATAGTAAAATAAGGATTTATAGAGGAGTTTGCGACTAAAAATATTATGTTTAATCAAAGAATTGTTTGTCAATAGCTAGTCTCACATCAGTCATTTAAACAAAAATATAATATTGCAGACAATCTGCGGGAGCAGTCTGAACTATGTCAAACTGCTCGAAATTATATTCCAAACCCATCTCAACTTAACATGATATTTTGTTTAGAAAATTATCAAATAATCACGATAACAGCGCCTACCTACTTGAAAAAATGCAGGAGTTTAGGGATGTGCAACATTTATTTTAATTGCAAAAGATCTATACTTAAAATTTTGTTTTGCTACGTATAACTTTTCTTGGGGCTATTAGATTGGATATATATTTAATCAAATGGGTTCTTGAATGAAAATTTTTCCGCGTCACTGACTTTATTGTGTAATTTTCCAGGTTTTTCAGATCATTCACAATATTGCAGGTTGCAAAGTTAAAAATTCTATTTCGTCCAAATACCCGAGACCTAACTCAAACAAACTAAATGTATTATGATGTTCAACTTACAATTTTGAATTATTTTAGCTATATCGAATTTAAAGAAAATAATTTAATAAGTACGATATAATATTGCTGCTGTGTGCTCCAAACTGTTAGATCGTATTACATTATTCCATAAAATTGGCATGCGCCATCTGCATTACTGAAGTGCGGTATATCTTAGTTCGCTTTATTCGATACATTTATAAACAAGGTTAAATAATGTCAACTCGATTAAAACAAAATTCCAATTTAATCAGCGCAATTTTATGGATTAACATTTTGCTTATTCTACTCTTAACACTTGAGGTCGATAAACGCAGTCTATAATAGTTATTAATTGCTCTATTACATTCAATTACAAGATGACCTCCCGCCGGTATTTGGTATCTGCTGTGAAATTTTAAATTATATTCCTTTTATAATAGTCCCGAACCTTACAGAACGTTCAGTGTACGGTACTTGCTTAATAAGGATACTTCCACAACACACTTGCCAAAACGTTACAAAAGTTTAATAGCTATGCCTCAGCGGCGAAAGATCAACTATTGGCGTGATGAAATCACGATTACTTAATTCAGAGTTCTGTGGAGTATTCACAGAACACATTGTACTCTGCGTAAGAAAATATAAGAAATGCGGCATAAAAATCTGGAAACCTGTTTTTAAATATGCATAAACTAAGACGCCTCAGAGATGCATTGACTATGATGATTTGATAGCGGTTTATGGCAAGGTCTACGACTTTCGATGGGCATCGTTGAGATTTTCTGGGTTAGTTAGCACATATTAGTGTATTGGAAAATATTAAGAACAGGCTTTAAAGATGGCAGAGGCATCAACAATAATTATTAGCAATTAATATACTGACTTATTGAGTTGAACTGCAATTTTGAAACTACTGCTAGGTATACTTTTGATATACTTAGTAAAAGCATGGACGCCCCAACACCATCGAGTTGATGTCGATTATCCTAAACAACTGTCATTACACTGGTTGCAATTCTTTAAATCACTAAACGTAGAAAATGTCAAAACATTAATAGGAAGAAGAGCACTTATGAAAGACAGATAGTATTGGGCACATGTTTAAAGAACACATATTGAAGAAACCGCTAATGCTAGACAATAATCGAAAGGTTCATCTATAAATCAAGGATCAAGTATACTGAGAAGGAAAAGTAAGAAAAAGAAATATCATAAAGAAGTCACAATAATTTATACACTACAAAAATCAGAAACGAAGAAAATGGGAGACCCACAAGAAGAACAACTATAGAACTTCTTTTACCAGTAGCCTGGTTTTAGAAAAGGCCACTCTACTGTCAGTGCTCTATGGAAGTTACTGATGATCCGGGATGTAGATGAATGCAAGATAGCCGCGTTGACTACAGCAAGGCCTTTGATGCATTGAACCATGTTTTATTTTGTGCCAAGCTTCACTGTTATGGTTTTCATAAAAGTGCCGTAGATCTTGTTGGTAACTACAACACAATTCAAAGTGTAATACTAGCAAAAATATATCAAGGTCTTTGCCGGTCACCATAGGGGTACCCCAGAGTCCTATATTGGGACCAGTGCTATTTATTGTTTATGCTGCGGATTTTGGACGTCAGCATAATTTTTGTAAGTATCACCAATTCAATTCAAAAGAACTTTATTAAAATTAAGAGCATTATAAACAGTTATATCCCCAGGAACTGCCCTGGAACCGATCGTGCAACCACCGCGTTGACATGGTGGCGGGTTGCAGGATCGGGCGGGACGGGCCTGGATCGGCGGAAACGACAAATTAGAAAAGGCTAAACCTAACTCCTTTTTTACATAATAAAAATAAGTAATAAAATTTAATATGCTTCAAAAACAAGCTTAACTAAAACTTAACAATACACAGTTTTCTAAAAAACACTTACGAACTTCACTTTTTAAATTTTGGGTTCGGACGCCTGCACCACAACTTGAACAAAGTGCCTTCCGCGAGATATCCCAATGCGGGGCTGCGCAGTGCTGGTCTAAACTTTGATTTTAAACGGTTTTAATTAGTTTCTAAGTTAATGATGAGAAATCAGTTTAGAAACAAAAAATGTACAAAAAGAAACGAAAAAATAAATGCAAAAACACGAACAGAAAGGAAGAGGGGACAGAAATGAATTAAAGCTGAGCGAAAGGTGGGTAGGGTTAGAGAAAGGTATAGTTGTTGAAACTTGGCTATAGTGGTTTCCGGAAAATAAGCAACGTCTGGTATGGAAAAAAGTGTTATGCTGTCTGATTTGCGTTATGTTTCTTGTTAACGGACCATCGCCCAGCTTGAACGAGTAGAAGTTTTGAAAGACGCGCTGGACGTAGTTTGCTATCGAGATTATGTCGTTGCAGCGTTCCTAGAGATCTCTGAGGTAGACGTACTTTCCAGAATTCAATATGAGGTGCATAAATGTGTGTTCCAATACTTTAGTTTTTTCATTGTGCTGCATCACACAGGCGCCGCGCATGTGATGGATGACCTGACCATCAACTCCAGTTTTTTATTCTGCCTGTTAAGTCTACTACCCCTGACCATGGACGGATGGATACAGACTCCTGGACAGGGAGTAGACCATTGTCTCATTAATATGTTTGTTAAACCTGAGTCTTTGGTCGACTCTCACTCCCAAGTCTTTACGCATCTTTTGGTTGGAAATTTGATTCCCCTGGTCAGAATTGGAGTAATTATTCTGTTATCTGTGAAGCAACGCGTAAAGACTATCGCTTCCAACTTCTCAGCGTTTACCCGAAACTTCCACGGGTCGTAATACACCATTGCACGGGCCATGAGCACCTTCAGCAGCATGTTTGCCGCTTGCGCCTTGTGTAAATGTTCGTACATGGCTGTGTCACCGGCGTACTTGGCCAGCTTCGTATTTAGGAACTCTAGGAAGTCGGAGACGTACAAGTTGTACAACTTCGGTGACACCTACGATCCTTACGGGATTCTCGCACGAATGTGACTCCGTGTTGAGAATTTTATTATTCGCTCGAACTTGTAGGGAGCGAATAAATTTCGTGATGAGGGTGTAAGTATGACCAGTACGCTGACGATACTCAAGCATATATCTAAACTTTAGAAAAAGTGACAGTAACAAAATGACTCCATCTTTATTCAAAACATGTAAAAATACACGTTGTTTCGGACTCTATTTATATGTTGCAGAAATAAGACTCAGAAAATAATCCTATTTTTAATGCAAGTTTCATAGTTTCTAAAGTACATTTAAACTAAATACTTCATCTTATATTCGGATGCCATCTTTAAGCTATCAAATCTTCGAAACAAGCAATCCCATAGAAACGTATTCACCCTTAAGGGGTTTATAAGTTTTCTTTTTTCGCTAAATGTGATACTTTTCAAGTTATTCGTTTTAAGAGAAACATCTGAGCTAAAATCGTAATTCTCAAATGGTTATGACTAAAGTTATCGATTTACATGAAAGCCTTGTTCCTCAAGATTTAATTTTCTCAATTTCAATGGCTACTTTTTAGGGTGCCACTAAAAAGGGTGGCGTCACTTCTATAAAATGGAAAGCCTCCAATAATCTACAACACATCGCTTTGATGAGTTGTCTATTAAATTATTAAATAATAAAAAAAACAATGTAAGTAATGTGACAAATGAATTAAAATCTATAGTTAGCGTATTATAATTCTATTATTTGCGTCTGCGAATATCAGTGTGTTGCCAAATATTTCGCTTGTATCTTCTCTGACGGCAGACTAAGAACAAATGTGCCTCTACAGTTTTTCGAGTGTACGGACACACTGTGCGTGCAACACCCAGAATTATGTCTATACACTGAAATAAATAAAGGTGATACACAAATATTTACAAAATAAAAAGAATTAATTCATGTGAAACGTACCCCCGGTATAATTTATTAGCAGGCCGGACAAAGCAATACCGCGATGTCGAATGTAAAATAGCAGTGTAGAACGATTATATACCAAGAGTATCATAATTTCTTATTGATATTCATATAGCAGTGGCGTAGTTGTTTTCCAGCTGTAAGCCTCTATAAATAACAGTCACGGCTACAATTAATATTAAACGTATTCTGCGGCTTCACAGGTCGATATTTTTCGGACTTAACACTTATAATCTTTCAACATAAATATCGGGATTATTTTTTTATAAAAAAAATTCCAGGCAAGGACGACTAGTACACTTGTCATAATAAAAATGTTCACTTTTTATTTGCATGGAGAGTATTGACGTTAATATGCATTTACTATAGCTGAGACACAGACAATATTATGTGGAGAATAAATTATACACTGAGATGGAGAGTGTTGCATTTGGTTATTTTTAATATTCTGTAAAAATGCGTGCCTACACTCGCACAGGAAATGGTTAATGTGTGCAAAAAATTTAATTTTTGAAATACATGTGAGATAGCTTAGACAATAGTTAAGAATAATATGCCTTTTTTGGAATTAGTTGCAGCGACTCTTTGTCCAATTATACAACATATGCATACATTTAAATAGGTCAAATGTGAAAATATTTGCTGAAAATCGATATAGATGAACGACGCCCATATATTAATTAGAATTAGATTAACTAACGCACAGTTTCATCATCCTCAGAGCAGAGTTTAACTTGGAGTCATATTTATGCTTGCAACATTATTTTTTGGACCCCTAATGGCAGATAACTGGCTCCATTTTATTGTTTAAATAAAAAAATTAAATTGTTGATGGTTCAATTTTTTTACATATTTTTTTTGTCCTCTATCTGCACTACCTACTACTAACTAGTGCAAATAGGGGAATAAAAATTCATCACATATACCTGGTAAAGTAACAGAAATATTTTGTAATGAGTGTGTAATTAATAAACTTAAAAATAATAAATAATAAAAATTAGCAATTTAACTGCAACATAAGAAATCAGTCGAACTTTCTAAATTCAATAGAAATAGAAATATTTATTTGCGATGATTGAGTACAAATAAAGTACATATAGCATGTCATGTTATTAAATTATTTTGAATAACAGTCTATTTTCAAAATGACCACCGCCAAATTCAATACATTTTCTTGGTTGATTTGTCATTTGATTTATACTTTTTCTAACAATCTCTAAATTGTTCATAGTTTCATTGAAAAGGCGCTCAATTCTTGCAATCAGCTGCTGTCTTGTATTTATTTCTTCTCTATATACTTCAGTTTTTAAATAGCCCCACAAAAAATAGTCAAGGGGTGTGAGATCTGGTGATCTCTGTGGCCATGCAACGGGACGGGACCACCCCGACCAATCCACCTATTTGGATATTGTTCATTCAAATAGTGTCTGACTTGCACCGAAAAATGCGTCGTAGTCCCATCATGTTGAAACCACATTCCTCTTGTGTTTACATTATTTAATAAATTTAGTAGGATATTTTGTAAAAAGTCTAAATAATTCTTACCATTTATGCCACCTTCATTTTTGAACATCCCACACCACAAATTTACAGAAAATCTATGTTGGGAATTCTTTTGGATTATTGCATGGGGATTCTCGTGACTCCAAATATGAAAATTTCGAGTATTATTTATACCATCAGGGGTAAATTGGGATTCATCGGTAAACAATACTCTTAACATAGTTCGTCTATGGGATAAAACCCAGCAGCAAAAAGTTAATCGAAATACTTCATCACCTGGCAACAATCGTTGGACGGTATGTATATGATAGGGATGTATTGCATTTGTTCGCCTTTAATAGTTCTCCAAACTATTTAATTATTGAGCAATTCTTCTTGTGCTGATTTTTGGATTCTGTTTAACCATACTTAAAATCAAATCTTTTTCTTGCCGAGTCTGCCTAACAGGACGTTCTATTTTCTTTATTGAGGGAACAGTTCCAGTTTCAGAAAGATGTCTAAACACTCTATAAATGTTTTATAATCTGGTACACGTCGATTTCCAAATCGTCGCCTGTATTCCCTTTCAGCGGCTTTTATATTGCCATTGCAATATCCATAGACAAAAACCATATTTGCGTATTCTCTACTCGTGTATGTAAAGGGCATGATTTTGAATTAAGACGATCTTGTAACCAGTAAAAGCAACAATGGTGACGTGACACTTCTTAATTACAATATAACTGATTTTTGACAGGTACCTACTTGATTATTAAAAAGTAGGTATCCACAACTTTCAAAACAAAAATAATGGCAAGACTAGATGATTGTAAAAATTAATTACTCTTGCAATGAATTAAATATTCCTCAAACCAGAGTTTGGGGAACTATTAATGATTTGCAATGAAATTAAAAGCAATTTAGAGATTGTTAGAAAAAGTATAAATCAAATGACATATCGATTAAGAAAATGTATTGGATTTGGCGGTGGTCACTTTGAAAATAGAGTGTGGTTCAAAATAATTTAATTGGATTTAATAAGTTTAACTGATTTCTTATAGTTAAATTATTAATTTTTATTATTTATTATTTTGTTAAATTTATTAATTACACATTCATTACAAAATATTTTCTTTATTTTACCATGTATATGTTATGAATTTTTATTCTCCCTATTTGCACTAATTTTTGGTAGTGCAGATAGAGGACAAAGAAAATAATATGTAAAAGGAAAAAAATTTGAATCCCTAACAATTTAATATTTTTATTTAAACAATGAAATGGCTACAAAATATTTTATTATGGGATGTTGTATCTTTCTAGGCGTAAATTAATATTTTCATGTCAAATATTTTATAAACAGTATACAGTGTTATTTTCTTGGAATAACTTTAAAAAAAAATTTCTGGATCCGGCCCTGATATTTTATTAATATCCCAGACATTAGATGGTGAATGACTACTGTAATCAGAATACAAAATTTCATTGGATTCCTTTACGCATTACAGATATATGACGAAAAGAAAATACTTCCACAACATATAATACACTCTGTATTGCGAAAACGGGGCGCGGCTTCGGCCATTACAGTATGGGAATTTAAAATCATCTCAATGTTCTATATCTTTTGGTAAAGTACGACCCTCTCCTCACGAATCATCGATCACGACTTTCAGGTTTAAAAAACTGTATAATCATTCAAATTTTAAAAATACTCAAAAGTTCTCAAATTATCTGGACACTACTGTTCGGCAGAGAGGTTATAGAGTTTTTGATCGAAATGTGACATTTCATTTAAAGTGGGAGAGAAAACTACTCTTGCGCAGGGAAGACGCAAATTGGTACAAAAGAGATATGAGAACTTTTGCGGTAATGTAGGAAAACCTAAAACTTGCATATATGTAGCTGAAAAATAAAGAAATTATCCCACATTGACTTATTCAAACTCTTTATTAATAAAACAATGACACATTGCATTGTGGAGAAACAAAAATGTATTATTATCCTAAAGATTTTTATCATTTTTATATTGCAGAATCATTCATATAGCATTATATGAACACATTTTCACATGTTCTATAAAGAAAGGTCTACAATTACTAATTTATTCTGTATTACGGCAATCTTTCGGAAGTAATACGGATATAATCTACGCAGATTTTTCAAAAGCATTCAGAAGCCTTAGACATTCCAAAATTCCGATAAAAAACAACTTTCCAGGAACTTTTCTTGTAGTTTTCGAATAGTCCCAACTCATAGTTACCCTCAATAATATCAACTCATTGTACACTGAGAATGGTAGCGTGAACTGATATTTTTGAGGATGCTTTTGCGAAGAAATTACCCGAAAACTGCTGGTAATATCTCGTACCGAATCATTTTTTTAAAACTGCTCTAGGTTCCGATTAAAAATTTCCATATATAGACAAATAGACAGACAAACTAGGAAAAACTATAGCAAGAAACAAGTACATTGACATGAAGGTGGTATTATCGTGCAGTGTAAATCCACTGCTGTTATCACTTTGAAGTACAGACGAATCAATAGTGAAAACTAATAAATATGCCCTTTTACATTATTTGATAAATATTTCAACCATAGAACCCGAGTTTACTGATGACTCAGCTCTAGTTTGATTGCGTAGTCCCTTTTCATCCTCTAAAATAGATACCAACAACGATACATTTACCTACAAATATTCTTTTTAATTGGAACCGATTGATATCACTAATTATAAAAATAGACTTGGCAACAGAAACACTAGTGCTTTTAGTGGCATTGGAGAAGTTTCTCGCTGAATTAATTCTAAATGAACCACTGACTATATTTGAGGAGTCTGTTTGTGAAATTTACGACAGAACTGTTACGAAGTTAGTGCTGCTTGCTAGCAACTGAATAAGTTAAAATGTAATAGAAACGAAAACTTTCCCTCAACTAGAAACACTCTAATTGCTGTTTCGCAGTACACCGTAGATTTAGCAAACTACGTATTGAAACTCCCACACTGGATAGTATAAGCTGGTTCAAAATCAGTAATGAGCTTCATAAGCATTAGGGCTCAGAACTTGCAGAATCAAATCAACTTCTTCTAAAGAGAGATTGTTCTTGTAAGACGACGTGCAATGCATAACGGTACTCCTATCACAGAGCAGAGGTAGATTGTACAGAATTTTATATACGTACAAATTGCTACAATGTTATCGATGAAAAGCAGAAGATAAAGTGTAGGACAAGAAATAGAAGAAGACAATAGTGGAAATCATTCATTTGATATTTTAATGTATAAGGTTAATGTTTTGTTTCCTTCCACTCACTGGATATTGCACATTTTAAGCACAAGGTTCTATAACCTGTAAATGTTTTTTGTTGACCATGTGATGATTTGATGTGCGAAGTTATTTTTAATTATTACATTATTGGCATGTTATGAGAAATACGTTTCAAAAAGCTTTTTTAACAATACACAAAAGGATAAAGGAAAAACAATTTATTAGTATTTTGGGGTTAATTTTTTCCATTGGAACAAGACAGATTTAATATATATATATATATATATATATATATATATATATGTATAATAACAGTATATAGGTTAAGTCCACCAAGGGCTAAAGGTCGCCGCTCTCGGTACTTGCAAAATGGCAAGTCGCTATGTACCACGGAGACATCTATGATGTCTGGTGTATAGTAGCATTAGACCACATGAGAGGATTCAATTACCTCTCACCACTATACCATTTACATTAGTCTGTATAAGACTAGCAGGTTGGCCACTGTCATTTGTCTGCTCCATGACCTATGGCATACTGAGGAGAACTAATAAGTTCGAAACCGGTCTATGTCTGGTCAGGGTGTTGACAAATGACATTGGTTACCAATTTTTCATGATTTGTAAGGTGTAATTCAATGTAGGTCGGGGTATTTGCCCGCTGAGTAGTTGTTTCCTGCAAATCATGTTATATATATATATATATATATAAAGAAGAAGGGTAGTCTTGACTGACTAGTTAAGAAAACCAAAATTAAACACACGTGGTGTATCTTGAGGTTGCAGTCAGAGGTGAAAAGTTTACGGCCACAAAACAGAAAAAGAAAAACTCTTTTGTTACTTTGTCAAGCTTTCGGAAATTATTTATTCCCTTTATCAAGACATCTATAAATAAAATTATTATTTAATCAGAGTCATATAATATAGTTCGCTAAAATACTTACTAACTTGAGGTTAAAAGTTAAGGTCACATGTATTATAAAATAGTCGCATTTTTTCACTTAATGTAGACAAATTCATATACAAATTCCTTTACAGGTACACAATTTAAGGTAAACAATTACTGATTATTTAAAATTAAGGATTAAAACCATGATTAAAATAGATATAACAAAATGAACATGAATAACTATCACATGTGAGTGTAGAACTAAATTTCTTTATCAAACTGTATACAAAAAATTTTTAAAATGACAGAAAGGTATTACAATTGGCTGGCTTGTACTAGGAATTAAGTTAGGAACATTAATTCCAACGTGAATGTTACCAACTGTGATCCAGCGGGAGGTTTGAATTTTGAAAAATGCGAAAATTCTCTTTTTCTAATTTGAGGATGTATGTATAAATCTTACTTAAATTATCGATATCAGATTTTTTATTTAAGCTATTTGTCTCATTATTAATATGGATCATTTCAAGGAATGATCTTTTTCTAAAGTTACTCTCTACAGCCAAAACCTTAGCACTTTCATAATTCATTTTATGACTGGTGTTGATGACATGTTCTGCTAATGCACAAGATTTTACGTTTCTGTTACAATCACTTTTATGTGAAGTTATACGACCATTAAGTGTCCGAGAGGTTTGACCAATATAAGATTTATTACAGTTGTTACATTCTATTCTGTATACCACATTTGATTTTTCTTTATTTTTTAATGGGGTTTTCACCCGACTGAAAAGTTTACCAACAGTTAATATGTTTTTTAATGCAATTTTTATGTCCATGTGTTTCACTAAGTTTATCAGCTTAGGAGTAAGATCTTCAATGAATGGTAATGACATATATTTAAGTGGACTCGTATTGGTTATGTTATGGTTTCGCTCAGTTATATTATTATTTACCAAATTAGGTATGGTATTATCGATATTATTATTTATGTTAGGTGCGTTATTATTATTTAAATTTAGAGAATTATTATTACTATTATTTGCATTATGTAAATTATTATTATTATTTGACAAGGTTCTAGTAGTGAAAAGAATTTTGTTTAATAGATGTACTGGGTAGGAATTTTCCACTAGGATACCACGTAGTTCTCTCAGTGACTCGTCCCTGTATTGAATATGTGAGAGTTTGATTACTCGATTTTTAAGGGCTCGGATGAGATTTATTTTCATACGTGCTGGATGGTATGATTTATAGTTTATATACCTACCACTACTCATTGGTTTTCTGTACCATTTGGTACAAAGGATGTTTTGTTGTGTCCTGATTACTTTCATGTCGAGGAACGGTATAGTGTTATTATTTTCAAATTCAACTGTGAACTGTAAGTTCGAGTTGTAGCTGTTAAATATATTTAACACTTCCTCAGTACTGTTTTCAGGTACCGAAAGTAGGAGGTCATCGACATACCTTTTCACAAAAGGTAAATTAAACGGAATCCTAGTCAGACAATTCCTAACAAGGTCATCCAACACAAAATTTACTAATATGGGAGAAATAGTAGACCCCATAGGGGTACCAAAAATTTGTTTATAATAATTTTGATTAAATTCAAGATAGTTAGAATCAAAAATAAATTTTAAAATTTCTATGAAAATATCTAGACTTAAGTTGCAATGTTGTGAGATTATATTCCAATTATTTGTTAACGATGAAATAACTAATTCCAGAGGCAAATTAGTGAACAGGGAAACCACATCAAAACTTACGATTATATAATTAGGAGGTAGCTGATAGTTATTGATAAATTCACTGAATGTGAAAGAGTCTTTGACATAAAAATCATTAGTTTTATTGTAGGCATTAGTAAGAATATCTGTTAAAAATTTTGAAAGGTTACCATTCGGGCAGTTAATAGACGAAACAATAGGTCTCATCGATAATGTAGGTTTATGAATTTTAGGTAAGGTATAGAATCTGGGTGCTATTGAGTTATAAAAAGTCAACGATTTGGCTGTAGTTTCATCAATTAAGTTATCTTTCTTTAATCGGGAGACTAGTTTATTAGCCTTTTGTTGCATTGTACTAGTGGGATCATTTCTAAGTTTTTTGTAATATTTATGATCATCTAACAATTCTTGACTTTTCAGGAGATATTCCTCCTTGTACATCACCACTGTTACATTGCCTTTATCACTTCTAACTACATATAACTCAGGATGTTGTTTCAGAAACTTTTTACAATTATTGAATAAATTCAATACAAAATGCTTAGTGCCATGATTTTTATGTAAATAGTTGGTAATAATATTAGTGTATTGCGATCTAAAGAAATTTTTATTTTCCTCGTTAAGGTCTTGAATGATAAGTTCTAGGTCTCCCAAAAGAGAGGAAATTTTAATATCATTAATCGAAGGACAAATGCTACATTTAGGACCTAACGCTAAAATTTGCTCAACTTCAGAAGGAATTTGAACTGTTGTAAGATTTTTTATCCATTTACTGTGTGTTATAATTTTATTCATTTCATTATTATTTAGTCTATTAAATTTATTTATATTTATATTCTTTATTTTATGGAAAATTCTATTATATTTTATCTTTAAACGCCTTTCATATTCATTGATGATGTGCAATGGTAAAGTTAAGTTATTTTTTATTATTAAAAGTTCATTATAATATTTGTTTAGGTCGCAAATTGTTATACTAATCTCAATGTTTAAAATTTTTTTCCTTAACCTTAAATTGAAATTGTTGATCTGCTGTCCAATTCTGCCACCTTGGTGTTCTATTAGGTTGTTTATGTTGTGTATACCGTTGGTAATATGCTTCGGAAAAACTTGATGTCTTCTACATTTTATGAGAAAAATCCGCCTATTCCTTAATGCAGCTAACCTGATGTTAATCTTGGCCCATTGCTTCAAACGATCTACATTAGCAAGTCCATAATTCTGTTGGATGTAATTGAAAAACCCCATATCTATACAGATAAAGAAGAAGGGTAGTCTTGACTGACTAGTTAAGAAAACCAAAATTAAACACACGTGGTGTATCTTGAGGTTGCAGTCAGAGGTGAAAAGTTTACGGCCACAAAACAGAAAAAGAAAAACTCTTTTGTTACTTTGTCAAGCTTTCGGAAATTATTTATTCCCTTTATCAAGACATCTATAAATAAAAATTATTATTTAATCAGAGTCATATAATATAGTTCGCTAAAATACTTACTAACTTGAGGTTAAAAGTTAAGGTCACATGTATTATAAAATAGTCGCATTTTTTTAACTTAATGTAGACAAATTCATATACAAATTCCTTTACAGGTACACAATTTAAGGTAAACAATTACTGATTATTTAAAATTAAGGATTAAAACCATGATTAAAATAGATATAACAAAATGAACATGAATAACTATCACATGTGAGTGTAGAACTAAATTTCTTTATCAAACTGTATACAAAAAATTTTTAAAATGACAGAAAGGTATTACAATTGGCTGGCTTGTACTAGGAATTAAGTTAGGAACATTAATTCCAACGTGAATGTTACCAACTGTGATCCAGCGGGAGGTTTGAATTTTGAAAAATGCGAAAATTCTCTTTTTCTAATTTGAGGATGTATGTATAAATCTTACTTAAATTATCGATATCAGATTTTTTATTTAAGCTATTTGTCTCATTATTAATATGGATCATTTCAAGGAATGATCTTTTTCTAAAGTTACTCTCTACAGCCAAAACCTTAGCACTTTCATAATTCATTTTATGACTGGTGTTGATGACATGTTCTGCTAATGCACAAGATTTTACGTTTCTGTTACAATCACTTTTATGTGAAGTTATACGACCATTAAGTGTCCGAGAGGTTTGACCAATATAAGATTTATTACAGTTGTTACATTCTATTCTGTATACCACATTTGATTTTTCTTTATTTTTTAATGGGGTTTTCACCCGACTGAAAAGTTTACCAACAGTTAATATGTTTTTTAATGCAATTTTTATGTCCATGTGTTTCACTAAGTTTATCAGCTTAGGAGTAAGATCTTCAATGAATGGTAATGACATATATTTAAGTGGACTCGTATTGGTTATGTTATGGTTTCGCTCAGTTATATTATTATTTACCAAATTAGGTATGGTATTATCGATATTATTATTTATGTTAGGTGCGTTATTATTATTTAAATTTAGAGAATTATTATTACTATTATTTGCATTATGTAAATTATTATTATTATTTGACAAGGTTCTAGTAGTGAAAAAAATTTTGTTTAATAGATGTACTGGGTAGGAATTTTCCACTAGGATACCACGTAGTTCTCTCAGTGACTCGTCCCTGTATTGAATATGTGAGAGTTTGATTACTCGATTTTTAAGGGCTCGGATGAGATTTATTTTCATACGTGCTGGATGGTATGATTTATAGTTTATATACCTACCACTACTCATTGGTTTTCTGTACCATTTGGTACAAAGGATGTTTTGTTGTGTCCTGATTACTTTCATGTCGAGGAACGGTATAGTGTTATTATTTTCAAATTCAACTGTGAACTGTAAGTTCGAGTTGTAGCTGTTAAATATATTTAACACTTCCTCAGTACTGTTTTCAGGTACCGAAAGTAGGAGGTCATCGACATACCTTTTCACAAAAGGTAAATTAAACGGAATCCTAGTCAGACAATTCCTAACAAGGTCATCCAACACAAAATTTACTAATATGGGAGAAATAGTAGACCCCATAGGGGTACCAAAAATTTGTTTATAATAATTTTGATTAAATTCAAGATAGTTAGAATCAAAAATAAATTTTAAAATTTCTATGAAAATATCTAGACTTAAGTTGCAATGTTGTGAGATTATATTCCAATTATTTGTTAACGATGAAATAACTAATTCCAGAGGCAAATTAGTGAACAGGGAAACCACATCAAAACTTACGATTATATAATTAGGAGGTAGCTGATAGTTATTGATAAATTCACTGAATGTGAAAGAGTCTTTGACATAAAAATCATTAGTTTTATTGTAGGCATTAGTAAGAATATCTGTTAAAAATTTTGAAAGGTTACCATTCGGGCAGTTAATAGACGAAACAATAGGTCTCATCGATAATGTAGGTTTATGAATTTTAGGTAAGGTATAGAATCTGGGTGCTATTGAGTTATAAAAAGTCAACGATTTGGCTGTAGTTTCATCAATTAAGTTATCTTTCTTTAATCGGGAGACTAGTTTATTAGCCTTTTGTTGCATTGTACTAGTGGGATCATTTCTAAGTTTTTTGTAATATTTATGATCATCTAACAATTCTTGACTTTTCAGGAGATATTCCTCCTTGTACATCACCACTGTTACATTGCCTTTATCACTTCTAACTACATATAACTCAGGATGTTGTTTCAGAAACTTTTTACAATTATTGAATAAATTCAATACAAAATGCTTAGTGCCATGATTTTTATGTAAATAGTTGGTAATAATATTAGTGTATTGCGATCTAAAGAAATTTTTATTTTCCTCGTTAAGGTCTTGAATGATAAGTTCTAGGTCTCCCAAAAGAGAGGAAATTTTAATATCATTAATCGAAGGACAAATGCTACATTTAGGACCTAACGCTAAAATTTGCTCAACTTCAGAAGGAATTTGAACTGTTGTAAGATTTTTTATCCATTTACTGTGTGTTATAATTTTATTCATTTCATTATTATTTAGTCTATTAAATTTATTTATATTTATATTCTTTATTTTATGGAAAATTCTATTATATTTTATCTTTAAACGCCTTTCATATTCATTGATGATGTGCAATGGTAAAGTTAAGTTATTTTTTATTATTAAAAGTTCATTATAATATTTGTTTAGGTCGCAAATTGTTATACTAATCTCAATGTTTAAAATTTTTTTCCTTAACCTTAAATTGAAATTGTTGATCTGCTGTCCAATTCTGCCACCTTGGTGTTCTATTAGGTTGTTTATGTTGTGTATACCGTTGGTAATATGCTTCGGAAAAACTTGATGTCTTCTACATTTTATGAGAAAAATCCGCCTATTCCTTAATGCAGCTAACCTGATGTTAATCTTGGCCCATTGCTTCAAACGATCTACATTAGCAAGTCCATAATTCTGTTGGATGTAATTGAAAAACCCCATATCTATACAGATAAAGAAGAAGGGTAGTCTTGACTGACTAGTTAAGAAAACCAAAATTAAACACACGTGGTGTATCTTGAGGTTGCAGTCAGAGGTGAAAAGTTTACGGCCACAAAACAGAAAAAGAAAAACTCTTTTGTTACTTTGTCAAGCTTTCGGAAATTATTTATTCCCTTTATCAAGACATCTATAAATAAAATTATTATTTAAT
This sequence comes from Leptura quadrifasciata, assembly GCA_963675555.1. Taxonomy (NCBI): domain Eukaryota; kingdom Metazoa; phylum Arthropoda; class Insecta; order Coleoptera; family Cerambycidae; genus Leptura; species Leptura quadrifasciata. The sequence continues at coordinate 88,976,818 of OY776678.1, read as the reverse complement.
CAGAGTCATATAATATAGTTCGCTAAAATACTTACTAACTTGAGGTTAAAAGTTAAGGTCACATGTATTATAAAATAGTCGCATTTTTTAACTTAATGTAGACAAATTCATATACAAATTCCTTTACAGGTACACAATTTAAGGTAAACAATTACTGATTATTTAAAATTAAGGATTAAAACCATGATTAAAATAGATATAACAAAATGAACATGAATAACTATCACATGTGAGTGTAGAACTAAATTTCTTTATCAAACTGTATACAAAAAATTTTTAAAATGACAGAAAGGTATTACAATTGGCTGGCTTGTACTAGGAATTAAGTTAGGAACATTAATTCCAACGTGAATGTTACCAACTGTGATCCAGCGGGAGGTTTGAATTTTGAAAAATGCGAAAATTCTCTTTTTCTAATTTGAGGATGTATGTATAAATCTTACTTAAATTATCGATATCAGATTTTTTATTTAAGCTATTTGTCTCATTATTAATATGGATCATTTCAAGGAATGATCTTTTTCTAAAGTTACTCTCTACAGCCAAAACCTTAGCACTTTCATAATTCATTTTATGACTGGTGTTGATGACATGTTCTGCTAATGCACAAGATTTTACGTTTCTGTTACAATCACTTTTATGTGAAGTTATACGACCATTAAGTGTCCGAGAGGTTTGACCAATATAAGATTTATTACAGTTGTTACATTCTATTCTGTATACCACATTTGATTTTTCTTTATTTTTTAATGGGGTTTTCACCCGACTGAAAAGTTTACCAACAGTTAATATGTTTTTTAATGCAATTTTTATGTCCATGTGTTTCACTAAGTTTATCAGCTTAGGAGTAAGATCTTCAATGAATGGTAATGACATATATTTAAGTGGACTCGTATTGGTTATGTTATGGTTTCGCTCAGTTATATTATTATTTACCAAATTAGGTATGGTATTATCGATATTATTATTTATGTTAGGTGCGTTATTATTATTTAAATTTAGAGAATTATTATTACTATTATTTGCATTATGTAAATTATTATTATTATTTGACAAGGTTCTAGTAGTGAAAAGAATTTTGTTTAATAGATGTACTGGGTAGGAATTTTCCACTAGGATACCACGTAGTTCTCTCAGTGACTCGTCCCTGTATTGAATATGTGAGAGTTTGATTACTCGATTTTTAAGGGCTCGGATGAGATTTATTTTCATACGTGCTGGATGGTATGATTTATAGTTTATATACCTACCACTACTCATTGGTTTTCTGTACCATTTGGTACAAAGGATGTTTTGTTGTGTCCTGATTACTTTCATGTCGAGGAACGGTATAGTGTTATTATTTTCAAATTCAACTGTGAACTGTAAGTTCGAGTTGTAGCTGTTAAATATATTTAACACTTCCTCAGTACTGTTTTCAGGTACCGAAAGTAGGAGGTCATCGACATACCTTTTCACAAAAGGTAAATTAAACGGAATCCTAGTCAGACAATTCCTAACAAGGTCATCCAACACAAAATTTACTAATATGGGAGAAATAGTAGACCCCATAGGGGTACCAAAAATTTGTTTATAATAATTTTGATTAAATTCAAGATAGTTAGAATCAAAAATAAATTTTAAAATTTCTATGAAAATATCTAGACTTAAGTTGCAATGTTGTGAGATTATATTCCAATTATTTGTTAACGATGAAATAACTAATTCCAGAGGCAAATTAGTGAACAGGGAAACCACATCAAAACTTACGATTATATAATTAGGAGGTAGCTGATAGTTATTGATAAATTCACTGAATGTGAAAGAGTCTTTGACATAAAAATCATTAGTTTTATTGTAGGCATTAGTAAGAATATCTGTTAAAAATTTTGAAAGGTTACCATTCGGGCAGTTAATAGACGAAACAATAGGTCTCATCGATAATGTAGGTTTATGAATTTTAGGTAAGGTATAGAATCTGGGTGCTATTGAGTTATAAAAAGTCAACGATTTGGCTGTAGTTTCATCAATTAAGTTATCTTTCTTTAATCGGGAGACTAGTTTATTAGCCTTTTGTTGCATTGTACTAGTGGGATCATTTCTAAGTTTTTTGTAATATTTATGATCATCTAACAATTCTTGACTTTTCAGGAGATATTCCTCCTTGTACATCACCACTGTTACATTGCCTTTATCACTTCTAACTACATATAACTCAGGATGTTGTTTCAGAAACTTTTTACAATTATTGAATAAATTCAATACAAAATGCTTAGTGCCATGATTTTTATGTAAATAGTTGGTAATAATATTAGTGTATTGCGATCTAAAGAAATTTTTATTTTCCTCGTTAAGGTCTTGAATGATAAGTTCTAGGTCTCCCAAAAGAGAGGAAATTTTAATATCATTAATCGAAGGACAAATGCTACATTTAGGACCTAACGCTAAAATTTGCTCAACTTCAGAAGGAATTTGAACTGTTGTAAGATTTTTTATCCATTTACTGTGTGTTATAATTTTATTCATTTCATTATTATTTAGTCTATTAAATTTATTTATATTTATATTCTTTATTTTATGGAAAATTCTATTATATTTTATCTTTAAACGCCTTTCATATTCATTGATGATGTGCAATGGTAAAGTTAAGTTATTTTTTATTATTAAAAGTTCATTATAATATTTGTTTAGGTCGCAAATTGTTATACTAATCTCAATGTTTAAAATTTTTTTCCTTAACCTTAAATTGAAATTGTTGATCTGCTGTCCAATTCTGCCACCTTGGTGTTCTATTAGGTTGTTTATGTTGTGTATACCGTTGGTAATATGCTTCGGAAAAACTTGATGTCTTCTACATTTTATGAGAAAAATCCGCCTATTCCTTAATGCAGCTAACCTGATGTTAATCTTGGCCCATTGCTTCAAACGATCTACATTAGCAAGTCCATAATTCTGTTGGATGTAATTGAAAAACCCCATATCTATACAGATAAAGAAGAAGGGTAGTCTTGACTGACTAGTTAAGAAAACCAAAATTAAACACACGTGGTGTATCTTGAGGTTGCAGTCAGAGGTGAAAAGTTTACGGCCACAAAACAGAAAAAGAAAAACTCTTTTGTTACTTTGTCAAGCTTTCGGAAATTATTTATTCCCTTTATCAAGACATCTATAAATAAAATTATTATTTAATCAGAGTCATATAATATAGTTCGCTAAAATACTTACTAACTTGAGGTTAAAAGTTAAGGTCACATGTATTATAAAATAGTCGCATTTTTTAACTTAATGTAGACAAATTCATATACAAATTCCTTTACAGGTACACAATTTAAGGTAAACAATTACTGATTATTTAAAATTAAGGATTAAAACCATGATTAAAATAGATATAACAAAATGAACATGAATAACTATCACATGTGAGTGTAGAACTAAATTTCTTTATCAAACTGTATACAAAAAATTTTTAAAATGACAGAAAGGTATTACAATTGGCTGGCTTGTACTAGGAATTAAGTTAGGAACATTAATTCCAACGTGAATGTTACCAACTGTGATCCAGCGGGAGGTTTGAATTTTGAAAAATGCGAAAATTCTCTTTTTCTAATTTGAGGATGTATGTATAAATCTTACTTAAATTATCGATATCAGATTTTTTATTTAAGCTATTTGTCTCATTATTAATATGGATCATTTCAAGGAATGATCTTTTTCTAAAGTTACTCTCTACAGCCAAAACCTTAGCACTTTCATAATTCATTTTATGACTGGTGTTGATGACATGTTCTGCTAATGCACAAGATTTTACGTTTCTGTTACAATCACTTTTATGTGAAGTTATACGACCATTAAGTGTCCGAGAGGTTTGACCAATATAAGATTTATTACAGTTGTTACATTCTATTCTGTATACCACATTTGATTTTTCTTTATTTTTTAATGGGGTTTTCACCCGACTGAAAAGTTTACCAACAGTTAATATGTTTTTTAATGCAATTTTTATGTCCATGTGTTTCACTAAGTTTATCAGCTTAGGAGTAAGATCTTCAATGAATGGTAATGACATATATTTAAGTGGACTCGTATTGGTTATGTTATGGTTTCGCTCAGTTATATTATTATTTACCAAATTAGGTATGGTATTATCGATATTATTATTTATGTTAGGTGCGTTATTATTATTTAAATTTAGAGAATTATTATTACTATTATTTGCATTATGTAAATTATTATTATTATTTGACAAGGTTCTAGTAGTGAAAAGAATTTTGTTTAATAGATGTACTGGGTAGGAATTTTCCACTAGGATACCACGTAGTTCTCTCAGTGACTCGTCCCTGTATTGAATATGTGAGAGTTTGATTACTCGATTTTTAAGGGCTCGGATGAGATTTATTTTCATACGTGCTGGATGGTATGATTTATAGTTTATATACCTACCACTACTCATTGGTTTTCTGTACCATTTGGTACAAAGGATGTTTTGTTGTGTCCTGATTACTTTCATGTCGAGGAACGGTATAGTGTTATTATTTTCAAATTCAACTGTGAACTGTAAGTTCGAGTTGTAGCTGTTAAATATATTTAACACTTCCTCAGTACTGTTTTCAGGTACCGAAAGTAGGAGGTCATCGACATACCTTTTCACAAAAGGTAAATTAAACGGAATCCTAGTCAGACAATTCCTAACAAGGTCATCCAACACAAAATTTACTAATATGGGAGAAATAGTAGACCCCATAGGGGTACCAAAAATTTGTTTATAATAATTTTGATTAAATTCAAGATAGTTAGAATCAAAAATAAATTTTAAAATTTCTATGAAAATATCTAGACTTAAGTTGCAATGTTGTGAGATTATATTCCAATTATTTGTTAACGATGAAATAACTAATTCCAGAGGCAAATTAGTGAACAGGGAAACCACATCAAAACTTACGATTATATAATTAGGAGGTAGCTGATAGTTATTGATAAATTCACTGAATGTGAAAGAGTCTTTGACATAAAAATCATTAGTTTTATTGTAGGCATTAGTAAGAATATCTGTTAAAAATTTTGAAAGGTTACCATTCGGGCAGTTAATAGACGAAACAATAGGTCTCATCGATAATGTAGGTTTATGAATTTTAGGTAAGGTATAGAATCTGGGTGCTATTGAGTTATAAAAAGTCAACGATTTGGCTGTAGTTTCATCAATTAAGTTATCTTTCTTTAATCGGGAGACTAGTTTATTAGCCTTTTGTTGCATTGTACTAGTGGGATCATTTCTAAGTTTTTTGTAATATTTATGATCATCTAACAATTCTTGACTTTTCAGGAGATATTCCTCCTTGTACATCACCACTGTTACATTGCCTTTATCACTTCTAACTACATATAACTCAGGATGTTGTTTCAGAAACTTTTTACAATTATTGAATAAATTCAATACAAAATGCTTAGTGCCATGATTTTTATGTAAATAGTTGGTAATAATATTAGTGTATTGCGATCTAAAGAAATTTTTATTTTCCTCGTTAAGGTCTTGAATGATAAGTTCTAGGTCTCCCAAAAGAGAGGAAATTTTAATATCATTAATCGAAGGACAAATGCTACATTTAGGACCTAACGCTAAAATTTGCTCAACTTCAGAAGGAATTTGAACTGTTGTAAGATTTTTTATCCATTTACTGTGTGTTATAATTTTATTCATTTCATTATTATTTAGTCTATTAAATTTATTTATATTTATATTCTTTATTTTATGGAAAATTCTATTATATTTTATCTTTAAACGCCTTTCATATTCATTGATGATGTGCAATGGTAAAGTTAAGTTATTTTTTATTATTAAAAGTTCATTATAATATTTGTTTAGGTCGCAAATTGTTATACTAATCTCAATGTTTAAAATTTTTTTCCTTAACCTTAAATTGAAATTGTTGATCTGCTGTCCAATTCTGCCACCTTGGTGTTCTATTAGGTTGTTTATGTTGTGTATACCGTTGGTAATATGCTTCGGAAAAACTTGATGTCTTCTACATTTTATGAGAAAAATCCGCCTATTCCTTAATGCAGCTAACCTGATGTTAATCTTGGCCCATTGCTTCAAACGATCTACATTAGCAAGTCCATAATTCTGTTGGATGTAATTGAAAAACCCCATATCTATACAGATAAAGAAGAAGGGTAGTCTTGACTGACTAGTTAAGAAAACCAAAATTAAACACACGTGGTGTATCTTGAGGTTGCAGTCAGAGGTGAAAAGTTTACGGCCACAAAACAGAAAAAGAAAAACTCTTTTGTTACTTTGTCAAGCTTTCGGAAATTATTTATTCCCTTTATCAAGACATCTATAAATAAAATTATTATTTAATCAGAGTCATATAATATAGTTCGCTAAAATACTTACTAACTTGAGGTTAAAAGTTAAGGTCACATGTATTATAAAATAGTCGCATTTTTTAACTTAATGTAGACAAATTCATATACAAATTCCTTTACAGGTACACAATTTAAGGTAAACAATTACTGATTATTTAAAATTAAGGATTAAAACCATGATTAAAATAGATATAACAAAATGAACATGAATAACTATCACATGTGAGTGTAGAACTAAATTTCTTTATCAAACTGTATACAAAAAATTTTTAAAATGACAGAAAGGTATTACAATTGGCTGGCTTGTACTAGGAATTAAGTTAGGAACATTAATTCCAACGTGAATGTTACCAACTGTGATCCAGCGGGAGGTTTGAATTTTGAAAAATGCGAAAATTCTCTTTTTCTAATTTGAGGATGTATGTATAAATCTTACTTAAATTATCGATATCAGATTTTTTATTTAAGCTATTTGTCTCATTATTAATATGGATCATTTCAAGGAATGATCTTTTTCTAAAGTTACTCTCTACAGCCAAAACCTTAGCACTTTCATAATTCATTTTATGACTGGTGTTGATGACATGTTCTGCTAATGCACAAGATTTTACGTTTCTGTTACAATCACTTTTATGTGAAGTTATACGACCATTAAGTGTCCGAGAGGTTTGACCAATATAAGATTTATTACAGTTGTTACATTCTATTCTGTATACCACATTTGATTTTTCTTTATTTTTTAATGGGGTTTTCACCCGACTGAAAAGTTTACCAACAGTTAATATGTTTTTTAATGCAATTTTTATGTCCATGTGTTTCACTAAGTTTATCAGCTTAGGAGTAAGATCTTCAATGAATGGTAATGACATATATTTAAGTGGACTCGTATTGGTTATGTTATGGTTTCGCTCAGTTATATTATTATTTACCAAATTAGGTATGGTATTATCGATATTATTATTTATGTTAGGTGCGTTATTATTATTTAAATTTAGAGAATTATTATTACTATTATTTGCATTATGTAAATTATTATTATTATTTGACAAGGTTCTAGTAGTGAAAAGAATTTTGTTTAATAGATGTACTGGGTAGGAATTTTCCACTAGGATACCACGTAGTTCTCTCAGTGACTCGTCCCTGTATTGAATATGTGAGAGTTTGATTACTCGATTTTTAAGGGCTCGGATGAGATTTATTTTCATACGTGCTGGATGGTATGATTTATAGTTTATATACCTACCACTACTCATTGGTTTTCTGTACCATTTGGTACAAAGGATGTTTTGTTGTGTCCTGATTACTTTCATGTCGAGGAACGGTATAGTGTTATTATTTTCAAATTCAACTGTGAACTGTAAGTTCGAGTTGTAGCTGTTAAATATATTTAACACTTCCTCAGTACTGTTTTCAGGTACCGAAAGTAGGAGGTCATCGACATACCTTTTCACAAAAGGTAAATTAAACGGAATCCTAGTCAGACAATTCCTAACAAGGTCATCCAACACAAAATTTACTAATATGGGAGAAATAGTAGACCCCATAGGGGTACCAAAAATTTGTTTATAATAATTTTGATTAAATTCAAGATAGTTAGAATCAAAAATAAATTTTAAAATTTCTATGAAAATATCTAGACTTAAGTTGCAATGTTGTGAGATTATATTCCAATTATTTGTTAACGATGAAATAACTAATTCCAGAGGCAAATTAGTGAACAGGGAAACCACATCAAAACTTACGATTATATAATTAGGAGGTAGCTGATAGTTATTGATAAATTCACTGAATGTGAAAGAGTCTTTGACATAAAAATCATTAGTTTTATTGTAGGCATTAGTAAGAATATCTGTTAAAAATTTTGAAAGGTTACCATTCGGGCAGTTAATAGACGAAACAATAGGTCTCATCGATAATGTAGGTTTATGAATTTTAGGTAAGGTATAGAATCTGGGTGCTATTGAGTTATAAAAAGTCAACGATTTGGCTGTAGTTTCATCAATTAAGTTATCTTTCTTTAATCGGGAGACTAGTTTATTAGCCTTTTGTTGCATTGTACTAGTGGGATCATTTCTAAGTTTTTTGTAATATTTATGATCATCTAACAATTCTTGACTTTTCAGGAGATATTCCTCCTTGTACATCACCACTGTTACATTGCCTTTATCACTTCTAACTACATATAACTCAGGATGTTGTTTCAGAAACTTTTTACAATTATTGAATAAATTCAATACAAAATGCTTAGTGCCATGATTTTTATGTAAATAGTTGGTAATAATATTAGTGTATTGCGATCTAAAGAAATTTTTATTTTCCTCGTTAAGGTCTTGAATGATAAGTTCTAGGTCTCCCAAAAGAGAGGAAATTTTAATATCATTAATCGAAGGACAAATGCTACATTTAGGACCTAACGCTAAAATTTGCTCAACTTCAGAAGGAATTTGAACTGTTGTAAGATTTTTTATCCATTTACTGTGTGTTATAATTTTATTCATTTCATTATTATTTAGTCTATTAAATTTATTTATATTTATATTCTTTATTTTATGGAAAATTCTATTATATTTTATCTTTAAACGCCTTTCATATTCATTGATGATGTGCAATGGTAAAGTTAAGTTATTTTTTATTATTAAAAGTTCATTATAATATTTGTTTAGGTCGCAAATTGTTATACTAATCTCAATGTTTAAAATTTTTTTCCTTAACCTTAAATTGAAATTGTTGATCTGCTGTCCAATTCTGCCACCTTGGTGTTCTATTAGGTTGTTTATGTTGTGTATACCGTTGGTAATATGCTTCGGAAAAACTTGATGTCTTCTACATTTTATGAGAAAAATCCGCCTATTCCTTAATGCAGCTAACCTGATGTTAATCTTGGCCCATTGCTTCAAACGATCTACATTAGCAAGTCCATAATTCTGTTGGATGTAATTGAAAAACCCCATATCTATACAGATAAAGAAGAAGGGTAGTCTTGACTGACTAGTTAAGAAAACCAAAATTAAACACACGTGGTGTATCTTGAGGTTGCAGTCAGAGGTGAAAAGTTTACGGCCACAAAACAGAAAAAGAAAAACTCTTTTGTTACTTTGTCAAGCTTTCGGAAATTATTTATTCCCTTTATCAAGACATCTATAAATAAAATTATTATTTAATCAGAGTCATATAATATAGTTCGCTAAAATACTTACTAACTTGAGGTTAAAAGTTAAGGTCACATGTATTATAAAATAGTCGCATTTTTTAACTTAATGTAGACAAATTCATATACAAATTCCTTTACAGGTACACAATTTAAGGTAAACAATTACTGATTATTTAAAATTAAGGATTAAAACCATGATTAAAATAGATATAACAAAATGAACATGAATAACTATCACATGTGAGTGTAGAACTAAATTTCTTTATCAAACTGTATACAAAAAATTTTTAAAATGACAGAAAGGTATTACAATTGGCTGGCTTGTACTAGGAATTAAGTTAGGAACATTAATTCCAACGTGAATGTTACCAACTGTGATCCAGCGGGAGGTTTGAATTTTGAAAAATGCGAAAATTCTCTTTTTCTAATTTGAGGATGTATGTATAAATCTTACTTAAATTATCGATATCAGATTTTTTATTTAAGCTATTTGTCTCATTATTAATATGGATCATTTCAAGGAATGATCTTTTTCTAAAGTTACTCTCTACAGCCAAAACCTTAGCACTTTCATAATTCATTTTATGACTGGTGTTGATGACATGTTCTGCTAATGCACAAGATTTTACGTTTCTGTTACAATCACTTTTATGTGAAGTTATACGACCATTAAGTGTCCGAGAGGTTTGACCAATATAAGATTTATTACAGTTGTTACATTCTATTCTGTATACCACATTTGATTTTTCTTTATTTTTTAATGGGGTTTTCACCCGACTGAAAAGTTTACCAACAGTTAATATGTTTTTTAATGCAATTTTTATGTCCATGTGTTTCACTAAGTTTATCAGCTTAGGAGTAAGATCTTCAATGAATGGTAATGACATATATTTAAGTGGACTCGTATTGGTTATGTTATGGTTTCGCTCAGTTATATTATTATTTACCAAATTAGGTATGGTATTATCGATATTATTATTTATGTTAGGTGCGTTATTATTATTTAAATTTAAAGAATTATTATTACTATTATTTGCATTATGTAAATTATTATTATTATTTGACAAGGTTCTAGTAGTGAAAAGAATTTTGTTTAATAGATGTACTGGGTAGGAATTTTCCACTAGGATACCACGTAGTTCTCTCAGTGACTCGTCCCTGTATTGAATATGTGAGAGTTTGATTACTCGATTTTTAAGGGCTCGGATGAGATTTATTTTCATACGTGCTGGATGGTATGATTTATAGTTTATATACCTACCACTACTCATTGGTTTTCTGTACCATTTGGTACAAAGGATGTTTTGTTGTGTCCTGATTACTTTCATGTCGAGGAACGGTATAGTGTTATTATTTTCAAATTCAACTGTGAACTGTAAGTTCGAGTTGTAGCTGTTAAATATATTTAACACTTCCTCAGTACTGTTTTCAGGTACCGAAAGTAGGAGGTCATCGACATACCTTTTCACAAAAGGTAAATTAAACGGAATCCTAGTCAGACAATTCCTAACAAGGTCATCCAACACAAAATTTACTAATATGGGAGAAATAGTAGACCCCATAGGGGTACCAAAAATTTGTTTATAATAATTTTGATTAAATTCAAGATAGTTAGAATCAAAAATAAATTTTAAAATTTCTATGAAAATATCTAGACTTAAGTTGCAATGTTGTGAGATTATATTCCAATTATTTGTTAACGATGAAATAACTAATTCCAGAGGCAAATTAGTGAACAGGGAAACCACATCAAAACTTACGATTATATAATTAGGAGGTAGCTGATAGTTATTGATAAATTCACTGAATGTGAAAGAGTCTTTGACATAAAAATCATTAGTTTTATTGTAGGCATTAGTAAGAATATCTGTTAAAAATTTTGAAAGGTTACCATTCGGGCAGTTAATAGACGAAACAATAGGTCTCATCGATAATGTAGGTTTATGAATTTTAGGTAAGGTATAGAATCTGGGTGCTATTGAGTTATAAAAAGTCAACGATTTGGCTGTAGTTTCATCAATTAAGTTATCTTTCTTTAATCGGGAGACTAGTTTATTAGCCTTTTGTTGCATTGTACTAGTGGGATCATTTCTAAGTTTTTTGTAATATTTATGATCATCTAACAATTCTTGACTTTTCAGGAGATATTCCTCCTTATACATCACCACTGTTACATTGCCTTTATCACTTCTAACTACATATAACTCAGGATGTTGTTTCAGAAACTTTTTACAATTATTGAATAAATTCAATACAAAATGCTTAGTGCCATGATTTTTATGTAAATAGTTGGTAATAATATTAGTGTATTGCGATCTAAAGAAATTTTTATTTTCCTCGTTAAGGTCTTGAATGATAAGTTCTAGGTCTCCCAAAAGAGAGGAAATTTTAATATCATTAATCGAAGGACAAATGCTACATTTAGGACCTAACGCTAAAATTTGCTCAACTTCAGAAGGAATTTGAACTGTTGTAAGATTTTTTATCCATTTACTGTGTGTTATAATTTTATTCATTTCATTATTATTTAGTCTATTAAATTTATTTATATTTATATTCTTTATTTTATGGAAAATTCTATTATATTTTATCTTTAAACGCCTTTCATATTCATTGATGATGTGCAATGGTAAAGTTAAGTTATTTTTTATTATTAAAAGTTCATTATAATATTTGTTTAGGTCGCAAATTGTTATACTAATCTCAATGTTTAAAATTTTTTTCCTTAACCTTAAATTGAAATTGTTGATCTGCTGTCCAATTCTGCCACCTTGGTGTTCTATTAGGTTGTTTATGTTGTGTATACCGTTGGTAATATGCTTCGGAAAAACTTGATGTCTTCTACATTTTATGAGAAAAATCCGCCTATTCCTTAATGCAGCTAACCTGATGTTAATCTTGGCCCATTGCTTCAAACGATCTACATTAGCAAGTCCATAATTCTGTTGGATGTAATTGAAAAACCCCATATCTATACAGATAAAGAAGAAGGGTAGTCTTGACTGACTAGTTAAGAAAACCAAAATTAAACACACGTGGTGTATCTTGAGGTTGCAGTCAGAGGTGAAAAGTTTACGGCCACAAAACAGAAAAAGAAAAACTCTTTTGTTACTTTGTCAAGCTTTCGGAAATTATTTATTCCCTTTATCAAGACATCTATAAATAAAATTATTATTTAATCAGAGTCATATAATATAGTTCGCTAAAATACTTACTAACTTGAGGTTAAAAGTTAAGGTCACATGTATTATAAAATAGTCGCATTTTTTAACTTAATGTAGACAAATTCATATACAAATTCCTTTACAGGTACACAATTTAAGGTAAACAATTACTGATTATTTAAAATTAAGGATTAAAACCATGATTAAAATAGATATAACAAAATGAACATGAATAACTATCACATGTGAGTGTAGAACTAAATTTCTTTATCAAACTGTATACAAAAAATTTTTAAAATGACAGAAAGGTATTACAATTGGCTGGCTTGTACTAGGAATTAAGTTAGGAACATTAATTCCAACGTGAATGTTACCAACTGTGATCCAGCGGGAGGTTTGAATTTTGAAAAATGCGAAAATTCTCTTTTTCTAATTTGAGGATGTATGTATAAATCTTACTTAAATTATCGATATCAGATTTTTTATTTAAGCTATTTGTCTCATTATTAATATGGATCATTTCAAGGAATGATCTTTTTCTAAAGTTACTCTCTACAGCCAAAACCTTAGCACTTTCATAATTCATTTTATGACTGGTGTTGATGACATGTTCTGCTAATGCACAAGATTTTACGTTTCTGTTACAATCACTTTTATGTGAAGTTATACGACCATTAAGTGTCCGAGAGGTTTGACCAATATAAGATTTATTACAGTTGTTACATTCTATTCTGTATACCACATTTGATTTTTCTTTATTTTTTAATGGGGTTTTCACCCGACTGAAAAGTTTACCAACAGTTAATATGTTTTTTAATGCAATTTTTATGTCCATGTGTTTCACTAAGTTTATCAGCTTAGGAGTAAGATCTTCAATGAATGGTAATGACATATATTTAAGTGGACTCGTATTGGTTATGTTATGGTTTCGCTCAGTTATATTATTATTTACCAAATTAGGTATGGTATTATCGATATTATTATTTATGTTAGGTGCGTTATTATTATTTAAATTTAGAGAATTATTATTACTATTATTTGCATTATGTAAATTATTATTATTATTTGACAAGGTTCTAGTAGTGAAAAGAATTTTGTTTAATAGATGTACTGGGTAGGAATTTTCCACTAGGATACCACGTAGTTCTCTCAGTGACTCGTCCCTGTATTGAATATGTGAGAGTTTGATTACTCGATTTTTAAGGGCTCGGATGAGATTTATTTTCATACGTGCTGGATGGTATGATTTATAGTTTATATACCTACCACTACTCATTGGTTTTCTGTACCATTTGGTACAAAGGATGTTTTGTTGTGTCCTGATTACTTTCATGTCGAGGAACGGTATAGTGTTATTATTTTCAAATTCAACTGTGAACTGTAAGTTCGAGTTGTAGCTGTTAAATATATTTAACACTTCCTCAGTACTGTTTTCAGGTACCGAAAGTAGGAGGTCATCGACATACCTTTTCACAAAAGGTAAATTAAACGGAATCCTAGTCAGACAATTCCTAACAAGGTCATCCAACACAAAATTTACTAATATGGGAGAAATAGTAGACCCCATAGGGGTACCAAAAATTTGTTTATAATAATTTTGATTAAATTCAAGATAGTTAGAATCAAAAATAAATTTTAAAATTTCTATGAAAATATCTAGACTTAAGTTGCAATGTTGTGAGATTATATTCCAATTATTTGTTAACGATGAAATAACTAATTCCAGAGGCAAATTAGTGAACAGGGAAACCACATCAAAACTTACGATTATATAATTAGGAGGTAGCTGATAGTTATTGATAAATTCACTGAATGTGAAAGAGTCTTTGACATAAAAATCATTAGTTTTATTGTAGGCATTAGTAAGAATATCTGTTAAAAATTTTGAAAGGTTACCATTCGGGCAGTTAATAGACGGAACAATAGGTCTCATCGATAATGTAGGTTTATGAATTTTAGGTAAGGTATAGAATCTGGGTGCTATTGAGTTATAAAAAGTCAACGATTTGGCTGTAGTTTCATCAATTAAGTTATCTTTCTTTAATCGGGAGACTAGTTTATTAGCCTTTTGTTGCATTGTACTAGTGGGATCATTTCTAAGTTTTTTGTAATATTTATGATCATCTAACAATTCTTGACTTTTCAGGAGATATTCCTCCTTGTACATCACCACTGTTACATTGCCTTTATCACTTCTAACTACATATAACTCAGGATGTTGTTTCAGAAACTTTTTACAATTATTGAATAAATTCAATACAAAATGCTTAGTGCCATGATTTTTATGTAAATAGTTGGTAATAATATTAGTGTATTGCGATCTAAAGAAATTTTTATTTTCCTCGTTAAGGTCTTGAATGATAAGTTCTAGGTCTCCCAAAAGAGAGGAAATTTTAATATCATTAATCGAAGGACAAATGCTACATTTAGGACCTAACGCTAAAATTTGCTCAACTTCAGAAGGAATTTGAACTGTTGTAAGATTTTTTATCCATTTACTGTGTGTTATAATTTTATTCATTTCATTATTATTTAGTCTATTAAATTTATTTATATTTATATTCTTTATTTTATGGAAAATTCTATTATATTTTATCTTTAAACGCCTTTCATATTCATTGATGATGTGCAATGGTAAAGTTAAGTTATTTTTTATTATTAAAAGTTCATTATAATATTTGTTTAGGTCGCAAATTGTTATACTAATCTCAATGTTTAAAATTTTTTTCCTTAACCTTAAATTGAAATTGTTGATCTGCTGTCCAATTCTGCCACCTTGGTGTTCTATTAGGTTGTTTATGTTGTGTATACCGTTGGTAATATGCTTCGGAAAAACTTGATGTCTTCTACATTTTATGAGAAAAATCCGCCTATTCCTTAATGCAGCTAACCTGATGTTAATCTTGGCCCATTGCTTCAAACGATCTACATTAGCAAGTCCATAATTCTGTTGGATGTAATTGAAAAACCCCATATCTATACAGATAAAGAAGAAGGGTAGTCTTGACTGACTAGTTAAGAAAACCAAAATTAAACACACGTGGTGTATCTTGAGGTTGCAGTCAGAGGTGAAAAGTTTACGGCCACAAAACAGAAAAAGAAAAACTCTTTTGTTACTTTGTCAAGCTTTCGGAAATTATTTATTCCCTTTATCAAGACATCTATAAATAAAATTATTATTTAATCAGAGTCATATAATATAGTTCGCTAAAATACTTACTAACTTGAGGTTAAAAGTTAAGGTCACATGTATTATAAAATAGTCGCATTTTTTAACTTAATGTAGACAAATTCATATACAAATTCCTTTACAGGTACACAATTTAAGGTAAACAATTACTGATTATTTAAAATTAAGGATTAAAACCATGATTAAAATAGATATAACAAAATGAACATGAATAACTATCACATGTGAGTGTAGAACTAAATTTCTTTATCAAACTGTATACAAAAAATTTTTAAAATGACAGAAAGGTATTACAATTGGCTGGCTTGTACTAGGAATTAAGTTAGGAACATTAATTCCAACGTGAATGTTACCAACTGTGATCCAGCGGGAGGTTTGAATTTTGAAAAATGCGAAAATTCTCTTTTTCTAATTTGAGGATGTATGTATAAATCTTACTTAAATTATCGATATCAGATTTTTTATTTAAGATATTTGTCTCATTATTAATATGGATCATTTCAAGGAATGATCTTTTTCTAAAGTTACTCTCTACAGCCAAAACCTTAGCACTTTCATAATTCATTTTATGACTGGTGTTGATGACATGTTCTGCTAATGCACAAGATTTTACGTTTCTGTTACAATCACTTTTATGTGAAGTTATACGACCATTAAGTGTCCGAGAGGTTTGACCAATATAAGATTTATTACAGTTGTTACATTCTATTCTGTATACCACATTTGATTTTTCTTTATTTTTTAATGGGGTTTTCACCCGACTGAAAAGTTTACCAACAGTTAATATGTTTTTTAATGCAATTTTTATGTCCATGTGTTTCACTAAGTTTATCAGCTTAGGAGTAAGATCTTCAATGAATGGTAATGACATATATTTAAGTGGACTCGTATTGGTTATGTTATGGTTTCGCTCAGTTATATTATTATTTACCAAATTAGGTATGGTATTATCGATATTATTATTTATGTTAGGTGCGTTATTATTATTTAAATTTAGAGAATTATTATTACTATTATTTGCATTATGTAAATTATTATTATTATTTGACAAGGTTCTAGTAGTGAAAAGAATTTTGTTTAATAGATGTACTGGGTAGGAATTTTCCACTAGGATACCACGTAGTTCTCTCAGTGACTCGTCCCTGTATTGAATATGTGAGAGTTTGATTACTCGATTTTTAAGGGCTCGGATGAGATTTATTTTCATACGTGCTGGATGGTATGATTTATAGTTTATATACCTACCACTACTCATTGGTTTTCTGTACCATTTGGTACAAAGGATGTTTTGTTGTGTCCTGATTACTTTCATGTCGAGGAACGGTATAGTGTTATTATTTTCAAATTCAACTGTGAACTGTAAGTTCGAGTTGTAGCTGTTAAATATATTTAACACTTCCTCAGTACTGTTTTCAGGTACCGAAAGTAGGAGGTCATCGACATACCTTTTCACAAAAGGTAAATTAAACGGAATCCTAGTCAGACAATTCCTAACAAGGTCATCCAACACAAAATTTACTAATATGGGAGAAATAGTAGACCCCATAGGGGTACCAAAAATTTGTTTATAATAATTTTGATTAAATTCAAGATAGTTAGAATCAAAAATAAATTTTAAAATTTCTATGAAAATATCTAGACTTAAGTTGCAATGTTGTGAGATTATATTCCAATTATTTGTTAACGATGAAATAACTAATTCCAGAGGCAAATTAGTGAACAGGGAAACCACATCAAAACTTACGATTATATAATTAGGAGGTAGCTGATAGTTATTGATAAATTCACTGAATGTGAAAGAGTCTTTGACATAAAAATCATTAGTTTTATTGTAGGCATTAGTAAGAATATCTGTTAAAAATTTTGAAAGGTTACCATTCGGGCAGTTAATAGACGAAACAATAGGTCTCATCGATAATGTAGGTTTATGAATTTTAGGTAAGGTATAGAATCTGGGTGCTATTGAGTTATAAAAAGTCAACGATTTGGCTGTAGTTTCATCAATTAAGTTATCTTTCTTTAATCGGGAGACTAGTTTATTAGCCTTTTGTTGCATTGTACTAGTGGGATCATTTCTAAGTTTTTTGTAATATTTATGATCATCTAACAATTCTTGACTTTTCAGGAGATATTCCTCCTTGTACATCACCACTGTTACATTGCCTTTATCACTTCTAACTACATATAACTCAGGATGTTGTTTCAGAAACTTTTTACAATTATTGAATAAATTCAATACAAAATGCTTAGTGCCATGATTTTTATGTAAATAGTTGGTAATAATATTAGTGTATTGCGATCTAAAGAAATTTTTATTTTCCTCGTTAAGGTCTTGAATGATAAGTTCTAGGTCTCCCAAAAGAGAGGAAATTTTAATATCATTAATCGAAGGACAAATGCTACATTTAGGACCTAACGCTAAAATTTGCTCAACTTCAGAAGGAATTTGAACTGTTGTAAGATTTTTTATCCATTTACTGTGTGTTATAATTTTATTCATTTCATTATTATTTAGTCTATTAAATTTATTTATATTTATATTCTTTATTTTATGGAAAATTCTATTATATTTTATCTTTAAACGCCTTTCATATTCATTGATGATGTGCAATGGTAAAGTTAAGTTATTTTTTATTATTAAAAGTTCATTATAATATTTGTTTAGGTCGCAAATTGTTATACTAATCTCAATGTTTAAAATTTTTTTCCTTAACCTTAAATTGAAATTGTTGATCTGCTGTCCAATTCTGCCACCTTGGTGTTCTATTAGGTTGTTTATGTTGTGTATACCGTTGGTAATATGCTTCGGAAAAATTTGATGTCTTCTACATTTTATGAGAAAAATCCGCCTATTCCTTAATGCAGCTAACCTGATGTTAATCTTGGCCCATTGCTTCAAACGATCTACATTAGCAAGTCCATAATTCTGTTGGATGTAATTGAAAAACCCCATATCTATACAGATAAAGAAGAAGGGTAGTCTTGACTGACTAGTTAAGAAAACCAAAATTAAACACACGTGGTGTATCTTGAGGTTGCAGTCAGAGGTGAAAAGTTTACGGCCACAAAACAGAAAAAGAAAAACTCTTTTGTTACTTTGTCAAGCTTTCGGAAATTATTTATTCCCTTTATCAAGACATCTATAAATAAAATTATTATTTAATCAGAGTCATATAATATAGTTCGCTAAAATACTTACTAACTTGAGGTTAAAAGTTAAGGTCACATGTATTATAAAATAGTCGCATTTTTTAACTTAATGTAGACAAATTCATATACAAATTCCTTTACAGGTACACAATTTAAGGTAAACAATTACTGATTATTTAAAATTAAGGATTAAAACCATGATTAAAATAGATATAACAAAATGAACATGAATAACTATCACATGTGAGTGTAGAACTAAATTTCTTTATCAAACTGTATACAAAAAATTTTTAAAATGACAGAAAGGTATTACAATTGGCTGGCTTGTACTAGGAATTAAGTTAGGAACATTAATTCCAACGTGAATGTTACCAACTGTGATCCAGCGGGAGGTTTGAATTTTGAAAAATGCGAAAATTCTCTTTTTCTAATTTGAGGATGTATGTATAAATCTTACTTAAATTATCGATATCAGATTTTTTATTTAAGCTATTTGTCTCATTATTAATATGGATCATTTCAAGGAATGATCTTTTTCTAAAGTTACTCTCTACAGCCAAAACCTTAGCACTTTCATAATTCATTTTATGACTGGTGTTGATGACATGTTCTGCTAATGCACAAGATTTTACGTTTCTGTTACAATCACTTTTATGTGAAGTTATACGACCATTAAGTGTCCGAGAGGTTTGACCAATATAAGATTTATTACAGTTGTTACATTCTATTCTGTATACCACATTTGATTTTTCTTTATTTTTTAATGGGGTTTTCACCCGACTGAAAAGTTTACCAACAGTTAATATGTTTTTTAATGCAATTTTTATGTCCATGTGTTTCACTAAGTTTATCAGCTTAGGAGTAAGATCTTCAATGAATGGTAATGACATATATTTAAGTGGACTCGTATTGGTTATGTTATGGTTTCGCTCAGTTATATTATTATTTACCAAATTAGGTATGGTATTATCGATATTATTATTTATGTTAGGTGCGTTATTATTATTTAAATTTAGAGAATTATTATTACTATTATTTGCATTATGTAAATTATTATTATTATTTGACAAGGTTCTAGTAGTGAAAAGAATTTTGTTTAATAGATGTACTGGGTAGGAATTTTCCACTAGGATACCACGTAGTTCTCTCAGTGACTCGTCCCTGTATTGAATATGTGAGAGTTTGATTACTCGATTTTTAAGGGCTCGGATGAGATTTATTTTCATACGTGCTGGATGGTATGATTTATAGTTTATATACCTACCACTACTCATTGGTTTTCTGTACCATTTGGTACAAAGGATGTTTTGTTGTGTCCTGATTACTTTCATGTCGAGGAACGGTATAGTGTTATTATTTTCAAATTCAACTGTGAACTGTAAGTTCGAGTTGTAGCTGTTAAATATATTTAACACTTCCTCAGTACTGTTTTCAGGTACCGAAAGTAGGAGGTCATCGACATACCTTTTCACAAAAGGTAAATTAAACGGAATCCTAGTCAGACAATTCCTAACAAGGTCATCCAACACAAAATTTACTAATATGGGAGAAATAGTAGACCCCATAGGGGTACCAAAAATTTGTTTATAATAATTTTGATTAAATTCAAGATAGTTAGAATCAAAAATAAATTTTAAAATTTCTATGAAAATATCTAGACTTAAGTTGCAATGTTGTGAGATTATATTCCAATTATTTGTTAACGATGAAATAACTAATTCCAGAGGCAAATTAGTGAACAGGGAAACCACATCAAAACTTACGATTATATAATTAGGAGGTAGCTGATAGTTATTGATAAATTCACTGAATGTGAAAGAGTCTTTGACATAAAAATCATTAGTTTTATTGTAGGCATTAGTAAGAATATCTGTTAAAAATTTTGAAAGGTTACCATTCGGGCAGTTAATAGACGAAACAATAGGTCTCATCGATAATGTAGGTTTATGAATTTTAGGTAAGGTATAGAATCTGGGTGCTATTGAGTTATAAAAAGTCAACGATTTGGCTGTAGTTTCATCAATTAAGTTATCTTTCTTTAATCGGGAGACTAGTTTATTAGCCTTTTGTTGCATTGTACTAGTGGGATCATTTCTAAGTTTTTTGTAATATTTATGATCATCTAACAATTCTTGACTTTTCAGGAGATATTCCTCCTTGTACATCACCACTGTTACATTGCCTTTATCACTTCTAACTACATATAACTCAGGATGTTGTTTCAGAAACTTTTTACAATTATTGAATAAATTCAATACAAAATGCTTAGTGCCATGATTTTTATGTAAATAGTTGGTAATAATATTAGTGTATTGCGATCTAAAGAAATTTTTATTTTCCTCGTTAAGGTCTTGAATGATAAGTTCTAGGTCTCCCAAAAGAGAGGAAATTTTAATATCATTAATCGAAGGACAAATGCTACATTTAGGACCTAACGCTAAAATTTGCTCAACTTCAGAAGGAATTTGAACTGTTGTAAGATTTTTTATCCATTTACTGTGTGTTATAATTTTATTCATTTCATTATTATTTAGTCTATTAAATTTATTTATATTTATATTCTTTATTTTATGGAAAATTCTATTATATTTTATCTTTAAACGCCTTTCATATTCATTGATGATGTGCAATGGTAAAGTTAAGTTATTTTTTATTATTAAAAGTTCATTATAATATTTGTTTAGGTCGCAAATTGTTATACTAATCTCAATGTTTAAAATTTTTTTCCTTAACCTTAAATTGAAATTGTTGATCTGCTGTCCAATTCTGCCACCTTGGTGTTCTATTAGGTTGTTTATGTTGTGTATACCGTTGGTAATATGCTTCGGAAAAACTTGATGTCTTCTACATTTTATGAGAAAAATCCGCCTATTCCTTAATGCAGCTAACCTGATGTTAATCTTGGCCCATTGCTTCAAACGATCTACATTAGCAAGTCCATAATTCTGTTGGATGTAATTGAAAAACCCCATATCTATACAGATAAAGAAGAAGGGTAGTCTTGACTGACTAGTTAAGAAAACCAAAATTAAACACACGTGGTGTATCTTGAGGTTGCAGTCAGAGGTGAAAAGTTTACGGCCACAAAACAGAAAAAGAAAAACTCTTTTGTTACTTTGTCAAGCTTTCGGAAATTATTTATTCCCTTTATCAAGACATCTATAAATAAAATTATTATTTAATCAGAGTCATATAATATAGTTCGCTAAAATACTTACTAACTTGAGGTTAAAAGTTAAGGTCACATGTATTATAAAATAGTCGCATTTTTTAACTTAATGTAGACAAATTCATATACAAATTCCTTTACAGGTACACAATTTAAGGTAAACAATTACTGATTATTTAAAATTAAGGATTAAAACCATGATTAAAATAGATATAACAAAATGAACATGAATAACTATCACATGTGAGTGTAGAACTAAATTTCTTTATCAAACTGTATACAAAAAATTTTTAAAATGACAGAAAGGTATTACAATTGGCTGGCTTGTACTAGGAATTAAGTTAGGAACATTAATTCCAACGTGAATGTTACCAACTGTGATCCAGCGGGAGGTTTGAATTTTGAAAAATGCGAAAATTCTCTTTTTCTAATTTGAGGATGTATGTATAAATCTTACTTAAATTATCGATATCAGATTTTTTATTTAAGCTATTTGTCTCATTATTAATATGGATCATTTCAAGGAATGATCTTTTTCTAAAGTTACTCTCTACAGCCAAAACCTTAGCACTTTCATAATTCATTTTATGACTGGTGTTGATGACATGTTCTGCTAATGCACAAGATTTTACGTTTCTGTTACAATCACTTTTATGTGAAGTTATACGACCATTAAGTGTCCGAGAGGTTTGACCAATATAAGATTTATTACAGTTGTTACATTCTATTCTGTATACCACATTTGATTTTTCTTTATTTTTTAATGGGGTTTTCACCCGACTGAAAAGTTTACCAACAGTTAATATGTTTTTTAATGCAATTTTTATGTCCATGTGTTTCACTAAGTTTATCAGCTTAGGAGTAAGATCTTCAATGAATGGTAATGACATATATTTAAGTGGACTCGTATTGGTTATGTTATGGTTTCGCTCAGTTATATTATTATTTACCAAATTAGGTATGGTATTATCGATATTATTATTTATGTTAGGTGCGTTATTATTATTTAAATTTAGAGAATTATTATTACTATTATTTGCATTATGTAAATTATTATTATTATTTGACAAGGTTCTAGTAGTGAAAAGAATTTTGTTTAATAGATGTACTGGGTAGGAATTTTCCACTAGGATACCACGTAGTTCTCTCAGTGACTCGTCCCTGTATTGAATATGTGAGAGTTTGATTACTCGATTTTTAAGGGCTCGGATGAGATTTATTTTCATACGTGCTGGATGGTATGATTTATAGTTTATATACCTACCACTACTCATTGGTTTTCTGTACCATTTGGTACAAAGGATGTTTTGTTGTGTCCTGATTACTTTCATGTCGAGGAACGGTATAGTGTTATTATTTTCAAATTCAACTGTGAACTGTAAGTTCGAGTTGTAGCTGTTAAATATATTTAACACTTCCTCAGTACTGTTTTCAGGTACCGAAAGTAGGAGGTCATCGACATACCTTTTCACAAAAGGTAAATTAAACGGAATCCTAGTCAGACAATTCCTAACAAGGTCATCCAACACAAAATTTACTAATATGGGAGAAATAGTAGACCCCATAGGGGTACCAAAAATTTGTTTATAATAATTTTGATTAAATTCAAGATAGTTAGAATCAAAAATAAATTTTAAAATTTCTATGAAAATATCTAGACTTAAGTTGCAATGTTGTGAGATTATATTCCAATTATTTGTTAACGATGAAATAACTAATTCCAGAGGCAAATTAGTGAACAGGGAAACCACATCAAAACTTACGATTATATAATTAGGAGGTAGCTGATAGTTATTGATAAATTCACTGAATGTGAAAGAGTCTTTGACATAAAAATCATTAGTTTTATTGTAGGCATTAGTAAGAATATCTGTTAAAAATTTTGAAAGGTTACCATTCGGGCAGTTAATAGACGAAACAATAGGTCTCATCGATAATGTAGGTTTATGAATTTTAGGTAAGGTATAGAATCTGGGTGCTATTGAGTTATAAAAAGTCAACGATTTGGCTGTAGTTTCATCAATTAAGTTATCTTTCTTTAATCGGGAGACTAGTTTATTAGCCTTTTGTTGCATTGTACTAGTGGGATCATTTCTAAGTTTTTTGTAATATTTATGATCATCTAACAATTCTTGACTTTTCAGGAGATATTCCTCCTTGTACATCACCACTGTTACATTGCCTTTATCACTTCTAACTACATATAACTCAGGATGTTGTTTCAGAAACTTTTTACAATTATTGAATAAATTCAATACAAAATGCTTAGTGCCATGATTTTTATGTAAATAGTTGGTAATAATATTAGTGTATTGCGATCTAAAGAAATTTTTATTTTCCTCGTTAAGGTCTTGAATGATAAGTTCTAGGTCTCCCAAAAGAGAGGAAATTTTAATATCATTAATCGAAGGACAAATGCTACATTTAGGACCTAACGCTAAAATTTGCTCAACTTCAGAAGGAATTTGAACTGTTGTAAGATTTTTTATCCATTTACTGTGTGTTATAATTTTATTCATTTCATTATTATTTAGTCTATTAAATTTATTTATATTTATATTCTTTATTTTATGGAAAATTCTATTATATTTTATCTTTAAACGCCTTTCATATTCATTGATGATGTGCAATGGTAAAGTTAAGTTATTTTTTATTATTAAAAGTTCATTATAATATTTGTTTAGGTCGCAAATTGTTATACTAATCTCAATGTTTAAAATTTTTTTCCTTAACCTTAAATTGAAATTGTTGATCTGCTGTCCAATTCTGCCACCTTGGTGTTCTATTAGGTTGTTTATGTTGTGTATACCGTTGGTAATATGCTTCGGAAAAACTTGATGTCTTCTACATTTTATGAGAAAAATCCGCCTATTCCTTAATGCAGCTAACCTGATGTTAATCTTGGCCCATTGCTTCAAACGATCTACATTAGCAAGTCCATAATTCTGTTGGATGTAATTGAAAAACCCCATATCTATACAGATAAAGAAGAAGGGTAGTCTTGACTGACTAGTTAAGAAAACCAAAATTAAACACACGTGGTGTATCTTGAGGTTGCAGTCAGAGGTGAAAAGTTTACGGCCACAAAACAGAAAAAGAAAAACTCTTTTGTTACTTTGTCAAGCTTTCGGAAATTATTTATTCCCTTTATCAAGACATCTATAAATAAAATTATTATTTAATCAGAGTCATATAATATAGTTCGCTAAAATACTTACTAACTTGAGGTTAAAAGTTAAGGTCACATGTATTATAAAATAGTCGCATTTTTTAACTTAATGTAGACAAATTCATATACAAATTCCTTTACAGGTACACAATTTAAGGTAAACAATTACTGATTATTTAAAATTAAGGATTAAAACCATGATTAAAATAGATATAACAAAATGAACATGAATAACTATCACATGTGAGTGTAGAACTAAATTTCTTTATCAAACTGTATACAAAAAATTTTTAAAATGACAGAAAGGTATTACAATTGGCTGGCTTGTACTAGGAATTAAGTTAGGAACATTAATTCCAACGTGAATGTTACCAACTGTGATCCAGCGGGAGGTTTGAATTTTGAAAAATGCGAAAATTCTCTTTTTCTAATTTGAGGATGTATGTATAAATCTTACTTAAATTATCGATATCAGATTTTTTATTTAAGCTATTTGTCTCATTATTAATATGGATCATTTCAAGGAATGATCTTTTTCTAAAGTTACTCTCTACAGCCAAAACCTTAGCACTTTCATAATTCATTTTATGACTGGTGTTGATGACATGTTCTGCTAATGCACAAGATTTTACGTTTCTGTTACAATCACTTTTATGTGAAGTTATACGACCATTAAGTGTCCGAGAGGTTTGACCAATATAAGATTTATTACAGTTGTTACATTCTATTCTGTATACCACATTTGATTTTTCTTTATTTTTTAATGGGGTTTTCACCCGACTGAAAAGTTTACCAACAGTTAATATGTTTTTTAATGCAATTTTTATGTCCATGTGTTTCACTAAGTTTATCAGCTTAGGAGTAAGATCTTCAATGAATGGTAATGACATATATTTAAGTGGACTCGTATTGGTTATGTTATGGTTTCGCTCAGTTATATTATTATTTACCAAATTAGGTATGGTATTATCGATATTATTATTTATGTTAGGTGCGTTATTATTATTTAAATTTAGAGAATTATTATTACTATTATTTGCATTATGTAAATTATTATTATTATTTGACAAGGTTCTAGTAGTGAAAAGAATTTTGTTTAATAGATGTACTGGGTAGGAATTTTCCACTAGGATACCACGTAGTTCTCTCAGTGACTCGTCCCTGTATTGAATATGTGAGAGTTTGATTACTCGATTTTTAAGGGCTCGGATGAGATTTATTTTCATACGTGCTGGATGGTATGATTTATAGTTTATATACCTACCACTACTCATTGGTTTTCTGTACCATTTGGTACAAAGGATGTTTTGTTGTGTCCTGATTACTTTCATGTCGAGGAACGGTATAGTGTTATTATTTTCAAATTCAACTGTGAACTGTAAGTTCGAGTTGTAGCTGTTAAATATATTTAACACTTCCTCAGTACTGTTTTCAGGTACCGAAAGTAGGAGGTCATCGACATACCTTTTCACAAAAGGTAAATTAAACGGAATCCTAGTCAGACAATTCCTAACAAGGTCATCCAACACAAAATTTACTAATATGGGAGAAATAGTAGACCCCATAGGGGTACCAAAAATTTGTTTATAATAATTTTGATTAAATTCAAGATAGTTAGAATCAAAAATAAATTTTAAAATTTCTATGAAAATATCTAGACTTAAGTTGCAATGTTGTGAGATTATATTCCAATTATTTGTTAACGATGAAATAACTAATTCCAGAGGCAAATTAGTGAACAGGGAAACCACATCAAAACTTACGATTATATAATTAGGAGGTAGCTGATAGTTATTGATAAATTCACTGAATGTGAAAGAGTCTTTGACATAAAAATCATTAGTTTTATTGTAGGCATTAGTAAGAATATCTGTTAAAAATTTTGAAAGGTTACCATTCGGGCAGTTAATAGACGAAACAATAGGTCTCATCGATAATGTAGGTTTATGAATTTTAGGTAAGGTATAGAATCTGGGTGCTATTGAGTTATAAAAAGTCAACGATTTGGCTGTAGTTTCATCAATTAAGTTATCTTTCTTTAATCGGGAGACTAGTTTATTAGCCTTTTGTTGCATTGTACTAGTGGGATCATTTCTAAGTTTTTTGTAATATTTATGATCATCTAACAATTCTTGACTTTTCAGGAGATATTCCTCCTTGTACATCACCACTGTTACATTGCCTTTATCACTTCTAACTACATATAACTCAGGATGTTGTTTCAGAAACTTTTTACAATTATTGAATAAATTCAATACAAAATGCTTAGTGCCATGATTTTTATGTAAATAGTTGGTAATAATATTAGTGTATTGCGATCTAAAGAAATTTTTATTTTCCTCGTTAAGGTCTTGAATGATAAGTTCTAGGTCTCCCAAAAGAGAGGAAATTTTAATATCATTAATCGAAGGACAAATGCTACATTTAGGACCTAACGCTAAAATTTGCTCAACTTCAGAAGGAATTTGAACTGTTGTAAGATTTTTTATCCATTTACTGTGTGTTATAATTTTATTCATTTCATTATTATTTAGTCTATTAAATTTATTTATATTTATATTCTTTATTTTATGGAAAATTCTATTATATTTTATCTTTAAACGCCTTTCATATTCATTGATGATGTGCAATGGTAAAGTTAAGTTATTTTTTATTATTAAAAGTTCATTATAATATTTGTTTAGGTCGCAAATTGTTATACTAATCTCAATGTTTAAAATTTTTTTCCTTAACCTTAAATTGAAATTGTTGATCTGCTGTCCAATTCTGCCACCTTGGTGTTCTATTAGGTTGTTTATGTTGTGTATACCGTTGGTAATATGCTTCGGAAAAACTTGATGTCTTCTACATTTTATGAGAAAAATCCGCCTATTCCTTAATGCAGCTAACCTGATGTTAATCTTGGCCCATTGCTTCAAACGATCTACATTAGCAAGTCCATAATTCTGTTGGATGTAATTGAAAAACCCCATATCTATACAGATAAAGAAGAAGGGTAGTCTTGACTGACTAGTTAAGAAAACCAAAATTAAACACACGTGGTGTATCTTGAGGTTGCAGTCAGAGGTGAAAAGTTTACGGCCACAAAACAGAAAAAGAAAAACTCTTTTGTTACTTTGTCAAGCTTTCGGAAATTATTTATTCCCTTTATCAAGACATCTATAAATAAAATTATTATTTAATCAGAGTCATATAATATAGTTCGCTAAAATACTTACTAACTTGAGGTTAAAAGTTAAGGTCACATGTATTATAAAATAGTCGCATTTTTTAACTTAATGTAGACAAATTCATATACAAATTCCTTTACAGGTACACAATTTAAGGTAAACAATTACTGATTATTTAAAATTAAGGATTAAAACCATGATTAAAATAGATATAACAAAATGAACATGAATAACTATCACATGTGAGTGTAGAACTAAATTTCTTTATCAAACTGTATACAAAAAATTTTTAAAATGACAGAAAGGTATTACAATTGGCTGGCTTGTACTAGGAATTAAGTTAGGAACATTAATTCCAACGTGAATGTTACCAACTGTGATCCAGCGGGAGGTTTGAATTTTGAAAAATGCGAAAATTCTCTTTTTCTAATTTGAGGATGTATGTATAAATCTTACTTAAATTATCGATATCAGATTTTTTATTTAAGCTATTTGTCTCATTATTAATATGGATCATTTCAAGGAATGATCTTTTTCTAAAGTTACTCTCTACAGCCAAAACCTTAGCACTTTCATAATTCATTTTATGACTGGTGTTGATGACATGTTCTGCTAATGCACAAGATTTTACGTTTCTGTTACAATCACTTTTATGTGAAGTTATACGACCATTAAGTGTCCGAGAGGTTTGACCAATATAAGATTTATTACAGTTGTTACATTCTATTCTGTATACCACATTTGATTTTTCTTTATTTTTTAATGGGGTTTTCACCCGACTGAAAAGTTTACCAACAGTTAATATGTTTTTTAATGCAATTTTTATGTCCATGTGTTTCACTAAGTTTATCAGCTTAGGAGTAAGATCTTCAATGAATGGTAATGACATATATTTAAGTGGACTCGTATTGGTTATGTTATGGTTTCGCTCAGTTATATTATTATTTACCAAATTAGGTATGGTATTATCGATATTATTATTTATGTTAGGTGCGTTATTATTATTTAAATTTAGAGAATTATTATTACTATTATTTGCATTATGTAAATTATTATTATTATTTGACAAGGTTCTAGTAGTGAAAAGAATTTTGTTTAATAGATGTACTGGGTAGGAATTTTCCACTAGGATACCACGTAGTTCTCTCAGTGACTCGTCCCTGTATTGAATATGTGAGAGTTTGATTACTCGATTTTTAAGGGCTCGGATGAGATTTATTTTCATACGTGCTGGATGGTATGATTTATAGTTTATATACCTACCACTACTCATTGGTTTTCTGTACCATTTGGTACAAAGGATGTTTTGTTGTGTCCTGATTACTTTCATGTCGAGGAACGGTATAGTGTTATTATTTTCAAATTCAACTGTGAACTGTAAGTTCGAGTTGTAGCTGTTAAATATATTTAACACTTCCTCAGTACTGTTTTCAGGTACCGAAAGTAGGAGGTCATCGACATACCTTTTCACAAAAGGTAAATTAAACGGAATCCTAGTCAGACAATTCCTAACAAGGTCATCCAACACAAAATTTACTAATATGGGAGAAATAGTAGACCCCATAGGGGTACCAAAAATTTGTTTATAATAATTTTGATTAAATTCAAGATAGTTAGAATCAAAAATAAATTTTAAAATTTCTATGAAAATATCTAGACTTAAGTTGCAATGTTGTGAGATTATATTCCAATTATTTGTTAACGATGAAATAACTAATTCCAGAGGCAAATTAGTGAACAGGGAAACCACATCAAAACTTACGATTATATAATTAGGAGGTAGCTGATAGTTATTGATAAATTCACTGAATGTGAAAGAGTCTTTGACATAAAAATCATTAGTTTTATTGTAGGCATTAGTAAGAATATCTGTTAAAAATTTTGAAAGGTTACCATTCGGGCAGTTAATAGACGAAACAATAGGTCTCATCGATAATGTAGGTTTATGAATTTTAGGTAAGGTATAGAATCTGGGTGCTATTGAGTTATAAAAAGTCAACGATTTGGCTGTAGTTTCATCAATTAAGTTATCTTTCTTTAATCGGGAGACTAGTTTATTAGCCTTTTGTTGCATTGTACTAGTGGGATCATTTCTAAGTTTTTTGTAATATTTATGATCATCTAACAATTCTTGACTTTTCAGGAGATATTCCTCCTTGTACATCACCACTGTTACATTGCCTTTATCACTTCTAACTACATATAACTCAGGATGTTGTTTCAGAAACTTTTTACAATTATTGAATAAATTCAATACAAAATGCTTAGTGCCATGATTTTTATGTAAATAGTTGGTAATAATATTAGTGTATTGCGATCTAAAGAAATTTTTATTTTCCTCGTTAAGGTCTTGAATGATAAGTTCTAGGTCTCCCAAAAGAGAGGAAATTTTAATATCATTAATCGAAGGACAAATGCTACATTTAGGACCTAACGCTAAAATTTGCTCAACTTCAGAAGGAATTTGAACTGTTGTAAGATTTTTTATCCATTTACTGTGTGTTATAATTTTATTCATTTCATTATTATTTAGTCTATTAAATTTATTTATATTTATATTCTTTATTTTATGGAAAATTCTATTATATTTTATCTTTAAACGCCTTTCATATTCATTGATGATGTGCAATGGTAAAGTTAAGTTATTTTTTATTATTAAAAGTTCATTATAATATTTGTTTAGGTCGCAAATTGTTATACTAATCTCAATGTTTAAAATTTTTTTCCTTAACCTTAAATTGAAATTGTTGATCTGCTGTCCAATTCTGCCACCTTGGTGTTCTATTAGGTTGTTTATGTTGTGTATACCGTTGGTAATATGCTTCGGAAAAACTTGATGTCTTCTACATTTTATGAGAAAAATCCGCCTATTCCTTAATGCAGCTAACCTGATGTTAATCTTGGCCCATTGCTTCAAACGATCTACATTAGCAAGTCCATAATTCTGTTGGATGTAATTGAAAAACCCCATATCTATACAGATAAAGAAGAAGGGTAGTCTTGACTGACTAGTTAAGAAAACCAAAATTAAACACACGTGGTGTATCTTGAGGTTGCAGTCAGAGGTGAAAAGTTTACGGCCACAAAACAGAAAAAGAAAAACTCTTTTGTTACTTTGTCAAGCTTTCGGAAATTATTTATTCCCTTTATCAAGACATCTATAAATAAAATTATTATTTAATCAGAGTCATATAATATAGTTCGCTAAAATACTTACTAACTTGAGGTTAAAAGTTAAGGTCACATGTATTATAAAATAGTCGCATTTTTTAACTTAATGTAGACAAATTCATATACAAATTCCTTTACAGGTACACAATTTAAGGTAAACAATTACTGATTATTTAAAATTAAGGATTAAAACCATGATTAAAATAGATATAACAAAATGAACATGAATAACTATCACATGTGAGTGTAGAACTAAATTTCTTTATCAAACTGTATACAAAAAATTTTTAAAATGACAGAAAGGTATTACAATTGGCTGGCTTGTACTAGGAATTAAGTTAGGAACATTAATTCCAACGTGAATGTTACCAACTGTGATCCAGCGGGAGGTTTGAATTTTGAAAAATGCGAAAATTCTCTTTTTCTAATTTGAGGATGTATGTATAAATCTTACTTAAATTATCGATATCAGATTTTTTATTTAAGCTATTTGTCTCATTATTAATATGGATCATTTCAAGGAATGATCTTTTTCTAAAGTTACTCTCTACAGCCAAAACCTTAGCACTTTCATAATTCATTTTATGACTGGTGTTGATGACATGTTCTGCTAATGCACAAGATTTTACGTTTCTGTTACAATCACTTTTATGTGAAGTTATACGACCATTAAGTGTCCGAGAGGTTTGACCAATATAAGATTTATTACAGTTGTTACATTCTATTCTGTATACCACATTTGATTTTTCTTTATTTTTTAATGGGGTTTTCACCCGACTGAAAAGTTTACCAACAGTTAATATGTTTTTTAATGCAATTTTTATGTCCATGTGTTTCACTAAGTTTATCAGCTTAGGAGTAAGATCTTCAATGAATGGTAATGACATATATTTAAGTGGACTCGTATTGGTTATGTTATGGTTTCGCTCAGTTATATTATTATTTACCAAATTAGGTATGGTATTATCGATATTATTATTTATGTTAGGTGCGTTATTATTATTTAAATTTAGAGAATTATTATTACTATTATTTGCATTATGTAAATTATTATTATTATTTGACAAGGTTCTAGTAGTGAAAAGAATTTTGTTTAATAGATGTACTGGGTAGGAATTTTCCACTAGGATACCACGTAGTTCTCTCAGTGACTCGTCCCTGTATTGAATATGTGAGAGTTTGATTACTCGATTTTTAAGGGCTCGGATGAGATTTATTTTCATACGTGCTGGATGGTATGATTTATAGTTTATATACCTACCACTACTCATTGGTTTTCTGTACCATTTGGTACAAAGGATGTTTTGTTGTGTCCTGATTACTTTCATGTCGAGGAACGGTATAGTGTTATTATTTTCAAATTCAACTGTGAACTGTAAGTTCGAGTTGTAGCTGTTAAATATATTTAACACTTCCTCAGTACTGTTTTCAGGTACCGAAAGTAGGAGGTCATCGACATACCTTTTCACAAAAGGTAAATTAAACGGAATCCTAGTCAGACAATTCCTAACAAGGTCATCCAACACAAAATTTACTAATATGGGAGAAATAGTAGACCCCATAGGGGTACCAAAAATTTGTTTATAATAATTTTGATTAAATTCAAGATAGTTAGAATCAAAAATAAATTTTAAAATTTCTATGAAAATATCTAGACTTAAGTTGCAATGTTGTGAGATTATATTCCAATTATTTGTTAACGATGAAATAACTAATTCCAGAGGCAAATTAGTGAACAGGGAAACCACATCAAAACTTACGATTATATAATTAGGAGGTAGCTGATAGTTATTGATAAATTCACTGAATGTGAAAGAGTCTTTGACATAAAAATCATTAGTTTTATTGTAGGCATTAGTAAGAATATCTGTTAAAAATTTTGAAAGGTTACCATTCGGGCAGTTAATAGACGAAACAATAGGTCTCATCGATAATGTAGGTTTATGATCCTAATTATATAATCGTAAGTTTTGATGTGGTTTCCCTGTTCACTAATTTGCCTCTGGAATTAGTTATTTCATCGTTAACAAATAATTGGAATATAATCTCACAACATTGCAACTTAAGTCTAGATATTTTCATAGAAATTTTAAAATTTATTTTTGATTCTAACTATCTTGAATTTAATCAAAATTATTATAAACAAATTTTTGGTACCCCTATGGGGTCTACTATTTCTCCCATATTAGTAAATTTTGTGTTGGATGACCTTGTTAGGAATTGTCTGACTAGGATTCCGTTTAATTTACCTTTTGTGAAAAGGTATGTCGATGACCTCCTACTTTCGGTACCTGAAAACAGTACTGAGGAAGTGTTAAATATATTTAACAGCTACAACTCGAACTTACAGTTCACAGTTGAATTTGAAAATAATAACACTATACCGTTCCTCGACATGAAAGTAATCAGGACACAACAAAACATCCTTTGTACCAAATGGTACAGAAAACCAATGAGTAGTGGTAGGTATATAAACTATAAATCATACCATCCAGCACGTATGAAAATAAATCTCATCCGAGCCCTTAAAAATCGAGTAATCAAACTCTCACATATTCAATACAGGGACGAGTCACTGAGAGAACTACGTGGTATCCTAGTGGAAAATTCCTACCCAGTACATCTATTAAACAAAATTCTTTTCACTACTAGAACCTTGTCAAATAATAATAATAATTTACATAATGCAAATAATAGTAATAATAATTCTCTAAATTTAAATAATAATAACGCACCTAACATAAATAATAATATCGATAATACCATACCTAATTTGGTAAATAATAATATAACTGAGCGAAACCATAACATAACCAATACGAGTCCACTTAAATATATGTCATTACCATTCATTGAAGATCTTACTCCTAAGCTGATAAACTTAGTGAAACACATGGACATAAAAATTGCATTAAAAAACATATTAACTGTTGGTAAACTTTTCAGTCGGGTGAAAACCCCATTAAAAAATAAAGAAAAATCAAATGTGGTATACAGAATAGAATGTAACAACTGTAATAAATCTTATATTGGTCAAACCTCTCGGACACTTAATGGTCGTATAACTTCACATAAAAGTGATTGTAACAGAAACGTAAAATCTTGTGCATTAGCAGAACATGTCATCAACACCAGTCATAAAATGAATTATGAAAGTGCTAAGGTTTTGGCTGTAGAGAGTAACTTTAGAAAAAGATCATTCCTTGAAATGATCCATATTAATAATGAGACAAATAGCTTAAATAAAAAATCTGATATCGATAATTTAAGTAAGATTTATACATACATCCTCAAATTAGAAAAAGAGAATTTTCGCATTTTTCAAAATTCAAACCTCCCGCTGGATCACAGTTGGTAACATTCACGTTGGAATTAATGTTCCTAACTTAATTCCTAGTACAAGCCAGCCAATTGTAATACCTTTCTGTCATTTTAAAAATTTTTTGTATACAGTTTGATAAAGAAATTTAGTTCTACACTCACATGTGATAGTTATTCATGTTCATTTTGTTATATCTATTTTAATCATGGTTTTAATCCTTAATTTTAAATAATCAGTAATTGTTTACCTTAAATTGTGTACCTGTAAAGGAATTTGTATATGAATTTGTCTACATTAAGTTAAAAAATGCGACTATTTTATAATACATGTGACCTTAACTTTTAACCTCAAGTTAGTAAGTATTTTAGCGAACTATATTATATGACTCTGATTAAATAATAATTTTATTTATAGATGTCTTGATAAAGGGAATAAATAATTTCCGAAAGCTTGACAAAGTAACAAAAGAGTTTTTCTTTTTCTGTTTTGTGGCCGTAAACTTTTCACCTCTGACTGCAACCTCAAGATACACCACGTGTGTTTAATTTTGGTTTTCTTAACTAGTCAGTCAAGACTACCCTTCTTCTTTATCTGTATAGATATGGGGTTTTTCAATTACATCCAACAGAATTATGGACTTGCTAATGTAGATCGTTTGAAGCAATGGGCCAAGATTAACATCAGGTTAGCTGCATTAAGGAATAGGCGGATTTTTCTCATAAAATGTAGAAGACATCAAGTTTTTCCGAAGCATATTACCAACGGTATACACAACATAAACAACCTAATAGAACACCAAGGTGGCAGAATTGGACAGCAGATCAACAATTTCAATTTAAGGTTAAGGAAAAAAATTTTAAACATTGAGATTAGTATAACAATTTGCGACCTAAACAAATATTATAATGAACTTTTAATAATAAAAAATAACTTAACTTTACCATTGCACATCATCAATGAATATGAAAGGCGTTTAAAGATAAAATATAATAGAATTTTCCATAAAATAAAGAATATAAATATAAATAAATTTAATAGACTAAATAATAATGAAATGAATAAAATTATAACACACAGTAAATGGATAAAAAATCTTACAACAGTTCAAATTCCTTCTGAAGTTGAGCAAATTTTAGCGTTAGGTCCTAAATGTAGCATTTGTCCTTCGATTAATGATATTAAAATTTCCTCTCTTTTGGGAGACCTAGAACTTATCATTCAAGACCTTAACGAGGAAAATAAAAATTTCTTTAGATCGCAATACACTAATATTATTACCAACTATTTACATAAAAATCATGGCACTAAGCATTTTGTATTGAATTTATTCAATAATTGTAAAAAGTTTCTGAAACAACATCCTGAGTTATATGTAGTTAGAAGTGATAAAGGCAATGTAACAGTGGTGATGTACAAGGAGGAATATCTCCTGAAAAGTCAAGAATTGTTAGATGATCATAAATATTACAAAAAACTTAGAAATGATCCCACTAGTACAATGCAACAAAAGGCTAATAAACTAGTCTCCCGATTAAAGAAAGATAACTTAATTGATGAAACTACAGCCAAATCGTTGACTTTTTATAACTCAATAGCACCCAGATTCTATACCTTACCTAAAATTCATAAACCTACATTATCGATGAGACCTATTGTTTCGTCTATTAACTGCCCGAATGGTAACCTTTCAAAATTTTTAACAGATATTCTTACTAATGCCTACAATAAAACTAATGATTTTTATGTCAAAGACTCTTTCACATTCAGTGAATTTATCAATAACTATCAGCTACCTCCTAATTATATAATCGTAAGTTTTGATGTGGTTTCCCTGTTCACTAATTTGCCTCTGGAATTAGTTATTTCATCGTTAACAAATAATTGGAATATAATCTCACAACATTGCAACTTAAGTCTAGATATTTTCATAGAAATTTTAAAATTTATTTTTGATTCTAACTATCTTGAATTTAATCAAAATTATTATAAACAAATTTTTGGTACCCCTATGGGGTCTACTATTTCTCCCATATTAGTAAATTTTGTGTTGGATGACCTTGTTAGGAATTGTCTGACTAGGATTCCGTTTAATTTACCTTTTGTGAAAAGGTATGTCGATGACCTCCTACTTTCGGTACCTGAAAACAGTACTGAGGAAGTGTTAAATATATTTAACAGCTACAACTCGAACTTACAGTTCACAGTTGAATTTGAAAATAATAACACTATACCGTTCCTCGACATGAAAGTAATCAGGACACAACAAAACATCCTTTGTACCAAATGGTACAGAAAACCAATGAGTAGTGGTAGGTATATAAACTATAAATCATACCATCCAGCACGTATGAAAATAAATCTCATCCGAGCCCTTAAAAATCGAGTAATCAAACTCTCACATATTCAATACAGGGACGAGTCACTGAGAGAACTACGTGGTATCCTAGTGGAAAATTCCTACCCAGTACATCTATTAAACAAAATTCTTTTCACTACTAGAACCTTGTCAAATAATAATAATAATTTACATAATGCAAATAATAGTAATAATAATTCTCTAAATTTAAATAATAATAACGCACCTAACATAAATAATAATATCGATAATACCATACCTAATTTGGTAAATAATAATATAACTGAGCGAAACCATAACATAACCAATACGAGTCCACTTAAATATATGTCATTACCATTCATTGAAGATCTTACTCCTAAGCTGATAAACTTAGTGAAACACATGGACATAAAAATTGCATTAAAAAACATATTAACTGTTGGTAAACTTTTCAGTCGGGTGAAAACCCCATTAAAAAATAAAGAAAAATCAAATGTGGTATACAGAATAGAATGTAACAACTGTAATAAATCTTATATTGGTCAAACCTCTCGGACACTTAATGGTCGTATAACTTCACATAAAAGTGATTGTAACAGAAACGTAAAATCTTGTGCATTAGCAGAACATGTCATCAACACCAGTCATAAAATGAATTATGAAAGTGCTAAGGTTTTGGCTGTAGAGAGTAACTTTAGAAAAAGATCATTCCTTGAAATGATCCATATTAATAATGAGACAAATAGCTTAAATAAAAAATCTGATATCGATAATTTAAGTAAGATTTATACATACATCCTCAAATTAGAAAAAGAGAATTTTCGCATTTTTCAAAATTCAAACCTCCCGCTGGATCACAGTTGGTAACATTCACGTTGGAATTAATGTTCCTAACTTAATTCCTAGTACAAGCCAGCCAATTGTAATACCTTTCTGTCATTTTAAAAATTTTTTGTATACAGTTTGATAAAGAAATTTAGTTCTACACTCACATGTGATAGTTATTCATGTTCATTTTGTTATATCTATTTTAATCATGGTTTTAATCCTTAATTTTAAATAATCAGTAATTGTTTACCTTAAATTGTGTACCTGTAAAGGAATTTGTATATGAATTTGTCTACATTAAGTTAAAAAATGCGACTATTTTATAATACATGTGACCTTAACTTTTAACCTCAAGTTAGTAAGTATTTTAGCGAACTATATTATATGACTCTGATTAAATAATAATTTTATTTATAGATGTCTTGATAAAGGGAATAAATAATTTCCGAAAGCTTGACAAAGTAACAAAAGAGTTTTTCTTTTTCTGTTTTGTGGCCGTAAACTTTTCACCTCTGACTGCAACCTCAAGATACACCACGTGTGTTTAATTTTGGTTTTCTTAACTAGTCAGTCAAGACTACCCTTCTTCTTTATCTGTATAGATATGGGGTTTTTCAATTACATCCAACAGAATTATGGACTTGCTAATGTAGATCGTTTGAAGCAATGGGCCAAGATTAACATCAGGTTAGCTGCATTAAGGAATAGGCGGATTTTTCTCATAAAATGTAGAAGACATCAAGTTTTTCCGAAGCATATTACCAACGGTATACACAACATAAACAACCTAATAGAACACCAAGGTGGCAGAATTGGACAGCAGATCAACAATTTCAATTTAAGGTTAAGGAAAAAAATTTTAAACATTGAGATTAGTATAACAATTTGCGACCTAAACAAATATTATAATGAACTTTTAATAATAAAAAATAACTTAACTTTACCATTGCACATCATCAATGAATATGAAAGGCGTTTAAAGATAAAATATAATAGAATTTTCCATAAAATAAAGAATATAAATATAAATAAATTTAATAGACTAAATAATAATGAAATGAATAAAATTATAACACACAGTAAATGGATAAAAAATCTTACAACAGTTCAAATTCCTTCTGAAGTTGAGCAAATTTTAGCGTTAGGTCCTAAATGTAGCATTTGTCCTTCGATTAATGATATTAAAATTTCCTCTCTTTTGGGAGACCTAGAACTTATCATTCAAGACCTTAACGAGGAAAATAAAAATTTCTTTAGATCGCAATACACTAATATTATTACCAACTATTTACATAAAAATCATGGCACTAAGCATTTTGTATTGAATTTATTCAATAATTGTAAAAAGTTTCTGAAACAACATCCTGAGTTATATGTAGTTAGAAGTGATAAAGGCAATGTAACAGTGGTGATGTACAAGGAGGAATATCTCCTGAAAAGTCAAGAATTGTTAGATGATCATAAATATTACAAAAAACTTAGAAATGATCCCACTAGTACAATGCAACAAAAGGCTAATAAACTAGTCTCCCGATTAAAGAAAGATAACTTAATTGATGAAACTACAGCCAAATCGTTGACTTTTTATAACTCAATAGCACCCAGATTCTATACCTTACCTAAAATTCATAAACCTACATTATCGATGAGACCTATTGTTTCGTCTATTAACTGCCCGAATGGTAACCTTTCAAAATTTTTAACAGATATTCTTACTAATGCCTACAATAAAACTAATGATTTTTATGTCAAAGACTCTTTCACATTCAGTGAATTTATCAATAACTATCAGCTACCTCCTAATTATATAATCGTAAGTTTTGATGTGGTTTCCCTGTTCACTAATTTGCCTCTGGAATTAGTTATTTCATCGTTAACAAATAATTGGAATATAATCTCACAACATTGCAACTTAAGTCTAGATATTTTCATAGAAATTTTAAAATTTATTTTTGATTCTAACTATCTTGAATTTAATCAAAATTATTATAAACAAATTTTTGGTACCCCTATGGGGTCTACTATTTCTCCCATATTAGTAAATTTTGTGTTGGATGACCTTGTTAGGAATTGTCTGACTAGGATTCCGTTTAATTTACCTTTTGTGAAAAGGTATGTCGATGACCTCCTACTTTCGGTACCTGAAAACAGTACTGAGGAAGTGTTAAATATATTTAACAGCTACAACTCGAACTTACAGTTCACAGTTGAATTTGAAAATAATAACACTATACCGTTCCTCGACATGAAAGTAATCAGGACACAACAAAACATCCTTTGTACCAAATGGTACAGAAAACCAATGAGTAGTGGTAGGTATATAAACTATAAATCATACCATCCAGCACGTATGAAAATAAATCTCATCCGAGCCCTTAAAAATCGAGTAATCAAACTCTCACATATTCAATACAGGGACGAGTCACTGAGAGAACTACGTGGTATCCTAGTGGAAAATTCCTACCCAGTACATCTATTAAACAAAATTCTTTTCACTACTAGAACCTTGTCAAATAATAATAATAATTTACATAATGCAAATAATAGTAATAATAATTCTCTAAATTTAAATAATAATAACGCACCTAACATAAATAATAATATCGATAATACCATACCTAATTTGGTAAATAATAATATAACTGAGCGAAACCATAACATAACCAATACGAGTCCACTTAAATATATGTCATTACCATTCATTGAAGATCTTACTCCTAAGCTGATAAACTTAGTGAAACACATGGACATAAAAATTGCATTAAAAAACATATTAACTGTTGGTAAACTTTTCAGTCGGGTGAAAACCCCATTAAAAAATAAAGAAAAATCAAATGTGGTATACAGAATAGAATGTAACAACTGTAATAAATCTTATATTGGTCAAACCTCTCGGACACTTAATGGTCGTATAACTTCACATAAAAGTGATTGTAACAGAAACGTAAAATCTTGTGCATTAGCAGAACATGTCATCAACACCAGTCATAAAATGAATTATGAAAGTGCTAAGGTTTTGGCTGTAGAGAGTAACTTTAGAAAAAGATCATTCCTTGAAATGATCCATATTAATAATGAGACAAATAGCTTAAATAAAAAATCTGATATCGATAATTTAAGTAAGATTTATACATACATCCTCAAATTAGAAAAAGAGAATTTTCGCATTTTTCAAAATTCAAACCTCCCGCTGGATCACAGTTGGTAACATTCACGTTGGAATTAATGTTCCTAACTTAATTCCTAGTACAAGCCAGCCAATTGTAATACCTTTCTGTCATTTTAAAAATTTTTTGTATACAGTTTGATAAAGAAATTTAGTTCTACACTCACATGTGATAGTTATTCATGTTCATTTTGTTATATCTATTTTAATCATGGTTTTAATCCTTAATTTTAAATAATCAGTAATTGTTTACCTTAAATTGTGTACCTGTAAAGGAATTTGTATATGAATTTGTCTACATTAAGTTAAAAAATGCGACTATTTTATAATACATGTGACCTTAACTTTTAACCTCAAGTTAGTAAGTATTTTAGCGAACTATATTATATGACTCTGATTAAATAATAATTTTATTTATAGATGTCTTGATAAAGGGAATAAATAATTTCCGAAAGCTTGACAAAGTAACAAAAGAGTTTTTCTTTTTCTGTTTTGTGGCCGTAAACTTTTCACCTCTGACTGCAACCTCAAGATACACCACGTGTGTTTAATTTTGGTTTTCTTAACTAGTCAGTCAAGACTACCCTTCTTCTTTATCTGTATAGATATGGGGTTTTTCAATTACATCCAACAGAATTATGGACTTGCTAATGTAGATCGTTTGAAGCAATGGGCCAAGATTAACATCAGGTTAGCTGCATTAAGGAATAGGCGGATTTTTCTCATAAAATGTAGAAGACATCAAGTTTTTCCGAAGCATATTACCAACAGTATACACAACATAAACAACCTAATAGAACACCAAGGTGGCAGAATTGGACAGCAGATCAACAATTTCAATTTAAGGTTAAGGAAAAAAATTTTAAACATTGAGATTAGTATAACAATTTGCGACCTAAACAAATATTATAATGAACTTTTAATAATAAAAAATAACTTAACTTTACCATTGCACATCATCAATGAATATGAAAGGCGTTTAAAGATAAAATATAATAGAATTTTCCATAAAATAAAGAATATAAATATAAATAAATTTAATAGACTAAATAATAATGAAATGAATAAAATTATAACACACAGTAAATGGATAAAAAATCTTACAACAGTTCAAATTCCTTCTGAAGTTGAGCAAATTTTAGCGTTAGGTCCTAAATGTAGCATTTGTCCTTCGATTAATGATATTAAAATTTCCTCTCTTTTGGGAGACCTAGAACTTATCATTCAAGACCTTAACGAGGAAAATAAAAATTTCTTTAGATCGCAATACACTAATATTATTACCAACTATTTACATAAAAATCATGGCACTAAGCATTTTGTATTGAATTTATTCAATAATTGTAAAAAGTTTCTGAAACAACATCCTGAGTTATATGTAGTTAGAAGTGATAAAGGCAATGTAACAGTGGTGATGTACAAGGAGGAATATCTCCTGAAAAGTCAAGAATTGTTAGATGATCATAAATATTACAAAAAACTTAGAAATGATCCCACTAGTACAATGCAACAAAAGGCTAATAAACTAGTCTCCCGATTAAAGAAAGATAACTTAATTGATGAAACTACAGCCAAATCGTTGACTTTTTATAACTCAATAGCACCCAGATTCTATACCTTACCTAAAATTCATAAACCTACATTATCGATGAGACCTATTGTTTCGTCTATTAACTGCCCGAATGGTAACCTTTCAAAATTTTTAACAGATATTCTTACTAATGCCTACAATAAAACTAATGATTTTTATGTCAAAGACTCTTTCACATTCAGTGAATTTATCAATAACTATCAGCTACCTCCTAATTATATAATCGTAAGTTTTGATGTGGTTTCCCTGTTCACTAATTTGCCTCTGGAATTAGTTATTTCATCGTTAACAAATAATTGGAATATAATCTCACAACATTGCAACTTAAGTCTAGATATTTTCATAGAAATTTTAAAATTTATTTTTGATTCTAACTATCTTGAATTTAATCAAAATTATTATAAACAAATTTTTGGTACCCCTATGGGGTCTACTATTTCTCCCATATTAGTAAATTTTGTGTTGGATGACCTTGTTAGGAATTGTCTGACTAGGATTCCGTTTAATTTACCTTTTGTGAAAAGGTATGTCGATGACCTCCTACTTTCGGTACCTGAAAACAGTACTGAGGAAGTGTTAAATATATTTAACAGCTACAACTCGAACTTACAGTTCACAGTTGAATTTGAAAATAATAACACTATACCGTTCCTCGACATGAAAGTAATCAGGACACAACAAAACATCCTTTGTACCAAATGGTACAGAAAACCAATGAGTAGTGGTAGGTATATAAACTATAAATCATACCATCCAGCACGTATGAAAATAAATCTCATCCGAGCCCTTAAAAATCGAGTAATCAAACTCTCACATATTCAATACAGGGACGAGTCACTGAGAGAACTACGTGGTATCCTAGTGGAAAATTCCTACCCAGTACATCTATTAAACAAAATTCTTTTCACTACTAGAACCTTGTCAAATAATAATAATAATTTACATAATGCAAATAATAGTAATAATAATTCTCTAAATTTAAATAATAATAACGCACCTAACATAAATAATAATATCGATAATACCATACCTAATTTGGTAAATAATAATATAACTGAGCGAAACCATAACATAACCAATACGAGTCCACTTAAATATATGTCATTACCATTCATTGAAGATCTTACTCCTAAGCTGATAAACTTAGTGAAACACATGGACATAAAAATTGCATTAAAAAACATATTAACTGTTGGTAAACTTTTCAGTCGGGTGAAAACCCCATTAAAAAAAAAAAAAATAAAGAAAAATCAAATGTGGTATACAGAATAGAATGTAACAACTGTAATAAATCTTATATTGGTCAAACCTCTCGGACACTTAATGGTCGTATAACTTCACATAAAAGTGATTGTAACAGAAACGTAAAATCTTGTGCATTAGCAGAACATGTCATCAACACCAGTCATAAAATGAATTATGAAAGTGCTAAGGTTTTGGCTGTAGAGAGTAACTTTAGAAAAAGATCATTCCTTGAAATGATCCATATTAATAATGAGACAAATAGCTTAAATAAAAAATCTGATATCGATAATTTAAGTAAGATTTATACATACATCCTCAAATTAGAAAAAGAGAATTTTCGCATTTTTCAAAATTCAAACCTCCCGCTGGATCACAGTTGGTAACATTCACGTTGGAATTAATGTTCCTAACTTAATTCCTAGTACAAGCCAGCCAATTGTAATACCTTTCTGTCATTTTAAAAATTTTTTGTATACAGTTTGATAAAGAAATTTAGTTCTACACTCACATGTGATAGTTATTCATGTTCATTTTGTTATATCTATTTTAATCATGGTTTTAATCCTTAATTTTAAATAATCAGTAATTGTTTACCTTAAATTGTGTACCCGTTAAAGGAATTTGTATATGAATTTGTCTACATTAAGTTAAAAAATGCGACTATTTTATAATACATGTGACCTTAACTTTTAACCTCAAGTTAGTAAGTATTTTAGCGAACTATATTATATGACTCTGATTAAATAATAATTTTATTTATAGATGTCTTGATAAAGGGAAT
The DNA here is from genome assembly GCA_963675555.1 of Leptura quadrifasciata. Classification (NCBI taxonomy): domain Eukaryota; kingdom Metazoa; phylum Arthropoda; class Insecta; order Coleoptera; family Cerambycidae; genus Leptura; species Leptura quadrifasciata. Next base: position 88,931,868 of record OY776678.1, on the reverse strand, counting down.
AAATAATTTCCGAAAGCTTGACAAAGTAACAAAAGAGTTTTTCTTTTTCTGTTTTGTGGCCGTAAACTTTTCACCTCTGACTGCAACCTCAAGATACACCACGTGTGTTTAATTTTGGTTTTCTTAACTAGTCAGTCAAGACTACCCTTCTTCTTTATCTGTATAGATATGGGGTTTTTCAATTACATCCAACAGAATTATGGACTTGCTAATGTAGATCGTTTGAAGCAATGGGCCAAGATTAACATCAGGTTAGCTGCATTAAGGAATAGGCGGATTTTTCTCATAAAATGTAGAAGACATCAAGTTTTTCCGAAGCATATTACCAACGGTATACACAACATAAACAACCTAATAGAACACCAAGGTGGCAGAATTGGACAGCAGATCAACAATTTCAATTTAAGGTTAAGGAAAAAAATTTTAAACATTGAGATTAGTATAACAATTTGCGACCTAAACAAATATTATAATGAACTTTTAATAATAAAAAATAACTTAACTTTACCATTGCACATCATCAATGAATATGAAAGGCGTTTAAAGATAAAATATAATAGAATTTTCCATAAAATAAAGAATATAAATATAAATAAATTTAATAGACTAAATAATAATGAAATGAATAAAATTATAACACACAGTAAATGGATAAAAAATCTTACAACAGTTCAAATTCCTTCTGAAGTTGAGCAAATTTTAGCGTTAGGTCCTAAATGTAGCATTTGTCCTTCGATTAATGATATTAAAATTTCCTCTCTTTTGGGAGACCTAGAACTTATCATTCAAGACCTTAACGAGGAAAATAAAAATTTCTTTAGATCGCAATACACTAATATTATTACCAACTATTTACATAAAAATCATGGCACTAAGCATTTTGTATTGAATTTATTCAATAATTGTAAAAAGTTTCTGAAACAACATCCTGAGTTATATGTAGTTAGAAGTGATAAAGGCAATGTAACAGTGGTGATGTACAAGGAGGAATATCTCCTGAAAAGTCAAGAATTGTTAGATGATCATAAATATTACAAAAAACTTAGAAATGATCCCACTAGTACAATGCAACAAAAGGCTAATAAACTAGTCTCCCGATTAAAGAAAGATAACTTAATTGATGAAACTACAGCCAAATCGTTGACTTTTTATAACTCAATAGCACCCAGATTCTATACCTTACCTAAAATTCATAAACCTACATTATCGATGAGACCTATTGTTTCGTCTATTAACTGCCCGAATGGTAACCTTTCAAAATTTTTAACAGATATTCTTACTAATGCCTACAATAAAACTAATGATTTTTATGTCAAAGACTCTTTCACATTCAGTGAATTTATCAATAACTATCAGCTACCTCCTAATTATATAATCGTAAGTTTTGATGTGGTTTCCCTGTTCACTAATTTGCCTCTGGAATTAGTTATTTCATCGTTAACAAATAATTGGAATATAATCTCACAACATTGCAACTTAAGTCTAGATATTTTCATAGAAATTTTAAAATTTATTTTTGATTCTAACTATCTTGAATTTAATCAAAATTATTATAAACAAATTTTTGGTACCCCTATGGGGTCTACTATTTCTCCCATATTAGTAAATTTTGTGTTGGATGACCTTGTTAGGAATTGTCTGACTAGGATTCCGTTTAATTTACCTTTTGTGAAAAGGTATGTCGATGACCTCCTACTTTCGGTACCTGAAAACAGTACTGAGGAAGTGTTAAATATATTTAACAGCTACAACTCGAACTTACAGTTCACAGTTGAATTTGAAAATAATAACACTATACCGTTCCTCGACATGAAAGTAATCAGGACACAACAAAACATCCTTTGTACCAAATGGTACAGAAAACCAATGAGTAGTGGTAGGTATATAAACTATAAATCATACCATCCAGCACGTATGAAAATAAATCTCATCCGAGCCCTTAAAAATCGAGTAATCAAACTCTCACATATTCAATACAGGGACGAGTCACTGAGAGAACTACGTGGTATCCTAGTGGAAAATTCCTACCCAGTACATCTATTAAACAAAATTCTTTTCACTACTAGAACCTTGTCAAATAATAATAATAATTTACATAATGCAAATAATAGTAATAATAATTCTCTAAATTTAAATAATAATAACGCACCTAACATAAATAATAATATCGATAATACCATACCTAATTTGGTAAATAATAATATAACTGAGCGAAACCATAACATAACCAATACGAGTCCACTTAAATATATGTCATTACCATTCATTGAAGATCTTACTCCTAAGCTGATAAACTTAGTGAAACACATGGACATAAAAATTGCATTAAAAAACATATTAACTGTTGGTAAACTTTTCAGTCGGGTGAAAACCCCATTAAAAAATAAAGAAAAATCAAATGTGGTATACAGAATAGAATGTAACAACTGTAATAAATCTTATATTGGTCAAACCTCTCGGACACTTAATGGTCGTATAACTTCACATAAAAGTGATTGTAACAGAAACGTAAAATCTTGTGCATTAGCAGAACATGTCATCAACACCAGTCATAAAATGAATTATGAAAGTGCTAAGGTTTTGGCTGTAGAGAGTAACTTTAGAAAAAGATCATTCCTTGAAATGATCCATATTAATAATGAGACAAATAGCTTAAATAAAAAATCTGATATCGATAATTTAAGTAAGATTTATACATACATCCTCAAATTAGAAAAAGAGAATTTTCGCATTTTTCAAAATTCAAACCTCCCGCTGGATCACAGTTGGTAACATTCACGTTGGAATTAATGTTCCTAACTTAATTCCTAGTACAAGCCAGCCAATTGTAATACCTTTCTGTCATTTTAAAAATTTTTTGTATACAGTTTGATAAAGAAATTTAGTTCTACACTCACATGTGATAGTTATTCATGTTCATTTTGTTATATCTATTTTAATCATGGTTTTAATCCTTAATTTTAAATAATCAGTAATTGTTTACCTTAAATTGTGTACCTGTAAAGGAATTTGTATATGAATTTGTCTACATTAAGTTAAAAAATGCGACTATTTTATAATACATGTGACCTTAACTTTTAACCTCAAGTTAGTAAGTATTTTAGCGAACTATATTATATGACTCTGATTAAATAATAATTTTATTTATAGATGTCTTGATAAAGGGAATAAATAATTTCCGAAAGCTTGACAAAGTAACAAAAGAGTTTTTCTTTTTCTGTTTTGTGGCCGTAAACTTTTCACCTCTGACTGCAACCTCAAGATACACCACGTGTGTTTAATTTTGGTTTTCTTAACTAGTCAGTCAAGACTACCCTTCTTCTTTATCTGTATAGATATGGGGTTTTTCAATTACATCCAACAGAATTATGGACTTGCTAATGTAGATCGTTTGAAGCAATGGGCCAAGATTAACATCAGGTTAGCTGCATTAAGGAATAGGCGGATTTTTCTCATAAAATGTAGAAGACATCAAGTTTTTCCGAAGCATATTACCAACGGTATACACAACATAAACAACCTAATAGAACACCAAGGTGGCAGAATTGGACAGCAGATCAACAATTTCAATTTAAGGTTAAGGAAAAAAATTTTAAACATTGAGATTAGTATAACAATTTGCGACCTAAACAAATATTATAATGAACTTTTAATAATAAAAAATAACTTAACTTTACCATTGCACATCATCAATGAATATGAAAGGCGTTTAAAGATAAAATATAATAGAATTTTCCATAAAATAAAGAATATAAATATAAATAAATTTAATAGACTAAATAATAATGAAATGAATAAAATTATAACACACAGTAAATGGATAAAAAATCTTACAACAGTTCAAATTCCTTCTGAAGTTGAGCAAATTTTAGCGTTAGGTCCTAAATGTAGCATTTGTCCTTCGATTAATGATATTAAAATTTCCTCTCTTTTGGGAGACCTAGAACTTATCATTCAAGACCTTAACGAGGAAAATAAAAATTTCTTTAGATCGCAATACACTAATATTATTACCAACTATTTACATAAAAATCATGGCACTAAGCATTTTGTATTGAATTTATTCAATAATTGTAAAAAGTTTCTGAAACAACATCCTGAGTTATATGTAGTTAGAAGTGATAAAGGCAATGTAACAGTGGTGATGTACAAGGAGGAATATCTCCTGAAAAGTCAAGAATTGTTAGATGATCATAAATATTACAAAAAACTTAGAAATGATCCCACTAGTACAATGCAACAAAAGGCTAATAAACTAGTCTCCCGATTAAAGAAAGATAACTTAATTGATGAAACTACAGCCAAATCGTTGACTTTTTATAACTCAATAGCACCCAGATTCTATACCTTACCTAAAATTCATAAACCTACATTATCGATGAGACCTATTGTTTCGTCTATTAACTGCCCGAATGGTAACCTTTCAAAATTTTTAACAGATATTCTTACTAATGCCTACAATAAAACTAATGATTTTTATGTCAAAGACTCTTTCACATTCAGTGAATTTATCAATAACTATCAGCTACCTCCTAATTATATAATCGTAAGTTTTGATGTGGTTTCCCTGTTCACTAATTTGCCTCTGGAATTAGTTATTTCATCGTTAACAAATAATTGGAATATAATCTCACAACATTGCAACTTAAGTCTAGATATTTTCATAGAAATTTTAAAATTTATTTTTGATTCTAACTATCTTGAATTTAATCAAAATTATTATAAACAAATTTTTGGTACCCCTATGGGGTCTACTATTTCTCCCATATTAGTAAATTTTGTGTTGGATGACCTTGTTAGGAATTGTCTGACTAGGATTCCGTTTAATTTACCTTTTGTGAAAAGGTATGTCGATGACCTCCTACTTTCGGTACCTGAAAACAGTACTGAGGAAGTGTTAAATATATTTAACAGCTACAACTCGAACTTACAGTTCACAGTTGAATTTGAAAATAATAACACTATACCGTTCCTCGACATGAAAGTAATCAGGACACAACAAAACATCCTTTGTACCAAATGGTACAGAAAACCAATGAGTAGTGGTAGGTATATAAACTATAAATCATACCATCCAGCACGTATGAAAATAAATCTCATCCGAGCCCTTAAAAATCGAGTAATCAAACTCTCACATATTCAATACAGGGACGAGTCACTGAGAGAACTACGTGGTATCCTAGTGGAAAATTCCTACCCAGTACATCTATTAAACAAAATTCTTTTCACTACTAGAACCTTGTCAAATAATAATAATAATTTACATAATGCAAATAATAGTAATAATAATTCTCTAAATTTAAATAATAATAACGCACCTAACATAAATAATAATATCGATAATACCATACCTAATTTGGTAAATAATAATATAACTGAGCGAAACCATAACATAACCAATACGAGTCCACTTAAATATATGTCATTACCATTCATTGAAGATCTTACTCCTAAGCTGATAAACTTAGTGAAACACATGGACATAAAAATTGCATTAAAAAACATATTAACTGTTGGTAAACTTTTCAGTCGGGTGAAAACCCCATTAAAAAATAAAGAAAAATCAAATGTGGTATACAGAATAGAATGTAACAACTGTAATAAATCTTATATTGGTCAAACCTCTCGGACACTTAATGGTCGTATAACTTCACATAAAAGTGATTGTAACAGAAACGTAAAATCTTGTGCATTAGCAGAACATGTCATCAACACCAGTCATAAAATGAATTATGAAAGTGCTAAGGTTTTGGCTGTAGAGAGTAACTTTAGAAAAAGATCATTCCTTGAAATGATCCATATTAATAATGAGACAAATAGCTTAAATAAAAAATCTGATATCGATAATTTAAGTAAGATTTATACATACATCCTCAAATTAGAAAAAGAGAATTTTCGCATTTTTCAAAATTCAAACCTCCCGCTGGATCACAGTTGGTAACATTCACGTTGGAATTAATGTTCCTAACTTAATTCCTAGTACAAGCCAGCCAATTGTAATACCTTTCTGTCATTTTAAAAATTTTTTGTATACAGTTTGATAAAGAAATTTAGTTCTACACTCACATGTGATAGTTATTCATGTTCATTTTGTTATATCTATTTTAATCATGGTTTTAATCCTTAATTTTAAATAATCAGTAATTGTTTACCTTAAATTGTGTACCTGTAAAGGAATTTGTATATGAATTTGTCTACATTAAGTTAAAAAATGCGACTATTTTATAATACATGTGACCTTAACTTTTAACCTCAAGTTAGTAAGTATTTTAGCGAACTATATTATATGACTCTGATTAAATAATAATTTTATTTATAGATGTCTTGATAAAGGGAATAAATAATTTCCGAAAGCTTGACAAAGTAACAAAAGAGTTTTTCTTTTTCTGTTTTGTGGCCGTAAACTTTTCACCTCTGACTGCAACCTCAAGATACACCACGTGTGTTTAATTTTGGTTTTCTTAACTAGTCAGTCAAGACTACCCTTCTTCTTTATCTGTATAGATATGGGGTTTTTCAATTACATCCAACAGAATTATGGACTTGCTAATGTAGATCGTTTGAAGCAATGGGCCAAGATTAACATCAGGTTAGCTGCATTAAGGAATAGGCGGATTTTTCTCATAAAATGTAGAAGACATCAAGTTTTTCCGAAGCATATTACCAACGGTATACACAACATAAACAACCTAATAGAACACCAAGGTGGCAGAATTGGACAGCAGATCAACAATTTCAATTTAAGGTTAAGGAAAAAAATTTTAAACATTGAGATTAGTATAACAATTTGCGACCTAAACAAATATTATAATGAACTTTTAATAATAAAAAATAACTTAACTTTACCATTGCACATCATCAATGAATATGAAAGGCGTTTAAAGATAAAATATAATAGAATTTTCCATAAAATAAAGAATATAAATATAAATAAATTTAATAGACTAAATAATAATGAAATGAATAAAATTATAACACACAGTAAATGGATAAAAAATCTTACAACAGTTCAAATTCCTTCTGAAGTTGAGCAAATTTTAGCGTTAGGTCCTAAATGTAGCATTTGTCCTTCGATTAATGATATTAAAATTTCCTCTCTTTTGGGAGACCTAGAACTTATCATTCAAGACCTTAACGAGGAAAATAAAAATTTCTTTAGATCGCAATACACTAATATTATTACCAACTATTTACATAAAAATCATGGCACTAAGCATTTTGTATTGAATTTATTCAATAATTGTAAAAAGTTTCTGAAACAACATCCTGAGTTATATGTAGTTAGAAGTGATAAAGGCAATGTAACAGTGGTGATGTACAAGGAGGAATATCTCCTGAAAAGTCAAGAATTGTTAGATGATCATAAATATTACAAAAAACTTAGAAATGATCCCACTAGTACAATGCAACAAAAGGCTAATAAACTAGTCTCCCGATTAAAGAAAGATAACTTAATTGATGAAACTACAGCCAAATCGTTGACTTTTTATAACTCAATAGCACCCAGATTCTATACCTTACCTAAAATTCATAAACCTACATTATCGATGAGACCTATTGTTTCGTCTATTAACTGCCCGAATGGTAACCTTTCAAAATTTTTAACAGATATTCTTACTAATGCCTACAATAAAACTAATGATTTTTATGTCAAAGACTCTTTCACATTCAGTGAATTTATCAATAACTATCAGCTACCTCCTAATTATATAATCGTAAGTTTTGATGTGGTTTCCCTGTTCACTAATTTGCCTCTGGAATTAGTTATTTCATCGTTAACAAATAATTGGAATATAATCTCACAACATTGCAACTTAAGTCTAGATATTTTCATAGAAATTTTAAAATTTATTTTTGATTCTAACTATCTTGAATTTAATCAAAATTATTATAAACAAATTTTTGGTACCCCTATGGGGTCTACTATTTCTCCCATATTAGTAAATTTTGTGTTGGATGACCTTGTTAGGAATTGTCTGACTAGGATTCCGTTTAATTTACCTTTTGTGAAAAGGTATGTCGATGACCTCCTACTTTCGGTACCTGAAAACAGTACTGAGGAAGTGTTAAATATATTTAACAGCTACAACTCGAACTTACAGTTCACAGTTGAATTTGAAAATAATAACACTATACCGTTCCTCGACATGAAAGTAATCAGGACACAACAAAACATCCTTTGTACCAAATGGTACAGAAAACCAATGAGTAGTGGTAGGTATATAAACTATAAATCATACCATCCAGCACGTATGAAAATAAATCTCATCCGAGCCCTTAAAAATCGAGTAATCAAACTCTCACATATTCAATACAGGGACGAGTCACTGAGAGAACTACGTGGTATCCTAGTGGAAAATTCCTACCCAGTACATCTATTAAACAAAATTCTTTTCACTACTAGAACCTTGTCAAATAATAATAATAATTTACATAATGCAAATAATAGTAATAATAATTCTCTAAATTTAAATAATAATAACGCACCTAACATAAATAATAATATCGATAATACCATACCTAATTTGGTAAATAATAATATAACTGAGCGAAACCATAACATAACCAATACGAGTCCACTTAAATATATGTCATTACCATTCATTGAAGATCTTACTCCCAAGCTGATAAACTTAGTGAAACACATGGACATAAAAATTGCATTAAAAAACATATTAACTGTTGGTAAACTTTTCAGTCGGGTGAAAACCCCATTAAAAAATAAAGAAAAATCAAATGTGGTATACAGAATAGAATGTAACAACTGTAATAAATCTTATATTGGTCAAACCTCTCGGACACTTAATGGTCGTATAACTTCACATAAAAGTGATTGTAACAGAAACGTAAAATCTTGTGCATTAGCAGAACATGTCATCAACACCAGTCATAAAATGAATTATGAAAGTGCTAAGGTTTTGGCTGTAGAGAGTAACTTTAGAAAAAGATCATTCCTTGAAATGATCCATATTAATAATGAGACAAATAGCTTAAATAAAAAATCTGATATCGATAATTTAAGTAAGATTTATACATACATCCTCAAATTAGAAAAAGAGAATTTTCGCATTTTTCAAAATTCAAACCTCCCGCTGGATCACAGTTGGTAACATTCACGTTGGAATTAATGTTCCTAACTTAATTCCTAGTACAAGCCAGCCAATTGTAATACCTTTCTGTCATTTTAAAAATTTTTTGTATACAGTTTGATAAAGAAATTTAGTTCTACACTCACATGTGATAGTTATTCATGTTCATTTTGTTATATCTATTTTAATCATGGTTTTAATCCTTAATTTTAAATAATCAGTAATTGTTTACCTTAAATTGTGTACCTGTAAAGGAATTTGTATATGAATTTGTCTACATTAAGTTAAAAAATGCGACTATTTTATAATACATGTGACCTTAACTTTTAACCTCAAGTTAGTAAGTATTTTAGCGAACTATATTATATGACTCTGATTAAATAATAATTTTATTTATAGATGTCTTGATAAAGGGAATAAATAATTTCCGAAAGCTTGACAAAGTAACAAAAGAGTTTTTCTTTTTCTGTTTTGTGGCCGTAAACTTTTCACCTCTGACTGCAACCTCAAGATACACCACGTGTGTTTAATTTTGGTTTTCTTAACTAGTCAGTCAAGACTACCCTTCTTCTTTATCTGTATAGATATGGGGTTTTTCAATTACATCCAACAGAATTATGGACTTGCTAATGTAGATCGTTTGAAGCAATGGGCCAAGATTAACATCAGGTTAGCTGCATTAAGGAATAGGCGGATTTTTCTCATAAAATGTAGAAGACATCAAGTTTTTCCGAAGCATATTACCAACGGTATACACAACATAAACAACCTAATAGAACACCAAGGTGGCAGAATTGGACAGCAGATCAACAATTTCAATTTAAGGTTAAGGAAAAAAATTTTAAACATTGAGATTAGTATAACAATTTGCGACCTAAACAAATATTATAATGAACTTTTAATAATAAAAAATAACTTAACTTTACCATTGCACATCATCAATGAATATGAAAGGCGTTTAAAGATAAAATATAATAGAATTTTCCATAAAATAAAGAATATAAATATAAATAAATTTAATAGACTAAATAATAATGAAATGAATAAAATTATAACACACAGTAAATGGATAAAAAATCTTACAACAGTTCAAATTCCTTCTGAAGTTGAGCAAATTTTAGCGTTAGGTCCTAAATGTAGCATTTGTCCTTCGATTAATGATATTAAAATTTCCTCTCTTTTGGGAGACCTAGAACTTATCATTCAAGACCTTAACGAGGAAAATAAAAATTTCTTTAGATCGCAATACACTAATATTATTACCAACTATTTACATAAAAATCATGGCACTAAGCATTTTGTATTGAATTTATTCAATAATTGTAAAAAGTTTCTGAAACAACATCCTGAGTTATATGTAGTTAGAAGTGATAAAGGCAATGTAACAGTGGTGATGTACAAGGAGGAATATCTCCTGAAAAGTCAAGAATTGTTAGATGATCATAAATATTACAAAAAACTTAGAAATGATCCCACTAGTACAATGCAACAAAAGGCTAATAAACTAGTCTCCCGATTAAAGAAAGATAACTTAATTGATGAAACTACAGCCAAATCGTTGACTTTTTATAACTCAATAGCACCCAGATTCTATACCTTACCTAAAATTCATAAACCTACATTATCGATGAGACCTATTGTTTCGTCTATTAACTGCCCGAATGGTAACCTTTCAAAATTTTTAACAGATATTCTTACTAATGCCTACAATAAAACTAATGATTTTTATGTCAAAGACTCTTTCACATTCAGTGAATTTATCAATAACTATCAGCTACCTCCTAATTATATAATCGTAAGTTTTGATGTGGTTTCCCTGTTCACTAATTTGCCTCTGGAATTAGTTATTTCATCGTTAACAAATAATTGGAATATAATCTCACAACATTGCAACTTAAGTCTAGATATTTTCATAGAAATTTTAAAATTTATTTTTGATTCTAACTATCTTGAATTTAATCAAAATTATTATAAACAAATTTTTGGTACCCCTATGGGGTCTACTATTTCTCCCATATTAGTAAATTTTGTGTTGGATGACCTTGTTAGGAATTGTCTGACTAGGATTCCGTTTAATTTACCTTTTGTGAAAAGGTATGTCGATGACCTCCTACTTTCGGTACCTGAAAACAGTACTGAGGAAGTGTTAAATATATTTAACAGCTACAACTCGAACTTACAGTTCACAGTTGAATTTGAAAATAATAACACTATACCGTTCCTCGACATGAAAGTAATCAGGACACAACAAAACATCCTTTGTACCAAATGGTACAGAAAACCAATGAGTAGTGGTAGGTATATAAACTATAAATCATACCATCCAGCACGTATGAAAATAAATCTCATCCGAGCCCTTAAAAATCGAGTAATCAAACTCTCACATATTCAATACAGGGACGAGTCACTGAGAGAACTACGTGGTATCCTAGTGGAAAATTCCTACCCAGTACATCTATTAAACAAAATTCTTTTCACTACTAGAACCTTGTCAAATAATAATAATAATTTACATAATGCAAATAATAGTAATAATAATTCTCTAAATTTAAATAATAATAACGCACCTAACATAAATAATAATATCGATAATACCATACCTAATTTGGTAAATAATAATATAACTGAGCGAAACCATAACATAACCAATACGAGTCCACTTAAATATATGTCATTACCATTCATTGAAGATCTTACTCCTAAGCTGATAAACTTAGTGAAACACATGGACATAAAAATTGCATTAAAAAACATATTAACTGTTGGTAAACTTTTCAGTCGGGTGAAAACCCCATTAAAAAATAAAGAAAAATCAAATGTGGTATACAGAATAGAATGTAACAACTGTAATAAATCTTATATTGGTCAAACCTCTCGGACACTTAATGGTCGTATAACTTCACATAAAAGTGATTGTAACAGAAACGTAAAATCTTGTGCATTAGCAGAACATGTCATCAACACCAGTCATAAAATGAATTATGAAAGTGCTAAGGTTTTGGCTGTAGAGAGTAACTTTAGAAAAAGATCATTCCTTGAAATGATCCATATTAATAATGAGACAAATAGCTTAAATAAAAAATCTGATATCGATAATTTAAGTAAGATTTATACATACATCCTCAAATTAGAAAAAGAGAATTTTCGCATTTTTCAAAATTCAAACCTCCCGCTGGATCACAGTTGGTAACATTCACGTTGGAATTAATGTTCCTAACTTAATTCCTAGTACAAGCCAGCCAATTGTAATACCTTTCTGTCATTTTAAAAATTTTTTGTATACAGTTTGATAAAGAAATTTAGTTCTACACTCACATGTGATAGTTATTCATGTTCATTTTGTTATATCTATTTTAATCATGGTTTTAATCCTTAATTTTAAATAATCAGTAATTGTTTACCTTAAATTGTGTACCTGTAAAGGAATTTGTATATGAATTTGTCTACATTAAGTTAAAAAATGCGACTATTTTATAATACATGTGACCTTAACTTTTAACCTCAAGTTAGTAAGTATTTTAGCGAACTATATTATATGACTCTGATTAAATAATAATTTTATTTATAGATGTCTTGATAAAGGGAATAAATAATTTCCGAAAGCTTGACAAAGTAACAAAAGAGTTTTTCTTTTTCTGTTTTGTGGCCGTAAACTTTTCACCTCTGACTGCAACCTCAAGATACACCACGTGTGTTTAATTTTGGTTTTCTTAACTAGTCAGTCAAGACTACCCTTCTTCTTTATCTGTATAGATATGGGGTTTTTCAATTACATCCAACAGAATTATGGACTTGCTAATGTAGATCGTTTGAAGCAATGGGCCAAGATTAACATCAGGTTAGCTGCATTAAGGAATAGGCGGATTTTTCTCATAAAATGTAGAAGACATCAAGTTTTTCCGAAGCATATTACCAACGGTATACACAACATAAACAACCTAATAGAACACCAAGGTGGCAGAATTGGACAGCAGATCAACAATTTCAATTTAAGGTTAAGGAAAAAAATTTTAAACATTGAGATTAGTATAACAATTTGCGACCTAAACAAATATTATAATGAACTTTTAATAATAAAAAATAACTTAACTTTACCATTGCACATCATCAATGAATATGAAAGGCGTTTAAAGATAAAATATAATAGAATTTTCCATAAAATAAAGAATATAAATATAAATAAATTTAATAGACTAAATAATAATGAAATGAATAAAATTATAACACACAGTAAATGGATAAAAAATCTTACAACAGTTCAAATTCCTTCTGAAGTTGAGCAAATTTTAGCGTTAGGTCCTAAATGTAGCATTTGTCCTTCGATTAATGATATTAAAATTTCCTCTCTTTTGGGAGACCTAGAACTTATCATTCAAGACCTTAACGAGGAAAATAAAAATTTCTTTAGATCGCAATACACTAATATTATTACCAACTATTTACATAAAAATCATGGCACTAAGCATTTTGTATTGAATTTATTCAATAATTGTAAAAAGTTTCTGAAACAACATCCTGAGTTATATGTAGTTAGAAGTGATAAAGGCAATGTAACAGTGGTGATGTACAAGGAGGAATATCTCCTGAAAAGTCAAGAATTGTTAGATGATCATAAATATTACAAAAAACTTAGAAATGATCCCACTAGTACAATGCAACAAAAGGCTAATAAACTAGTCTCCCGATTAAAGAAAGATAACTTAATTGATGAAACTACAGCCAAATCGTTGACTTTTTATAACTCAATAGCACCCAGATTCTATACCTTACCTAAAATTCATAAACCTACATTATCGATGAGACCTATTGTTTCGTCTATTAACTGCCCGAATGGTAACCTTTCAAAATTTTTAACAGATATTCTTACTAATGCCTACAATAAAACTAATGATTTTTATGTCAAAGACTCTTTCACATTCAGTGAATTTATCAATAACTATCAGCTACCTCCTAATTATATAATCGTAAGTTTTGATGTGGTTTCCCTGTTCACTAATTTGCCTCTGGAATTAGTTATTTCATCGTTAACAAATAATTGGAATATAATCTCACAACATTGCAACTTAAGTCTAGATATTTTCATAGAAATTTTAAAATTTATTTTTGATTCTAACTATCTTGAATTTAATCAAAATTATTATAAACAAATTTTTGGTACCCCTATGGGGTCTACTATTTCTCCCATATTAGTAAATTTTGTGTTGGATGACCTTGTTAGGAATTGTCTGACTAGGATTCCGTTTAATTTACCTTTTGTGAAAAGGTATGTCGATGACCTCCTACTTTCGGTACCTGAAAACAGTACTGAGGAAGTGTTAAATATATTTAACAGCTACAACTCGAACTTACAGTTCACAGTTGAATTTGAAAATAATAACACTATACCGTTCCTCGACATGAAAGTAATCAGGACACAACAAAACATCCTTTGTACCAAATGGTACAGAAAACCAATGAGTAGTGGTAGGTATATAAACTATAAATCATACCATCCAGCACGTATGAAAATAAATCTCATCCGAGCCCTTAAAAATCGAGTAATCAAACTCTCACATATTCAATACAGGGACGAGTCACTGAGAGAACTACGTGGTATCCTAGTGGAAAATTCCTACCCAGTACATCTATTAAACAAAATTCTTTTCACTACTAGAACCTTGTCAAATAATAATAATAATTTACATAATGCAAATAATAGTAATAATAATTCTCTAAATTTAAATAATAATAACGCACCTAACATAAATAATAATATCGATAATACCATACCTAATTTGGTAAATAATAATATAACTGAGCGAAACCATAACATAACCAATACGAGTCCACTTAAATATATGTCATTACCATTCATTGAAGATCTTACTCCTAAGCTGATAAACTTAGTGAAACACATGGACATAAAAATTGCATTAAAAAACATATTAACTGTTGGTAAACTTTTCAGTCGGGTGAAAACCCCATTAAAAAATAAAGAAAAATCAAATGTGGTATACAGAATAGAATGTAACAACTGTAATAAATCTTATATTGGTCAAACCTCTCGGACACTTAATGGTCGTATAACTTCACATAAAAGTGATTGTAACAGAAACGTAAAATCTTGTGCATTAGCAGAACATGTCATCAACACCAGTCATAAAATGAATTATGAAAGTGCTAAGGTTTTGGCTGTAGAGAGTAACTTTAGAAAAAGATCATTCCTTGAAATGATCCATATTAATAATGAGACAAATAGCTTAAATAAAAAATCTGATATCGATAATTTAAGTAAGATTTATACATACATCCTCAAATTAGAAAAAGAGAATTTTCGCATTTTTCAAAATTCAAACCTCCCGCTGGATCACAGTTGGTAACATTCACGTTGGAATTAATGTTCCTAACTTAATTCCTAGTACAAGCCAGCCAATTGTAATACCTTTCTGTCATTTTAAAAATTTTTTGTATACAGTTTGATAAAGAAATTTAGTTCTACACTCACATGTGATAGTTATTCATGTTCATTTTGTTATATCTATTTTAATCATGGTTTTAATCCTTAATTTTAAATAATCAGTAATTGTTTACCTTAAATTGTGTACCTGTAAAGGAATTTGTATATGAATTTGTCTACATTAAGTTAAAAAATGCGACTATTTTATAATACATGTGACCTTAACTTTTAACCTCAAGTTAGTAAGTATTTTAGCGAACTATATTATATGACTCTGATTAAATAATAATTTTATTTATAGATGTCTTGATAAAGGGAATAAATAATTTCCGAAAGCTTGACAAAGTAACAAAAGAGTTTTTCTTTTTCTGTTTTGTGGCCGTAAACTTTTCACCTCTGACTGCAACCTCAAGATACACCACGTGTGTTTAATTTTGGTTTTATATATATATATATATATATATATATATATTTCGTTAATTCCAAAGAAGAGAATCGAGTTAACATTCTTTAAAGTGACTGGGGTGTGCCTACTCGACAATTGCAAGGAAAATCTTGAAATATTTTTTCTTTAATTGGAATACAGGACAGATTTAAAATAGTTCCAATATGGGTGTGTGACCGTCCCCTTTGAGGGTGATTTTGAGGGTTAATTTTCCTGGTTTTATGTACTATAAGTTATGTTTGTAGGAGCTTTCGGATAGTTCCAAGTTGGTGGAGTAAAACTGAACGATATAATGCTACTGGTCATAGTTTAGACTACCGGTTTTGGGCAAATTATGTATGCTTAAGTCTTATATGGACCAATTGGTTTAACGTCAGCCTATTATTTTATTTAACATTCAACAACTAGAACTAATCTTGTATTTTCCATTTTATAGTATGTGCAACCTAGACAATGACTTTCGTTGCCTTATTGGAATTCTTAACTGCAGAATTATCTCTCTTCTTAGTTTAATGCCATATTCATTTCACTACAGTTTCTGCTATAGTTATTTTATTACTGTATTTTCATATTGTTTTTCTATGGTAAATTATTGTGTTATTGTTAAAGATATTTACTAGCGTTATTCTCCATTATACTTTCTTTACGTCTTATTTAGTCTCTACTTGAAATCCCATTCTGTAACTGGGTTTGCCCTGTATAATAATGTACTAATAAAATAAAGTTTAAAAAATGAACTAAATACCAACGTATAAAATTATTAACTGAAAAAGTCCAGCAAAAATAATTTTGGACATTAATAACAGTAGTTAAATTTACAAAAATCAGAACAAACGAGCCTAAAATTAACATAGGAGTGTACTTACTTAATTTAGATTCACAAAATGTTCAAATCGGACTCACCTGAAAAAAATAATGAGAGTTAGAAATAATAATTCAATGTATATTCACAAAAAATATATTAAAAAAATTGTTGTAATTTGTAGTATGTGCAATGAGGCGATGGAGTTTGAGATAAAATTGTATTTCTGTACCGTAATATCTAAATAAACAATAAAAACTTTATATTTTATTCATGCATTTCTTTTAATTTTCGTGTGTACAGACATTTGTAATAGATCCATCAATTTCTATTTTTTACGTTTATCGGAAATATCGTCCACGCAATAACTAATCGGTAATTGCTATAACGTGTTACTGTAAAATTATATGTGGAAAATGCAGTCTAGACGTG
This sequence comes from Leptura quadrifasciata, assembly GCA_963675555.1. Classification (NCBI taxonomy): domain Eukaryota; kingdom Metazoa; phylum Arthropoda; class Insecta; order Coleoptera; family Cerambycidae; genus Leptura; species Leptura quadrifasciata. Next base: position 88,914,664 of record OY776678.1, on the reverse strand, counting down.
ACAATGCTTGCCAGAAGTATTAATTCCCATGATCATAAATGTCAAGACAGTAACTTTAATGCATATAAGGTGTTGGTAATCTGCTTGTAAGTATTAATTTTGATTGTTGTTTTCATTATAATTTATCTCGAGAATGCGAGAATTCCAGGTAAATAAATTAATTCACTTATCAGTACCGGATTTGTAAAATAATTCCTGAAATGAATGCCATTTTATTATCATTAGTTTTACAACATCTCAATTATCCCAGCGTATAAAATAAACTATTCATCTTAAAATTCTATATACCAGAAGCATCAGGAATAAATTGATATGAAATTAGTATGTCGAATTTAACAGGAATTTTCAACAGCAATATATTTTATTAGCAATATTAATAACATCCATTAGTCTGAATTATTGGAACTAATAGATGTCACTGATGCACTCAAAGTTTAATTTCTACAATCTCCTTATCTGTTAATGGTACAATAAAGTTAATCTATCGTTTGGATTTTATTTCTCAGGGGATAATTTTACATATCGATGGGGAAAAATGGCAAGAATAACATATTAAAATGTTTAATACCTGGGTGTTGTAGCAATTTTGTAAATAAGTAAAAACTATCAACAAATTGGCCTCACTCAACTTTAACACGGTACGACGGCCATGAAATGCTCCTAATAATTAAGAAATATATATACCACGTTGTAGAGCAACAAATTCTCTACAATTTTGATAGGGGAAACCCTCTATGATGCTTATTTTTTTAAAATCAATTTATTAAGATTTTTTTGCCAAGTTGTTTTGCCAAGTGCAGCACGCGCCGTTTCGCCATGTCGCCGTGGCGACAAAGGTCAGCTGACCAAACGAAAACAACTTGGCAAAAAAATCTGAAAAAATTGATTTAAAAAAAACAATAGAGAGCAAAATTTACAGAACTTTGTTTAAATACAAACATGAATTCAATGATTTTGAACGAAGGAAACTTACACCACATCATAGTAAGCCTCCTCATTTTTATGGCTTACCAAAGATACATAAACAAAATGTTCCTTTAAGACCAATTGTTAGTTCTATTAATTCACCATGTCATAATTTGGCAAAATTTGTACTTAAAATTATTGATCCATTATCTGGAAATACCGATTCATATATTAAAAATAGTAAACATTTTATAGAAAAAATTTGTGAAAACGATATTCGTGAATCACACCTGATGGTTAGTTTTGATGTAGTTAGTCTTTTTACCAATGTTCCGGTAGATGAAACCTTAAAAATAGTTAAAGATAGGTTGCTAAATGATAATAATTTGGAAACTAGAACTAAATTAAGTATAAATAGCATAATGGAACTTTTAACACTGTGTATAAAAACAACCTATTTTCAATTGGACAATGAGTTCTATCAGCAGGAGTTTGGTATGGCTATGGGGTCTGCATTATCATCAATTTTAAGCAACATATTTATGGAGAACTTTGAGAACACACATGTTCAAAATTGTATAAACAAACCGGTTGTCTGGTGGAGATATGTTGACGACATCTTTGCAATTTGGCCTCATGGTGTCTATTTACTAGATAGTTTTTTGGAAAATATAAATAGTAAGGAACCGTCTATTAAATTCACATTAGAAGTAGAAAGTAGGAATGAGCTACCGTGTTTAGATGTTTTAATTAGAATGGTAAATAATACAATTGAAACAAGCGTTTATAGAAAACCAACACATACTAATAGATATCTAACTTTTAACTCAAATCAGTCAATAAATGTTAAAAGGGGTGTTGTAAAATGTTTATATGATAGGGCCAAAATAATTTCATCTAATAATGAAATATTAAATAACGAGAAAAAATTTATCAAAGAGGTTCTAGTACAAAATCAATATCATGAAGCCTTTGTTGATAGAGTTTTCATAAATGTTGAAAATAGAGATAATCAGGTACGACAAAAACCTGAACGTCATTATACAGCTATAATTCCTTATGTATACGGACAATCGGAAAAGCTACGCCGCATAGGTGACAAATTTGATGTTAGGACGATATTTCAAACGGGGAACACTTTAAGATCTATTTTAACAAAAACAAAACCGATAAACAGGGAGCAGAATTCAAAAAACTGTATTTACAATATCCCGTGCGAATGTGATAAATGTTATGTGGGTGAGTCATCCAGACCTTTCAGTGTGAGGTTGGATGAGCACAAGAATTACATTAGAAAGAATGAAATTCAGAAATCAAAGATTCGTGAACATGCTTGGGAAAACGGACATAGAATAAACTGGGACTCGGCAAAAATTTTAACAAAAGAAACAGATACCAAAAAAAGAAAAATTAAAGAATCAGCAATAATCTTATTAAATGAAGATAAGTGCGTATCGAATTGTTCTGTAGATATTTGTACAACCTGGCTACCGATGTTAAAAGAAGAACTTAACAAACTCAAAATTATCTAAAAGAAAATATCATCAGTTCTATGTTCTGTGTAAGTAGTAAGTATCTATGGAAATAACATAAACAGAATCTTAAAGCTGTGTATTTCACATACACAGCAAAATAAGAGTTCCTCCAAAAAAAAGTTTTGAAAACGGAAAGAGATTACTTTCCGAGACGTCAGCAAAATACATTATTTCTGTGTTTATTTCGATTTATATTATTTGCAAAACATAACCTCTGACTTTTCCTTTGGCATAAACGTCACGGGCGCAGAGGCTTTTTTCCAATAATTCTATTATTTTGTAGATTCGGTGATTTGTTTTGAAGAGGATAACAATACATGTGGTAGAAAACCCAAATAATAGGAAAGAATATTCGTAGAATGCCACAAATAACTTTCAGACAATACCAAGTCTTAAACATTTTAATATGTTTTTCGTGACATTTTCCCCATCGATTGATCATAACATTATCCCCTAAGAAATAAAATCTAAAAGACGTGAAAAATCGGTCTAGATTTATTGTATTATAAGCCAAAGTTTCAGAAATATGTAATTTTTCACGAGATATCCGTATATATAATATATATAATTCTCTGAGTAGAAACTTTAAATATATAACAAGTATATCATTAGTACGTCATAATAAATTTCAAATTTTAATATTACACAGATTAATAAGTAATAGGTAATACTACTGAATGTGTGACAAGTAATGGACAAAGCAAGGGAGTATTACATGCTTATGTACCTGAAAGATATAACATGTATATAAACAAAACAACATATACATTTAAATGTAATACAATATATACAAATAGATACAATTAAGTAAACACATGTAATAATACAAGTAAGTAACGAGTGAATACGAATAAATATACAATTCTAATTTAGAAGACATTTACATCAAAAAATTTTAATCTTGAGAGGTTAAGTTGCTGTGAAGGAAAGGAAAGATCGAAAAGTCGTAATTGTGAAATTTTTTATTTGTTTTTTTTTTAAATTTTAATGCCTTATTCATATTAACCTCCTGGCGAAGTCTAGCTAATTGCTACTCTACCACTTAACCAAGACGACGAGATAGGATACTGGTCACTCATCCAAGTGCCGAACTCAAGCAGTGAGCCTTACTCACTGATAGATCGCGACACTTAAACCGGTGACCGATACCACACCCCCGAATTATTTTATGTAATCCAGATAAAACGATAAAGTTTGAATGGATTATGAGAATAACCTAAAAAAAAAGAAAGCACACATAAATGTCATAACCCTTTTAACAAACAAACAAACTTAACATCATAATATTACATAAACAATGCTCCAAATCTTATATGAGTTTCTCAAAATGTTCTCCCTCAACTTCGATACATAGCACCACACCAATAAATATCGTGTGGCCTTTCCGATGGTTTGTCTCTGGTTCCTCATATCATCAAATGCTGTCACTACCCGCTACCGTAGTTCCTCTCTAGTGGTGACGTCTGTGCTCTACACCGATTGTTTCATGTGATTCCAAACATAATAATTAAGAACAGTTAGGTCAGGAGACATAGGTGGCCAAGCTTGAGTGCCTCCGTGGTCGATCCAGTGATTAGGAAACTCATTGTTAAGGTGCTCCCGGACCTGGATTGAGAAATGCGGCGGTGCCCCGTCACGCTGTAAATGAAGACCTCTCCTGTCGACATTTTGTGCCAATAATAAATTGGGCAAAATGTTCCGGAAGAAATCTAAGTAGATTTCTCCAGTCAATTGGCCTTCAAAAAAATACGGTCCTACCAATTTATCGTTGACCACTCCACACCATACATTAAGTGAGAACTTGCGCTGAGAGTTTCTCTGGATAACGGCGTAGGGATTATTGTGGACCCAAATGTGTGAATTCCTAGAATTCCACACTCCGTCTCGAGTGAATTGGGCCTCGTCCGTGAAAACAGTTCTGGACAAAGTTCTTGTATGATGATATCCAACGGCAGAACGTAAGACAATGCGAATTATTTTGCGATTTTTTTGCCGAAACGGTTTAGGTGTGCCGTCAAAATTGAATAGCTATTTTTATAGCATTTTTTCTGAACTTTCCGAATCCGCTAATAGTTTTCCAGAAATGTGTTAGAAAAATGTACTTTTTGGTCAATAACGAGGAGAACAGATTTTTTACGAGTTCGGCCCTGGATTTTTCAGAACCAAGTAGGCTAATCTGACAAGTACCAGCTGAGAAATGTTACTGGTAAATTTTATTCGATTACATCTAACCGTTGCAGAGATATAGCTCTTTGAATTTTCAGACCAAATGCATAAATGTATCTTCTTAAACACTGGCCAAAAAAATTTTCTCCTTCTCGATCTAAACTTACCTTGAAGTGCTCTATCTGCCATTAGGCTATGGTGCATTGCTCGCAAATCACCCTGTATAATGAATAAAAGGGGCACCAACACGCTATCCTGTGGTAACCCATAAGAACTAGAAATTTTAGATACCTTATTGTTCACGTTATACTTAGATAAATATTTGATAAAATATTTTCAATGTATTTAACGTGGACATTAATTTTAAGCATTTTCTCATCGCTTTACTCGTTGTCGTTATATATTTAAAACTAGAACTAGATATTTATAATATGTAATACTGATCAAATGGACAGGTTCATTTGATTCAACATGGATATATTTTATAGTATGATAGTTTAACAGCCTTAAAATGTTTATTTAATACTGTTTAATTCCATGATTTGATGTATCAAAACATTGCAAACAGTTAAATGTTGTATTTTTGTTTACTTTAACAACTCTCGTCATAAGCGATGACTCACCCCGTATATCTCTCTTTATAGAATATTTCACAATTTAATTGCTTATGACCGGGCACGTAAATATTTTACTTTCAAAAACTAACACCTTGAAAACTATATTAAAGTAACCATTTAACAGGATGATAAATAACGGTTATTAGTTTTTTTTTTATTTACTGTACAACTTAATTAAATTCCCTGACAAGTAACAATTAAAAACGAATTTTCGTACACATCTACCTGTACAATTTTCGCCAGATCCGAAGCTATAAAACTGAAATTAATTAAAATATCGTATTTCGTAACTACACTATAATTATGTAATTATGATAATCTAAATTTTTAAATTTCACAATCGAAAATGATCGGTAGAATGTCGATTGTCGGTCGCATTATTGAATATTAGCGTAGGCTCATTGATACATTTATTGATATTGAAAAAGGACCCACTTTATACTATATAGTTTAGTGTGTAAATATATCACTAATATGGCGATATACATTTAAACCGCTTTCTATTTCTCATAAGACTGCACTGCACAGGTTGCTTGTGATCTGAGACGTAATATAATATCTGATTAATCATGTTTTTTTATATTTATTGAATCGTCGCATGTAGTTGTCTCACTGTGTGTGCATTTATTTATTTTATTATTACAACATTTATATTTATGTATTCTCTTAAGCTTCTGCAACCCGTTTTCAGTTTTGTATAGAATGTTGTAGCGCTTGTAAACCTTTTAAGAAATATTCACAATGAACGTGTAATATTTACAACTTCCATTTCCGCAGATGGTAATTACGTTATTTAGATAAACGCATGTCATTGTAAACTTGAATTGAAAATATTTGAAAATTGTTATAGTGAAGACAAAATAGACCCGATAGAAATTGAAAAAAGACCTTTCCTTAGGCACGCCTTGTTTTTTACCACATATTCAGCAAAGTATATTCACATTTAAGTTTTATAGAATAAAATCTGCTGGAAACATATATTTTTAACAATTCTTTTGCGACTTGGCATTTTTTTTTCGAGGTGTTTCGTAAGTATAATAATAATAATAATATTTATTTTCTTCAAAGACAAATACATTTGTATAGTGTTACATGGCCTATGTTTAACAATGTTATATATTAACTAGTATTTTACTTATAATTAGCACGATATGTATAGCATCTTAATTCAGTTTTTGTAAGTGAGACTGTTTCAACTATCAGGAATTTTTTTGTATAACTGTGAAATTACTTCACATTGTTTTATGTACCTATTTTTGTATGTTAGGAACTCAGTCATGTTTTTTTAACACTATTATGTATCTCTGTTACAGAACTTCAGAACAAGTTGTCTATGCCAAGCCTGAAAAACATTTATATTCATTTATATTTCATTTTTATAATTTGTTTAATATGTACATGTGGTTATTTTCTTTACCTCTGAAACTTTTTCATTCACACCTATTGTATAGTGTATCTTATATTTGGAACATTCTTTCTATCTGTTATGAAATCTTATGACTGTTGTATTATCCTTTTTCAAAAGAAGTGAGTTATTACCATACCTATCACATACGGTCTCTAATACAGTGTTGCAAAGATTTATCATCTGTATATAGCGCCGAAAATGCACTTGGTGCCTTGTTTTCAAAGGTCGTTTGTGTATCATATAAATAATATTGGGCTCAAAGTAGAACCTTGTAGGACGCCAATATTTACCGTTCTGTACTCAGAGTTAATTTTTGAGATCGCCTCGTTCTCGGAATATGTTAGGCTAACATACTATTTTAGGCCATTTAGAAAGGAGGCTACCCAGTCATATGCTACACCTTGCATACCATATAAGTATGATTTGGTCATTGACTTCTCATGATTGACACAGTCGAATGCCCTACTGAGATCACAAAAGATCCCTATAGGGCATTCGCCGGCCTCGATATGCTCTATTAACTGGTTATAGAAAGAGTATACAGCGGTACTAGTAGACCTATTTTCACGGAATCCGTGCTGATTTTCCGTGATTATATCATATTTCTCGATAAAATTTAAAAGCCGGGCAACTGGTCGATAATTCTCCATATCTTGCGTGTTATGTCTTTTATGGATATGTACAACTTTACCTACTTTTAAAGCTGTCGGTCGTCACATGCCTACCTTGCACTGACGAGATCCAATAGTTCAAAACTGCAGTCTGCAAGTGGTGTGAGACGACTGACACGAGAGCTTCTTTAAGTAGGAATTGGTCTTTCGGCTGGTATTTGTTGCAGTCGAAAGCATTAGCGTCCTGTTGGTAGAATGCAATTATTACACTTGACGCGCCAGGCTTATAACTTGTAATTCAGCGCTCGGCGGGGCACATAGCCCGGAGAGTAGCTGTTGGTTGCAGTCTGGTTACGTTATTTATAGTAAAATAAGGATTTTATAGAGGAGTTTGCGACTGACATATTATGTTTTAATTTTGTTGATTAAACTGTTCATCATTCAATATTTTTCTTAGACAGTTGAAATGTTTTAAACTGGTTAAATTTTCTCGAAGTTGGTCAGAAAACCGGTTATTATTTCTACTTCTTTACAATTTTTATAGTTGTATTTTTTGTAGAGACTTGAAAAACAAAACAAATGTGAAAGATTTGTGCGTTGTAAATTAGATGTACATTGTGTTGTATTATGCTGTGGAGAAAATGGGAAATAATTACTCGCACTCGAATATTTCAAATTTATTTAACATTCATGGACAGTACGACAAAATAATTAGTAGAATATTTAATAAATGTATTATGAATTAGCGCCAATGAATCCAGAAGAGTTTAGAAAATTGCAAAGCAATTTTGTCAGATTTGGCAACCGTCACTCAGAAAGAATAATAGCCAAAACTATAACATCAAATGAAGTATCTCAATAATTTTATTTGCTAATTTATGTAGCCTGAACATTATAATAATAGATCTGCGAAATATCACCAATCCAAATGATATACTACAATGATAGGTTTAACAATAAAAAATAGAAGGCAATTTTTCTCTGTCTATAATAATAGAAATCTAAACCATCCAATACAATAAATACTGGCCTTTGTGGGTTTGTTTTATTCTCTGAATGCTTTTTTTACTTGTAATTACTGTCTGCCAGCATAATATGCTACAGAATCTTCAGATAAAGGGAATCATCATCAATAGATTAGAATAATTGAGTTCCTGGTCATAAATCACTCGAGGTATTCAAAACTCACCTCGACTGAATCGTTTCGATCTCATATTAGTATGTAATAATTATACCTAGAAATCCAAACTTCCACATATCGTTTAGGTGCTTTGACCCTCAGCTACCTTTGAAGCGTAGATATAGTTAAATTATTATAAATTCATGCGTTTAAGCTCAAGGACAACATAACGTTTGAAATTAGTTATTAATTTGTAGTTATTGTGCAGGCTTTAAATAAACATAAAAGGGATTAGGCTTAATCCAAGATTCATTGTTGCTTTTTCAACAGTAAAATACCTTCCAGCAACCTTGAAGCTAAATTGAAAGGAAATTTAACAGATACGATTTTACTTTAGTGCCTTCGAAGTCTTTCATATTTGGCCTACATACGATTAGTCATTGTTGACAAGCTGCTTACTTACACGGTGCACTCTTTCATGAGCTCAATCTTAAAAAATTAAAAATGTTATAATTGGCTTAGCTAACCATCACGAAGTGGGTATACAAGCAGAATTTAGACGGTATTGATGTATTACAGCGGTAAATGGAACGTCAAACGTGCTGCAGTTTTATTTTCTATAATTAGTTTAGTATTGAAACGGAACGTGGGAGGATGTTAAAGATGGTGTCAACGGGCAGTGTGCCCTGCGGCAACTTCTTCCTTAAAGGATCTTCTCTGTTAGGGTAGTAATTTTACATATTTAATTGGACAATCTGGAGTTAGCTATACATAAAATTTACATGTCAATTCAGCACGTAATGTTTCCGGAATCGTGGAAAATGTATTAGTTTTTTATTTTCTTGCTCCTACTATACACTAATATTGAACCAATATTGGTTTAATATTACAAAAACGTTTGGCTCAATGTAAAAAACGCAACGTTGAACCAATAAAAAATGTGAACATTTTTGTACATAGACTCAATATCGGTTAAGCTATATTCAGCAAATATTTAACAATCATATCATATAATATTTTATTTTAATAAAAATTATTATTTGAAATCATATATTGGCCCAATATTTAATGAAAATTTAGTATAATGCCCAAAGATGGTAAAGCTGTTTCTTGTAATTTTCATAAAGTACAATTTTTGAATAATTATAATTATTTTAAGAACCTCACTAACAAGATTGTAGTAAAACCTCCAGCTGAAATATTTAACCTGTATATGGTAGATATAACTGCATCATCTGTAAAATTACTAAAGGCTTCTTGGCTTCGTTAGTACAGATTAGGTGAGCATCACCACAGTGAATTTTTCTTTGTCATTATTGAATTACATTGCCTGGAGACCCTAAGTCAGAAATTGTACGCTTTTACAAGCATATTGCAAGGAGAGCCATCTATGAAACTTATTGCAATCAGCCTAGGCGCAGCATGACTATCCAATATAGATATAAATCGGTTAAGTAATATTATTTAAAAGGGAATTTAACAATATAATCTCAATATGAATATCCTGATATTTTAAAATTAACATTTGTCGTTATCAGTCGATGTTTGTTGTACAATATTACTGAAAAGTTCAATAATAACATATATACTTTCCAATATTAGAAAATCAATATTTATTGGTATTAGAAAATATTCCCTAAACAATATAATTTTACACATAGTTGACAAATATAAGTTAAATATAAGTTTTGAAATATTTTAGAATCAATATTTATCTTTATCAATTGATATTTTTTGTACAATATTATCAAAATTGTAATAATAATATAACGCAAATATAGACTTTTCAATGTTGTAAAATTAATATTAATAGATATTTATCAATATTGTCTGCGTATATCTGGATTCGAATGTGTTAAAACAATATTTACCAACATAGGCACGCCGATATTTTAATACCAGTGTATATTAATATTAGTTCAATATTTTTATTACAATTTCAATGTATCTATATTGATCCAACATTGAACCACGGTCCAGCCAATATTATGTTCTACCTGGGTTGGCATATTTTGATAAGGTGTATAGGTTTCGAGATATCGATTTCTAATTTATGTAATATGCGTTTTTCCGTGATTGTAGAAAAATGAATGAAAAACAATAGATTTTGTTTTATTTTCTTATGAATTAGTCAATGTGAGTTGACAATATGTAGAAGACCTACAATTCAAGCTTTTAATTAGCATACCTGATTCTAAAACGTAAACCAAAATCATTAGCCATTAATCAAAAGTACTTAAATGTTTATCACAAGTATGTGTTGCTTAAGAGCAGCAAACCTGAATAGCAATAAATTTTTCCTAAATAGAATTTAGCATTAGCTATTCTACCGCCCAACCAAACAGGAGTGATACAGCAACTAACTGTTGCCTCTCACACAACGTCGTCTAGTCTACTGGTACCAACTTGGTAACACAAGGCCACTAAACATTCTAGCCAGGATTCGAACTCGGGACTCCGTGGCTGCAAGGCTGACACGTAAGCGGTGAATCACTATATTTTTATATATACATGTTTCAATATTTATTTGAGAAAAATTTACTTATTTAAATTGGAGATTTAAAGATGGCTAAAAATTTTTATCTATTGATTATTTCTAATATAGATAATGTATTCGAATATAAAAGAAAAAACTGTAAGAAAATTAGAAAACAACAGAAAATAGTGAAAGAATCGATACAATACAATTAAAATCTTATTTACAATTAAGTAGCAACACATTTTACAAACCAAGAATCATTTTGCAATTCTACTAACAATACTATTTATCACAAGCATATATTTTACAGTCGAAAGATATATGTACCCATCAATTTGTATCGGCATCATGCAGGGTTTTTAGCAATAATTATGTACAATATAATTTTCTTCTTGCACGGAATTAATTTAATACGCAATAATTACTCACAAAATATCATTCTCGTAAAAATGGAAAATTACCATTCCATAAAAAAGGTGAAATAATATATAACGGTACAATAAGTACAAAACCGCGTTAATAGCGTGGACATGAGGTTTATATAAAAAATTGTTATTCGACATATATGTAAGTATTATTTTACGATGATTGATGTAAGGCAGTGTGTGAACGAAAAATCGACTGTGCAGTGTGCACTTCCTGTAAGCATATATTAATAATACTGCTGTATAACTTTTATAAAATGCCTTCATATAAAAATTATTACTCAGGAAGTGAGCTTTCTAGTAAGAATTAGGAACGTCTAAATCAACTAAATGAATTTTGACATCGTTACAAACTTTAAGGCTTAGTTCAAATGTGCTTTTAGAGGGCGAAATATTGAAACAATATTTTTAGTCGCAAACTCCTCTATAAAATCCTTATTTTACTATAAGGAACGTAACCATGCCTACCTTGCACTGACGAGAGCCGACAGCTCGAAACTGCAGTCTGCAAGTGATGTAGGATGACTGGCACGAGTGCTCCTTCAAGTAAGATCGGTATTTCGGCTGGTGTCTCTTGCAATCGAAGCATTAGCGATTTGATGGTAATATGCAATTATTACACTTAACGCGCCAAGCTTGTAACTTGTAATTCAGCGCTCGGAGGGCACATAGCCCGGAGAGTAGCTGTTGGATGCAGACTGGTTACGTTCCTTATAGTAAAATAAGGATTTTATAGAGGAGTTTGCGACTAGAAATATTATGTTTTAATATTCCGCCCTCTAATGACACATTTGAACTATGCTAAGCCCAGTCGGGCTATTTATTTTTCGATTACAGCAGACACTGGACCGCTAGATGGCGCCTGCTGATTATTTTACATGTCGCTATCCTAAAGATACCGAAATGTACCAAGTAGTCAAGGTATCCTCGAGTCGGTTGTCACATGCCTACCTTGCACTGACGAGAGCCAACAGCTCGAAACTGCAGTCTGTAAGTGGTATGGAATGACTGGCACGAAGGCTCCTTTAAGTAGGATCAGTCTTTCGGCTGGTGTTTGTTGCAATCGAAGCATTAGCGTTTTGATGGTAATATGCAATTATTACACTTAACGCGCCAGACTTGTAACTTGTAATTCAGCGCTCGGCGGGGCACATAGCCCGGAGAGTAGCTGTTGGTTGCAGTCTGCTTACGTTCCTTATAGTATAATAAGAAGTTTGCGACTAAAAATATTATGTTTTAAACTTTAAGGCTACTTATCATTAAGTTAATAAAAATCTAAATTCAAGTTATGGAGAAGATAAGGAAAGATTTTAGCATCCTGGGGGCAATATAAGGTGCTTGAGCGTTACACAAACAGGAAGCCATTTTCGACCCTTTTTCAAGCCTATTTTATAATGTTGGAGTCATTCTAAAGTGTAAAAAAGCTTTATCTAACAAAGCCTGGTTTTATAAACTACTTGAAACCATTCTATAGAGAAATCCCTTGAATCTAATGTATAATAAAATTTATCTATCTATTAAACATGTAATTTTACCCCTACAGCACAGTTGTATGGAAAACTGGTCCACAGTTAACAACCTGGAAGCATTTTTTCAATACGCATCTGAGGCAATTAACGATGAAGGTCAAGTAGACGTAATATACATAGATTTCTCTAAGAACTTTGACTGAATAGACCATAGAATCATTATTAGTAAATTAAGGGCCAGTGGATTTAGTGATACTCTTTTAACTCTATTTACATCATACCTGTACTATCTGACGAATATGACGAGAGTATGCGTTTTACAATTACTGACATAATATTTTTATATAGTTTCTAATTTTAACCAACCAAGTTAATTTATTCTATCTAAACTACCTATATTTTATTAAATAATAGATAAACTGATATTAATTTTGTATTTTTTGGAGTCTACTTTGGATAATAGTGGAAAAGGCATCTTTCTGACAGCCTCATTCCACAGGCGACTTCTGGCCTCTTCACGGCCTACATTTGGTTGTATGCCAACGGATTTGAGGCGTACCATTGTTGTTAGAGCCACTTCTCCTAGATATATATCTAGTTGTGACAGACACAGCATTACGTTGGCGTTATTTGCATAGGCCCGGTTATGCTTATGCAGACAACTCTCTGCGTTTGGTTGAGCTTGACCTTAGCTGTAGTCTGTTTGCTCTTAGACCACCAAATCACAGCTCCATGGGTTATCATTGGTCTTATCAGGGCAGTGTATATCCACATGACTACTTTGAGTTTCATTCCCCAGGGTCCTGCGATACTGCTCATAAGAAATGTAAGCCTTCTTTAGTCTTCTATATATGTGAAGATTCCATTTTAGTTTGGCATCGAAGATTATTTCACTTCTGATACGAAACTTACTGTTGTATCCAGGCGGGCAGGTGCCTTCAGTAAACCTAGTTTCGTTTTCCTTGTGAAGATAACCATCTCCGTCTTCTTGGGATTGACAGTGTTCTCTGCACCATTCTTCTGCATTCTTTCACAGAGGACTCCTTCGAATTTTCCGCTAAGCATTGTTGTTATATGATCTGCGTAGGGAATTGAGTGGAATTTTTCTGAATATTAGCAAGATAGATCTTCAAATACTTGTCAGTAGTATGTATATAAAGAATAATGTAGGCTACAAAATAAGTCCTTGAGGAATACTACATGTGATTGCTGGATGGATGTTATCAATCACAAGTTATTGATGACACTTATTAAAGTAACATTTATAAATAATTAAGGAGATAGGCTCAAAACCGTAATATACAAATTTAGAAAGAGAAGGCTTTAGAAAAACCGAGGAGTATGAAGGCCGTGGGTAAGCAGTTGTCAGTAGCTCTGATTATACTATCAGTAACATTTAGGAACAACGATCCCCCTTCTGAAACCAAATGGCAAATTAGATTAGACTATTTTCGAGTACATATTGTAATAATTTTTTCGATAATTCTCGACCTAGTGGGAAGTATGCTGATAAAATGTAGTCCAATGTAAGATTTGGTGTTAGTTGTCTAGGAATGTCTTGCACACATCTGGTTAATCAGTTTTCAGTTTTCAAGCATTATCTTTGGGACAATCCAAGCCTTCTATTTTTCGTATTTAAATATTTGATATGTATAGGTATTTCAACTCGAAGTTCTTCTCCATTCACTACATTTATTTTTTCAGTTGTCCTGGGAAACACTGTGTATACATGCATGCATGTTGTGCGTATAAAACTTCGCGAAGTGAATAATTTTCGTCATTAACTTAATTTGTGTTGATTTCCAGCTTTAATTAGGTGGTAAGTCGTTAAAATTAATTAGAATTCTCAACAAATGATGAGCTTTCTGTGTTTTTTACTAAAGTGTTGCATGAATAGCATTTCATTGAATCAATAAGAACAATTATTGGTCGTGGAGATAGTCCTAGCCCACAATATGTATGGGGCATTTAAAATGCGATGCATTGTTCGCAATCTGAGACCATGCAGGCGCACATGAATACCTAATAGGAATTGGTTAATTACATGTTAATTAAGCAGAGTTTAAGCTTTGCAAGTTTCAGATAGCAAAGTCAGACTTCCATTAGTGTTAGTATATATCGAGAACTGCGCAATGGACACGATTGTAGTTTGTATGTTAATGAATGGATCGGACATTGTGCTATATGGGGTTAGATACATACGGAGAGATCAACGCTTCTTCTTAGAAGTAATACTTAAGTCAACTCTTTCTTAAACCTTCATTCGATTTTTCCCATGGGTTTTCACTTAAGCAAAGTTATTATGGTTGGAGGAATGAACCTTCTTTTTGCGAAACATTCAACGGTAATTAGATGAATATTGATTTGAAAGTCCCACGTTACGATGCGATTCCATAAATAGCAATTATTTTCTAATTATTTTTAATCAAAAGAGAATGCTGAGAATGCATATATTGTGAAAATATTAATTAAACTCCGTTAACAGTCCTTTTTTATTTGATTCTATTATTAAATGGTGACACATGTTTACGTTCAAAGATGTAGAGAATAGTAATTTAAGAATGTGTTTGGAAATGCATCTATGAAATGTTGTTAGTTAAAAGACGAGATACCAAAAACACATAGTAATTTCGCTTCGGTGCACCTCTCGAGCAAATTTCAAATTTTGGTAATATTCTTCACCTACTTAAAAGTCTTGATATATTTACGTCGATTTCTATTTGCGGAGTTAATGTACGCTTTGTAGAAGAGTATATTTACTTGCTTTTCTTTAACTCACAATATTTTCATGCACAATATCTTTGTTCAAATCTTGCATCCTTTATTTAACACACTTCCTGACATAATCCGTTACCTTTGCAAATATCCGCACGTAGGGGGCGCGGGGGCGAAAATTGTCTTCATGTCTTGCACCTTTATTTAACGCACTTCCTGACTTAATCAGATCGGATAACAATACAGTGTTCCACCGTTACTGTTGCAAATATCCGCACATAGAGGCCGCGGGGGGTGAACATTGAAAAATCTGCAAGACGAAGGAGCGAGAAAGCGAAAAAGCGACAAATGAAAAAGTAGAAAATAAAAGAATTTAAATTTTTTTTAAAAACTTGCTTGCTGTAAAAAGTCGTACTAAAAAGTAATGAATAAAAAATAATGTACGAATGCAAGAAAAGCAAGGCGTGCGCAATTTGTATATAAGTATATGTATCATCTTTACGTACGCATGACTGAAGGCACTATATAAATAAATAGATATTCAAATCATTGAGTTTGTCATCGAATCCGAAATGCGTTTAAACATCCACCTGTCGGTTCGTCCGTCACTGTACATGTAAACACAATGACGAAGGAAGCAAACACCCTATTGTATTAAAATTTGAAGAGTAAGTTAGTGAGTTATTCTTGTTCTTCTCGACTACAATAAGGCATTTGTTAAAACTGACCACAGATTACTTCTAGCACTTTTACATCATTTAGACTTGCTGTCGATTTATTAATATCCTATTTGTATAGCCATTATCATCAACAGTTGTTAACGCTAGCTCATCGAACTTTATTCATGTTGAAAATAGTATGTCTCAAAATTCAATGCGAGGATTTCCACAATTTTTATTTTATGCCTGTGACCTTCTCGGTTTACTGGAAGAGCAAAATTTAAGCTTTAGTTCGAGCTTTTCACCGAACATGTTTCAATTGGGTGACGAAGCTGCAATCTACCTACTTGACGTCGAAGATGAGATCGAGCTGATCTCTAGCTACCTTGAACAGGAAAGGTTCTTGTATTTTCAGGGTCTCAAACCATGTTTTTGGCCTTTGCAAGGGGATAAAAAGGGAAAATTTAATTATTAGCAAAGGCTAATAAGCCAGATAATATGGTATACGATTGGTATAATATAGCGGCCACATGAAAGTAAGATTTTTCCACTGAGACTGACTAAAATCAATTTATTTTGTTGAGCATTGTTGTTATAATAGTTGTTCTTGAAATACAGCAAATGTATTATTATTTAAATATACTGCTAAAAACCACAAGACACGTAGCAGTTATTTGAGCTTCTTTATTTTTATAATGAAGAAACTTAGATCTGAGGGCTAGATTATAATGTTTCTCTATATTTATCTATGCAGCACTTAAAAAAATCTTCAACGACTGTATTGAATGGATGAGATGGTTAAATGATTTAAAACTTGTGAACATTTTTGATACACAAATATATATTTTATGCATCTACAACTAGAATGAAACAATTTCCCTCTTTCCATTGACATTTGACGAAGGCATCCATTCTTTCGTGAAGGAAGAACCTTGGTTATCTTGAAATTATGGTATCTATTGCAAACCGCGTCGATTTGAAACCATAATGCGACTAGTATATACTGCTAAAATAGCTGTAGAGAAATTACAACAATTGCAACATTAAAGAATTATAAAATAAACAAACTACGAAACCATACCAGATTATGTAATAAATAAATCAAATAATGATATTCGGCCATTTGTTGATCGATTTAGATCAAATTTGGTATACTTCTTGTGAGTAAGATTATGATTAAAAAGTTATTTAAAATTTTTTTTCGAAATTAAATACGCCTACTACAATCAAGAGAAATTGGCAAAAATTAGGAATTTATATTAGCGATTGGAACTGGGTTTTGTTATTACAGAATCTTGTTCGGCATCCCTGTATACCAAATTTCGTTAAAAAATATTCATTTATACTCTAGGCAATGGAGACTAAATAAAGGGCTTACCTGAAAAAAATAGGAGGACTTAGTTTTATAAGTTTACCTAATGTTTTTTTGGGTCTCTCATTCCTAATTTTTTACTTCCCACCAAAAAATCTCACCGGAAATACCTCTATTTTGAAAAAATGGCGCCAAAAACGAGTTTTTTGAAAATAAGTCAATTTTTGTTCATTTCTTTTTGAAAAATGACTTGAAAATCTGAAAATATACGAAAAAAATAAACATAACAGGTTCTATGAAATATTTTTTCGAAAGATCAAACGTAAAGGCACTAGTGCGTCGTCAAAGTTGCGCTCTGAGGCGCAGCGCGGCAGGTGCGCAACGAGCACCGGCAACTCCGTAGATCCTCTCGTGTTGTCTTTCGGCGCTCGTTTCCCCCCTCTTGTGTGCCTTTTGTTGTTCATTCCCACTCTCCTCATGTGTAACCGTTGGAGCGCATCAGTGCAAAATACTTTGTGGAATTGAATGTACGTCGTTTCGTCTCAACTCATTATGTCAGCTGTTGCTTGAACAATGCGCTTTCCTTCAGATTCCTCG
The DNA here is from genome assembly GCA_963675555.1 of Leptura quadrifasciata. Taxonomy (NCBI): domain Eukaryota; kingdom Metazoa; phylum Arthropoda; class Insecta; order Coleoptera; family Cerambycidae; genus Leptura; species Leptura quadrifasciata. The sequence goes on along the minus strand of OY776678.1, from coordinate 88,896,645 downwards.
TCTGTACAGTTTTTGTCGGTGTAAAAAGCGTCTGTCAGTATTTTGTTGCTTGCACTACGGAACGAAATTATAGTGGACCGATTCGGACAGTCTGATATCAGTACACCATCGCCGTATTTCTTGATAAGTTGAGCTTTTATGGTTTTAACATGAGGACAGTATTCACATTTCATTTCGTTTATTAATTCTTGCAATGAAAACTGACACTCGCTTGAATTTTCATCAAGTTAATTAAAGATATAACTCATAGCTTTCTCTGCCTGAACTACGCAGCAGCATCGCTCTTTTGGGAGCTCCATCGGCTTCAGCAACTTTCATCACAAGTCTATTGAGCTTTTTCATGCAGAGGTTGTGATATTTTGTCTCTTCTGCCACTAGATCTATCAATGGAGTTAGCTGATTTACGATGCCATCGCCCCATTCATTATTTATCCATTTCCGTTTTGCGAGATACATCATTTCATTCCGAATATTTAATTGAGTCACCTCGAACACACGAACTCTTTGTTCGGGTCGTTTTCGCCCTCCATTTTTTAAAAAATCCTCCGTTATCTCTTTCGCGTACAAAAAACAAGACTTATGTATTGCTGATAAAATTAAAATAATACAAATTGTTCTTGACAGTGTACACTCTTATCGAGATGCAGTCAGTATGTTTAACTTGAGAGATCCACTGTTTGTCCTATTAAAAGGGTATTTGATAGGACTGGAGATGTATCCAACCTTAGAGCCAAAAAATACAACGTTGCCGATCGTCCATTGGATCAAGTAATATTAAATGCTGTTAATGCTGAAGCACGTGTTAGTGTCCGAGATTTATCTCTAAATTTGAATGTAGACAGAAACAAAATTTGGAGGTGCCTTAAACGTCATAATTTAAAACCATATAAGCTCAAGTTTTTACCACTATGTAAGAAGGAGACGCAGAGAGGAGATTGGAATATTGCTGCTGGGGGGTCTGTTTTAAAATGACACAAATCTTATTTTCAGAGATGAGGAACTTTTACAACAAATGGCGTGGTCTCCATCGCAAAACTGAAGGTATTGGTCAACTGTAAACCCACGCTGAGTTATAAATTGTAAACGGCAACGCTCCGAAAAAGTAAATATCTGGTGTGGAATTTTAAATGAGACCTTGTTGGATCATTTTTCTTTGATGACACTTTAAATAGTGTGATTCCTACATTTTTTAACACAAGAATTTCGAAATGCCGATGACGTTCAAAATTTACCTTTAGCCATACAACAAAACCTCTATTTCCAACTAGATGAGGTTTCTATGCATGATGCAGTAATAGTTCAAAATTGGCTGAATAAAAACTACCCTATGCGTTTGATTGGAAGAAGTAGTCCTTTAATTGCCACCTAGACCACCAGATGTCACCCCTATCGATTTTTATTATCATAAAAAAAAGTCTATAAAAATATGCCATGAAATAGAGCGGAATTATGTGATATAATTAGAGAAGCATGTAATGAAGCAACAGTTGAAGAATTAAGAAAAGTTGTTAAAAGTAATAAGAAGAGAATTGAGAAATGTATCAGAATTGATAAATTATATTTAGTTTTTAAGATTGAAGGAACTTATAACATTTTAGCAGCAATATTAAATAAAAATGCTGTTGTATAATTGCCACGTTTTTAGTAAGCCTGAATTTGACAGCAAGAAGCGTTTTACAGTTAAAGTCAATACCTAGTGCAGAACAAATAGAATGTGTTTAAAAAAATCTAATCAAGTTTTACTGTAAATAAATTATTCCAATAAAAAATCAATTTATTGTGAAGATTTTTCCATCGAGTCCACAATGTAAAACAAAGCGTGATATTCTTTATAACAAACTTTAAAACCGCAATGGAACGTGTATAATATTTACAATTTAAGACAAAGCGAGGAAAACTTTTTTATTCTTGTTATATTTCTGAGAAGCTCTCTGGCTATTGGATCTTTGTTCCACTTGACTACATGATCTGTGATTAGGAATATACAGTGTGAAATAACTTTTCACTTAATAACAAAGTACCAACTCATTGTTCTTATTGCGTTAGAGTTATAGCGCTATTGTAGATTTTTCTTTAAAATACAATTGGCGGTCATTTTTCAGTTTCAGCTTAAAACCGTTTTCAGATTGTCTGACTTCCGCAGTATAATCTAGATTGCACTAATCATTATAAATTATTCAATATCGATTGAAACTGTTATGCAAATAACAGCTATTAGCATAAGAAGAATAAAATACACCTCTTTTATTTCACAAATACTTTTATTTTTGTGACTAAACTGTGCTGCAGAATTAACCTGTGCATAATTATTAATATTTTATATGCAACGATCATTTAAAACGTGACATACTAATTAATTTATGTAGCTCCATCATGTACTATAATAAGAATATGATGATCTTTGTATATCTACGTAAGACATTTACGTAAATACTGACATAAATACGCAAAGGACAATAATGTTTTACAATACATAGAAGAGATTTGTACAGTTAACTACAAAAAAGGCAGTGAATACTATTTAGTATCATCAGGATATATAAAAACATATATAAATATTTTTTTCGTATTTGGTTCCTAAAATAGCTATTTTAGAGACTCATTTGAGTCATTGAGGTAAATAAAGCAAAATGATCTAATACCATAATTTGGTCTAGTCCATTTTATGACGTTTTTATGTTTTCTTTCATATTCTATAGTACCCTTATAAAGTACAGTTCAAATGATCAATTTTTTACAGTTCTTCATATCTTACATTTTCCAAATACGCACAATTACATTTAATCAAGAAACTGGAAGAGGACAGGAACACAGAGAAAGAGTAAACAAAAACAGAAAACTGGCCCTTGGAAACGTTACCATCAAAGTATCAACTACTGATGGATAGAGCTTGAAGAAATGCTGTATCGATAAACAACGAATAAATGCGCCGTGAGCCGGCAACGTATCGACGAAATGGAACAGCTATACAAATTCCTAATACTAAAGGAGAACAATAAATATGAACATTAATAGGATGGAAGACAATTATAAAAGGATACAGAAACATATGCGATTATGTTCTGGGGACCAGTTGCAAAAACGTCATACAACACATCTAATGAAGAAAGAGCTAATGCTGAACAACGGGAAATAGCAGAGAGTTGGAATATAGTGCAGTCATTGAAGCGAAAAATAGGGTCTTACCACCGAAATATTTTACTATGAACCGATTTACATGAAATTTTGGAATTAGGCTTATCTTACCCTTAACTTCAAAAGTGATATTGACCCGACCTCCGTTTTTTATTTTTAAGGGGTGAAAACGACCCCTTAATGAAAAAATTGACATTGAGCCATTTTATCGCCAGAAAACGTATTTAATAATAAGGAGTGAAATCGTAAAGCGTTCTCTAACACAATTATATCATGTTTAATCCATTTTCAAACCCTAAAAAACTTTACAACCCCTGCAAACGACCCCTAAATTGAAAAAAATTACAAAAAATACTTTTGTATAACTTAAAAAGATTTAAATATAGAGTAAATATTGTTTTACGTTCTCTACCTTAATTATCATATTTTTAACCCCTTTTCAACCCTTAAAACAACCCCTCAATTAAAAATTGTATAAAAAAATTTCTTTTGATGAACTCAAAATGATTTAAATGTTGTTCCACGTTCTCGAAAATGACTATCATATGTTTAGCTTTTCAACCCTTAAAACTACCCCTAAATTAAAACATTGAAAATATATGTTTATACAATTAAAAATAATTTAATTATAGAGTAAGTAATCAGACACTTTTTATTGAATAAAATATAAACTTACAAGTTATCTGGAAATGTACTAGATTAAATTAGTAATTAATTATTAAAAATCCTGCAACAAGAGCATTACAATACATAAGAAAACCATTACACCAATCGTTCATGACTCAATATCGGAGTTGCTGTCGTAATCAAGATCTTCTTCTGGGTCAATTGGAGGGCTATTCTGGCAGTTATCTCCACTGCATGTTCCACAAGTTACATTGCAAAACAGCCCGACTCTTCGGCATCCGCAAGTGGCTCCGCAACCTTTTTTGCAGTTGCAGAAAATCATTTTAAGTAAATCTTGCGGTGCAGGTGGATCTGCAGTTTTTATTGGATTGGATTTTATTGGATATACATATATGAACGTTTGTATGTATTCGTGCGTATGTTTCCGATATATATGCCATATATGGATATATATATATATATATATATATATATATATATATATATATATATATATATAAAACAATAGTTTTGGGTTCATATTATTCTTTACTTTCACTCTGCTCCAAATTTTCATTTTACTAAATATAAAAAAAAAAGTTTAGTTTTTGGACCATAACTCCTTCAATTTTAAAGCTATCACAACTTTAAAAAGCCCATTTTAAAGGTAATTGGAAGAGCTACAACTTTTTTCATTACGACATGTAGTGTAAACCCTCCATTTTGAAACGGTGAAGGGTCAGAGGGCTCGAGAGAGACTGTGATTGCGCTACCGCGCGCTCTTTAAACATATCTCCGTCAATTTTGGTCTGACAGAAAAAAAAAACAAAAAACAAAATTTTTGTCAAAAAAAGACCTACATTTTTTATCATTACAGTTTTTTACGAATCTTTCATTATTTTTGAAATATTATGAAAAAAAGGTGTTATTTTAAAAAATGAAAAAAAATTTTTCTTCTTAAAATCGTGATTTTTTTAAAAAGTATGCATTCCAAAGCAGCCGAACGATTGGAATCCAATAAACTCTTCATATTAAAGTTAAATCTAGACGGAATAGGCTTAATTTTAATTTTGGTGGAAATGGCAATTATGAAACACATCGATTTTTTAAAAAAAATATTAGATGTCCCTCTTTTTTTCATTACAACTCACTCACTTTACGTGCAAAAGACTTTTAACACTGCTCAGTTTAAAGATTATTTTAAGCACTATAAAAAAGTTTCTCATTGTCATATGGATAAAATGTATCCGTTGTCAGCTAGATGGCATTGAATACATCGATTAAAGTTCAGACAAAAAAAAACGGCTTTTATCTTCAATATCTTGCTTAATATTGCACTTAGAACACTCATTTGTTCATTTTTTTACCTTCTACAATTTTGTTTATTATAAAATTATCGCTAAAACGCATATTTTTTGAGATATTTGCAAAAAACCGTTGAAAAACGTGGGAAAATTCGGAGTTTTCAATCGCCAATAACTTGAAAACTATTGAATTTTTGAAAAAACTTTATAGGACACTTTTTGCTTAGAATTGGGTCTTCTATCGATCCCCGAGGATTTTGACCAAAAAAATTTACAATAACGAGAAGGGGGCAACCACCCCCAGGGTAAGAACGGAGGTCGGGTCAATATCACTTTTGAAGTTAAGGGTAAGATAAGCCTAATTCTAAAATTTCATGTAAATCGGTTCATAGTAAAATATTTCTGAGGTATAAAGCTTCAATGACTGCACTAATAGACTAGAGATATAATCCGTATATACCGCTACTTGAATTGTTTGGTATACTACATAAATTGAATATTTGATATTTAAATAAATTATTTAACTTTACACTTACACAGCTTTAAAATATCATTGGTATGATTTATAAATCTGAGGTTCTTGTCAAATATTACTCCCAAAATTTTTGCTATGTATACAAATTTGATCATCAATCTTGATGGATATAACTGATTTTAAATTTTCACGTTGTTTTTTGAACTAATTAAAAGAACTTTAGACTATAAGAAATTCAATTTTAGGCTATGTTTCTTAGCATAGTTATTGATATGTGCTAAGTCATTAAAAGCGGTAGCGTGGTGTATTATATTAGATGAAAGGTGATGGTAAAGCTGTGTATCGTCTGCGAAAAACTGCACATTAAAGTGATTTACTTGTTTGTGCAAATGTATATAACAAAAATAAGAGAGGCCCCAAGATTGAGCCCTGGGGTACACCGAATGTAATAGGCAGATCACAAGAGACTTCGTTATTTATAATGGCTCTTTGAGTGCGAAAAAGTTACATGATACAGAATTTAGACCAAAATATTACATTTAGCAAAAAGAAGACTATGATCAATAGTGTCAAAAGATTTGGTAGAGTTCAACAATACTAAAACAGTTGCCTGACGCTTATCCAAAGCTCTTGTGATATTATCACTCATATTTAACAGTGCACTATTGTACTATTATAATTTTCATGATGTTCGATTCGTTAACCATAATGGTATATGCGCAACCGAAGTGCTAACAGAAAAAATAGTAGACTCAAAAGAACAAGTCTAGAAGCAAAATACAAACAGAGATGCAGAAACAGTTCATGTTACGATACAATGCGGCAACATATTTCACCATGCACCATGTGGCTTTTACTACTGACAATAAACTAACGTCAGTCTAGTCCAATGTAGACTAGGCTGGCTCAGCCAGCGGTGCATTTTCCGAGAGTGGTAACAATGCTTACCGCTGGTCGATCAAGATGAACTAAAATGTACATATTGATAATTATTAACTTTAAGAATATAAACTAATTTTTATTTTAAGTAGTCCTCACACACTGCAGCACAGAACAACCAAAAGCATATTTTTTTAAGGTTTCTTAGTTCGTTAGAATTTTTATGTAAGCGCTTTATGTATCAAGGGCGTAAATAGGCATTTACGAATCGAGGTGAGTCAATCTAATACACAGCGCCGAGGAATATCGTAAGCAGAGGTCTGTAAAAGCTGTTTATCACCATTGTAAGTACAAAATTGTATGTACAATCGAACATTAATTCTAGTTTTCATAAAAATAAAAATTAACTTAACTGTTAAATTAAATCATTATTGTTGTCAAAAGTAACACTAACAATTAAAAGACAACTGTATAAAAAATTGCCATCATTGTCTTGCTAATATCAAGTTAAAGAAAAAATGCTTCTTATTATAACTTTTGTATATTCTTTCTGTTGAAATCTATTATTTCATTTTATTCAATATTATAAACAAAAGTTTAGTAAAACAGCAGTACGTTACAGAATAAGAGAGGCTACCACCCGCATTATATGTGGTTTTCTATCTACAACCATGAGATATTTCGTGTAAATACAGACAGTATTTTTTTGAGTATGCTGTTACTATGAAAACTATACTAGTTACTATAAACACTGCCTGTGGTAAAGTAACACTTACCGCACTCAAAATCAATGAGTGCAGTAAAAGTTAGTTTATTACACTGTGTGTGATAAATTTCTACTTACCGCGCTCAAAGTTATGTACTAAAGCCCCCCTTATCGTTCCCTTATAGATAAAGTCTTTTAGTGCTCTGAAAAAGGATGCACATAAATGATATATACCTACATTCATATTTTGGAATGTTTGGCAAATTATTTATTGAGAAAACTGCCTCAGCATAAAAAATTGTGTCTCTCCTGACGTAGCGATGTCGGGCTAGCACATTTATGCATATGGATTACATTATTTTATATTTTTTTTCTCATATATGTAGTACATAAGGTCTGTGGTCGCACCTAAAGTCCAAACCATTCAATCGCTTCTACTCAAATTTTGCATGCGTATTCAGGAGGCCACACTTCGACGTGAAATCACAAAATCGATCCCAGCTCAAATGTGGTGGGAGTTAAACCCCAGGAACCGATAAAAAAACGTAAAATAATTTCAAATTTTCAAAAAAGTTGTCACGGACCAATTTTTTCTAGATTTATCATATGAAAAACAAAACAAATCACGTACTTAAGAATGTCTCTTCTCTCTCTGTGTCATTTAAAGGCTAGTAAAACATTTCTAAATAAATAAAGGAAGCCTAGCCTAGGACTGATTGTTATGTGAATGTATTAATATGTATATTATAAAAGAATATTAATTTAAAATAATTGCAGCCAATGATTTCTTAGATATAATTATAACACATTTTAGAAGTAAAGTAATTCGATATAACTGGATGAAAATTGTTCATGAACAGGAAAGGCTCTTCGTGTATAATTTATGACTACTGAAGTCTTTAACGTAGAAATCAAAGATAAAAAACTAAATTAAATAAAGACATAAAACCAGCTTGACTGAATAAAATTAACAATAAAACGGCGGTTTAATAGTTAACTTCTGGATAATGTCTGGAGTTTAATATAATCACAGCAGGACAAGCACGATACATTTTGCAATTTTATTACAGATATCTAGAAAACTGTTCTTCCGTATTAAATTAATGTATTTCAATATTTCCTATTTATTTGATTCTATAAATGTAGGGTTACTAATTGTAATTATAACGGGGGAACGAAATTCCTCATCAAAGAAATTATCCATACAGTTATACCATTGCACAGTTCACTGAAAAGGCAATCAAAATACAAATTATATCGACAATATCATATAACTAGCCATCTGATAGTTCCTTCTATTGATATTTCAATATTTATGCAGAGCAAAGGCATAAATCAAACTTTATAGTCCTCAAATTATAGATTTATCTAGTACTTAATAATAGACATTATTCGGTCTGGAAACATTATACACCGCCAGTAGAGCCATAAAAAATAAATAAAATGCGAAGGAAAAATAGAAAGTGTGGAGATAGATACAAGGAATTTTTTACTTAAGTTTAGATGATTTAGAAAATAAAGTAATAATAAATAATAACACCACAGAAATTAGACAACTCCTAATTCAAGAAGCTAGAGGCTTATGTAGAAGAGTTACACATTGAAAAACGCAGACATACAACCATATCCTCCGACAGTGCCAGTGCCGGAGAACCGGGACTCGAACCCGGTAGCGCGATACACGACGCGACTATCGGCTAGACGTAATACGAATTTTATGACATTGGAAATTATATGCCAATGGACTCATTGATGTCATAAATACCAGATATACAAATTTTATGAGATAATGAGAAAATTAAATTTACTTTTCTGTAAAAAGTCGTACTAAAAAGTAAAAAATAGAAAATACTAATGAACGGATGTAAGAAATCTCGAAAATGGTCATTTGTATCGCAAAATATTTCAAATGAAAGAAATTTCCATTCGATCAATATTGGCAGATATAAATTTTTAAACATCTTTATAGCTCGCTGTCAGAACACTTGTTTCATGATAAAATCTATAAAAACTTGAAAACGATGGATCGTACGGATATAGTAGATGTAATGAAAGTTAAAGAGAATCAAATTTTGAATATGTTGGTGTATGTACAAAATCCTTTTGATAATGAGTGGATGGAGGTAAAATGGAAAAACATGAAGAATTGTCATTTTCAAGTGCATTTTAACAAATAGCTATTTTTTGATTGGCTTTAGGCACTAATGGTACTAAAGGTTTTTTGAAGAGCATTAAATTATCTGTAAAATGAACTCCAAGTGATCTTCATACGATGATTGGTTCACGAGTTACGGCTGTTTAAAGCTATAAGCAAAAATTACTTTTTTATTATAAATTAAAATTTTCCTGCAAGAACTATACATAGTATCGAAGATCTTAGGCACTTTAATTGATAGCAATTTATCGTGAAAAGAACTATGTATGTATTAATTTAAATCGGGTTTACTTTGCATTATTACAACTTCAGGAAAATTTAAATTAAATAGGACTTGTAAATGTATTCACATTTATCACTTAATATAATTATTTGGGGTCGATCTTTCTAAGTTAGAAGAGTATTTTTATTGCAAAAAAAATTAATAAGGTTATTGTTTAACTTGAATATCAGTTGGAGCTATAAGACCATATTTATCAATAAAAAACTTCCTACAGTGCTGAGTATTTATATATACAAATGTTTGCTCTATGTCAAGAACAATTGCGAATCACTTGAAGGTTTATCGGACCATCACTTATATAATACGCGGAACAAAAATATATTATCCATCCCACTACATAGGACCGCAACATATAAAGATTCACTCCAATATAATTGCATAGTATTATATAACAAGTCACCAAGTAACGTACAAGATATGACACGATCAAAATACAAAAATACTGTTGAAAATATATTATTGGAAATGGTTACTACAGAATTGTCGAATATTTAACACAAGAATTATTATAAAAGTTGGTTTATTTACAGTAAATATTGTTTGTTTCATTTTTTGTTAGGCTAATTTGTTATTTTTATATTTTTTATCTAGACAAATGACTGTATATTTACGTTGCTTAAATGTTGTTTGTCGTCTGCTTTTGTTTCATTGCTAGTGTTATCTCTATCTCATTGTTATTTATTTGCTTAATTATTTTATTACATTTATTATTAGGTTTACTGTACTGATTTAACATATATACTGAAATGTAACTTCTGTAAATGGTGAAATAAATTATTATTATTATTTGCTCTTACTTAGGTAATGACTGAATAGGATCGACTGAAATCTTGCAGGATCAATTTTTTTTACTAGTAGCAGTTTGAATTGTTGAAGTTGAGAATCGTGTCTACGAAAAATACCAGTCTCAAGAATTAGGATAGTTAACAGTTCATAAATAAGTCTTCAGGTACAGTACCGGAAAAGGCGAGTAGCATTCCCATTTACGATTACTGGTTTTTGCAATCAACCCAACAGACGCTATAATTAAAGTCATAATCCAATGACCACAACAATAAAGTCACTTGCACTTTTCCTCTGAATAACAAGTAGCTTACCAAGGTAATTACAGAATAACTTGCGAATAGTTTTTCTGTTTTGTTAAATTATTTACAATTACTGAACAATAATTACGCATTTATAACACTTTATCTTGTCACCATTGTAAATTGCTTGCAACTTTAAGAATTTCTTACAAGGATCATAACTTAATAATTAACATAATAAGATAAATGCTTGATAAATTGTTTAGAGGGATCAGTTAATTCGCAAAGTAGCCGTGACGATTAAAATATTTATACTTATATGAATTTACACTAATGGATATAATTCCTGCACAAACCCGCGGGATGATTATTTTAGTATTATTGAAAACACCCCATTAGAATGCCATGAATATTTATATCTGTTTAACTGCATCGTACCAAGGTTCCTTCTTTATTACTTGCACTCGATCGACTTAATTTGCAAACCTGTGATTTTCTAATAAATTAGTGCTCTCTTACCAGGATGCCTTGTAATAGTTTTACATATAATTTGGATTGCAATGCAATTACATTTTTACATCGAAACAAATCCGTAGATGCTGAAATTTTGAGAGGATATTGGAAAAATAAAAGAAATAGTTACTCAAGAATTTCATTGAAGCGTCCTTTACTTTGTGGCTGCATTATAAGAATAGAAAAATTACACTATTTTGCGTTATGAGAAGAGTTAATATATTAGCTGTACTACATTATTAAACTCAATTAAACTACAATTAAAATTTATAAATATCTAAATATTTTTCTTTATCGTAAGTCAAATAATGAGAAAGAAAATTTTAGTTCTAACTGGCCCCTAAATAGATACTATATTGTCTTTACTATGTTTATAACTGCTGCTTCTTGGGAATTTATTTTATACTATATTTTAATTCATCGATAGTTATTATTATGTATAAATGTCTCATTTGCAAAAATTGACTATCAAAGTTGTAGCTTCTATTGCTATGGTGTAAGGATAAAAAGTGTTTTTTAAATCTAGTTTCAGCACGTCTTCCAGTCTAGCCCATAACCTTCGAAAAATTATGAACTTAATGAAACTTTGGGACGTTGTTTGTGGGTGTTCAGTAGTGCTACACCCAATTTACCCAACAAAAAAACCTGGGGAATTTTGGGGAGAGACGAAAATCCTCAAAATTTTTGCACTTTTTTCGGTTTTTTCGAAATATTTCGAAAACGGTTGATTTTAACGGACAACTGCAAATAAACAAATTGTAGCTGACTAAATTTCCTGCAATTTGCATAGTAAAACGTATTTTTTGACCCATAAGTACGAGATACAGAATTTCGAAAAAGTGCAAAAATTTTTGAAAATCGTAAATAACTGCTGAAAATGCTGGTTTTGGCTTGTTCGGCTGCAGAAAATATGCAGTAATTGATAGAGGGTTCCTACTCCATAAGGTTGTATGGAGTAAGACCACAACACCCACGTTCCAGTCTGCGTGCCAGACCTATGTGGACTATATGCAAAAACACTTTGGGTGCAATACCACAGTAGTATTTGATGTGTATCCTAACGACACCTGCTATTAAAGCACAAAGCCGCAGAACGATCTCGCCGGGCTGTACTGCACTCGTCCACCAAATTTGTATTTTCAGCATCAACTGCAGTGACAATGGCTCAAGAGACGTTCTTATCAAACGACACCAACAAAAGAAACTTTATCACAATGTTGATGACAGAAATGACAGCGAAGGGGATTGAGGCGGAACAGCCTACTGAAGATGCAGACGTGATGATCGTACACACAGCAATATCGAAGGTTGCTAAATATGACAGTGTAATTATTACAAGTGAAGATGTAGATCTCCTAGTGTTACTAGCCCTAGCCTCCACTTTCCACAAAAACATCTATTTCGATAAGAGTGGGAGAGATAATGCCCCATCGTTATTATATTCAGCAGCTTCATGCAAGATCGACCCACAAGATATTCTCTTTCTGCATGCAGTAAGTGGGTGCGATACCACTTCAATCCCCTTCTTACAAAGGAAAAAGAAGGTCTACAGAATTTACGAAAAGAATGCTTCTCTACATGACCTAGTAGCTGTGTTCAAAGACCCGGAATCCACCCCCTACCAGATTTCCGAAGCAGGCGAGAGATTTCTGGTGGGTCTGTATGGAGGGAACATGGAAATATTCCCTCGACAACCTCCGATACCAACTTTTTACTAAGTCGGTGGCCAAACCTAAATTCCAATTGGTCAGACTGCCACCTACCAAAGACGCGGCCATCTACCATGTTTTCCGAACATATCTCCAGGTCCAAACATGGCTGGGTAACGACATAGTACAGTCAGTTTGGGAGTGGTCGCTGACGAGACGAGGGGTCGTTCCCATCAAGACCACACGTAATGTAGACCCAGATAACATATTGAACATCGTCTCTTGTAAATGCAAGAAAGAGGGAGAGAGAGAGAGAGAGAGGGAGAGCACGAAGAGGAAATGATTATGGACCCACTGCTAGAGAGTGAAGAAGATGAGAATCCATACGGTGGCAAACGCCTAAAATATAAACTTTACTTCATTAACATTTACTTTAAAATTTTCCTTACAAATTTACTTTATTAGACAGTAAGAATCGCTATAATATACTACATATAAAAATACTGTGCTTTAATGTTCTTTTTTCAACCTAATGCACATCTACTAGTAGAAAAACGAGCTGGGCTATTTTATGCTCTTTCAAACCTTAGATGTGTACACTGTATAGTATGAACATATCAAAGGAGGAGGAGGTCGTGGTAGCTGTGGGGGGGAGGGTAGTTGAACCTATGCAAATGGTAGTAGATACCACAAGTCCCTTAATTATGTTGGAATGGAAAATGCACATCGAAAACCATCCTTTTTAGCAGTTTTTACGTTTTTGAGAAATTTTACACTTTTTCAAAATTCTGTACCTCGGTACTTATGGGGTCAAAAAACACTTTTATCATGCAAATTTCAGGAAATTTAACTCCCTACAATTTACTAAGTTATCCGCTAAAATCCACTTTCGCAATATTTCGAAAACAACCGAAAAAAGTGCAAAAATTTCGGGGATTCTCGTGTAACACTGCTCACAAAAAACATCCCAAAGTTTCATTAAGTTCGGAATTTTTCTAAGGTATCCCCCAGATTTGACCCTATGACGACTGGCCTAATATTCTCTACGGCGGGGAGTGACAAATATTTTGGGGGATATTACTCAAAAACATTAATCAGCTTGTCATAGAAAGATTCAATCGAGTAACTTCGATGATTTAATAAATATAATAATCTGCTTTTTAAAATTAAAATTCTCATTATTGTTTAACGGAATCACATTATTATTCTCAGAGATATTACAAGGTATACCTGATAATTACAGGTTTTATATGTTTCTGTCTATAATATAGATTTCCAATAATGTATTATAACATCAGCATATTAAGAATATGACTAGATTTGCACAAAATAATTTTATACGTTGAAGTTTAACTACGATCACGGTGTGTTTATTTTATTATACAAAGCTTCATAGGTTTACAAAAATATTCATAGTTTTTACATTAAAGTGTCATTGTATTATAGTCTTAAAAGAAACCGACCATTTTAACGAGAAAAATTGCTAATTCAAATACTCTTAACGTCGAAAAGACTATTTCTATCTACATATTTTAAATTAAAATTTATTGCCGATTATTATGCGTTGAAATATTTACTGATTCTAGCTTGTGTTATCTATTTCATTATTAATTATAATCAAAATAATCTAGCGAAGGAGATTCCTAATAATTATTATTACAAACATCAGGGTCTGTGTCCTTTATATAAACATCTTAAGTAAATGAATTTTTATAAAGAGAAGCAGTTTTGCAATTTCATTATGAATTTTACTGAAACAAATACTGATTTTGGATCTAAAAAGGAAAAACGCATGTAAGTAATCTAAAGCTATCTACTGGATTCAGGCATCAGCATGTTTTTTCTTAGGAAATATGTAGTAACGACATGAGAGTTATGGAGCTCTTAATAGTATCGTAAAAAAGTCGATATATACGTATCGTCCACAGGTAGCTCATAATAATAATTTTTATGAAAAAACTACTTTTTATCCGCTCTCTAAACCATTCATATTTTCATCTTTACCCGGGATTTTAATACTTAATTTATCCAATACTGTTATCTCAGGAATACTTCCTGTAACTGCTACAATACGAGCATCTACTGCTTAACCCCCCTTTTCGACAGCCGTTCATAAACAAAGTCGCTTTCATAATCTACTGTAAATATAAGGTAGTTAGTTTTACTAGCCACCTGATAGAAATGCCGTAAGCGTTGCAAAATGTTAAAGAATGCGACTTCCACTGCATAAAGTACTGTCACAAAACCTATCTGTCTTGTTTATAGTAAAACTTCTGTGAAATCAAAGGTGTTCGATATTCCATCAATGAATCAGAAATTGAGAACAGACTACATGTCTAAGAGATCCAGGGACAGAATTGTAAAAAAACAAGTACGCCTCGTTATAGGTGTGTAGCGCACCCATTCCATAACTACGAAGGCCAGCTAGAGTTGCGTCAACAATTATTGCACTTGCTAGTCAGCGTGTCTCTAACTGAGATTCAGATTATCATAACAATAATTAAAATAATATTGTAATCGTTTGTAAAACAACATTTTCAGGTGTGTTACCTAACATTTTCTTACCCAACTTCTGGGAATATAATCTTTGGAATACCTAATTATCGTCGATACTTTCTCTTTGTTGGTGTATGTTGCTTCTATATTTTTACAGAAATGTTTTAAATGGCGTTTGGACTATAGTTTCTAAGTATCTCTTACTAAATGCTCAGCGAATACTAATTATTATAAACACACATGCAAATTTCTTAATCCTTTGAATGGATTATACTTTAAACTGAATTGAAAAGAGATTAATACTATTTTTTTTATCGTAGGCTAAATTTTGATACATTATATGATAGACTATCTCTAAAAGGATTAATAACAGATGTTTAGTAGTTTTATTTGGTACAGATGGTGTGAAAACATTAATTATATTTTGTTAAACATGGAGCGAATCATTTTAAATCCTGGAAATCAATTTACATTAAATCACAATTAATGATTTGTATTAGATTTAATGACAAAATATTTTCAGATAAACGTTGGGAATTTGCCAATTTACTTATAAAAGTACAGTTAAATATTTCCTGGAAAAAGAGATATGAAACACATAGGAACCCATGAAATGTCTACATTGACATACCAAAGTATTATTGATTAATAATCAGAGAAAATTGGGTTTTATAGCGAAATTTATTACATATTCTTTCATTTTATTTGGGTTTTCTACCACATGTCAAAAACAAATCACCGAGTCTATAAAATAATAGAATTATTGGAAAAAACCTCTGCGCATTGACATTTTCGTCAAAGGAACAGTCAGAGGTTATTTTTTAACAAATAATATAAATCGGAATAAACACAGATATAATGTATTTTGCTGACGTTTCAGAAAGTAGCCTCTTTCCGTTTCCAAAGCTTTTTTCGAAGAACTCTTATTTGTTGTGTGAAGACGAATAGAAATATTCGTATACCTATGTGTGATATACGTTGTGTATATGTTTATGTTATTTTCATAGATACTTACTACTTACACAGAACTGATTATATTTTCTTTTAGATAATATTGAGTTTGTTACGTTCTTTTTTTTTTAAATACATTTATTTAACGTCGGCGTCCCCCTCGCTGGATCTTCACCTTGTCGTGGTGAGGGGGCTTGAGTGCTTCGACGAACCGAGAGCTATGCCGGCGGTAACTTAGCTACCAGTAGGGTAGGCTACCCTTGCCGGAGAGATCGAGGAGAGAAGTGAGACTAAGAAAGATCCAAGCACACACATACAAGTTTTGCTATTATTGCAACCTCACCATCTCTAGGATCGATTGTTACCACAAGGGAATTTTCTGGTGAGAGAGATAGCAAAAAATAGCCCAGATACGTCAAACAAGGTTTCACACGAATACACTCCATGATAAATATTTTACAGAAACTTTTATACTGTGACCTCTTGTTGTATATCGTGACCTCAGATGTTATAATCATAGAGGAACATGTTAATGTGTATAAACGTTGTCGCAATAATAACAGAACATGATAATATGTGTCAGTGTTGCCGCAATCATAAGAGAACATGAATATGTGTAAATATAAATATGTGAAAATGATGTAGCAGGTTATTACGTTCCACAACTCAATAAAATATGTATTCTCTGAAGGGACTCTTCAGATAATTACGACTGTTACTCGCTAGCAATAAACGGCCAGTAATAAATCAGAAATAATTTTTAATTATTAATTGCTGAATATTTTGTTCGATAGATATTATATTCTAGTACGATCTTTTATAAGCCGAAGGAAAACAAATTCCATTCCTAGACTCGCCTTTCCAGTCGTCAGAGGCGGCAAAGAAAATCTAGCTTATTTATTGAAAATCGTGCATATTTCATATTTTAGTATGGCGTTCCTGTCACTTATTGAAAACAAATGCCATTCGTAGATTCGTTTTTCCTGGCGTCGGGGGCGGCACGGAAAATCTAACCTTTTTATTGAAAATCGTGTATATTTAATATTTTAGTATGACGTTCCTTTCACCTATTGAAAACAAATGCCATTCGCAGATTAGTTTTTCCAGGTGTTGGGGGCGGCACGGAAAATCTAACTTTTTTATTGAAAATCGTGCATATTTCATATTTTAATATGGCGTTCCTTTCACCTATTGAAAACAAATGCCATTCGCAGATTCGCTTTTCCGGGTGCTGGGGGCGGCACGGAAAATCTAACTTTTTTATTGAAAATCATACATATTTAATATTTTAATATGGCGTTCCTCTCACCTATTGAAAACAAATGCCATTCGCAGATTCGTTTTTCCGGGCGTCAGGGGCGGCAAAGAGAATCGAACTTTTTTATTGAAAATCGTGTATATTGCATATTTTAGTATGGCATTCCTTTCACCCATTAAAAACAAATGCCATTCGCAGATTCTTTTTTCCGGGTGTTGGGGGCGGCACGGAAAATCTAACTTTTTTATTGAAAATCGTGCATAGTTCATATTTTAATATGGCGTTCCTTTCACCTATTGAAAACAAATGCCATTCGCAGATTCGCTTTTCCGGGTGCTGGGGGCGGCACGGAAAATCTAACTTTTTTATGGAAAATCGTGCATATTTCATATTTTAGTATGACGTTCCTTTCACCTATTGAAAACAAATGCCATTCGCAGCTTACTTTTTCCGGGTGTTGGGGGTGGCACGGAAAATCTAACTTTTTTATTGAAAATCGTGCATATTTCATATTTTAATATGGCGTTCCTTTTACCTATTGAAAACAAATGCCATTCGCAGATTCGATTTTCCGGGTGCTGAAGGCGGCACGGAAAATCTAACTTTTTTATTGAAAATCGTGCATATTTAATATTTTAATATGGCGTTCCTTTCACCTATTGAAAACAAATGCCATTCGCAAATTCGTTCTTCCGGGCGTCAGGGGCGGCAAAGAGAATCGAACTTTTTTATTGAAAATCGTGTATATTTTATATTTTAGTATGGCGTTCCTTTCATCCATTAAAAACAAATGCCATTCGCAGATTCTTTTTTCCGGGTGTTGGGGGCGGCACGGAAAATCTAACTTTTTTATTGAAAATCGTGCATAGTTCATATTTTAATATGGCGTTCCTTTCACCTATTGAAAACAAATTCTATTCGCAGATTCGATTTTCCGGGCGTCAAGGGCGGCACGGAAAACTTAACTTTTTTATTGAAAATCGTGCATATTTCATATTTTAGTATGGCGTTCCTTTCACCTACTGAAAACAAATTCTATTCGCAGAATCGATTTTCCGGGCGTCAGGGGCGGCACGGAAAACTTAACTTTTTTATTGAAAATCGTGCATATTTCATATTTTAGTATGGCGTTCCTTTCACCTACTGAAAACAAATTCTATTCGCTGATTCGATTTTCCGGGCGTCAAGGGCGGCACGGAAAACCTAACTTTTTTTATTGAAAATCGTGCATATTTCATATTTTTGTATGGCGTTCCTCTCACTTATTGAAAACAAATGCCATTCGCAGATTTTTTTTTCTCG
The DNA here is from genome assembly GCA_963675555.1 of Leptura quadrifasciata. Taxonomy (NCBI): domain Eukaryota; kingdom Metazoa; phylum Arthropoda; class Insecta; order Coleoptera; family Cerambycidae; genus Leptura; species Leptura quadrifasciata. The sequence goes on along the minus strand of OY776678.1, from coordinate 88,877,908 downwards.
TGCGTCAGGGGCGGCAAAGAAAATCTAACTTTTTTATTGAAAATCGTGCATATTTCATATTTTAGTATGGCGTTCCTTTCACCTACTGAAAATAAATCGGGCGGCACGGAAAATATAACTTTTTTGTTGAAAATCGTGCATATTTCATATTTTAGTATGGCGTTCCTTTCACCTACTGAAAACAAATCCTATTCGCAGATTCGTTTTTCCGGGCGTCGGGGGCGGCACGGAAATTATAAACGGCCAGCAATAAATCCGAAATGGTTTTTAATTATTTATTGCTGAATTTCTTGTTCGATGAGAGATGCCATATTCTAGTACGATCTTTTATAAGCTGAAGGAAAACAAATTCCATTCCTAGTTCCTTTCCAGTCATCGGGATCGGCAAAATATTACAAATAAAAAATAGATGCTTGGACTATCAAATGAAATAATAAAAAATGTCTGTGGTTCTTCAGTAATAATTTATCATTTGTCAGTCCAGAACAAACTAAATATTTATATATTTAAAAAAAATTGTCATAAGAATTTTGTAGTGAATAGGAACTAAGCTCAATTGAAACATTGTTTCGCTATTTTTGAATAACCCTGTATATGGTTTGCTTACTTAACATGTCTCACAAAATACGATTGTCAGGCCTTACAATAGGCAACGTTATGAACTAATATTGGTCAGAAACTTGATCTATTTTCAAAAACAACTTACATGTCTGATACGAAATGTAATTTTTTTTTTTTTTAAATGTAATGGTTTACAAAATTGTTTCATCGTTTCTCCATGTCGTTTTCGAGTTATAAAGCATAAGAAGAAAATATAAAAGAATCAAATTTTCAATTTTTTTTTATTCATGAAAGTTTCAACCTGTAATAAATGAATTCCTTTTGTTACCTAATTTTATTACCATAGCTGCTGACCCTACTAGATTCTCGCGCCCTTGGTGGTAGATTTATGAATCTGTCAAACTGGCCCAAATCTGCCTTCAAAATTAGCGGAAGAAATCGGCCTATTCGCACTACCGTGTTCGGCGCTGGATGGGGTGTTTTTTATTTTTACCCAAGATGCTGTATGTTTATTTATGATAATTCCCATTTTTGCTGGAGAGAACAAGAAATTGCAATAAAATATTGTAACATCGGGTGCATAAGGTATAATATTTGGAGAGGCTGCAGCATATACTCATTCACACACAAGAGGTCACAGCTTATGGAAAACCTACATACATACACAATCTTGGGAAAGTAAGAAATACTTTTATTTTAGTTTATATATTCAAAATAGGAGGAAAGTAAAGTTATAATCCTATAAATTTGCAGTAAAAATAACTTGAATTGGTTGAAGCGACAACCTTTAAAAAAATTTACTTTACTTTCATTCCAGAAAATGTATAGTTATCTACATTTTATTGGATATTATTATCAGTTTATTTATTATGTTATATTATAAATGATCATTACCAAAATAAGCATAGTAAAAATACAAACAAAAAATTAAATGTAATATTATATGACGTAGAGAAAAAGATATTGCATTAAAATATAGCCCGAAGTGTATGAGCTCACAATATTTGGAGATGTCTCGATACGTCTTCATTCACACACAGGAGGTTACAGCTTATGGAAAACCTACCTACAGCATCTTGGGTAAAAATGTTGTTTTTTTTTTTTTTTGAGGAATAACAATAAATTTAGTTAATTTACATTAGAGAACCCCGGACCGAACTCCGAGGTTTGAACCTACCCCCGAAGAGGGGGTGGTTTTTATACGTAGGGGGTAGTTTCGAGAGGCTACAATGAAAAAAATACCACCATCGTGTTTATCACCCTCGAAAACCCGTGAGAAACCCGTTTTCAAGTTTTTCGAGTGATTTTGATTTTGCAAGCAGGGTTGTTTCAACCCCCGGGGGCTGCTTAGGTCATCTGCGGTTTAGTAATGGTTAGCTTCCCTAATATTCCCATAAAAACTCCGATCCGACGAATTTTCGCTTGCCTAGGATCGACAGCATGGAAGACGGGGTGGTTTTATACGTTGGGGGCAGTTGCGGGAAGGTAGGGTGAAAAATAGCACCTTTATTATGATCCCTGCCCTCGAAAACCCATAAAAAACCTTGTCCGTATTGTCTTGTTTTTGAGATATTGCTATTACGGTCGGGGGTAGGTTCAACCCCCGAGGGTCGCTTCGGGGTACTCTAATGTAAATTAACTTAGTTTGTTATTATTCCCCCAAAAAAACCAGACCCGTCGATCCCTCGCGAGCCCAAGACTAAGAAGCCGGAAACAGGGGTGGTTTTTCCTTGATAGGGGTAGTACGCAAGGGTTTCAAAACTCGTAACCATCACGATCATTTTTCTCACCCCCGAAAATAGGGGAGGAAATGTATTGCAAAAGATCTTACAAACTTTTGATGTTTTGGCCTTTTTGTACCTCGTTAAATGGACTAGTAATCTACAACTTCATATAAAGTAGTTGTTCATTGAAATTCTTATATATTATAGATATAGAAAGTACCTACTATAAATATTCCCATACAACGTGTCGCTACTGTCACTAATTGAACACTGAATGCCGTGTCAACTTCCAAATTTAAACTAGATATTATCATATTATTTATTCCTTACTGCTAGTAAAACTTGAAGGTCACGCGGCTATATACGTAGAGTGTGTAAAGTAGGGGGCGCCACTATCCTGCTGTAGAAATGACGTCACAACTTATCATGTGTGAACTATGTGAATGATCATCAATTTCAACATCATACACAAGAATTTTAAAAATAAAGTTTAAACGTCATAAAATGACGTAAATAACAAGAATTTACAATAAAATATTGTGGCATCGAATGTATGAGGTCATAATATTTGGAGAGGTCATAGTACACCCTCATTCACACGCAAGAGGTCACATGTTATGAGAAACCAACACACACTCTCACACACACACACACGTGTCACGTACACACATTAACATAAAATATAACACATGTGCCTGGGCGCGAGTCCGATACCCTCTGCACTTATCTAGGCAGAGCTTCGAGGCAGGACCCTGGATTGAGATCGCGTTTGGAGAGGTAGCAGTGAAGATCTCGGGTCATACAGTAGTGCCAGATGGCAGTGGATAGGGCCCTGCTGTTTGACTCGGGGGGCTTCACTAGCGGCTACCAACCTTTTCTGCCGGGAAAAGTCAAGCCACGGCGCGCTGCTGGGAGAAGGAGGATTGAGGGCTCCGACAGTTCGGGCACATACCAAGTTACACATCCACACACACCATTACACTCATACACACATTTAAACACTCGTTCCGTCCCCCCCCAAAATAACAGAACAAAATGAGGTCTAGTAGGAATGACCGGTTAAGGGGGCGACAGGGGGTAGGTAAAAAGGGCCCATTTGTGGCCTACTTGCCAGGCACTAGGCCTCCCCCAATAATTACTACTACTACTACTACTACTAACGTCGGCCTATTTCCGCTACTGAGGCCTATCACCGACGCCTGTAGACGAGCTACCCCCAACCAGGAATTTTGCCGAACCTCTTCCCTGAAGAAGAGTAGGGATCTTTTACTTGCCTAACATTTAATAGACAAGGGACCGACGGCTTTACATCCCCTCCGAAAGATGGTATATCCCCTATACAACCCTCGCCTAAGGTTGTATAACTTCCGCGCATACACTGATATACAAGCCGCTGGAAGATGTGCGAGGCGAGGACGCGGTCTTCGTTGGAACGGTCCCAACCCATCCAACTACTAACTGCGCCTGACGTTGCTTTACATCGCATATCAAAGTATGCACATAGTAAAGACGCACCTACGCTCGCCCCAAAATCAAATTTATTTGTCGTTAAAAGTACAAAAGATCTACTCAGATACTCGCACCTGATCCAGCCGAATATCCAGGGTACGAGGGCACCGTGGTATTTGAGAGGTTGGAGCGGAGCGGGGACCGAGATAGAGTTTAAAATAATTAAAATCTAAGACCCTACTAATACAAGTTTATTAGGGCGCGATAAATAGAATGTCCAGACGACTTAACTAAACTAAAAATATAAAAAATAGTTAACTTATAAAACATTAAGTAGATTGTTGGCCTCTTTTGTTGAAATTTTTGCCGTGTCCCAGTTTATTCTATGTCCGTTTTCCCAAGTATGTCCACAAAATTTTGATTTCTGAATTTCATTTTACTTCCACGTCCAGTGGATGTATAGTACCGCAAAAAAATATTTCTTTCTGTTAAAATAGGCTTAAAATGTCATGAAACGTCGAGATTTTAAATTTGAGCCAAAAAAGATTTTCTGTCTGTCGGTCTGTCTGTCTGTCGATCTGTCTGTCTGTAACTTTTTTGTGCGCACATTTACTCTGGAACCGTTTGTGATATTGACTTGAAATTTGGTACACTTATGTATTGTAATGAGATCTGGAACTAGATTATATTTTGATCTAATTCCGTTGAAGGGTATGGATGGAGTAAATAAGGGTAAATAGGCAAAGCAAGCAGGTAAGAGTCCATAAATTGCAATTTAAGGCATGTACGAAAAGTCAAGGTCAAGTCAAATAAAAATATAAACTGACTATTATATCAATTTCATATGGATTGTGATTGTATTTCTGCTCCTATTTTGTGTTTCTGCTTCTAGAGGCTTCAGTATTCAGTTTTTCCATTTCTGATTCCGGTAGGGAATCTGGTGATTATTTGTTACATATCTAAAAATTGTTTGAGGTATTTTATTTATGTATATTTTTGTACTATATATTGTATATTTACCTTAAATGTTAATAAATGATAATTTCTAAACATTTAATTCAATCTATTAAATATTAAGTTAGTTGTTTATGTCAGTATGATTTAGTTCTCTTTTAGGAAGGAATATTTATGACGCTTCATTTTTATATCCTGGATACTCTTTTCTGATAATTATTGATGGTTGCAATATTTGTAAATTATTTTAAAATGTGATTGTTGTAATAAGACAGCGCTAAGATTTCCATTAAACAGCCCGTCGACAGTTTAATAGTAGCCCCATCTTAAATAAAAATACATAAAATTGCTAGTCACTGTATACAAATTACTAAGTAATTTCACTTTTTTTTTTTATGTAATTTGAATTGAGTTTGTCGAGTCGTTCTTTTGTGAACTTAAAGAACACGAATTCTCGTCCTAGAAGCGGCAGTAGCGTGGTCAACATGAAGCGCACGACACCCAGTGGCGGGCGCAGGTCACGAACTCCCTTCATCTGACTTATGATACCTTGCCGTCATAACTATTAGATTTAAAGGCTTATAATGCACTACTATACATATTTCAGCTTCCGATTTCACAACAAAGGACTCTATTCTAAACGAACCAGTTCAAGTTCATTATCCTTTTATTGGCGGATCATAACAGAGTCGGGTTAATTTTGAATTAACTGCAAATTTGATTCAAGGTTTCTTCTGCTGCAACTAAAGTTTATTTATAACTCGATATTAAATATTCGAAATATATGACTAATCATTTCTTAATTAATAATGACATTTATGTGGGAATGAAATATATGAGTATCAATTTAGAATTATTTGCACAGTAATATGATATCAATGCGTAATTTATCTATGGACTGCTTAAAACTGTAAATGTTCATCTATAGTCTATATATTGTAATAATGATTTTAGTAATTACCACGTACTTAAATCACAATTGTACCTGAACGATGCCCATGAAATTTTAATTTAACAAACTTACAATTGTCCACCTCAAGAGTGGATAATACTGTAAGTTTTCGGCAGATACGTAGTTCGAAGAATTAAGGCATGGTGATAACAAGTTACCAAATTGACGATGAACTCTGTGTGTCCTTCATAAGTACAAACATCGATTCTGAAAGACTTGATCTTACGAGTAAAGTGTTTGTACAAAGTATATTTACCGTCCTTTATGATGGACGTAGATAAGTGTACAGTAGACAGTATGTGGCAACTACACGACAATACTCACAAGATGAAATATAATAACAGGAGTAATTCCTGGTAAACCTTCCCTCGAAATAATATTTTTCATCTGCTTATCTAGCATATATTTGCCAATGAAGCAAACCGTGCTGTAGGTGAACTTAGTCCCGAAATCCATTCCAAAAGTTTAGACGGACACCGCTTCGTCAGCTGATGACGCGGCGTCTACACTGAGCTTGTGCTAAATTGTTTGACTATCCAAGATAAAGGTACTAAAAAAAAGTAATTCAAGCAGCATATACAATTATATACATTTTCTACAACAAGGAGTATCCTATATATGAGCACTAACTTTATCACTAAAACTAACCCTCGCCTGACCAAGGGGCTTATTGTAATCTGCCAATATAGTGTAATCAATATTTTAGCCTTTCGTAGATGCGCGGTAGTAAACATTTTTGATTCCAATAAAATTGCATTACAGGTATCAGAATCCCTCATGTATTTAGTTTCTGAAAGCCTAACTCCGGTGTGTTAAAATAATGCGGTGTTATGGATGCTAATAACCAATTACAACGATGCAGACCAAACACGAAAGTTGTCTTATGTCGTCAAGCTGCCCTTATATTCCGTGAGTCCGTCTGTCTAATAAGGTCACACCTAATTGGTATCTACTATAACTAGCAATGTAGAAAGTATCTTTATTTAGTATCAGTTGTTCGGTTCGTCCCATGTAGTGTCGGACAGGCCCGGAACAGCTATAATTACTGAAGTTATTATTTGAATTTCACTTTTATATGTTAGTGATTAATATTTCACATTTCATTTCTAAAACCCATTTTTTATAACATTGTATAGGGCCGCATATAGGTGCCAAAGCAACACATTTTTGATAACGATAGTAGGAATCAAGGAGAAGAATACTGTCCAAGTTGCATTGCACTGCCAAATGCTTTTTAAAAAACTGATCACTATAAATGGGAATTTATTATATTCTCTAGTGGATTTTCGTCAAAATTGTGCATTGTGTTCTAATTCTCTTTTGGTATTAATGGCTCATTTAGAAAGCCAGTGAAGCTAGAAGTAGAAAATTTGTTTCAACAAGACTAACTTAAAAATAAATTAGCTAACCAAATAATGGATTCTCACGATAAGTGCTAAGCATCAGAAAATGAGCGGATAACACTAACTTGTATTGTGAATTGCATAACTTTGAAACTTACTGATCTCGCTGCATCTCTCCTTCTTTTCATGATAGCACGAGGTATATTCTTTCTGAAAGAGCAATCACTCGAACAGTGAAGTTCTATCAAAATCGATCCAGTAATTCTAGGATTTTATGCAAACACGCAGCATTTGGGTTATATAACAGTATGGATGTATGAAGACTTAATCGGCCTACATAACCACTTCCCTATTCGTGTCTTATACTTCTTGTAAAATCATACAATGTTGTTTTTGATATTTGTGAACGATCTCGTATAGAGAACTGTGCAAGTAACCCAACCATGTTCGCTGACGATAACACCTATTTGAGTAAAGAATCGTCTATTACAGATGCAATCACTGAGTTGCAAAGAATGATTATTCGTTTTAAAGATTGATTTACTAAAAATAAATTGAGTCTTAATTCTTCAAAAACAGTCTTTATATGTTTTACACCTACAACATATACAATTAATGAGAGTCATTGGTTACATATTGATAATAAGTCGATAGCTCAAGTGCAAAATACTAAATTTCTTGGATTGCACATAGGCAACATGCTAAATTGGGATATACATATCGAAAGTCTTTGTAGTAAACTTTCATCCTTATGTTATGCACTTCTAAGTCTAAAACATATTAGTAATGAGTCAACTTTATTGTTATTTTATCATGCTCAATTCGTATCACGTTTACCATATGGTTTATTGTTTTGGGGATCATCTAGTCAATTAAACAGAGTTTTTAAAATACAGAAAATTTTGGTTGGTATATCCCAAAGAATATTATGTAAATAATTTTTAAAAGCTTTTATTAAACTTGTAATGTTAGTTAGTTAGTTAGTTAGTTAGTTAGTTAGTTTGTTTAAGTCAAATCTTGCAATCAAAATTCCGTTTAGTTCTAATTAAGCTAGAGCATTGAAATTTTGCACTTGTGTATAAGTCCGGTGACAATACACTTTAACATTTTCATATAAGAAAAAACAAGATGGCGACTTCAAGATGGCGGACGACTTTACCATTTATGATCCGATTCGACTCAAAACCGATATCTAGGGGTTTTCGAAATCGTCAATTATGAAGTTTTGGTCAAAATTTAGAAATTCAAAATGGCGGCGCCAATATGGCGGACGATTTTTGTCATTTAGGTCCAAATCGATCGATCAAAATCGATATCTGGGGGTTTTCGGGATCGCGGATTACGAATTTCTAGTCAAAAATTTAGTTCAAGATGGCGGACGGCTTTACTGTTTATGATCCAATTCGATATCTGGGGACTGCAGCATATCAAAAAACTAAACAGTAAAAAATAAAATTATATAAAAAAATATTTTTAAAGAAAGCTTTTATTTAAATGCTCTAAAAAGTAGAAAATAAACTTTGAGGCAAATGAAACCCATAATTTTCTCACATTATATAATTTTTTTATGATATAAAAACTTGTCGCGAGCAATCCTCTTTATACAGGAAAAATTATATAATGTAACAAAATGATGGGTTTGATTTACTTCAAAGTTTATTTTCTACTTTTTAGAGTATTGGAAACAAAGATTTAAAAAAATATATTTTTTATATAATTTTATTTAAATAGTTAATACTTCTAACTCTGCCGTCTATATTTATATATGAAGTTTGATTTATATAAAAAATAATCTAGATGATTTCATACTGAACAATAACTTTCACAGCTATGAAACAAGATCGGGATCGTTATTGTCAATTCAAGTCATAATTTGTCCTAATTATATAGCTATTAAGCTATATAACAAGTTAATCCCTGATAATAAAGATTCAGTGAATATGAAATTGTTAAAGAAAAAATACTGCAAATACTTTTACAGGATAATATTTTTACAGTGTTTCTGTGTATCTTAATTACTGATATACCTATCTCATATTTTTTATTTATCACTTTAATATTGCCTTTTCTTGCTGCATTCTGTTATTATAATGAGTTTATTGTAATGTTATTTTTCATTCGTCATTTATGTTTTATACCTTTAGTTACTTTTTTATTTAAGGTAAAAGTGAAAATAATTTTATGAGATGACGTTTTCTATAATATTTTGAATATCTTAATTACCAACATTTAAATTAAATAATCTATTATTAGAAATTTGCTTTATTATAATATGCCAGTAAATAAATTAGAAACCCCGTGAATTTTTCGGCATTGGCATATATTTAGTAAGTTAGTATTCCATAAGATGAAGGCTCACAAAAAAATAATATAAGCACTAAGGCATTATAATAACAAATGACAAAAAAATGCTGTTAAAATTGAGTGAATTACAAAGACGTAACTTTTATTTTAAAGCTTGATACAACAAAACAAAAAATCCAGCCTTGCAGTAATTTAAATACAAAATGTTTATAACACTTATTATTTAGTATAAAAAGCATTTAGTTGTCAGTTCGGTTATTCAATCTATAAGATTCGCTTTAAATAATTTCAATACCTTGAGATACTGTGACATTACGAGTACGGCAACAAAGTATTTATTTACAGTTATGATAAAAATAATTTGATATGTATGTATTCCAAGCACCGGTACACTTAATTGAAAGTAAACCATGTGTTTTACATAATAACACAATAAATTATACAATGAAGTATATTGAATACTATTGTGTTCAATTGTATATATGACAAGGTATACCAATCCTACAACTATTGTGTAATTCAAATCTAACGAAAAAACACGCATACATCATGAGAGATTTTAATGACAGATTGTACAGAATTCTTACTGTACCATATAAAAAATTATATGAAATAACCATTTTAATAACTGATTTGGAAGATTGTAAGTGAAGCGATAAATTTGGAGAACGTCAAATTTAACAAATAAAACGAAATAACTTAAAATTTGTTGAAGTCGCAGACTTATATAATTTTGTACATACTACATTATATCTTATAGAGATAAATGTCTTGACTTATTCTGTGAGCTTTCCAGATAATAATTTATGCATATCGTGGTGTGTATATCATTACCGTTAATAAAGCGTAGGTGAGAGCCATTGACGTTATCAAGGGCAAAATCGCTTTGAATTACTTTTAAAACAAGCTTGATATGATGCATTGACTTTAAATATTGATATTTAATCCTGAAATTACTAGAAATTATATTTATTAAGTTGAAAATAAAATAAGTGATACCACTGGTGGGCATGTAACTGATCAGGGAATAGTAGTAGACATTTATCAATCTAATAGTAAAAATTGTCTAGCACGTCAGAATTTCAAGAAAAACGAAGTAAGATATTTGAAAATGCCATTTTGACACTTGGATCCGTCGTATCCTCTAAAAAATGTGTAAATTAGAGCATTTCCAGCGTGCAAAGTTATTAATTTCTAGGTGATGTAGTAAGTACGAACCCAGTACACATTTTGGTTTAATTTAACGTTGAAACTACCTAAGTTATGTATAATATATTTATTTGCAAAATTAGATTTAACCATATTTAAGTAGAATATACGTTGACGCGACGTGGAATCGACTTAAGTTGAGAATAAGACGACGTCGAAATTTGGTTATATTGACCAAAATAGGTAGAACTACGTCTAAATCCACATTGTAGTAGCCTAGTACGTTTGGTTAGTAATATCTGTCTAGGGAAATTTGACGTCAATTCGACGTTGATTTAAATAGCTTTAGCTAGAAACTACAAACAGACGTGTGACTCCAAGTGCACAAAAAGAAGAAGTTTATACTTTTATTTGGTATTTTTCATCTATAACCAGTAGAAATATTATTGGAAGTCATCAGCACAACTAAAACATAAACCTAATTCACAGCAAAGATTCAAAATGAACAAATGTCGGTGACAAAAATATATGTAATGTAATTTCGACGTATCTACAGTTCACGCTTGTTGAAATTAATGCGATGGAAATCTTGTAGTGCATGTTAACTAACACTTCTACTTTGAAAAATAACAATGCCCCTCCAAAACGCTCTTTAATAAGAAAATTCTTATTATCGGGTAAAAAAATTATAATAATATTCTGATCTAAAACTATGTTACATTTGTTGCATATGGTTTTAAAAAAATTTGTTTTTTTTTTGGCATTTTCATCCGTTTGTTCTAGATAAGATCATTTTGAAAATTTGAATAAGAAAATATGGTGTGTTGTGCCAATTCGACCTAAAAGTTAATATGACCACGGAATTATAGGTATTTTACAGGTAGCTTTTTATTAAGGCGAATTACTTTAAAGTTTACGACATGTTAGTTAACTTTACTTATTTAAAGAATTGTTAACTGGTAAGTTTCATCAAAAATGTACCTATAGATAAATATAACATATTCTTGAAAATGCTTACCTATTGGTAAATTTCACCTATTAAGTGTAAATTTTTATTTCACATGTGTTGACAAGCGAAAAGTGAGTCGAAAGTGATACAGAGGAGCTGTAAGAGGTAAATATATTTATATGATTTGTTGTTTTTCACACTCATTTCTCTATCTACACCACGAGTGAATCAAGTTTACCACTGTAATGGTTTTTTAAAATGGCCGAAATTCTCAAGAATAATGACGAAGACAATAATTAACCTACTTTTTAAAATAAATTTATAAATAGATAAAAAAATAGATAATAAATAATAAATAGATTTGGTTAAAGTTACTTTTAAGCAGACTTGTATATGAGGTAGATTTATTGGTATAATTTACGTAAATTTAATTATAAATTAGAACCATTAGATAAATTGAAATCGGAGGTATCATTTCCTAGTGAATTTTACGTAATAAGTAGCTTAATAAGTGAATTCGACTTTTACCAAATCGAGTTATAGCTAATTTTAAAGAAAATGTTTGTTGGGAAGATGTTTGAAGCAATAAAAGGAAATAACGTATAAACTTGAAAATTGTCATATTTTAGAGATTGCCTTGTTGATTTAGTAAAGCAGTGGAAACTTCCCAAAAACTCTCAGTTGTAGTTTTATTTTAAATGTAAAAAGTGATTTCACCGCCCATATATATATTTTTCAATTCTTCAAAAAAAAATGAGTAAATAAATTTACAGCTTTCTTAAATTTAAGATTTTTTTAAAAATTATTTTCTTTAAGTACACTTTTAATATCATTGAGATAATTCTAATCAATACAATGTTCAGCAAAACCGGTTTATTACTTGTCAAAAGTGTCTTTTCTATCTTCTTTCAATCTCATTTTACTGCTACTATTATGGCCTATATACAATGTACCACAGTTGTTACATCTTATATCAAACATTCGACATTTTTTAAAAAACAAAAATCTTTATTTTTGTCTAATAACTAGGTTAAATTAATTTCATTTGTTTAATTAGTATTATATTAATATTAATTAATTTGTTACGTAAGGGATTTTTTTAAAATAATTAATTGTTACCGTCTTCCGATTCATTATTATGTGGCACATCGATATAAAAATATTTTAATAGTTGCTTACATTGTTTGGCTTTAATTAATTTATCTAGAAAACATCGATTATAGCCATTATATTTAGCAATTATTTCGAGTGCGTTAACTTCCTCTTGGAAATTATCTGTACTTAATTTTAAGGATAATAATCTACACAAGTAACTATGGAATAGTGATGTTGTAATTTTCCAAGGCTAATTACACTTTACATATGTTAAAGTGTCTGCAAAAGTTTTCAAGAGATTTTGACGTGTAGTGAAATAACTAAAAGTTTGCAGTCCTGAATTTTTGAATAACTTATAGCCCTAAAATTAAATTTTCTTGTTTATTGAATTAATAAAATATAAAGATTGTATCAATTATGTTTCTGTACCAGTCCGTACACAAATTACATCATCTACATACCCAACCCAAAATTGTGCATATTTTTTGAGTTTATTATTATGATTATTGAAAATTTCAAAATATTGTAAAATTTCAGCTAATAAAGAACATAAATAGCCTTCATATCAAATCTGACAAAAAAATATTAAACAAAAACCAAGTATTTTTCTATCTTAATTTTATTCATTAAGTATGTTTCAGCAAGAACTAACCCTTAAAAGTGTACATCGGTTATATTTTCATTTTCATAATGTTTGCAAAAAAATGTTATGTTTTGGATAACAAATATTTCTGAATTATTTTGTATAAAAATCAAAATGCCAAACAGTATCCCGATACACTTATTAAAACACAGTTTCATCCCCACTTTATGCCCGCTTAATTAATGAAGCTGAATACGACTGCATGCACTTAATGTCGGTTTACAGAAACGATTATATTTTCCTTTACATAGTGCTTGCAAACAAACCTTATGTTCCTGATCGGCACTCTTCCATGATATATATTAAATACCATTTGACACTTACACCGTTAATAATATTCACTAATAGGTGAAATGACTATTAAAGAATATAACAGAATTACTAATTAATTCTCTAATATACTCAGTGGGTCGATATTGTAATTTGTACTTGTCAATTGTCTTGTTTGTTTAATCTAATCTGAAGGTATAGCTGCTTCATTTAATGCAGTTAATTAAGGTAAATATGTTATGTTTCCAGTTAAGATGAAACTATATTTATACATTAAAAATAACAGTGCAATGGTAGTTATGAATTAAAAGCCATTCAAAAATATTAAGCCAGATGCTGATGTGATATGTGATTTAGCGAATAATGACTCACTTGGCAGATATTGTTGAATGGGAATTGAAACTAGAACTATTTTTCTTAATCAGGTTATTTCTCACTTACTAGTTTCTTACTATTATTATTATTTATTTATTTTTTGTATATACATTTATTTAACGTCGGCCTATTTCCGCTACTGAGGCCTAACACCGACGCCTGTAGACGAGCTACCCCCAACCAGGAATTTTGTCGAACCTCTTCCCTTAAGAAGAGTAGGGATCTTTTACTTGCCTAACATTTGATAGACAAGAGACCGACGGCTTTACATCCCCTCCGAAGGATGGTATATCTCCTATACAATCCTCGCCTAAGGTTGTATAGCTTCCGCGCATACACCGAAAAATTTGTGTTAATAAGTCTTCAGATAAAAAATGGGTAAACGATGAGGTCAGAGCATCTATTACAAAATTAAAGAATATTTTTATTCTAAAGAAAATATGTCCTAACATAACTAAGGCTTACAATATGGCAAAAAAGAATCATAGTCGTTTAATAAAAGATACAAAAAAATGTTACAAAATCAAAATAAAATTGTATACTCTGATAATCCTGCACGATCTGCCTGGAAGGTCGTGGCTGAATTGTCAAATAAAAATAAATCATTCAACAACATTATTATAAATAATAACGATGGCGTTATACATGAACATCCTCAAATAGTCGCTTCACTTTTTAACGAATTTTTTATAGAAGCTCCTAAAAACATAATTGAGCAAATACCACCCTGTAATACATGCATACCTACTGTAGTTAAACAAACAAATTCATTATTTTTAAAACCGTTTACAACCGAGGAAATGTTAAAATTATTAACAACAAAATTTAAAGCCAAAAAATCATCTGGCCCGGATGACATTCCTTGTTTTCTTATTAAAAAAGTGTTGAATTTCATCGTCGAACCACTTACATATCTTGTTAATTTATCATTCGAGACAGGAACATTTCCTAATAGCTTAAAAATTGGAAAAGTTGTACCGATTTTTAAAACTTTTAGAAAATTATAGACCAGTAACTGTGCCCTTTGGTATGTCCAAGGTGATTGAATATTGTTATTTGTATAGATTATTAAATTACTTAGAGACTTTTCAAATCATGACAAAAAATCAACATGGCTTTTCTAGCGGTAAGTCGACCAGTACAGCTATTCATTCTTTTTTGAACAAAATATTAGAATGTGTAGACGCGGGAGAGTGTCCTGTTGGGATATTTTGTGATCTCAGCAGGGCATTCGACTGTGTCAATCATAATTTATTATTAATTAAACTGCAGGATTATGGAATAAGGGGTCCTGCACTTAATTGGGTTACGACATTTTTGGAAGGTCGGAAACAATACGTAACACTAAAACATAAGACACAAAACATCGTGTCCAGAGTTGATTCAGAGTGTCTAAACTTAACCATGGGTGTTCCACAGGGCTCTATATTAGGTCCTGTGCTTTTTCTTTTATACGTAAACGATATTGATTCTTTGCCAGCAACTGCACACTTTACGATGTACGCGGACGACATATCTGTAATAATTTCCAACCCACTGGATAATCTTTTAGAACATAACTGTAATAATATTTTAAACATTTTAAGCAGTTGGTTTTCCCACAATACTTTACATTTCAATGCCGAGAAAACTCATCTCACTAGATTTCACAACAGGCAAAAGAAATGCGACAATTTAAATATTAACATAAATAATACACCTATTTCTAGCGGTGAGGAAAGTATTAAGTTTTTGGGAGTATACTTGGATGAATCCCTGAACTGGAATTATCATTGTGAAACTTTGATATCCAAAATTTCATCGATAGTATATTTATTCCGAAATATTAGAGCTTATTTAAGTAGAGAACAGTTAATTAATTTGTATTATGCTCAAATTGATACACGTTTAAGGTATGGTGTCTGTTTCTGGGGGAATTCCACATTATCATCTAAGGTATTTATTGCGCAAAAACGCATTTTACGATGTATTGCCGATGTACCGAGTGCTTACTCCTGTAAAAATATTTTTAAAGATTTTAAAATTTTAAGCTTACCGAGTCTGTATATTTTCGAAATATGTATATATGTTTTTATAAATAGGAATAATTTTATTTTAAATAAAGATTGTCATAATATTAATACAAGGCAAAAGAATAAGCTGCATGAGCCTTGTGCCAGGCTTAATATGACTAGTAAATCCCCAAAATTTATAGGACCTAAAATTTTTAACCGATTGCCAGACGAAATAAAATGCAGTAAGACATTTATTTAAGAAAAGGTTAAAATTATTTTTATTGGATAAATATTACTATTCTGTATCAGAATTTTTTGTCTCTTAGTTTGTAAGGGCTATATGACTATTCCTATACAACATTCTGTATTGTCGAAAAGGAAAATAAATGATTATTATTATATTATTATTATTATATACAAGCCGCTGGAAGATGTGTGAGGCGAGGACGCGGTTTCCGTTGGAATGGTTACCCATCCAACTACTAACTGCGCCTGACGTTGCTTTACATCGCATACCGAAGTATGTACATAGTAAAGACGCACCTACGCTCGCCCTGTTATTATTACTTGAGTTTCTTTCTTATACCTACCAGTAAAAAATGTACTTTAGAAATGTATAACTTCTTGAATATATTATTCAAAGTATAAAATAAAATAATTAATTATTGTAATCGTCGTAATATAACAATGAAAAAATAAGTTGTTAAAGTTATAAAATTAATATGACGACAACAAAAGGTACAATTAAACTTGCAGATACTAGCTAAGTATTTTAAGTACGACCGACAATAAAAATAATAAGTTATTTTCACATATGGAGAATATGAACAACATAAAATTTTTTCAGTCCAGTAAAAATCAAAATAAAGAACAACAATTAGAAGCTTTTAGTATCTAAATAATTCATATCTCTGGTTACGACTAGCAAGAACCGATTTAATATTGATTTCGTGACGGAAACGCACACTTTTTCCCATTATTTGCAAAAAAAATTAGTAAATGAAAATTACACAGTGGTAGCAGAGATGCAGCGACAGAGAAAATTGCTCATTATAAGCTATAAACACGTCGTATTTGTCTTAAAAAGAGATCCAAGTAGTAATTTTAGCCAACGTAAGATATTATTATCTTTGTTTTTCTATTATTGTTCAACGAAGTAAACGCCATTAACTCAGACAGCCGAACGGCTGTGTGTATTTAGGATTTAATAGATATATTTTTAACGAATATTATGTTTATTGCTTAAAAAAATAAAGGAATACCTTCGGCGCTATATAAACAAAGATTTATTTATCACATTGTTTAATAATCCGCTATTTGAATAAAATTACTTAAAATTCAGTACATTCGACTTGAGAACCGTTCCTTAAAAAATTCAAATTATTTTAGATCTAGCAAAAACCCTCTACGAAAATTCAGTGTAATAGAACGACAAATAGCCAGTAAAAATTTTATTACACTTTCGAAAAAACAAATATAATCGGTTAACTATTGTTTCAATATAAGTTTAAATAAAAATGTCACATTAATCGCATGATTCTCACTTACAAGTTATGTCGCAGTGTCACCATTTTTCTTAGTATGCTTGAATTGTATGAAAAATATAATATTTTATTGATAACGAAAGAGTTTATAGTAGTTAACTAAATTCCACAACTTTTTTAAAACGATTAAATACAATAAATATTCTCATACAAGGTAAAGCAATATAATATTTCATAATTCAAATGCATTAAAAATGTTTGTTGGAAGTTTCTCGTCTTATCGAGAGTTGAAGTCTCCACAAATTCCGTAATAACATTAACTTAACTTGGTGTTGAACTTACATTACACCTTGTTAATATATTATTTTATAGTGCTAGATTGTCGTAAAGCAACTTCAAAGCGAAATAATTGTTTTATTTCTTCAGTTTTGTGTTCTCATAGACATAGGGGAAATATGAGTAGTTTACGAATTTTATATTTATATACAAATAAGGTTATTACAGTGTTTCAAAACGACACATACATTCAATAAAAACTTTAAACCAGAAATGAATTTATTGAACAAATGTATAATGATCGTGGAAAATACATAATTTCATATACCGATGGAACAGTTTCTAAGTATGAAATTTTTACTACAACATAAATTCTTGCAATATGCAATAAAGTAAAAAGTATTATTTAAATTAAACTAAAATAAATTTATTAATACATGAATGTTCCGAGATCCACTCTCCCCCGCTGCTTGTACTTGCGATGCTGCGTACGGAAAGCATAAACGTTTGATGTTTCTGACCTGTGGCCTTTCATACGGACATCCAACATGAATGCAGAACTTTAAGCTCAAAAGGGTTGCTTATCTGTCAGATTATATCAATATTTCGGTGCGGCTTGAACGTGGGCTGCCTATCTCTTGAACAATAATACAAACCAACCTCTTTCCTGAATACAAATTTTCTCATTTCACCAGAAATATAAATGTTTCAACGGTCATGGACCTAGATCTTGAAGATCTTTAACTTAAATTGTAGAGTTAATTCTTTAAGCATGTTGTGAACAATAATATTTTAGCTGTAAGCCAAGTACATAGTGAATTCGAAATTTGCAATGTACTCTCTGCTTTGACTGAAAAAGAAAGTGATTAATTAATAAATAATTTAGGCGTTGAAGAGACTTTTGAAAAATAAGATAATAGAACTGGATCAGTAATACATAAATTTAGAATTATCACATTAATCTTATCATTAATAGAAAATGACGTTTCTAATTCGTTTGTTTACAAAATTATCTAATCGTTTGATTCCGAAAAAATATTTTCTTGAAATATTACAATTATGTTAAGCTGAATTTAACTACCTACATAAAGATTGATAGACATGTTTTCGTGACGCATCAGTTATCCCCAAATGCCACAAAAAGGTGGATTGTCATAGATTCTCCATAGTCTGTGAGAAACTCGACGTTTTCAGGAACCTAATGATCACGCTGCCGTTGAGGACAACCTGGGATCGAACAAGGAAGCTTTACACATGTAAACATACATGTGTTCTTAGCTTTGAGATATAAGAGGTTGAAGATTCAGATAGTGAGCAATGAGTAGGTAAGTGTTCTTCTGTTTATTTACAGCTCTACAAACCGGAAATCAACTCCAAAATTTCAGCTAGTTGGATATGGGGTGGCGAGTTTCCACCTTCAATAGATGATATTTCTATTTGACATACGATGTGATTAGTAAATTGAATCTAGTGGGTAACGCATCTAGCTTTCTATCTGAGCATACCTAAATAAGTGGGTTTGAAATCCACCTAATGAGAAGTAAATTTCAATTGTACATTATCCCCAAGAAGCTAATACACAGCTAATAAAATAAAGTATTTAAGCTGACAATAGTTTCAGACGCTACTTTCTAAAAACAAATGCGCATTTCCTCAAATACATTTAGATTTTTAACTGGACGTGGAGGTATAGTAACGCAAAAAAAAGTTTTAATTTTTTTTGTTGAATAGGCTTAAAATGTCATGAAATGTCGAGATTTTAAATTTGAGCGAAAAGAAAATTCCTGTATGTCGGTCTGTCTGTCGGTCTATCTGTTTAATGCCGTTTAATGATATTGACTTGAAATTTGGTTCACTTATGTATTGTAACGAGATCTGGAACTAGATTATATTTTGATCTAATTCCATTGAAAGGATAAATATTGGTAAATAGGCAAAACAAGCAAATAAGAGTCCATAAAATTGCAATTTAGGACATGTACGAAAAGTTAAGGTCTCAAAATTTTTTTTGGCATCAACCTCCCCCCACTATCACCCCCAATAACACCCCCACACTATTATGAAAGGGAGTAAAAAACAAAATGTGATTTAGTGACTACCACCCCCTCTACCACACCCGCCATATTGTTTAAGGGAATAAAAAATCAAATTGGGATTTAGTGTGTATACAAGAACCAAGGACTTTTTTTTTACATTAGCCACCCCCTCTACCACCCCCACTCTATTAATAAATTGAATAAAATATTACATTTGGATTTAGTGTGTATAAGACTTGGATACAAAATCTGGATGTGGAAGTAGTGATTCCTTGAGCAGCGGTTTTTTTTATCAAGAACATAGAAAATGTGTGCTTGCTATCTTGCTATCATGGAGTGTACACGTTGAAGTTGAAATTATTTTTATTATCTGTTTTACATCATGTTCTCGACAAGTATGTCTAACTTTATACTTTTACAGAGTTATTTAAAGGAAAGAAAACTAGCTAACAATTAACTTGTAAATAAAATATTTACATATATTGTATTCCATATAAGACATATACATAGCCTATTGTCGATTAATGCATATTATCATCGTAAATTTGCAACAAAGTTGTTAGTAGTTCGATATTTAATAATTTCTGACTGCTATGTGTGAAAAAGCCTTGACTGCATAATTCAATAAGGTAAAAAATCAAGTCTATTAAGGAAACAGCCCCCTACAGCAGGTAAACTTTTAATTATGAAGAAGCAATTTTCAAATAACATAACATAAATAAGAACATAATTTTATAAATTAATATGATAATGTAATAATTGAGTAAGTACCACACTGGCTTCATTTCAATAATATGCATATTAAAACGGAATTAATAAGCACGTATGCGCGACAATTAAAAAATTTATATCAACACATAAATATCTTGTGGGTATGTAATATGTATAGAAGCTAATAAAAAAATTTGTGCCTTCGCAATTTTAATTTCCATTTAATTTAAATACAAAATCCATTGAGTTGGCCATGGTGAAACACCTGCATTTTGCATTTTTAAATAAACATATGACTGTCACATGTGTCAATATATAACAGCCATCTTTGATTTAGCGATCATTTGTCGCGATATGCCACTGGTTTTAGCTGTGGCATGGGTGCGGTATTTATACTACAATCTGATTCATTAATTTATATAATACTTTACGTTATAAATTAATTGTATTAATTACATTCAAACGTAATCTTGAAAATAATAAGGAAGTTACAGCTGCTGATGCAAATTATTTATTATTCAAATCTACAGTGGTTATTAATTAATAACGTTTACAATATTTACGCTGTATATCAATGACATAGACATTATTCTATATTCTAGTTCCTACAAGCTAGGCACAGATGTACATAAAATATTAGTAATTTGTTTCTGTATCCTTCAACGATCAGATTTATCAATTACTTTTCCTTTCATTTTTAAATGAATCCATTAATTCCAGGTGAAAAACTGTGGAAGTGAATAAATATTTAAAATATTTAACCAAATTCTTCCTGAAATATGTGCACTATATAATCTATAAGTCAATGACTTATATCCATTTCAAATTGGCTGTGTGGGCTTTAATCAGACTTCTACTCTTGTAACTGCTGATTGTTCATAAAAAAAATTGAATATTTTTTCTACAACAAATTAAGAAAAGTTAACAATAAGTAAGAAAAATAGCTTTTTATAACACTTTAATCTAATTGTTTAGTAGAGCTGAACTGCTCGAACCGCGACTTTCTTAAATCATACGGAGACAGAACTAAACGAAACAAACAAATGCAACCCTTGTTTTTACAGGACGTATCCAACTACCCTAAAGAGGACTGCGTTTTATCTAGAATGAAGTCTGGACATTCATTAAATTGTGTTGAGTTCGATTTATCAAACATGAACTCAAGACGTTATTGAAAGAATTGCTTCTTTTTACAACTTTCATTATATTGTGTTAATTGATTTTTAGTGTTGCTATTAATATATAAATCATGTTTTTGATTTAAGGTGTATGCCACTGTAATGCGGCAGACAGTATATATTGCGATTTCTAAATATACGGGCTAATCCAAGTTTATAAACAGTGGTTCTCAAAAGTTGCAACAATTTTAACGTAAGATAGTTTTAATCATCAACTTTTCATAATATATGAAGAAAATTTCATGCTTTTAATGATAAATCAGCTCTTAGCGGGAGTACAAGTCGAATTAATATACTGTATAAGAGACGTGCCATACTAAAAGCATAGTTCACCCCAGAACTAGACAGCCCTTAATAGTTGAAAGAATCACATAAATAGTTTAGCCAAACAAAAAAAAATACTTAATATTCTTGGTTTAACGCTATGGTATATATGGTATAAAAATAGTTTACTCCTCACCAGTTTATTGAAATTATTATCTAAGTATTGAGCTATATACCCATATCCTACTTTGTGAGATATATTACAAAAACCTGAAAAATTGGAGAACCACAAATGGTTATAGTTTCCTTATTTGAGGAGATACGGAAAAAGTTAAAGGGATGAAAGTTGACGGCAAAAACAATAACAATAATAACGTGTATCAAGAAATTCGAAAAACGCAGTTGGCTTTGACATACGCTCTTGTGCAACAATGAAAAGAACAAATTTGAAAGTAGGCCATGACAACATTAATTCCCTTTATTTTCTTTTCCAACGATATAAAACATGTCACAAAAATTTTAACTAATAATGTCAATATTTAATATTTAACGAAAACCACAATTCATATAATTGAATCGTAAAAATCAGCTATGCCATGATTAGTGTCTTTTTTCCTGATAATGCTAGCTTAGTGGGCGGAAACGTTGTCAGTGTATCAAATAGTATTTTTGTTTTTCATTTTTCAAGTACATTTGCTTTGTTTCATGCGTATTATATTTAATGATCCTATTATTTTCTTCTAATATTATTCCCTTTTTAGATAGAACTAATTAAGATATAATATGTGACATTCTTGTACTAGAACACAGTGTAGTAAATGTGAAATGATAATATACAGAATGAGAAATTGCGTTGAAACTTTACATTGTACAATGTTAAAATGCATATGTACTCATATGAGTATTCACTTGTTTCCGAGCTATATTTTTTAATAATTTTATGTAAATTTGTTGATAGGGTACATTTTGTAAATAAGGATTTTAATTAATAAAAGTCTTCATCAAATTTAATTATACAGAAACTTTCTTCATATACCCAGTTGAAACAAATTTTTCAACGCCTTACTTTTCAATACAGGCCTATAAGGTAACTCGTAAGCATTGTTACATAATTCATAAATTCATGCAGATATCTGACTTCGACGTAATTCGCTAAAAAATAAACATTTAAGTTTGTCTGTTTGTTTGAATATATCAAGACAATTTTCCATATAAAATTCATGCAGACGTGTAAATTGTGAATTGCTTTAAGAGCACATTATTATGTACTTACAATATAATTAATTAAAACAATAGTGTATAAATTCTAGCTACAGGGTAATACCGGTATCCTAATGCTACCTTCAGGCATCGAGATATAAGGTATAACTTTATTATTACATTATTACTAGTTAAAAGTAGATCGGTATCATATTAAAAAGGAATGTTGTTATTACTGTTGATAAACAGTAGCTGCAGCTTGTTGAGAAATAAACACAAAAATGTAAATTATTAGGATTTCTACTACTTTTCTTTCTATTACTTAAGGCGCAGAATGAAATGGACCATGCTATGTAAAATACGTGAACTAGATAAAATCAGCTGTGGATGTTTTTATTTTAATAATTGGAGTATTATAATTAATTATTTAAAAATGTGGCCTTCGTGTGTCAAATTTCATCAAGATTAGTCACTTTAAATGTCATATTAATCACAGCGAGACAAAAATGCTATTTGTAGCAATTAACAAACAAATTTAGATCAGATAGTACAGAAGATAAGTCAAACAGCTCGTGCAACAAATTGTTTTTTATTGTTACTAAAGTAACAACAGATTCCTTAATTAACCATATTAATTACATACATATGTATAATGAAAGAATGAGTTTCCTACTAACCCATATAGATAAACCTCGTGTCAAATCTAGTATTTGGCATTAACAATCCTCTCGGTTGAAAGCTGTATCTTAGGATGTTATTCTATTTAAATAACTTGTTTACGTAATGCAATAATTTAATAAGGAAATCAGTATTTTTAAATATTGTGCGCAATTAGAGTCGATGACGAAAAAATCCACAGCTATTAATGGCCCATATTTCATCCCTTACTGCAGGTAAATGTCATTTTACACCTGGCTTTTCATAATTTTCCTTCCTATAAATATTTTATTTCGAGTTGTCATAGAAGTATTGGAACAACCTAGAACCTTTTATTTTTTTAGGTGATGCACCTTCTCGCATTACGAATTGGACAAAATTATGATTTACAGATAAATTAGAGAAGTAACTATTCATACGCGTTTACATGACAAAGAACAAATCATAAAAGTACGCTAAATCAACAGACATAGAGATGTCTAGAAATACATACACCTTATATATACGAAGTTGAATGAACTATGTCGAGCTGATTTTCAGTATTACATAAAATAAAAAGACGAGAATCTTGACAGGTGTGTTCGTAGGATAGGAAGGTTGTTTTGTGATCACATGTCTGAAATGGAGAGGAATGAAAAGTGATGCAGTTTCCTGCAGCCTTGTAAGCTAAGAAAGCAGAATCTATTCGAAAACCGAAACTGCCCATGTTCAAAACCCAGTAGAAGGCTAAATATTATTTATTTTTTATGACTAGAATTTCAGGTAACGACGTTGAACCTTCTCGATGCTATTACAGCTGGGCCTCCAAATAAGTGAAGCGTATTTACACCAAGACTTGACAAATAGTAGATTTCAATATTAATAAAATCTCTGAGAGAGATCAACATGCTTGTTAAAATTTAGTTTCAAATCAAAACAGCACCCAAGTTTTTAACTTCATCAGCTCTATTCAAGATAGATCGTTCAACTCATAGTCGAATATCAATGGATTGTTTCTCCCGCTGAAGACAAATACATTACATTTGGTGATTTCTTTTTAATCGCTTTATGTATATTAATGTCCTGGCGGAGTTTAGCATTAGTTATTGCACCACTCAACCTGTACACATACACACAGACAATTATATAACAACCACTCCCTACGATATATCTATCTACAGCAGACGAGACTCGAACTCACAAGTGGTACAGTCACTAACTGTGTTGCCTCTCACACAACCCCGTCTAGTCTACTTTTACCCACTCGATAACATATAAAAAATATCACTAAACATCGATACACTGACAGGATTCGAATTTGGGACTCCAGAGTTGCAAGCATTGAGCCACTGACGAGGTACATTATTTCGAAAGCACCAGTTATTTACATTATTTAAATTCCCTTGGAATAGCATATATTTCTCATTGGTATCATAGTAAACAGTTGATAAAAACACAATTAACTATGTCGTTGGTAAATAAAATGAATAACAGAGGTCCCAGTGCTGAGCCTTGAGGCACTCCGTATGTACTCAGGAACTGATCAGACCAAAAGCTTCGGTACCAAATACATCCAGCTTTTAAGGAAGGACACTGTAGAGGAGTCGGTTAATTGTGTTTTTATTATACTTCTTTGAAAACCCCTTCCTTATTTTCATGTGTATTAGTAATAATGTAAAATGGGCTTTTTCAGACTAGCACACGGAAACCTAGCAAACTGGGCTTAGCATAGTTCAAATGTGCTTTTAGAGGGCGGAATATTAAAACAAAATATTTGCCTACCTTGCACTGACGAGAGCCAACAGCTCGAAACTGCAGTCTGCAAGTGGTGTGTGACGACTGGCACGAGGGCTCCTTTATGTAGGATCAATCTTCGGCTGATGTTTGTTGCAATCGAAGCATTAGCGTTTTGATGGTAATATGCAATTATTAAACTTAATTATTTATTAATTATTAAATTTATGCCGATAAAATGTACTCAGAAGAAAATCCCAAAATCACCGATAAAATTCTAGAGCAAGCTGCACAAGCGAGCGCGAATTTATTACCAATAAAATCCAGGTCAAGATATGAACACAAATATCAACTTTATACTGAATGGCGAAATGTAAACAAAATCAAAACTATAAGTGACGATATTCTTTTAGTTTACTTTTTCGAAAAAGCAAAGCCTATGAAATCTTCCACTTTATGGAGTCGATTCTCAATGCTAAAAAGTTGTTTGTTCATAAAAGAAAATGGTGACATCAACAAATATCCAAAAATTATTGTTATCTTGAAGCGTCTGTAGGATATACACCGAAAAGGTACAGAGTGCTAACAACAGGACAAGTAACCAAATCAACAATATCTACTAGCAAAAACAATTTTAGTGTTTGGGATCTTTGGTGCGTGTCAAAGAGATGATTTAATACGTTTAAATTTATACGATAATGAGCGCTTTCTTGCCGCGTTTTTACAAGATGGAAAAACTCGTACATGAAGTTTCACCATTATCAATGAAGGATGTACATTTGAACCCTGCACATTTTATCGTAAATATATAGTTCTACGACTTAAGAATATGAACAGCAGAAGATTATTTCACAAAGTGAAACTCCAAAAATACCAATTGCACAATAAACATAACCATTAATAATAGCAATTCAAACTAAAAACATTATTAGCTAGAGTTTGTTTTTATGTTACCGTTTTCAAAGAAGTATAATAAAAAATTTCGTTCATTACACGTCCAGAAATAGATTTTTCCGTGCTTTATCACACGCGCACGGAAAAAGTCCTAATGACATGTGCTATTCCGCGGCGCGCGGTAGTAATAGAGTCGATTTTCTTTTCACTCATATTGGAAATCACTCATTTTTTGTAAATAAACTTTTCGTAAACTAGACTTCCTAAATATAAAATACTGAACATGCCAGGCTTAATGAATCGTTGTCCTGTATTAAAATGATCTCTATATGAAATGTTAGATAACTTTTATTTAGGTATAATATCTTATACGAATATGCACAAGGCTGGCTTCTTTTTTTGTTCAAACAGTTATGTATTTTCTGTTGATTTGCGCTCTCGATATCCATATTGTCGATTAGCCGGTATAATATTTTGAGTAAGTCGTAGAAATTAATAACATAAATAAAGCCAAATTGAATTGAAGTGGAACAATGATAATTTAGACTTCCTTTAATTACAGAACCATATGCCGTGGAAATTATGGGACTGTAATCTGTAATTTTCGTATGTCCAATTTCAGTGGTTACTACTTAAAATACTAATTATGTTCTTATATTCTAATTTGTAGCATAACATATGCAACTAATGTCTCGAAGCAAAATATACCTTAATATTCTGAGTTTTAGACATAGTATAGCGAACGGGATACAGACAGGGGAAGAAAGAATATTAGAATATCTTCAAAAATAAAAATTTACTTAAGAGAATTAATTAATTTTTCAAAATTCTTTAAGGTTTTGAAGACCTAGTAGACTAATTTCACAATAATCCTGGTGTAGAACAATCAGTGCTTCGAACGGAAGATCGAAAAAAATTAACCAGTTTTCACGTCAAAACGCGAAACGAGACGTCATCATTATTTTCGGCATGGAACTGTGCGATGTGTTTATACCAAGTCAAGATTATAATAAAACAAAAAGCTGCAAAATATTTTACTGCGTTTCTATTTACAGTTGTTCAAACCCGTTTCAGTTTTTATTAGTATATTTAGAGAGTTAGTTTCGGAACAGCCCAATTCTTTTTATTTTAAAATATAAACTATAGACATCCTTTACGGTCCCTCTTACTAGATGAAGTCGGAGAGGCACTTGCGATAATGACGTCTCCGATTACAGAGCCGCTGATTTCTTTCTGTGGGCGTTCACTTGTAAAATTGCCCCGTCAGGGTCAGGACTTACCTGCCTTATATTAGCCATCATATACCTTAGTTTAGCTTCTTACATCTGCACGCGTTTAAAAATATTATACCGCCGCATATGAAACTTTTAAATTAAAGCCACATGATCTTGGCGTCATTATTTCTAAGTGAATAGTTTTGCTTTTGGCCGAAGCGGGATTTATTTTCCTTAGAAATAAAAAAGTTTTTTAAATTATTTAGCAATAATTTTGCACAAGGTTCCTGACGATTCACAAACCAATGAACGATGCTTTGTGGGCAACAATTAAGGAAACAGCAGACAACGAAATAAAAGTTTTTTTTTCTAAAACCAGCCAAGTGTTTATTTACAAAAATTTACTGCTTATTTAACTTATATTATATTCCTTACCTGTATTTCAAGTAAGTAAGCATAAAAAATTTCGGGTATTTAACAGATCGCGTTTCAACGAAAATCGTCTAATTTTTTTAGTGCTTTGTGCATGGCAACCCTGTTGTCCAATAAGGCGAATGCTCTGCCTCAGGTTAAACAAGTATTTTTTTGATTCTGGCTAGCTTGCATGTTTCTGGAGGCACTTAAAAAAGGAAATAATTAAGTTTACCGCACCTTTAATGTTCTCAATTTTTTTCTTATACCTACAAATAATGAGTACACAATTTGAAAAGTAATTATATTATTCAAAAGACTTTTTAGTAAAAAATATGCCTTATACTAATATACAGTAATATTTATAAGTATTATATTAGTAGCAAAATAAGGTGCATTAGCTTAAGATATTAAAAATATTAAATGAATTAGCAATTATGTTATGAATAATAATTCCGGTAATATAATGCTTATGAATATAAATAGACATTGTTGGCACATAAACCTAAAATATTAAATTATTGCCAAAGCACAAAGTTCTAGTTCTTTCAGATTCATAATACCGTTTATCTTCTAATTAAAATTCTAAGACTCCAGCGAAAAATGCTTTTTACTTTTTCATCTATGGACAAATAAGATAATAAATAGAAGTTGTAAAGCCAGAAAATAGAAGATATAATCGAATCTGTATGCCGCCTGTATTTCTGTCAATCTGTCAGACGGTCGGTCTGTCAGTCTATCTTTGGATAAAACATTTACCCCGAATACGGTTCAAGTGGAAATCTTAGATATAAAATTTAGAAGATATACCGTGCTACTGAATATTAGTAAAATTGCAAAAGTAACACATCTAGCCTTCTTATTATGGTTAAAGCCCTATAAATAGCACATTGTGTTCAAATGTTTTTAAAAAAGCTTTTACTTAAATGCTCTAAAAAAAATAAACTTTGAAGCAAATCAAACCCATCATTTTGTTACATTATATAATGTTTTTATGATATAAGAGCTTGCCGCGAGCAATCTCCTTTACACAGAAAAATCTCGCGAAAAGTTTTTGTATCATAAAATTATATAATGTAACAAAATTATGGGTTTGATTTACTTCAAAGTTTATTTTCTACTTTTTAGAGCATTTAAATAAAACCTTTTTTAAAAATATTTTTTTATATAATTTTTTATGCGGTAATACAGCACTGGCTGAGCAAAAAAATAATTTTTTCTACAACTGTCAAAATAGGATATGTTTGCGCATTAACATCAGTGTCTAAAATCAGATATTTTTTCATTGACATTATTTTTTTTGGGTTACCATGACACCTTGCGCAAAATATTTTGCACATCACACACCTGTTATTGCCTATTTTTTTATAATATTTAATGTATACACAAGAATTAAACAAAAATTTCTACTTTAAACCTAGAAATTTCTACTTTTAAAGTAGAAGTTTCTACTTTTCAAAGTAGACATTTCTAGTTTTAAAGTAGAAATTTCTACTTTCAAAAGTGGAAATTTCTAGTTTAAGTTTAAGTTTAAGAGTACAATTTCTCTTGTAGTGGTAAACGACTTATCTCGTGGTGTAAGGTTGATCGATTATAAGTAGATAGGTAGATAGATGATATTATTTCCATTAAAAATATGTGTCCCTTGAGGCTTGTAAAAAAGAGACTAAATTTCTACGATTTTCCTGTGACAAGGTCGACAAGGATGTCTATCAATTATGTGAATTAATTTTAGAAGAGAAAAAATGGAGTTAAGGCAGATCCATTCGATACAGTTGATATTTACGTTTGTTTAATAAACGAGATAAAATTATTGTTAAATTTAGAGTAGTTAGTAATATCTAATGAAAGTGATGAATGTTAATAAATTTCAATTGCAACTATACAACAAGATATTAAATAAAAAATATCTAACTATTTTTACTTTTTACATCAAACTTTTGTGCCGTTTTTTATACTACATTGCAATTTTAAGTGGCGTCTTACACATTGTTCTGTTTTATTTATTTTAATATAATTTCGAAAAATGTTTTAGTGAACCTAAACATTTAAAGTCAGTATCTATATCTTTACAAGACGGTAACCTACATTTTAAAAGGACAGTTCAAATTTAAAGATATACTTAATTTAGAAAATTTCAACTCAAAGTTAAAATAGGTCTTTCGTCGGTAATTGGATAA
The DNA here is from genome assembly GCA_963675555.1 of Leptura quadrifasciata. Taxonomy (NCBI): domain Eukaryota; kingdom Metazoa; phylum Arthropoda; class Insecta; order Coleoptera; family Cerambycidae; genus Leptura; species Leptura quadrifasciata. The sequence goes on along the minus strand of OY776678.1, from coordinate 88,847,928 downwards.
AAGAAATATATTTTAAACAACGAAACTCATAGCATATTAAAAAAAAAAATAATAGACTAAGTTTTGCTCCTGGATATATATTTATGTTTTATGTTAAACTGGTAACGATATTATGTCTGATTTTAATGACTGATAACTTTTCACCTCGTTAGTCCTGAGAAAAACAATAAAGATTTTCAAAACTTCGATTCTAAAGAGGAAATAAGGTTTGCTTATTTATCCAATTACCGACGATAGGCCTACTCAACATTCATTTTGTGGATACGAAACTTATGTACTAAAAATTAAAATATTTTGATTGTAATATAAATCTGTTTTAATTGTAATGCACCCATTATGTCCTCTTGGCAAAAAACGTAAATACTGTCCTTATGTAAGATATAATTTTAAGCAAACGATTAAAGAAGAAACAAAGATCACAAAAATATTATTCCCAGTTTTTATCATCGATCTCCCAAGATACTTACTCATTGTCGTGTTCACCTTTACGCAGATGAGAGATTGAGATGTACTTTTATTGTCACTAAATAATTGGATAAAAGCCATAAAATAGATAAATGCTCACATACTGAAATTTAGGGATCATAGTAAATGGATTTTTGTCCTTCAATGACCACATTGATGGATTTGAATCTGAATGATTTCAAATTATGGTCAATTATGATTATTTTTAAACTTGAAGTTCCAAAATCTATCACCGATATATTCGACCATGTAATTGAGTTCATTTGAGCTCTAAAATCGGTATAATTATCATGTATGATAGGGACAACTCTAATTTAGAGCTGCAGGTATGGGCTATTGATGTACGATTTATCCCCTTTGATTCGTTAAAAGTTATTTTTCGAGGATTTTTTGTTAACAAATCTGCACGCCAGTGCAGAATCTCAAAAATTTTGTTAAATCCTTCTCATCGCATTCATGTATGAATTTTGTAATAATTGTTAATATTTTCGATTGTTCTAAATCGAGATGTTCATCAAAAATTATGTTATTTAAAATGTTTTCTGGCGTCGCTTCTCTTTTCGAATAAATTTCAGATAAAAGTTCATAAGGTATACAATTTCTTAGAGTAGTTTCCCAGCAGTCAATTATAGTTATAATTACTTAAAAAACGAAGAGCACATAAAGCATGACGGCAAATAACACTAGAAGACATTTCTGTCTTGAAAATTGAATAATTGGAAAGTAGAAATTTCTACTTTTGAAAGTAGAAATTTCTGCTTTAAACCTAGAAATATCTACTTTGAAAAGTAGAAAGTTCTAATTTAAAACTAGAAATTTCTACTTTTTAATTTTTTGCTGTGGCCCTTCCGAGCCATCGTAGAAAATAAACTAAGAGCTGAAGAAACAAATTAAGAAAGCATCCGCCTCATCAAGTAGGTACATTTTATTCTGTTGTTATTGTTCTTGTTTTCCTTTATATATTTTTGGTAATTTTTTTAAGTAGTTTTCCCTTTCTGATTTGGTTAAAGTTACTTTAAGCAGATCTGTGTATGAGGTAGATTTCTTAGTATAATTTACGTAAATTTAAATATAAATTTAAACCATTTGATAAATTTACATCTCGGGTATATTTTTCTAGTTAATTTTACGTAATAAGTACGCTAATAAGTAAATACGACTTTTACCAAGTCGCGTTATAGCTAATTTTATAGAAAATGTTTGCTGGGTAATACCCTAGACTTATGGTAAGTTGTGATTCTATTATACAGGTATGTCTAATTCCAAAAAGCTTAATGTTATAGTTAATTACCTTTATCTGCATAAAACCATATAAAAGTGATTTGTAAATATGCAGTATTATTAAGCACTTTAATTATTGATTTATGGCGTCAATTAACAAATAAATTATTATAAAATATTAATTATATTTAATATTTACATCCTCGGGGCTTCTAGGGGAGGGTAATTACCCATTAATTGCGTTACACGCCTGGAATAAATAAAATATTATTAAAAAGAAACAAGAACAACTCTTAAAATCTGTTATATTTTAATTTAATGCTATCACTCGTATTTCCAAGGAAAAAAGAAAAGTTATGTTATGTGTGTCATATTTTAAGGGTACTACTCCGAACATCTGACTCATAACTACATAATTAATATTGCCATAATAATTTTTAATTAAACGAACGATTAAGAGGCAATAATTCTTAACGCCTGGCTAATAACACGTTTTTAAATACACACATATGCACACATCTCTTTACAATGTATCTTTTAATTACAAATATTTCCATTGAGGAGATAGTGTTCTTCAAATGGAAAATGCACGTTTTTCCGCACCTACATTAATCATTATTTAAGTCGACATTCCACATATTCATTAATATTTAAAATTATTTGAGTTATTGAGATATTGGTTTATTAGATTATACAAAATCACCGTTATTTAATCTTTATGGACTGTGGTTAATATATTATGCACGTTAAATCACCATAGATAATGATCTTACGTTTCCTAAATTAGGCTTAAACTGCCATTGATAGGTACTTAAGCGCTATTGCTGTCTAGCAGGCGAGGTAATTGTGTGTTTTTTCAATAAACGAAACGAAATGACAATTTTTGAATAAGTATTCAGTTTCTTATTTTAATTTTATGGCCAGCATATCCATAATACGTACAAAGAGTTTTATAATTCCATTTGTCAGAAGAGTGTCCCATCTGTTTATTGGTTAATAAAAATGCATGGTATGCAACTACATTAAATAAAAGCACCTCAGTATAGATAATCTCGAAATGTAAAATTGAAATTTTAACTTTTTATCTAAAAGACGCTGCCTTATGTCGCATATAGATTGAAATTAGCATTTTATTAAATAATATTCTTTTAACAAGTGCCGGAATAAGCAAGCGCGGAGCATGTAGCAAATTATAACAAGAGGCTCTTGGTTTGCTTTAGGTCCTACAGTTTAGGATTTAGGATATAAAATAAAACACGAGTTTATAAAAAAACTTTTCTCGATTTAATGTGGACAAATTTAGAGACAATTTTTTAATCATATTCTCGCTCTACGGAGCGTTTTTTAGTGTAGTAAATGTCGCTGCACGGGGACGTAGTGTCGCCCCGAAAACCAAAATTTAGAAACAGTAACAAAATTTGACTTACACATTTGACAAATTAAAAACTCTTTTACGAATCCACGTTGTTAAGCACTGCAACTCATGCGTTATGTTATGTATGTATGTATATGAGGACAAGTTAATCCAGCTTCTATTCAAAGTATATCGAGAGTTTTAGCGAAAACAGTCTTTAGCCACAAGGGACCCCCCCTTCATTTCCTAGCAGTCGATTTTGACGGGAAAATAATGGGTTTTAACGGGATTTGCCCTAAACCGGTTCCTCAGCGATTTGGTGTCAGAAAAGTATCTTAACCATGTACTCATATGTGCATGGGACCGCCTTGCCTGAACGTTTGAAATTGTAATTGTAAAATATAATTCAAAGTTGTTGCTATTCAAGCATTTTTAAGCTCCGATGATCGATCAAAATTGAACTGTAAATACGTAAATAGACAGGCAAGCAAAAGCCCACCAAAAATTTATAAACATTGAACTTTTCTTGAATATTTTTGTGTAATCGTTAGCTCAAAAACCGCATATTGGATGGTAGTTGGTACATTATAAGTCGTTCCATTCCTCACAATGTGTTGTACACGAACCAGACTATAGTTTGTCAAAAACATTTTTCTTGAAGTTGTTGTAAAACATGAATTTTTAAAGAGATTTAATATATATATATTTTTGAACATTATATTGTATTTTTCTTGTGTTTTCAAAATTTCCTTTCAGGTTTAATTTTAAGAAAGTGTTAGTACTTACTGTGTTAGATTTATAGTGTTACGACGTCCAATTGATACCATCAGAGAAGCAGTTAAGCAAAAACGAACAGTAAGTATAAATTTTGTATTATTCTTCATCTGAAACAGTCGTTTTGAACCGTTATTTGTGAACGTTAATGTTCATTTTTTGGAAAATATATAAGAAGTCCTTCAGACGCAAAATAATAACACTAGTAATATTAATGTCTAAGCAAATCATATTCTATGTTCATTAACTGAAGTCATTTAGACGTTCTTGTTCAATCGTGTTGCTTACCTCATTTATGTGCTTTAATGTTGAGAAAAAACGTTCTCCGCTGAAGTTGGTGATTATCAAAGTAAAGGCGCAAGGCTATCTCTATGTTTGGTAAACACGATTCAAGTGAATTTTCCATTAAAAGTTTATAAAATTTCAGTTTTAGAGCCTCGTGCTTTTTGCTGTCAATAGCAGCAACCACATCCGTTTTGAGCAGCTCACAGAACTGCACGAGTTCGTCGCCTAGACTTTCTTCCAAATTGTCTTGGTGACGATAATTGGAGTTGTTTTCTGTCTCTCTTCTCTTCTGCTGTAAAAGATTTTAATTGCCGAAGCATTCCAAATACAGTAGTCACTTGATGGTAAGCCTTCATAACTTGTGCTAATGCAGACAATATATTATCAATAATTATGACAATAAACATCTGAATTTCAAAATGTTGTCCAAGTGTTTGATTTTCTACAACGTCATCGGGTGTAGTAAAGCAGCTGAAATAGTCATAATTGTAGTCGTCCTAAAGTCTGTTGCTGATATTCTTCACAGCGGGTCAGGACTTTGTCTTTTGACTCAATATCTCAAAATGTGGACCGAATTGCTTGGACGTACCCGCGTAATGATTTATAAAGGGCAGTCTCGTGTGAAACCCTTGATCAGACAACTGCAGCGAAGCGCTAGTTCCTTGCAAGCGTTCTATGATTCCGTTCCACGCAATAGTCATTATTCCCGTTTCCAACTTATTCATCTTCGAAACTAGTCCATAAACCTGATTACACTTTACCTTTTAATCCACATGTTATTCGTGTTAAGTGTCTTCGTTGCATCATCTCGGGCTGACCACCTAGTGTCCGACAAACTTTTCAAAATCAGAATTTTTTAATTAATACCTTTCACTTTCAGTGCTTTCGTAAAAGACCCCATCGATAGTAGAAGCGGAAAAAATGCATAGAAGCTTTCAACGAAATCGAAGAAAATGGATGCTTCTGTACAGCATTCTGCAGCGCAGTTGGCAACCAAATTTAATGAATGTGCAAAGCAGGGAATGTATTCTGCGTTATTATTAAGCTCATTAATTATTCGTGCTTGTACGCTGCAGTATTTCCCGCTCATGTTGCTGGCATTTTCATAGCTTTGCCCACGACAATATTTGATGTTAATACCATTCTCATTTTAAAAGTCTAGTAAACTGCTCTGCTGCATAACCTTCCGTATCCAAGAACTTTACAAATTTTTCCACTAGTCCAGATGGCAGGAATTATCGCACTCTCAGAGTCAGTTGGTCTACATGCCATATATCTAGAGTAGAATCCAACGATACTGAATAGTATTTGCATCTCTTTTTTTCGCAAATACTATGATCCAGTATGCTTGAAGCAATTACATGGATAAATTTCTCGCATATTGTTTTTGACAAGTATGAGGTATGCCCTCTTCCTTTATTATTTGCATGAATATGTATATGTTGGGCCAGAAAAATGGCTGTTAAATCTAATAAACCTAAATAATTGCATTGTGAGGTGAATCAACAATTTCAATACTACCCCGAAATTTCGCAATCAGTAGATAAAATTATGCTTCACTTTCTTAATATCCTCTACTTCTTCTGTTGTAAAACAGTAGTATTGTATACTGGCAAAGAAACGCAAAAACCCGAAACTATATATTTAACAAATAGTCCCCAAACAAGTACGTGGCAATACGTATTATAAACTCTGTGACGCATTGCTTTCAATACACATCATATTACGATTTGAGAATGAACAGGTTTGATTGAGATTTTTGTACGTCCAGGCGCAGGGCCCGCCAATGCGCGTGGTCCGTAGCATTTATTAACTCTTGCTACGTGGCTAATCCGGCACTGCTTTTAGGTGGTCGTTGGAATATATGCCTAGTTTCCGGCGTCTTTCAACTTTCAACCAGGTTCGGTAGTACCTTCTAGTCGGAGTTACGGACATTTCAAGACGGCAGAAGATTGACGCTAATTGAATTGGCTGATCATTTCTAGAGATGAACCTCTGTAGATGTTCACGTATTCGACCGAAATGTCAATTTGTGAGAACGAGATTTTTTACATAATATTCGCTGCTACTTTGTTAATCCCAAGGTGAAGTTAGTGAGGTCGCTAAATCGGTGATGTTTGCATTAGAATAAACAAAATTCATATTGACAATACAATGTACAAGAATCATAACAAAGAAATGACATCAGAAGACAATGAATATGAATATCTAAATTTAATATGACAATATACAGTGGTTGCACGCCTTTCTTGCTACGTGATCATTTGAACAGAACCGACATTATAAGAATGAAATATGACATAAAGTATTTATTTTAATCGTCTACCTACTTCTAAGAATACGTATTATATTTCATTTTTCCCTCAGTTCCAACAGAATTTCATATTACATTTGTTGCATATTAAGCTATATATATAAATATCAGTTGTAACCTACTTACTAGTAACATTACGATAAAGATTTTGTAATAATGTTCATAATAGGCAGAAGCGTAATGCTTGCTTATGAAAAATTTAGATTCCACGGTTTAGATATTTATGGTTTTTGTTATGGCCATAATAATAATTTATTGATGATATAATGCATATAAATATAAAATTTATAGAACAAATTTTTTAAAAGACAAGCTCTTCTGAAATGTACTAAAAAGGTACAAAATATATTTCTTATTAGACATATGGCGTCAATTTGTGCTAAAAATGAAAATATAAATATATATATATATATATATATATATATATATATATATATATATATATATATATATAAAATTTGCACACTGAGGCATAAAATTATCGATTAAAGCATAAATCATCTTTTTCTTCTTTGTTGCCATATTATTGTGGAAAAATATGTAAGTTCTTATTTTTAATTCATTACAAAATTGGCATATAACTAATTAGACTTAAGTATAATTAAAAAAACATGTTTTATTTCTTACTCATCATCATCATCCAAATCAATAAATGTGGTTTCAAAATTCTCCTCATCATCATCATTATCATTAACAATTATGTTAAAGACAATCCTAGGGTCGGATTCTCTTCGACCCAACGCGGTTCTAGCCTCTCGGTCTTATAGAAGGAGTACTAAATAACTCGTGAACCACTAAATTTTGGTATTTTCTTGTATTTTATAACGAATAATAATGGTAAAGAAACACCGTAATTGATGTAATTCCGCGACATAGTGATTAAATACTCTGACGAAAAATTTGAGAAAAGTTTTTTTGATACAATTTTCAACCTGAACAATTTTTATTTCAATATTTTGTCTGATTGAACGAAAAATTACTTTGAGCTTTGAAAAATACTTTTTGGATACAATTCTCAACTTTGAACCGAACCTTTTTTTATCCAATTTTCTACTGTTAACAATTTTTCCATTCCTGAAACCACCTCTGGTACTCTCATGACAACTTCTCACCATGGTGCAACGATTTCTCTAACATTCAAAATATTCAATAGCGTTCTACCTTGGGCAACATAGGCCTTATGCCGGCTTCGTGAGAACACACTCTGGAATCTCGAATTGGTTGGGAGGGTAGTCAATGAAAATTATTGAACCACAGCATTTGGGCCGCATTGGGCCCCGTGTACTTCCTCCCAGTAGGAAACCCTCGCCTAGGACTCCAGGACACTAACCAACCTAATCTAGGTGATGAAGCTGCCTAGGGGCATCTCCCTTACTCCGGCCAAGGTAGGCCAACATTCTCCCAAAATGAATTCTCTAATTGATGAGACAGCAGAACAGTCACAGAGTACATGTTGAACTGTCTCATCTTCTTGTTCACAACCTCTACAGAGAGGTGTTCCGCTTAAACTCATATTATGTAGATGTTTCCTTAATGGACAGTGTCCAGGTTTTTTCTGGACATTGCCAGGTAGTCCATGGCTGTACTCTTGTTGAGATATTTTCGTAGTTCCCTATCAAGCTGACAGCTGTTTGTTTCATCCCACAGCTTCTTGAATTCATTTTGGGTGTCCTCTTTAATTATTTGTGTTATCGCCGTGATCGGTAACAGACCGGCCGGGCCTGGTCCAAAGATATTTAGACCTGCTGCCTTCTTGGCCAGTCTGAAGGCTACCTTTTTGCCACTACACTGTGCATGCCCTTTCTAGCATACCAGTATATTATTCATGCTGGAGGCAGCCACAGGTGCTTGGTGACATTTCCATACTGCTCCTGTGGTAATCTTGTAACTTCTGAGGGCTAGTAATGATTGTCTACAATCTGTGTAGATCCTGATTGTCTTGTCCGTAGTTTGTCTACGGACAATCTCTTTTGCAGCTATGGTTATGCCTGCCAGTGCCGTTTGTACTACACTGGCTCGCCCATCCATAGCTAGTTTATATTGGATTTGCAGACTTCTGGATTATATTCCACATCCTGCCCATCCTTCTTTTTTTATTCGTCTGTGAAAATGTTAATCACACCTTCGCCAGCAGCCTCGTTCTCACTATTAGTCTGTATCATGTAGATTAGGCGTCTTTCTCCACAGCCTACATTTGGATGTATGCTAACGGATTTGAGGCGTACCATTGTTGTCAGAGCCATTTCTCTTAGACATATATCTAATGCTAGCAGACACAGCATTACCTCCATAGCTCTCGTTGGCGTTGTTCGCATAGCTCTGGTTACGCTTTGGCAGGCAATTCTCTGCACTTGGCTAAGCTTGACCTTAGCTGTAGTCTGTTTGCTCTTAGGTCACCAAACCACAGCTCCATAGGTTATCATTGGTCTTATGATGGCAGTGTATATCCACATGACCACTTTGGGTTTCATTCCCCAGATTTTCTTCACGGTCCTGAGACACTACTCATAAGAAATGTAAGCCTTCTGTAATCTTCTATGTATAGTATGACTGGTGGTCGAGAGGTAAGCGCACTTACCTCTCACCCAAAAGTTCCGGGTTCGATCCCCGGTCGTGGCAGTGGAAAATACTGTGAGAGGGATTTTTCCACTATACACGGATATTGGGTGTGTCCCCCTTGTCTCTAAATGTGTAGCCCCCTCCCACGCTCTTCTAGAGCCTTCCGGGATAAAGGGGGTCGTAATTACCTGTGGTGTTATTTATTTATTTATATATTTATCTATGTGAAGATTCCATGTTAGTTTGGCATCGAAGGTTCCCCAGTGTATTTCACTTTTGATGCGTGTTGTATCCAGGAGGAGAACACACTCATAGATGGAATGACACACATACTATCTCGACATCCTACAGTCCGAATTTCTTATTTAATAAAAAGTTTCTTTTTATCCTTCCGTGGAGCATTTTCTGGTTCACTGACAAGCAATTTACAAATTACTTCTTCTATAGAATTTTTCATGCTGAACAATTTGCATTTTTTAATTCAACTCCCTGGAGCCTTTCCCGGTTCACTGACGAAAACCTTATACAATTTTTTCGATACGATGTTTCGCTTTGAACAATATTAATTTCAAATAATTTTGATTCGACAAAAAATTGCTTTTGGGCCCCCCTTGAGCCTTTTTTGTTTCACTGACGAGAAACGTACAAAAGACTTGCAACAATTACACAGAACAATTCTTGGTACCGAACAAATTTCATTTGAACATTTTTTATGACGACGATGAAGACCTACCTGGTTACAAACTGACAGACCGACATACAGCTAAATAGACGGCATGTCGATTCGGATATTTTTGCTATTTTTAAGATTCAAGGTACGCTAGTATTTTCTCTATCTGTAGATGGAAAGTGAAAAGCTTATAGCATGATACATTGCTCCTTTATTAGATTTAGATGATTAAAACGTTCAGATAGAGTAAGATAGCTATTTTTTTTAAACAGTTTTACCTTCGTTAAAATGAAACCCCGTATTCGTAAATAAACTTATATATTATGTAATTTTAACTGATAAAAATAAGCAAAATAGTAAATGAGAAAAACGTATAACGTTAGTTAGGTACTGTTCATCACTTCACATAATGTTCGCAACTCCCCTTGTGACATAATGCCCTCATCCCTTCGCCCTTGGCCACCACCCGTTCCACCTTGCATTTCGGGCTGCTCAGGGCTGGGTCGTGCGATATTATTTTTAACAGCTATATGCTTCATTAGGTGATGTCTAGCATGATTTTTGTTCTTTGACATACAATAGACACCTAATAATGCAAAATTTTTGAAGCTTGTTCACAATTGTATGGTTACTTTAGGCTACATAAAATCCGTATTCGTTTTCTTTGTAAGGCAAAAAAAACTGTCTATAATATGTGAAATGTCCCCAAATTAGAATGGCATTTGGTAATGAAAAATGGATAAGGCCATAAAAAATTGTAATTGATCTTTGTTTAAGAAGTCATTTACAATAAACTCTACTAGGTAAAAGTTAACTGAAGTTTTTCTAAACTATATTTGTTATTCCTACAATCATTTCTTATTCAGGTAAGCCCTAAGACGTTTAATGCTGCCTTTATTGTTTTAACTTAATTATATTTCTCACATTAAAAATTATGGTATGAGTTTTAGACATATTTAAAGGTAAATTGGTTTACAGCAAGGCATATCTGGGTATGACAATGTCTCATTGATATTTTTGTGCAATAGGTCAATGTTCTGGTCATCTGCAAGTAGGACGATTTGGAAGATATGTCTGTCACAGCTTTAATATCAACTAGGTGAAGAATTATTGTATTTATCTCATTGATTAAAAATGAGTTTTTACTTCTATAATAATACACATCGATAGTGCTGGTATATTAAAATTTTTAGTATTGAATAATAAAAATTTAATAAACATAATAATGTAGCATAAACACATACTTAGTAAAATGTCGTTTAACATAAGAGAAATATAGAAAAAATGTATTCAGAAGTTTCAGATACTCTTCTGTACGTCCATATAAATTAGAATAAATTCACCTCCGAATTTATTATACGAAAAGGGGCGCGCATAGAAATGAGCGTCCTATATAGCTAGGCATCTTGAGACATGTCACAAATTAACATGAATAAAAATTTCTTTAAATAAATCTTGATACAATGTTACCCACGTCTCGTATATAATCAATTCACCTTACTTACGTCTGTCACCTGCCTCTGATCTCTAATTATGTAATCATCTGAAGGAATGTCCATATTTAGATTTCCAACTAAGCTTTCTCACCGGTAAGTATATAGGTAGAACTAAATTGATTAAAGCCCTACTTCTAATTATTGGTTGCTCAGTCCGAGCCTAGAAGATTATCTGTTTCGTTTTTAAATCAAAAAGGAAATAAACCAAATAGTTTAGCATTAGAAAATATTACAAAAAAACTTTGTACTCTGTAGATAGTGTTCTTCCGGACAATATTTTATAATAAAATTCTCTTTTGAACAATTTCGATTATAGATTGCGGTTAGTTCGGCGCAGGCATTCATCAAATTATAACTGAGACGGAATCATTTTAACAGGAAATTGGTAATCTTCTTACCGCAAATGGTAGTGAATACATGCATGACGCATTTGAAACACCATCCTGGTTATGAAATTCAACCACCAGAAACCCAAAAAAGAAATTATTTTACAAAAAGGAACATTCATCGGGGAATGCGAGAAAAATTGCTATTGCTCGTTAAACACCAAGTGTTAAGAGACACTTTACCAGGAATTATCATTTATCAATGTAATAAAGAAAATAGCTATTTTGCATTTAAACGAACTTTAAGATTACTGGAAAATGTCTATACTTAAAAAAAGTTTGTTTTTTTAGTACTTTTTTGCATTTTTTATATTGAGTATTATAGTAAATTTATATTTTTGGTATAAGTAGTATACAGTATGTCCCCGGATGGACCTAACTTTTCTTGTAATTTTCTTTATTTCAGATTTTCAGAGAAAAGTTTTGCTTATCATGAAAAGTCATTAACCATAATCAGACTTTCAAAATAGCATGCGGGGTGGTTAGCAAATAAGGAAACGTGAACTTGGGCTAGAAGTAAAGTATTAGTTTTTGAGAGGAATATAACAATGTTACTGAAAGAAGTTGTTTCTAATGCTAATAGTAGTCCAGATATAAAATTTGAACGTCGTACCTCAAAGTTAGTATTTTTGTGAAAATTATGATTAAAGTAACTTAATAGATTTAACGAATGCAACTACTCAGCGGGCAAATACCCCGACCTGCATTGAATCATACCTTACAAATCATGAAAGATTCGTAGCCAATGTCATTTGTCAATTCCCTGACCAGGCATAGATGGGTTTCGAACTTATTATTTATCATCAGTATGCCATAGGTCATGGATCAGACAAATGACAGTGGTCAATCTGCTAGTTTTATACAAAATATAGTAAATGGAGTAGTGATGAGAGGTAAGTGAATCCTCTCATGTGGTCAATTGCTACTGTACATCATATATGTGCGATACTGCAAGTACCAAGAGCGGCGACCTTTTAGCCCTAGCTGGACGTAACCTACTATTAAAATATATGATTTGCAATTCAATGCAGGTCGGGGTATTTGCCCGCTGAGTTGTTGTTTCCTGAAAATCATATATTACAAGTATAATTAGGTCCATCCGGGGACACACTGTATATAGTATATACTTTATTCACGTTATCATATAACAATTTCTACATAGATTCAAATATTGTGTATTAGAAAAAGTTAATACTAATATTAATAAATAAATAAATTCGTGTACTTTAAATAATATATCCATAATAAGAATCAGAGAACATCTTTGTGTTGTGCATGGCCCTCTAAATTAATTTTTGACAATTTAAATTAATTTAATTATAAAGAGAATATCATAACTTGACAGCATACGTTCCTTTTTTTATTATATAATAGAATAGGACTATGAAAAGGTGGTAGTTAGTTTTTATTTTACCTTTTATTTTAAATTTATTTGTTTTGGTGTAATTTTGAGAAGCAGGATATTATAAAACTGAGGGGGAAAAAATACTGTGATTTTGTTTGAAATGGAACTTTTAGTGATTTCTTAATGAGCATTCTAGTTTCATAATTATGAATAACATATTGATGTAAATGTTGATTTTTAACTGTAAAATATAAATAACTATGGACTTAGAGACTTTCAATATTCATTATATTTGTATTCTTATATAGTTCTTTAGTGAAGTACATTCTATCTTTCTTAAAAATTATTTTTATTATAGTATTTTGACGCACAGCAGGATTATGTAATGAATTGTTGTATAATCCACCCCGAGTTACAATGCAGTACTTTAAATATAGACTCGACTAAGGCGTTGTATAAAACCATTAACAATTTATTATTTACGACAGATTTTTACTGATAAAATTTATGAAATAGTTTACGAATTTTTGTTGTTATAGAATTACTATAGTCGTTCCATGACGCTGATCAATAATAACTCCGAAATATTTAGTAGATTCTATTTTTTTTATCTCAGGGTAGTTGCAATTGATATTGCAGTATTTTTGTGTATTTTTACTGTATTTTGGACGGGTTAATCAGCAGCTGAGCCGAAAAAAGCATAAATGTTATTTTTTGATATTCAAACTTAATAAATTAAAATCTAGCCAATTTTTTTATCGACTGGAGACCTGCTGCGGCTTTCTTGTATACCTCTGTCCAATTTGCACTTGTAAATAAAATAGCGGTGCATCTGCATATTAGATTACAGTTCCATTATTTGGTATGTTTCCAATTTCATTAACATATACGAGAAATAGCAGAGGTCCCAATACAGTACCCTGCGGTACACCCATTGACACTGTCTGAAAGTTACTGAAAGTTTCCTCTATTTTTACCTTTTGCTTCCTATCAGTTAAATAATTCTCAAACAATCTCAATGTGTCTCTTCTAACTACAACAAAATATTATAATATAAATAAATATATAAGGATGTCATAAATATTTTTTTTATTGTGCATAAAATACCATAGATTTTCATATATCCTTAGAACTTTATTTCGCTAATTGATTGAGTTCAGAAATTGCTCTTAATAAGATTGCTTGAAACAAAACATCTCAGTCTTATTACATAAAAAAACAAAATACTTTTTTTTCCGTAAATTGGCAAGTAAACATCGAGAACAATCAATTCGCTCTTCAGTCCTTGTTTGATCAAAGTTGTTGCAAATCACTTTAAAATTATAGCTATTTTTTTTTAGAAAAGTGGTGAAATCATAAATTATGAAAATTACCGATAATTACCTAGAATGGCTTCTCTCATACCAATTAGTGAGACCTTAATAGTGCTGAATCATAGTACACTATACAATCAAAGTAGTTTCAAGCTTTTACAAGGCGGATATTCAAGCTTTTAAAGAAGGCAAATGAATACCATATGCCTGTTGAATACCGATAAAATCTACAGAAAAACCTTTTTAGCGGATTGTTTCAGTCAAATTACTGAAACAAAAAAGATTTTTATATAATTGGGATAATAATTTTAATTTTGTGGAGAAAAAGCGATATAAGTACATGTTTTCAGTTTTTTTTGCCACCTGCAAATAGCAACCGCTGCCGGCTGGCGGTAAATTATTTATTTAATGATCAAATCACACAAATATGTTATTGCAATTTAATAAATCATAATTCCCCATTTACTGGTAGTGGAGAGAGCAAGTTCGATCACGGATTATAGATTGCTATATATCATTATCAATTCCCTTTCTCTTCTACTATACATAAATTTATTATGTATAATGCATAAATAATTCAGATCAAAGTAACAAACAATGCAGATTGTCATGTGCTAAAAAACTGCACATGCTTAGGCAGCATTGATAACTCATGTCGTCAAGGGGAAAACATTTAAAAATGGGCTTGATTTATTTAAAAAATTAATTGTTTATGCACATGAGTATATAAATTTGCATACGTTAACCTATGGAACAGCTATTGGCAATAGGTTGTAGAAAGTGGAAAAGGTATTAATTATGTAGGAAGCTAGAAGTATTCATTTTACTTGAATAAAAATGACTAATTGGGGAAATATTCTTACACTTGTTGCATATATGAAGCTTACTATTGATATCTCTAGAAGACAAATTCAAATAGAAGATATATTAAAAAAATAATGCTGGTTCTAGTCATGCGTGTATCAAGAAATTTTCATGGGGATATGGCACAATATTTTGCTATATATTTTTATGTGAATTTTGCAACATCTACAGTCATAAGATTAAATTATTACAAGCGTCGTCTCATAGAGGGCTATTGCTGAATACAACACTAACAAACACATATTATATTTTTAACTACCAACCTGTGGGTAAAAAAACTATTTGTACTCTGAGAAAAACCATTCATCGCTCACAAATATACCTGGCGCATACTTGAAACGTGTGAAATATTGCAGAGACGTCACACTTATGTCTTGAGTAGAAAAGTCTACTTTTTTATTGTTTAGTGAACCACTGTACACACTTGACATCATAAAAATCCCATATTGAAAACATTTTTGTAACAGTTTCAAATTTGTATTTCATCGTCCGCGTCCCAACAATATAATCGATAATTGAAAAGTGTATTGTTGTGGATCAAATGCAACTATAATAATTTGTGAGGTTTTTGATTTAGTTCGAGCTTGCCCAGATGCTGACACACATGGAGACACATTTAAGAGGGGATGGGGTTCTATTGACAATGTCTATTCTCCTGAGATAGATATATTTTCAGGTGTACCGCAGGGATCAATTTTAGGTTCTCTACTTTTTATTATTTATACCTACTTCAAATATTTTTAAATATGCAAAATCACGTAAAATTCGAGCATACTCTGACGATACTCAGGTATACTTGCAAATAATTATATCGAAGCTACGGACACCATCAATTCGGAACTGCTAACCATTAAGCAACTATCTGAGAAACACGATTTAAAACTGAATTCAAAGAAATCTAACGTAATTTTATTTGCTAGTAGAATCAAAAAAGTATTCTTAAAAGAGAACATAAAAATTAAGATTGATGGTGCCTCCTTGCCTGTTATCGACCATACACAAAATTTGGGAGTTATCATTGACTCTGACTTACGCTTTAAAAGCACGTAAAAAAATTACTACAGAGGTCTTATACGTCCTTCAAATTTACCCCAGACGTGACATTCTAAATTCCAATCTAAGATGTTTTGTGAATCACTTGTTCTCTCCAACTTCAACTATTTATGACCCATGTCTTGATAACATGGATAAATATCGTATGCAAAAAGTTCACAATACCTGTTACCGACTTATCTATGGGATCAGGAAATTTGAACATATTTTGCATAAAATAAAGGAGAATAAGTGGTTGAACATGAACAAATGTAGAACACATCACCTAGGGAATTTTGTTCACAAAATTGTAGGCATACACACTTCCTCCTTTCATTTGAGAAAGAAATTTGTAGCTCTTTCAAATATACATTCTTGTAATATTCGGAATAAAAATAAATTTACGATGCCACATCATCAGTCACCCTTTTTTTGAAGTTTTACGTACAATGCCATCAAATTATCTTCCTGAGGAATTTAAAATTTTCAATATTAATAAATTTAAATATAAATTTAAAATTTATTTATTTATTATGCAATAGAACTCAAATTTATTATCTTTTTGTACATTTTGTGCCAGCCTTTTTTGTAATTAACTGTTCTAGAAAAGCGGTAGGTAAGTAACAAACTAATTTTTGTTATGTAGAGTGACGCTTAAATTCTTTATTTTTTTCTCAATTTGTGGAGAAATGTCACCGTCTTGTGGTTGAGTAGGAGTAGCTTACAACTAGACTTATATGGGATTGAATTAAACATTTTCTTCCCTTTTTATAGTTACAAAGTCTAGTCCCTTAAGCTGGTAATGTACTTGACATTTATAACTTATTGCGTTTTCATGCGAAATGTATTTAATATTTCTCTTTCTTTGATTTTTATACGTAGTTGTTACAGTTTTTGGCTTGTAAATTCGAATGTTAACACTTTTTGTATTTTGTGTCATGCTCTTATTCGGTAGTTCGGCTACCTGTTAAATAATCTCATAAATAAATAAATGCCTAGCCGGAATCAAAAACTGAAACTGAGAAAACTAAGAAAAACAAAGAGAGAAAAATGAATGTTACGTAATACTTTTTAATACCTTGCCAGAAGAAATACTAAAATTTAATATAGAAAAATGGAATGTGAAAAGGGGATTTCTAGGTATTATTTACCAAACGCTGAATTAGCTACACTATTAAATAATTAGAATTATGAATGCAGAATTGAAGCTCACATTGCTGCTGCTATTGTATTAATTGATTGAGAGGACATCAATGAAAAAGTTATAGTTATTTTCTTATAGGGTTTATCTGCCTCTGTGTATTGAATATGAAAATATTAATGTGCTTACTACCCTATTAAATTTAGTTTAATATAATATTGGTCAATATATTATTTATATTTAATTCAAGAAAAAAATTAAAAACGTAATTTGTTCTTCCACTTTGTCGTACGTTGTACTTATATTACAAATTTGCTTACAGGTTTAATTTTCAAGGAAGCAAAACAATTTGAGCAATAACTTAAGAGAAATTCTTAAAATAATGTCCATAATTTGCAAAGCACCTAAAGGTAAAGACAACAGTGTAGCAAATATCCATAACATTTCCCACTTGCGTAACTCGAGGTAATTGCAGTTTACGTAAGAAAATCCAGAGTTCTGCATAGGGCGTATTCATCGACTTCTTGTTGATTCGTTTGTGTGTACTGCAAACGTTCTACGACTGTACAGATACCCACTCGATAGCCCCATTTATAAACCACATTCACTCGGCTAATTACATTTTGCACAATACTTGCAAGTATGCACAAATCGCATCATAACTTTTCGAGAATCTGGACCTTACATGTCTCTTAAATATTCACTAAAGATTTTATCGTTTATCTGTAATTGTATAGGTTAGATTTGTATCTAGCTAAAACTGTAGAAATTACTTCTTTTATGCAGAATAGAAAGCTTATAACTTAAATGTTCTGGGAACGTTTCTGTAAATTCTTTAGTGTAAGTTGAATGCTAAATATTTTTAAAAACAATATGCTAAAATGTATAACTATGGTTATGATACTTAAATTGTCTAAGCAGCATATACATTATAATGTAGATATCACGTTTAGACAATATTTGGATAAAGCTTAAATGATATAACTGTATTATTCAGCTAACTATACTAGAAAAGTTGCACAAAAATTAAGAAGAAAAATAATTAAACATACGAGTTACTTGCAGTATAATTTTAGGTTCAAAATCAACTTACGCAACTGGTAGTAGATAACTCCTGCATCTTCAAAGTGACTATTATAGGAGGTGCTGACAATGTCAAAGGCAATTGACATAAATTCAATATCCTTATTGTAAAGACATTAATTTCTCTTTCTCCAAAAATTTCTGGTCGTCAGCTGGATATCGAACGTTATCTAAAATAAAATGTTCCAACCTCGAATACATTACCCGACTGATGTTTCGCTAATTACGATAGCATCATCAGGAGATGATTCATAAATTAATCAACCCCAAAATGGAAGCAAAATTAAGAGAACACTACAATTAACTTTTACACAATATTTGCCACTTATGTTTAAATGTGCTCTGAGGTAGTGGTACAACTGTTTCTTTATACTGTATCAAAAGATCGACAACTAATGGTATGGTGTTGTAAAGTGTCCAGGGGAATAAAGTATCCATTTTCAAAATTAATTCATGTCACAATAAATTGAGACATAAATTCAAATCAAGTCGCCAATTATTGTCAAAGCGTTTACGAGAAATGTTAGTTTAGCTGTGAATATAGAGCGTTGGTCAGATATTCAACGTTCTTTTGCAGTTGATGTTTATTTAAAACATTACTTTTTAAAGTAATTGCTTTTCTTAAAATCGCATTAAAAAACAAGAAAATAATTGCAAGAAAAGCAAAGCGTGCGCACTTTGTATGATTGTACGCATGATGCGTACGCCTTGTTCTTATTTTTTACTTTTTAGTACGACTTTTAAGAAAAACATGTTTAAAAAAATTATTCTTTTATTTTCTAATTTTTAGTCATATTTTAATTATTTATAACGTATAGAACCAATTTACACAAATTCGTCATTGGAGCTGGGTTCCGAGGTATAAACCAAACAGCATTTCATTATGTCACCGGAATTAATATCGTACCATTTGTTCGGGAAAAAACGGACGTAGAAATCTCTGATCAGGAGAAAAGCCTTTCGTATTCTATGGTTTGCCGGAGGTGCCGGTTAGATTGTATATTTAATCAATTTTCACCTCCGCAGCCCCTATGTGCGGATATTTGAAAAAGTAACGGCGGAATACTGTATTGTCATCCGATCTTAGTAACTGTGCAAAATTTCATCAATTGATTATGGCAGGAAGTGTGTTAAATTGAAGCTGGGGTGAAATTGACATTTTTAATTGCAGTTCTGGTATTAGTGCATTCTCTAAATTGGGCAGAAATATGAATTTTTCTTAGCCTAACGAGACTATGCCTTCCCTCGTTTTCGAGCATGCTGAATACGGTGGCAGTGGTTAAAAGTAGAGACAAGCTCACACCACCCATCAAACGGCCATAAACCACCCTCGAAAGATTACAGATACCTTGATAGAGCTGAAAAAATCATTGCTTACTTTTTGTCTAGGTTTGAAGTGGGAAAATCAGCTATATGTAATCATCGGAATAATTTTATTTATTTCATTATATTAAATAATGAACATTTTTATTAAATAATAAATAAGACCACAGGTAATTACGATCTTCTTTATCCTGGAAGACTCTAGAAGCAAAGGACACACACACCCAATATCCGTGTATAATGGAAAAATCCCTCTCGCAGTATTTTCCACTGTCACGACCGGGAATCAAACCCAGAACTTTTGGGTGAGAGACAGGTGCACTTAGCTCTCGACCATTGACATTTTTATTGACGCATACAATTACTTATTCGCTATATATAAATATAAAACATCGTCGTAAAATCACTTTGCAATGAAACATTGATCAAATCAATATAACCTACGTCGCTTACAAGTGGAATTGCAGGGTTGGTATTCGGCATTTCACCCATTTCGGGGGCGTTTTTGGCAGTTTGGAGGTTGGCGGGGATCGAGGAGAGGTCCCGATATTACCATCGTGCTCAGCAATCTCGAAAACGGGGGGGGGGGTAATATGGGTTTGGCCGGTGGGAGACGGCGGATACGCGCTTTACAACTTTCGGGTTTTTTTTGCCATTTGGGGGGTGATGTGAGCTCGGAGAGAGTTTTAACCACCGCCATCCTCCCACCGCATCCTCGAAACGGGGGGGGGGGGGCATAGTCTCGTTAGGCTAAGAAAAATTCATATTTTTCGAGGTTCCATCCGACTCATAGAATGCACTAATATCATGAACTTATTATGAAAGTGGTTAATCTTACATCTTTGTTTTTCTTCATTTTTGTTTTTATTAGTTATTTATTGAACTGTATGCTGTTTCAATATTGTTGCACTAGTTTATTTATATTAAGGTTTTGTTTTGTGAACTTCTATGTTTTTGAAGTGGTTTCTCAATTCTTTTTTGGTTTGTGTATTTTTTAATAGGTGTTTACTGAACTGTATGCAGCTTTTAGGTTTGCATTAGTTTAGTTATACTAAGGTTCTATTTTGTGAACTTCCTATTTTCAGTCAGTTAGTGGTACCTTGAAATTTAGATTGATAATGTCTAGTATACTTTAACTTGGCGTGTGTATGTATGAGTTAATATTTCCGTACGACTTCATTTTCTCCCATATTGTACACAAAGTTAAAGCAATAGTCCAGAAACATTGTCTACGTGGACAATATTTCTGGATCTTTGTGTACAAGAGAAAATGAAATCGTAGGAAATATTAACTGATACATACACACGCCAAGTTAAAGTATACAAGACTATATATGCTTACAATTTCTGTTTGTAAAGTTTGTCAGAAAATCCCTGTCTAGTAATTAGGTTTAGCACCTGTTTGACAGTGTATGTTTGAAATGAATTGAAATAAATCCTGCCTGAAAAATTAAATTAGTTATGTGACAGTTATGTGTGTTTGATTGTATAAAAATTTATTATTTTTACAGTCTTTACAGAGATGTTCTCTAAACCTGGAAGAGTTGTATTTTTTAATTCCGATATTTTTATTACACGTTTTCTGTTGCTTCATTTAGAAAAATCAAATTACTAGATGTTTAATTATTTTCTTTAGTAATATTATTGGTGTTATTTTTTAAAATATCTAGCCCGATTTATGTAAAATAATTATTAAATATATTTGCTTAAAAGTGACATTTTTCGATTCTGTTATATTAATTGTTTTCCCCATCTTCTACAATTCCTCATTTTTTTTACGCAATCTTTTACTTCGGTTATTTTTGGCGGATATTTGTTTTACCCTCTTTATGATTTTGGTCAAGTTACTTCCATGGTTTTTATAATTATTCGACAATGTTGAATTATCTATTAGATTTGACTGATTTTCTTAAATTTATTTCGTTCATTTATAAAATGGTAATAATTATTTACCCGTTTTTACTAAAGAAACTCTTGTATCTGTCTCGATAATTTCCTTTAGATATATTATAATCAAAAAATACTTTATGTATTTTCCTTGAATAGGCATATTTTAATAACAATAATAATAATATAAACCAACGGCAACTACGCACACCCTTTGAATCTTTTGTTGTTACTGAATCCCAGAATTATATTTGAGGTTTCCAAACCCATAAACTAAAACGTATCAAAATTTTATTTAAAATTTGTTATATTAAGTTTATAAAAACAGCATTTTGCGTTAGAGTTCGCATGAAAGTTGCTTTTAGTTTTTGAATTAATTGACTTTATTTGTCATGTTATCTCAGCATTCAGTGCTTTCTATGTTAAAAATTCAACATTTTTAAAATCTTTTCGGGCTTCTTAGGAGGGAATGGCAGAACTCCGAATACCCACGAACCACAGATTAAGAATCGCTGATACAAACTTTTCACAATAAATATTTACTATTTCCGTGAGGTGGTCTAAGAAACATGATTATTAGTGATCAAATTTTACAAATAGTCACATTTGATACGTCTCATTAAAAGTAAATTTAAAAATGGCAGTTGTTTTATTATCCTGCTCTCCATATTTTTTCAAATAGCATTCAAGGCCACAAGTCACAATTATATTACCTAACCATAACATTATTATACTCGAACAGCTGCTGGGAATGTATACCGATTTTCAAAGACGCAGTAAGAATTTATTTTTAGTTTCAAATTAAATTCCTACATGTTTAACAAAAAAAATTATACCATTTTAAATTATAAGTTACATTGTAGTTATTAGCTGAGTTTCACAGTTTTTACGTACTTAATTATATATTTTTGTCTTTCGAACGTTATAATCAGTCTCTAGGTTAACGAGTTACTTTAAACAACATGCCTTAATAACACAAAAATTAAATCACTAATAATTATTAGTGATTTTTTTCGTCGGTTGCTATTATGAAGACTTTCAAATGAGGGCCACTATTCACAACCTCTGCCGAAAATACAAATCTAATGATACTTTCCATTTTAAAACACGCATGATACAGGGTTATTCATTATATATTGAGCCCCCCCCCCACGTCCCTTTATAAGAAAATGTTTCGTATAAAAGTAGGGTGCTGTACATATAGTACAGTAAACGAACGAAATGGAATGGAAAATTTTTGATAGTATGGAATATTTGGACCCTTTATTTAAAAGCATGCTCTGATCACGGGAAAAATACTAAAAAAATTCCAAACACGTCGCAACATGTTCTTATATACATATATAGGGTGGAGCAATAGTGCGTCGGACTCGATATCTCGAGTTCTACGATAGCTTAAAAATTGCAAGTAAACTAGATAAAAAAGTCTATAACTGGAAATTATTTTCGAGCATACAGGGAGAGCCAAGACGAAATTACAGGACTAAGTGACTTTTTTTTTAATGGAATGCTATGTATATCAGTACATTTTTTGAAGCCTCTATGCATTCCTATATTAGCATTGAATATATCCCAACCACTTGGATTTAATGAATTTTTTTGTTGAAATAATGCAGTCTGCAGATGGATATTAAAAAAATCACCACAGTTACAATTATGAGTTTTAAAAATAACCCACGTGAATACTAGTTACGAGACATCTAATTAGTGTTTCTGAATCATTTTTATTTCCTAAAAATGTAAAGGGTGGCCAAAAATTATTATTCAATTGAGAACATTTTAAATTGAATATTCTCAATTTTTTCAAATAGAACATCCTGTATATTTTTCGACGATGTGATGTAGAAATGAAAAACGAACATTTTTTGTAAGTACTTCACTGTAGCTAATTTCAACCATTTTCGTTTTATAAATAAATAATTGTCAAATTCAAGAATAAATTTAAAGAAAGAGGTTCCTCAAATAATTCATTAGAAAAATGTATAAAATGTGTTCGACGTGTTCCCCATTTTGATTGACACACGTCTTTATGCAATTTTGAAATGAGGTCATTTAGTGGGACCATTTCTTCCAATCCACTGAAATGAGTAAATAGTATTTAATCGGTCCTTTACTGTAATGTTTTTTTGTAAATTTTTTTGCTGTTTTCGTTATTCGACAAATAATTAACCTCAGTTTGGTATAAATTGTCATGTACAAAGGAGCATTTATTACACTTATCGATATCAGTACAATTTGTATTGAATTTAAAATATTTGGAATTTTACAATATGCAACTTGTAGACATGACTTTTGTATTGGGCGAGTCAGACAGAAATTGTTTACTTGCAAATAGAATTTATCACCAACGTTATCCTGAAAGAAGGATTCCTGATGTTAGCAGCTTCCAAAACCTTCTCGATAGCTTTCTGGTAACTGGAAATGTCGAATATAAAAATAGTGAAAGAATAAAACCTGTTGTGAACGAAGAAAATGAGTTTTCTGTGGTGCTGACAACGGTTGAGAATCCCCATGTTAGTCAAAGAGAAGTGAGCTCATTAGTAGGAGTAAGTAGATGGTCTGTGGGTCGAATCTTAAAAACAAATAAAGTTGCATGCATATCATATTCAAATGCACCAGGAATTATCTGATGACGATTTTCAAAAGCGCCTACAATTTTGTAATGGGGCCAGAGGAGAAATACAACATTTCAACTTCTTCAATACTGTTTTATTCAGTGATGAGGCAACTTTTCATAAAAATGGATTTGTTAATAGTCCCAATGTCCATTATTATACTTCGGAAATTCCTCACTTTTTATGCAAGTTAATAACCAACACAGTTATCAAGAAATCAACACTTATTTTAAAAAAATAGAAAACCTCAACCTGGATGTCACAAACTTAATCACCCATATACCTAGTATTATTCCTAGTTACAGTGAGCATCAATACTTTAAATTACAACTTAGGTAGATTCGGGGACTATATTCATATTTATACAGATGTTTCTAAAACACAGTCGGGTGTAGGCAGTGCCTTCTTGTCACTAACTCTTAAAAAAGAAGCCGAATACAGATTACACAAAGAAACATCAATTTTTACTACTGAAGCTTTTGCCATACTGCAATCTCTAGAATATGTAAAATACAATAAACTCAACCGTGTGTTAATTTTAAGTAACTCCCTATCGGTTTTATTAGCTTTGAAAAAGTTGGATGATCCAAACAATTTAAAAAAAATCATCCCTACAACTATTATGTAATTTGAAATCAAATGATTGGGAAGTTCAAATTATGTGGATCAAAGCACATATTGGCATAATAATGAACAAGTAGACAAATTGGCTAAAGAAAGTATCCACACAGGAGAAATTGTGGAAGGATTATGTGTCTCCGATTGCGTAAACGCTAGAAAATTAATGATACGGAAAAGATGGACATACCTCTGGAATGAATACTCCACACGAACCCTACTAGATGTACACGCATACAACCAATTATACCAGAAAAGCCCTGGTTTTCTGATTATAATATCCCAAGAAGATATAGTACAATTATTTCTAGAATTAGGTTTGGTCATAGATGTTACCCGGCTCACCTTTACAGAATAGGAATAGTACAGAGTGATGCATGCGAACATTGCAACGTTTTAGGGGATCTAGAACATATATTGTTTGGATGCAGTAAATTTTCTAATGAGAACAATGAGCTATACAATAATTTAACAAAGTTGGAAATTGAAACTCCTTTTAATATAATATACTTGTTATATCTACAAAATAAAAATATCATCGACTGTATGATACAATTTTTGAGGAAAACCAAAATAAAACTTTAGATTAGATTAGGATAGTTTTGTTACCTTTGTTTTAAACCTCTATATGTTAAAAAACTTAACCGTGGTCCACCTGTGTGTTTACTTTTTAAAAGGCCTTGACCGACCCCTGGGCGAGAAGAGAGTGTCCCTGTTTCTTCCTATCGTTTGGTTCTATAACTGTATAAGGTTGTTTAGGTGGCGTAGGTAGTAAAATAGGATCTGGCTGTGTGGACGCTGTCCTAATGCAAAAAAAACAAAAAACCAACACAGATGGTCTATAAAAGTTTAGGGGGAAATTATTGGAGAACATGTAACAGGGCCACATTTCTTTGATGATATTGACTGGAGCTATGTATCTTCATTTTTTGGAAAACTATCTTCTACAATTATTGGTAAATCTCCCTGAAAGAACTTGAAATTGGATGTGGTTTCAGCAAGATGGCGCTCCACCACATTATTTAAATGCAGTTAGAGACCACTTAAAAATTACCTACCCTAATCAATGGATTGGAAGAAATGGATCCACTAAATGGCCTGCTAGATCCCCAGATCTTACAAAAATGGATTTCTTTTTATGGGGATATGTGAAGGAAATTGTTTATAGAGACACACCACAGTACAAAATATGAAGGAAAGAATAATAACTGCCTTTACATCTATCACACCGGCAGTTTTAGGACCAGTAGGAACCTCATTTTAAAAGAGCATAGAAATGTATCAATCAAAATAGGTAACTTGTGGAACATTTATTATAATTTTTTAATTATTTGAAGAAACCTCTTTGTTAAGTATATTTTTGTATTTTGTAATTATCGCTCAATAGTACTTACAAATAATGTTCGTTTTTCATTTCTACATCACATCGTCGAAAAATATACAGGGTGTTCTATTTGAAAAAATTGAGAAAAGTCAATTTAAAATGTTCTTAATTGAAAAATAATTCTTGGACACCCTGTACATTTTTAGAAAATGAAAATGACTCAAAAACATTAATTATATGTCTCGTAACTGGTATTCACATACATTTCTCTTAAAACCCATAATTGTGACTATGGTGATTTTTTTAATATCCATCTGCAGATTGCATTATTTCAACAAAAAAATTCATTATATCCAAGTGGTTGGGAGATATTCAATGCTAATATAGGAATGAATAGAGCCCAGAAAGAGGCTTCAAAAAATGTGTTGATATACATAGCATTCCATTTAAAAAAAAGGCACTTGGTTCTATAATTTCGTCTTGGCTCGCCCTCTGTGTTCGAAAATAATTTCCAGTTATAGACTTTATTATTTAGTTTACTTGCATTTTTTTTTAAATTCTAGCTATCTAGATATTGAGGTCCGGCGCACTATTTCCCCACCCTGTATATGTATATTTTTAGCAAAAAATGCAAATATCTCGTAAAATAAGCTTTTTTAAAAAAAATACAAGAATGAAGTGTTTAAAATCGCATTTTCCATATGAACATATGGTCATACGGAAAATACGATTTTAAACACTTTTCATTCTTGTATTTTTTTCAAAAAAATGCTTAGTTTTGCATTTTTTGCAAAAAAATATATGTATATAAGAACATGTTGCAACATGTTTGGAATTTGTTAAGTATTTTTCCCGTGATCAGAGCATGTTTTTTCATAAAGGATCCAAATATCCCAAACTATCAAAAATTTTCTTATTTGGCTACCATTTTGAGTTTGGTGTACTGTAGTAATATATTTTTTCAATGCAATTTTTGCGTAGGTTACGTGATATAACAATAAAGGTTTTTTTTTGAATGGAAAACCCTGTATATTTTTGCTTATTCTTTGAAATATTTTTTCCCATGGCTTCAAATATCTAAGGGCTGATAAGTAGTAAGCTGTGACTGATGATACTATGACAGCATTGTTATTGTTTAGCATTTTGTATTATCATTTCATCAAAATGGGTTACACAGGCAGCCGCGATAAATAGCATGTTGCTATCAGACGTATCATACAGTAAAGGTAGACCACCTAGAATAATGCATGAATCAGAAGGCATACGCCAAATGTTAAGAAGAACGGTATATTCATGAAAAGTTTTATCATCTTTTTGCTCTTAGGAGTACTTTATGCGTAAGACAAAATGGAACTGTTCAATTAACGATTTTTTGATTTCTGCATCTTTCTCGAAAATCTTATTGATTTCCTACTAGAATTAGAACTTACAAACATATATTAGTAGAGGAAATTAATGCATTTACTTCTTAGTCGTTACTATTTCAAGGGTTGAAATGATTAAGGTAAATTTTTTCTTGGTTATTTCAACTTTATTAGTCCAATAATATCAAACTATAATAATAAATTTTAAAAAAACGTTTCTAACACATTTTTTCAAAAAAAAGCTGTCAAGCGTAGGAAGTTTACCACGGGGGAGAAGCGAAAATGCTTCTAATTTTCACATCGGATTCGTATCAGCGACCCCAAAAACCCCGTGTTATGAATTTTAGCCGAATTCGGCGAGTTATTGAATTGGAGTGGTAAAATGAGGGCTAAACTCTCCACCAACCCCCCCCCCCCCAAAGAAGTTTAATTGAAGTAGTAGCGATTAGAAACTTACACCCTTTTTTTGCACTTCTTCTACTATATTCTTTTTTTCTACATCCAAATAAGCGGTTTGAGCGTAGAAATTTCATTCCTAAGTTATGTTCTTATAAAAGTACTCGATGACGGCAATAAATAGTAGCTGACGTTTCATTCAAAGAAATAATTGATAATAAATTACAAAAACAATTAGTAACAAAACTTTACTATATTAAATGTATAACTGTCAATTTTTATATCACTTACTGCATTTTATAGGTACTTATGATTAGTTTTATAAATGTAATGACATTTATATTTATAGAATTAATTTTAATTAGACATCAGTACGGCCCATATTACATTTACAAGTAATTTCATAATATCTATGCCAAATAAAACATCCGCGACATACTTACAAAATCCTGTAAAAGCAACTGTAGAACATTTAAAAACGTGTATAATGATGAATAAATCTAAATTTGCTACGGGCAAGCGAAGATTATAGGAGAATAAATCGGCGTAGGTAGGAAAAGAGCTGTACGTACATAGTCCTATCGCTTGTTACATAATTCGGGGCACTACAGTAAAACTGGACTTAATGCAATAGAAACTTTCCAATACACCTGTTACATACGATATTGTATAAGATGTACGATGTAGGAACACATGATAAATTAACATATTCGCTTGTGGGATAATAAGTGTTCCGATTTAATAGTCAGTCATTGCTAATTGCATTGACGGTATAGATGCCTGCAAATTCTAATGTATTTGAATTGTTGATGCTGTAATAAGTGCCAAGGATGGGACCTCAAGGAAATGCATGGAAATATTTTGATTGTTTTAAAAATTCAAATTTCAATAACTCATGCATTAAAATTCATTGCTTTATAAAAATAAATAATGCTGTGTAGAAATTTAAAACACCCAACGTAGACGTATAATCAAGAAGATCCAGATCTGTCTGAGTGGAGGAGCGAGAAAAAAATTATATTTATAGTTCAAAAAATATATTCTGTTCAAAAATGTTTTTACAAAATTTCAATAAATGTGTATAATGTTAACAAATTTTGCTCCGTATACCACCCATAGTGAGGAACAGGACGACTTAGACAATGTCTCCAACTACCATCCAATGTTTTAGTTTTTAGCAAACGATTGAGACAAAAAAAATTCAACGTAAAAATTAAACATTTACGAATATGTGGACTTTTGCTTGCCTGTCTTTATACGTATTTAAAATATCACAATAGTAATTTCGGGTGCTCGATCTAGAGATTAAAAATGCTTGAATCGTAACTATTATATATATAACAATAATAATATTATTTATATATTCATACGTTCAGGCAAGGCGGTCCCATGTACTACGTACATGCTAATTTTACTTTTTTGCCACGGAATCACTGAGGAAGCGCCTAAGGGCACACACGCGGAAAATATATAATTTTTCCGCCAAAATCGACTGCAAAAAATGAAAATGTACCCTCAAAAATTTTGTCGTTCGCGTCAAATCTCCGCTTAAAATTTTGGATTCGGAACTTTTAGTTTGTCCTCATATAATATATAACGCATAAGTTGCAGTGCCACACAACGTCGGTTCGTAAAGAGAAGGTTTATTTGGAAGTAAAAGTCGGTTTTCATGATAGTTGCTAAATTTTGGTGGTCGGGGCGACATTACGCCTGCAGCGACATTCATTACCGTTGCTAAAAATTGGTGGCAAGAGCGATGTTACGCCCCGTGCAGCGACATTTATATTAGTTGCTAAAATTACACTCCGTGGAGCGACGTTCATTATTTTTACCTTAAGAGCGAATCATTATAATACTCCTAAAAACCATCCTCCGACGGCGTTTTTACGTGGAACACGCGATTCAGTCGGATTTCGTTGCAGTTACGAAAAAATTTTCTATGGTTTGACGTGTTTTTTGACAAAGTCTCTGATCAGGCGAGAAACCTTTTGTATTCTATGTTATGCCGGAGGTGCCGGTTGGATAGTATGTTTAATCAATTATCACACCCGCGCGTAACGTTGGAATACTGTATTGTCATCCGATATTACTAACAGTGCAAAATTTCATCAATTGATGATGTCAGGAAGTGAGTTAATAAGTGATGCAGGTTTGAACACAAACATGAAAACTAAATTGTGAGTTAACGAAATTTAAGTAAAAATTATTAAAACTTGTAAACTCTCAAACTCAGATCCGATTTTGACATTTTTTAAAAATATTTGTTATATTCAATTATTCAAAACCAGAAAAATGAGAGATGGGGCAGATAATTATTTTTTGAACCCCAAACATAAAAATTTTTGAGAAATTATAAGATTTTCATATATATTGAGTACGGTTTTCGAAGAAAAAATATGGCTGGATGATTTCTTTCCAAAGTCAGTGGTTACGAATACATGGTCAAAAAGAGGGTTTTCTTGAAATTTGTTCTAATTGCTATAAATTTTTCCTGAATTATAGAGGTTTCTTTATATGATTTTTATATTTATCGAAATTTTTAACATAAATGTCGGTGCTTCTTGAATTACATGAATGAATCACAAAACGTGCGGAGTTATCGGAAAATTTTTCAAAAATTTTCTAAATTTTTATTGAAATTTGAAAATTGTAAGTAATAATATTTCTGCCGAAAGAATTAGGTCTAGTGATTTTTTGATGTTCTCTTAATTCATTAGCTGTCTTTGCTCCGTAGAGTACAAGAGTACGTTTCATACCATCGTTGAAAAGTTGTTCTTCATCTTGATTTTCAGTTATAAAAGTTGCTACTGCTTCATGTAACATTTTGTTATCGTTAAAAAAATTTCACAAATTGACTCTTTTTAACCTTCCAATAAAAAAAGATGCAATATCACATCCTGTTATGGTGTGAATAATTAAAAGATGTTCATTTCTAACGTTTGGACAATTTTTCACCTTAAACTTAGTTTTTAAACTCTTTGTAACATATTATTTTGTATGGTTTTCTAAATATATTTTCTTACCATCTGGTAATAAAGACATAAATAGAACTAGAATGTCAATGTTTAATGCCATAACAACCAAAATATCAACAAGTTCTTTGTGTTTTAAGCTTTGACCATACAAATGTTACATATCTCCAGGACTATGTAATTTGTTTCATTTTGAAAAATAAATATGCCAATTTATTTTGTAAGAATAAAAATTTGCGTTATTTAGGGTAGTAAATAGCTGTTAGCTATGACCTCAGTAGTGAAAATCTAGTATTTTTAATCCAGTTTGAATTTGCTTACTACATGTTTAAACGGAATGAAATAAGCGCAACCAACTTCTTCATTCGATTTAGAGGCACCTGTGAAGATGATCACTGTATTCATGAATTTTTGAGTAATATTATACAGAGTATTATCGCTCAAAGTTAAATTTTTCCTGTAAATAAAAGTTATAACAGGAGGCTTCATCAAAGTTACCCAGTAGATCCCTGCATGTCATCGTATCATAGTTGTTTAAATGTTCGTTTCAATCTCAAAATAATCTGCACATGGGTGAAAAGATAAAAAGTCAAAAACATTTTTTCCACTTAAATTTTTTAAGATTCCAATTGAAGAACTATATCAAAATATTTACATTTTTCATTTTCATTATTCTTAAATTTGCAGTATCAGAAAAGATTGTTTTGTAGCTTTATTATATAAAATAAAAGTTCTATAGCATTATTAAGACTTGAATGGTACTTTGTACAAAGGTGTATCAAAAAATATTTGACTGAATTTTGTATTCACAATCTACTTGATACTACCTGACCTCTATGATAGGTGATGAGTTGGTTTGCACGTAAATTGCCTTTCGCCTGTTCCTCACTTGATTTTAAAAACTCCTCGCTCAGCTCTAAACAAACTTATTACGATGCTAGATATATGTTTTCCTATATATCATTGTTTATTACTAGATTATTACAGAGGATAATTTTCAATATAAGATCAAACTTTATACTTGAGAACTTGTTCTCGAAACTACAGTATATAATTATGAATTACGACTTGCAATCCAACATATATTCGAATCTACTTTTAATACGCTATGCAATCATTTATTATAGCTGTTACAGCTTTTTTGTTTATTAGAATGTACTAATTGGACGTAAGTGCCATTGTGATTTAAAAACTTCTCATCTCTGAGCATATGAAACCACTGCTGTGCTGCTTCATTTATCTGTGTCCTTTGCAATTATTTTAAATTGCAAACGGAATCATATCTAACAAAAAGTATTAATTAATAAAGAATCTTAATGAATTATCACGAGATAATAATAAGGTAAACCGTTGATATTAATATACTGATGAGTTTGTTTTATTAACATCTTAGTTGGTGTAATTATCCTGTATTGAGAACTATGGGAAAACTAATGGAGTTTAGTAGAGTCATCAAGAATTCTGTTCTCCTCGTAACCTCAATATGAAATAAAATCAATATCATTTTAAAACTAACTAGCTGTTTTACACAACAAAGAATTAGCGAATGAGCGCTAGGCTTTTATTGCTCATGATATCATTACCGTATGCTATAAATCAAATGTGGCCACTAGAGACTAAAAATAAAATATATATGGAACAGAGTTGATGTTATCCGAGGACTATATGATAGGCTCTGAATATCTAGCCATATTTATTTAGTGGACTGACATCCACCAGATGACATGAGCAATTTTGTTAAACGGTAGTCTATATATGTAATTGGTACTATTTGCTGGCTCCCAGCAAGTCTTAATGGCATCATAGATTCTCGTCTTGGAATGACTACGTAGTACTGGAGTGTGGCTGAATTTTACTCCACAGGTTATTTGTTGCGATCATTCTGCCGCAGAGATTGTATCGAGAACAATCATTTAGCTTGCGAGAGGATGTTTTAAGTCTTGTTGCTTTTCATAATATATATTTTTTCAAATGTATGCACCCTTTCTCAGGTAACTTGCTTTTGCTCCGCTACTCCTGGAACTGCCCTGAAGCCCAATTTAATTACCAATAGCGTGGGCAAAAAGACAGCTAAAAGTGGCCACAAAAAAGACCCCACGCCGTCATAATGGCCCTAAATAGTTTGAAGAGTCTCCAAATAAATCTCCACCATCCAAAAGCAACCTCGAAAGTGCTCAGCAGCGAATTTATTAGGAGCAAATTAAACTTAGGGCTAATCCACGAGCCCTGAGCACTTAGAGGACGTATCAAAGGTCTCCCTGCATATCATGTAAGTTAATTTATTCTACCTTGCATGACTATCCTAGAACAGCTCTGTTGTTCGACAAAGATACTAATTTTGTTCTCCTTTCAGTGTTCATAAAGAGGAACTTAGTTGCACCAGCTGTGGAAATGCCTACAGAAAGGGGTAAAAGGCAGGTAAAAGAAAATTCACCCCCAGAGGGAGTAACAAAACTCGTCAGCTGGTGCAAGAGGAGAAATAAACCCTACATAACAGGTGGCGACGTTAATGCGCATATGTGAGGCAGTACTGACACAAACACTCCAGGTGAGTGCCTGTTTGAATATTTGTCGGCAAATAATATCGACATTATCAAAAAAGGCAATGGACCCACCTTTATGAATACGATTATTAAAGAGGTTATAATATAAATAATATAAATAACACCACAGGTAATTACGACCCCCTTTATCCCGGAAGGCTGTAGAAGAGCCTTGTATGGGAGGGGGCTACACATTTAGAGACAAGGGACACACACCCGATATCCGTGCATAGTGGAAAAATCCCTCTCACAATATTTTCCACTGCCACGACCGGGGATCGAACCCGGAACTTTTGGGTGAGAAGTGCGCTCACCTCTCAACCACCAGTCTAGATGTAACCCTTGTAGATCCACTCATAACTGACTTAATTGAAAACTGACGTTTCAGATGAGCCTTCCATGTCGGGTCATAGACACATACGATTCGACTTGGAGGCAGCTGTAACAAGCCTCGGGGAATGTGGAATACCTAGACTGACGGACTGGAGTGTTTATAAAGAACACTTAAGGATGGAGGTTGAAGGTGTAACACATTCCATCGACAGAATAGAGGAATTAGACATAGGCTCATATCAACTGCAAAATATCATGACTTCATGTTATGAAAAAAGCTGTCTCGTTAAACAAAACCCAGTCCAAAAAGATGTGCCTTGGTGGATAGGGATCTCAATCATCTTAGGGCTGAGACTAGGAAAGCATTTAATAGAACAAAAAATTTTGGAAACTGGGAGGACTACAAAACAGCCCTTACAGAGTACAATAAAGAATTGAAAAGTTATAAAAAAAGATCATGGAGATGGTTCTGCGAAGGGATAGATGAACTAGCCTCAGCAGTTCGCCTAGAAAAAGTTCTTGCAAAAGATCACTCAGATGGAATAGGGCTACTCAAAAAGACCGATGGCAAATATACAGAGAGTCAGCAGGAAAAGATAAGAGTAATTTTAGGTACTCATTTCTCAGGCTCTCGCATAATTCAAGGTTAAATTCCACAGGATTGCCTAGATGAGGATGTACACCGTCCTACCAGAGAAGGAGGACGCCGGGCTGAAAAAATATTCACCCCCAACAAAATTAAATGGGCGGTATCTACCTTTAAATCCTTTAAATCACCGGGAAGAGATGGCATTTTCCATTTCCTACTTCAACACGAATTTGAGGAGCTTATTCCATGCCTGAGAAGTATACTTATGGCAAGATATATACTTGGGTATATACCCCAAGCTTGGAGAGAAGTTAAGGTGGCGTTTATTCCAATAATAAGCAGACGTCCACCGCCTATCCTTATTTTCTGGGTCTGATTTGAGTAATTTATGCAGTGAATCTTGTTTATTAACTGATTCCATTAATCTAGTTGTGTCCCACAAGTTTGCTTCAATATTATTTCTTTTTATCTTGTTGGTAATTTTACATTCGTACATGTACATGTTATTTTATTTACAAAATGATCTCCGTAGCTTGCTCGACATCATTTGTGGAGTATATATTTCTCCAATTTTCATTTTTAGGTTTTTAATTTTTTATAATCTATAAATTTCTTATATTTTTTCTAAGTTTGAGTTTAGTTTTGATCTAAAAGAATAGCAGTTGCAAAGTGATTAGTGATATGCGTCTCGTAAATTACAGATTATATATCCTTCAGATTTTTGTGTGGCCGTATATTCGCATAGAATTGTACAATTATACGTATATATCACTATGCTCCTTCTGCTAATATATTAAAATATTCCTGAGGCTAGTCAGTACTACTGGTAATAGTTCTATGTCAATAAGTCCTATGATTATGACTCATCGTCAGGTGTTTCCCAAGGCTCTGTTCTTAGGCCACTGCATTTCGATATAATTGTGAATGACATAGGCAATTCTTTAGTTGTGCACTCCTTAATTTATGTAGATGACATAAAATTTCTACACAGAATCTCTGGTTTAAACGACTGCATTATAATGCAAAATAATATCTATAATCTGAATTCCTGGTGTATTAAAAACAATCTATCGTTAAACGTGTAAAAGTGCAAAGTGATCTCGTTTTCAGCTAGAGATTCTGAGTATACCTAAGAGTATACGCTGAACGACGAAAAACTAACACGACCGTTCATGTTTAAAGACCTTGGTGTAACTTTTGTCGACCTTATCGACACTTCTGTATGTGATGTAAACAAAACTTTAAGTTTTATCATGCGTAATGGCCGTGATTTCTCTAATACTTCAACCTTAAAATTATTGTACTTTGTATTTCTGAGATCCGAGTAGTATCTAGAGTATGAGTCTTTTGTTTGGCAGCAATTAGAAAACGTGCAGCGACACTTTCTGAAATAATAAAAATAATTTAATTCTCTAAATACAAAAATAGGCTTTCCTTAATCAAACCTGCTTGACATGTTTTCTATGTACAGCTTAAGTGACAGACGAAATAACTCCGTTATCAATTTTTTGAAGAAAATCATTCACCATGAAATTGATTGCAATGAGATACTTCATAAATAGAATTTTCATATTGCTGGAGTTAATTCACGTTATAATAAAACTTTTAACCTGCCTAGAGCTTGGAATAATATCATAAAATTCTCACCTATATATAATATGCGCTCCTGTTACAATAACAATCAGAATATTGACACTTTTAAATAATGGGGCTCCCTGCCTATATTCGCCTATAAATTTTCTTGATTATATTTTATATTTTATGTATTACTTATGTACAACAATCTTGCTAATTTTCCCATGCACTACGCAGTTTTTCTTAGATGTCATTTATGTCTTTTTTACTTCTCTAGTACTAGTCAGTTTAGATTTTACTCGTGGGACTCATGTTAATTCTTTCTCTCCAACTTTATTATATATACTTAAGCTGCTCACTATGTGTACTGTCTATTAAATATGTGTTTTTTCCCATCTTGTAAATGGTTTTTGTAGTTTCAGATGGTGTATAAATAAATAAATATTTATATTAATATCACCTATAAGAAAACGAATTCCATTACCCTGCTTGTTTTTTTTTATGAAAAGTAATTAACCTTGCATTAAACAAGAAGGGATATGTAAAGATATTTACCTACAAATTGATGTATGTTTATTTTCAAATTAATTAAATCTTCCGAAACTAGTGGCCGTAAAATAATACAACAGTTTTTTTCTGAAAATGGTTGGTCCTAGAGATTATCAATAAATATACCGTTATTATGTAGACATGTTAATTTAATATATTTAGGGGACAAAAGTTGAAAATGAAAAATATGTGTAATAAGTGAGGGGCACATTTTGCACTCTAAAAAAGATTTTATTAAGAATAGCATTTTTTGGATTCATGCGCACATGATTTTTTTTAATATGTATGAGTGTATCATTGACCAGACCGGACCGGATTTCCTGGCATTTATGGACACCCTGTATAACGTAAATATAGTGGACAATTAATAGGGATCTACAATATTTCTGTTTCAATTAATATTTTCAAATATACTATTAAAAAACATATTCAAATAATTTATCAAGTATACCGCCAATTGAAAGATTACAGATAAGACAAAGTTTTATTGGCTTCAATCCTCTACAAGGAATGTAATATTCATGTTTTATTTATTTTATTATTTTAATTGTTTTATGATAGTGTGAAGATCTTTTATTGTGGTTTAATGCACTTTTGGCGTATAAAGTTTATTAACACTTAAATGCTAATTTAATGGTGAAAAAAAAGTTAATTGAAAATAAGTCATGATATTACATTTCCAAGAATTGTGTTACGATCATTAAACCCAAAAAAATATATATAAAATATAGCATATTATATTGTGACGGTATTTGTAGCAGTATCATCGACGTATTTTGTATAAATTTAAATTTAATTAAATAGCGATGTAATGGAAGACATTTTTATTCCTACGAATCTTTTTGAATCTCATGTTGACAGCCCTCTCTTTACATTACTGGGAAACAAATGTTGTGCACGTATAAGTCTGAGCAATGCCTATATACAGGTCGTTTTTAAAAAATGCAGGGTACAAAATTCTGAAACGAATGAATCTTTAATTTTAAAATGACATTATTTGTGCAGGATATTATACCTCCCCCTTCAACTCTCTTGAAATGACAGCTGTTCATTTAACATTTTGTGAGGCTGTGTGTGGTGCCCATCTGTAATTTTTAGTGAATAATATTACATTTTTTATGTTTTAACTTTAACAGTTTCAATCAAATCTTGAAACTGTAAGCCGGTCGCTCTTTGACAATAATGGAAGCATTGGTGAAATTCTTTTAAAACATTTTGTCTCGTTTCCGGATTGATTTAATAAATTTGTTGCCTTGTTCTATTTCTTAAATCTTCGACGTCATTTCGTTGAAGTAGAGCTGCGATTTTAACTAACCGCCAAAATATTCAAGCGAGGTCGAATCAGGCGATAGAGCTGTCTACCCAATTTCACCGCATCTACTGATTGACCTATTGGGGAAAATTTGACTGGGATAGGCTCTTAGTTCCAACGCAAAATGTGATGTTGCTCCTCCAGCTGATACCAAATGTTTCTATCAATTTCATTAGGGTTGGTATTATTTGAACAAGCGTTATTTAAAATTAAGAAATTGTGCAAAAAATACCAGTAACGCGCGCCAGTTATTGTGCTATTCATCATCTAAAATAGATATCTTACCAGATTTAGGAATAGCTGGTACGAAATTTTTTATTCTATTCTACTAATACTAGATTCAGAAATGTGACGCTCAGGATGTTTATTATTGATGATTTCTCACATCTGTTCTCTGTTGCGATTTATCACTATGCTAATGATATTAAATTTTAATTCATTCTTTGGGTTTGGGTTTGAACGACTCAATTTGATGGACGTTTCAAATATTTTAAAGCTAGTACTTTAATCTAGCTCCAGTAAGTCCGTTAATTTCTTTCATATATAGGGTGTCTCACTGGGAACTGAATCGATCGATATAGAGAAAAGTACGAATTAGAAAATTTTTAAAATTTAGATAATTACTAATGTCGTTGTGGCCAATCCAACTAAAATAATTACAAGCAGCTGGCACTTCCGCTTATACCGGAAGTCGATACCAACTTGCTTATTTCAAATGGAATACCCTATATATTTTCGTCGAAAATATGTAGCACATCCTATACCTAAACCTAGCCGTTTCAGAGATATTTGACATTTTATAGAAAATTTGACAGGTGCAACGGTTTGCAAGAACCGTTATAACTTTCTTCGTGTAAAAGATCCTCATTTGCTTCTTGTCAAATAAAAAGAACACAAAGGGAACTATGTTCTACAACTGAAATAAATTCAATAATATCATACCAAGTGTTCCGTTTTTCGCGCTACATTTTGTCAACTTCAAACCGCGAAAACTTGTTTAGGTCAAATGGAGCACCCTGTATTTTTTTACGTCAAGTTGTGTAGAATTGAATTCCCTGATATTAGTATTGTAGGGGTTAAAGTTACAACTTATTGAAATATTTGCGATTTTATTAGAAATTCATGAATTGTTGTAATCATTTCATCAAAATAGACATGATTAGAAACAATCAATCATTATCTTATGTCAAAAAATGCCAGCACGTTTAAATTACACCCACGAAGACTTTTTAAATTTGTTTATTATTTATGGAGAATGTGATAAAGTAATATCAAGAACTTGCAGCACATTTGCTACTCGATATCCAGAAAAATGGAAACCGTCACCAAACACTGTAAAATGCATACTGGAAAATTTTTAAAATTATGGCTCTGTCAAGGCAAAAATGCAAAGAAGAAAGCCTATTGTTGATGACGAAAACATTGAAACAGTCATTCTGGGATATTTTCATGCATTTTCAAGGATGTCATTAAGACAAGCTGCTCTGGAATCAGGACTATGCAAGGAACTCACAGAATCTTATTAAAACATAAGTTTCACCCGTTTTCATTCCATATGGTTCAAAAGAAACAGATTTCCTAAGAAGACAGAATTTTTGTGAGTTTATTCTAATAAGGTCTAAGGGTCACGATTCTTATTTGGGAAATATTATATGGACAGATGAAGCAAAATTTACTAAAAATGGACTTTTTAATAGACAATTCGCATTATTGGTGTAATTCAAATCCTCATAATATGTTCAGAGAGCGAAACTTTCAGGAAAGTTGGGAGTTCAATGTTTACTGTGCCATAAGAAACGATAGAGTGGTGGCATTACAATTTTATCAGGAAAACTTAAACGGTAAATTAAATTTTCTCTTCTGCTAACATGTATAAGTAAATTTTTGTTTTTTTTTAGGTGAAAGATATTTGAATATCTAACAAAATTTGAATAATGACTATTTAGAAAATTTACCTCTCGCCGAACATAGAAACATTTTTTATCAGCACGACGG
The DNA here is from genome assembly GCA_963675555.1 of Leptura quadrifasciata. Lineage (NCBI taxonomy): Eukaryota > Metazoa > Arthropoda > Insecta > Coleoptera > Cerambycidae > Leptura > Leptura quadrifasciata. The sequence continues at coordinate 88,808,231 of OY776678.1, read as the reverse complement.
TGCTCCCCCACATAACGCATATTTAATTAATAATTATTTACAAGAAACTTTTTATGATCAATGGATTGCCAATAATGGACCTTTCTTATGGCCTCCTCGCTCGCCCGATTTATCAGTTCTGGATTATTTCATTAAGGGAACTATTAAAAATAAAGTTTGTGAGAGCCCATTAACAACCATTGAAGATTGTATGCAAAGAGTAAGAAAATCGTTTCAAAACATATCACAGGATTCAATTAGAAGAGCTACCCTGAGGAACTAATCCGAAGGTGCGAAAAATGTGTCAAGGTTCGAGGGCGGAATATTGAGCAATTATTAAATTAAAATGAAATCATATTTTAAATTGATCTCATCTCTGCTATTTTAGTTGATGTCATATCTCCAATTCGATTAATACGCATGTTACAGTGTTAGTGTTATTTTGCGTTTTTGTGGATATCGAGTAGCGAATGTGCTGCAAGTTCTTGATTTTTGTTGTGCAAATAAATAAATAAGCTGCTAACCGAACCTATTCCTAAAGTCTTTAAATGCTCTAAATTATGAAATGTTTTGTACTGAAAGTGTGAATTTAGAATTTTCGTAATTTTATAGAAATTCCAACGAGTATCAATTTCAATAAGTTTCAAAACTAAATATTTTTGTACCATTTTATTTTCAAAATCACATTAAAGGAATATATACATATATATGTATAAATTGTCCTGCATATGTATATTACACAATGTCTTATTTTGTAGTAAATCTCTGAGAACCGTCAAATGTGAGTAAGCAAATACGGAGCTTTTATAGTGCTTCTATACTCCAGGATATAAATATTTAGTAGTCACGAGCATGGACACAGTATTAGGAGCACATTCTTTGCTGGGTTTTTACTTGAAATAGTAAACATGCTTTTCAATGTAGTGACTGTCGCTGGAGATAGTGAAACATAGAGAAATGTTCCAAGTTGCATAAGTAGTACTGCACAATTTACTATGCCGATTTAAATGTATCGATGATTTTCGTATTGGAATAAGCAGTACGGAATTAAACGGATAATAAGGATAACCGTATCATTAGGGCCATAATGATTCTTTTCAAAATAGACCTACACCTATGTCGAGGTAAACAATTTGTATATATTATCAAAAGTTAGTTTCTTAGGAAAACTACTTAAATATTGTCAATAATTGGCCTACAAATTTCAAACAGTATGTGAAATAAGGCAAAACTGTCGATTATTACATAACAGGTTTCTAAAGCTAGTTATGTAAGAGGTATTTGTTTGTGTCTGTATAATTCCCATTTTAATTTCAAAAACATCTTGAAGTTTTATGTGAAAAGTGTGGTCACGAGAAAACAATACCTTTTACATTAACAAATTCCGATTCTGCATACAAGAATGTTATAGATGCGCCGAGGTTTCGTTTTTACAAACGACGATTTGCAGTCATTTTCATGCATTGTATTATAATAAGGCGGTTTAACGTTTAAGGTTTTACACTCTCCGTATATTGTATATATTATTTACATAAAGTGTAGGTATATTTCAGAAAAGTAATTATTTTCCTCGCGTGATATTTAAATATTAACTTTGATGTGAATAATATACTTTTTTCAACGGTCCTATGATTAATTCTGCTAACTTAATGATTGGTTGCCTAAGAACAATACGTCAAGGTAAAAGACCTATTAAGAGAAAGAAATGATTTAATTCGTTGATTCAAGCAACGAGGGTGCCAATACTACATGAGTAGTTTATGATGACTCACCACGTGGGACGTCAGAGTTTCATTTTAAAAGTTGTACCTATTCAAATACATTTTTACACCTCTTCTTTTATTAAAAATGCAGTAATAATAATAGACTTTGAACCATCCTACTAAGCACGGACTGTCTCAGATACATAATAAATAAAATATACATTCGGATTCTCCATTTCATGTAGTTAAAGTTACTCTCACGTAAATAATGGATTTTTTGAACCAGAAATCTTCGCTAATATTTATATTGGCAATTTATTTTTTATTTCATACACTGCCCAACAGGTACTAAACCCAGTACAGGGATTTTCTAACAAACTTTACAAACAAATATTGTAAGCGTAAAAGAAACTAAAATCCAAGGAAGGGGATTATTCACTGTATATTGAACCCCCTTTATTTCTGTTAATATTGAAAATAGAAAAAAAGTTTCATATAAAATTTGTATAATCTTAACTATGTTTTATTAAAACGCGATAAAAAAACAATATCATATATAGGTCACGTGATACAAAATAAATATATATATTTTTTTAATTGAATACCCTATATATTATTGCATTTTCGAGAAGCCCTCTTTCCCCTAATTTCAAATACGTAATATTGTATAGGTCTATCTTAAATACTTCTTTTGACATATTAGACATTCCAAATGCAAATGAGCTGCTTTATTGCAAGAAGAGTGAGCATGCGTGTCAAAACACAAGTGAAACAAAAATAACAATTTTGGCATTTCAAACTGTCATTATTAACATTTATTTAATCAAAATGGGTTACAGTGACGCTGAAAATGTCGAAATGTTTACCCTTTATGTGAAAAATAGTAAAAATAAGTGTGCCGCAACAAGACATGACGTATCCGAATAGAGCGATTCCTAGTGAAAACACGTTTTTGAATGTTTATCGTTATGTAAACAGAACCCATAGTTTTTCAAGAAAACGACGTAACGTTACAGGAAAAATATCTAGATACATTGTTATATTTTGAAGGTAAAAAAATAATTTATTATAAAAATACATCCGATACCTTATTTTAATATTTGTTTTAGAAAATTTGATTAACAGTTTATTAAATGCTTGTCGTGAAATGGAAAAAAGTTATTCCAACATTCAAAAAACTTTGAAGAAGCATCGATATAAGCCTTACAAAATACTACCCGTCCAGGAACTGAATGAAGACCAAAAACGTAGAAGATTGGAGTTTTCTCAGATCGTGCTCCATGATATAGATGAAAATCTTGATTTTTTTAAAGAAATTATGTGGACAGACGAGTCAAGTTTTTCCACGGCGGAAATTTTTAATAGGAAAAACAGATGTTTCTGGGATAATAGAAACTAAAAACAGAGAAAGGTCAAACAAACAAAAAAATCAGGTAGAAAATCAGTCCATGTTTGGTACGGAATTTTCCAAAACAAAGTAAGTTGGGCCTATATTTTATGATTTTACTTTGACACGACAAGTATATCTCGAAATAATTTTACCAGAAGTAGATCGCCTAATTCAAGTATTGAAGAAAGTGTTGTCTAGAATGATTTGGCATCAGGGCATGGCGACTCCACATAGCGTTTTAGAGGTTCGGGAAGATTTAAATAATCAATTTTCTATTTGGATAGGCAATGCCGGGGGCCCTTCGATGGCCACCAAATAGCCCTGATTTGATCCGATTAGATAGCATTTTATGAGGGTTTTTAGAAGACAAAGTCAATTTTAATTATAACCACAATCTTCAGGGCATTAAAGAAGAAATTCAAGAAGAAATTAAAAACTTAAACAGAAACCATAACAACGCCATTTGCAATATTTTCCTAAACTTAAGAAGACGCTATGAGCTTTACTTTTAAAATAATGGTGGTCACTTTGAACAATTTGTTTAATTGATTACTTATGTAGTATTGTTTTATTATAAAGAGTTTTCTCTTGCTTTGTTAAATTTGTTTTTTAGTAAATTAAATATGAAGTTAATTCTAATATCATATTAATTTTATACACGTGACTATATATAGGGTTATATATAATTTACATGTTGAAAAAGCACTTTTCATACGTTAAAGCGTTTTCACATACTTACTGTTAAAGATTTATCACACGCTATGTGAAATCAATAATTTTCAAGTCTAATTAGTAGTGCGTAGTTAGTAGCATTTTTCAAAGCAGTCGTAGAAAAAACTTTTTATTTTACTAGCGAATAAACAACTATTTACGGTTGTTGCTATGGAGTTAATAATGACGGTTTGAAATAAATAAATATAAATAAATAAACACCACAGATATTAGACAACCCACAATTATACATTGAAAAAAAATGCGAACATACAACTTCCTTCGACAGTGCCGGAGCCAGGATTCGAACCCGGTGGTGCAATGTCCGTGTGATCAATCGCGATTGCCACCTGGCGCTAACCCACTCGGCTATCGACCAGACAAAATGTCAAAATTGAATAAACAATAAAATAATTATTTTCGTGGCCTACCTTGTTATTTTTGTTTTTATTATTATTATTATTAGCCTTTACTCGAGTCCGAGTATAAAAAAAATGTTACAGTCGATAGATTGTGTATAATAAAAAACAAGTAAAAGGTGTAGTCTATTGTAATTCCCATTCATCTACGGTGCACACGACTATGGCTATAGAGGCCAATTCGGGAGAGCACATGTCGACCGCAGTCAGGACAAACATAAACCTGGTTAGGTCTTGGATTCGGCCTTCTTGCAGCAACATTTCCTTGATAGCTGGCCACAACCCCTCGCCATTCGGTTCTGTCCGCTGCAAGTTTTTGTTTTACTTGTGTTTCGACACGCATGGCTCACTCTTCTTGCAGTAAAGCAGCTCATTTGCATTTTGAATGTCAAATATGTCAAAAAGTATTTAAGATAGACCTATACAATATTATATATTTGAAATCAGAGGAAAAGGGCCTCTCGAAAATGCGATAATATATAGGATATTCCATTTAAATAAAAAAAACTAAAAAAATACGCTTTAATAGCAAACCGAACTAAAAAATAATGTTTAAATATTAAGATTTTGTTCAACAGCGATAGAAAGTACACTAACTCAATATAATTAAATGATGTGTTTAAAATTTAAAGCGTGTTTTTTTTTTAGTTTTCTTAAACTACAATTTTTTTCTGTTAACTTTTGCCTTTTTTCGCCAATCTCCTCTTTTTTTGTGTTGTAGTTTCATTTCTCATTGTTGTTGGACAATTAAATGGTCAACCCTCCCAGAGGTCCGATAGAATGGTAAGGCTCTTATATAACAGGGTATGCCCGGTTCCCTGAGGTTGACGCTAGCTACATGACATTTTTAGTCACCCTCTTGCCAATCACCCCTCGGCACGTCTCTCACCAATTTATTGGATTGGGTGAATTTTAGAATTAGCATCATGAACACCGATACATATAGAAACCAGCTGATACCCGCCTACTTTACGAAACTGCTGAGTATCCGCTAGTAGTACATAATTAATATTACATCATAATGTATATATTAAAATTGGAACTAGCGTTTAATATTAAAATATATATTAATAACAGCGGCTCCTCCGGCAAAATCTCGACAATAGATTAGTTTTTTATTTTATCCTGATGATCCTGGTGAGGACATTAGGACAAAGTTGTTAAATCATTGCATTGTCATCGGTCCTTGATGAGTGTGCAAAGTTTCAGTGTAATCTGATATTTTGAAGTGGGCGAGAATCACGTTCAAAGATTCCGTTACAAACAAACAAACAAACAAATATTCAGATGAAGCTAATAAAAGCGCGTTAAAAAACATATATTTATTTCATATCACGTGACCTATACATGATATTGTTTTTTTGATCACGTTTGAATTAAATATATATGTAAGATCCTACAACTCTTATACGAAACTTTTTTTTCTACTTTCAATAATAACAGAAATGAAAAGGGGTCAATATACAGTGAATAACCCACCCTGTACAACTAACTGATTAAGGATAGTTCACAAAATAAAACCTTAGTATAACTAGACTAAAATGTAAACATACAACACTACACACAGTTCAATACCTATTCAAATAACTAATAAGAAACAAACAAATAAAAAATATGTTTTTTTAAATTTGTTTTTCTTAAAGTCGTACTAAAAAGTAAAAAATAATTGCAAGAAAAGCAAGGCGTGCGCACTTTGTATGATTGTACGCATGATGCGCACGCCTTACTTTTCTTGCAATTGTTTTTTACTTTTTTGTACGACGAAGAAAAGCAAGTTTTTAAAATTTTTTTTATTTGCCAATTTTTAGTTATACTTTAATTATTTGTAACATATAGAACCAATTTATATAAATTCATTCATCGGAGCTGGGTCCGAGGTATAAAACATTATGTCACCATAACTAATATTGTACAATTTGTACGGGAATAAACGAATGTAGAAGTCTCTGGATCAGGCTCTTGTATTCTAAGTTTTACAGGAGGTGCCGGTTGGATAGTATACCAATTTTTTTTACCCCCGCGCTCCCTGCGTACGTATATTTGTAAAACTAACGGTGGAATACTGTATTGTCATCCGATCTTAGTAACTGTGGTAAATTTCTTCAACTGATTATGTCAGGAAGTATGTTAAATAAAGGATACAAGATTTGAAGACAAACATTCAGTTTTCCCCCCGCGCCCCCTACGTGCGGTTATTTACAAAAGTAACGGTAGAATTACTGTACTGTTATGCGATCTTAGTAATTGTGCAAAATTTCATCAATTTATTATGTCAGGAAGTGCGTTAAGTAAAGGATGCAAGATTTGCACATAATCACTGTACATGGAAACTACATTGTGAGTTAAAGAAAAGCGAGTAAGAAAGATTGGAGAATATAGGAGTTCACAAAACAAAATCTTAATATACTAATACTAATGCAACAATATAGAAACATCGTACAGTTCAATAAGTAACTAATAAAAACAAACAAAAATTCGAAGAAAAACAAAGATGTAAGATTAGCCTCTTCCATAATAATTTTTTGGAGATACAAAGACTGTAATTAAAAATGTCGTTTTCACTACAGATTGAATTATGTTTTTCGCAAATTGTGTAAACGAGAAAAGAAATTATGTTTGTGATAGTAAATACATTTTTCACCTCAGCTTATAATACTTTGGCAACAGTTTACCATAAGACAGTGTATGCTAAATAATTGTAAAAAATTATGAACTCATTGAGAAAATGGTAATTAATTTATTACGTTATCCTATTGCTTATAGAGAGCGTAACTTAACATTTAAAAAATGTATGGAGGTATTCCTTCGTTAAATTTAAGAAAAAAGTCATATAAATAGGTTTCCAAAAACGCTTCATCTTGGAGATACGGGGTGTTGAAATTTCCAAAAAATATCGATTTTTATTCATATTTCTATTTCCCTGATAACTGGAAATTGGCATATATAATACCACTACCAAAAGTTAAAACACCTTCTAATTACAAGGATCTACACACAATTAGTATTTTACCCATTCTCAGTAAATTATTAGAAAAAGTCTTAAATTTGCAAATTCAAAATCATCTTGAGGAAAATAATATATTACCCGATATTCAGTCAGGGTTCAGGCCAAACCATGGTTGTGGCACTGCATTGCTGAAAGTAGTCGATGATATTCCATCAGCTAGGGATACGAACATATCGACTGCTTTAGTATTGCTAGATTATTCCAAAGCATTTGATATTATAAGTCAGTTAAAGTCACCTATCACTTTTTGCAATTCTTCACAATTTCGGTTTCGGAACCGATGCTATAGTTATTGATGGTAGTTAAAAAATCGAAAACAATGTATCAAAATAGGTGATCAACTTTCTGATTCGCTAAACATATATAGTGGGGTACCACAAAGTTCAATATTAGGACCTACACTTCATTTCAAACAATAACCCTATCACATTACGGCAAATAATCTTGAAATCCATCATCTCAGCCATTAATTATATGTAGAATATATATTCTTAAGTCAATTTAATTCTCTTCACTTGATTTGATTGTATTTTATTTTACAAAGAAGATTCAAGGTGTTAGGAGCGGAGTATGACGAATAATGTGGTCTGAAATAGCGTTTTCCGGATATCAACGATTTTCAGAAGCGTGTAACTCGATAACGGTTGAAGATAGAAACTTTTCGCAGAAATAAAAAAATTTAGGAAATTTTGTCAGCAGGTAAGAATAATTTTTCCAGTAGGACCAATTGTTTTCGAATTATTAATGAGAAACAAGGTCTTGCGGAATCCCTCCTCCGCAGGGCTCGCCTCCTAGGGTCGGGGATTTTTAGGATATTTACCTTCTAACTAGCCAAACCCATCCCCGAGGTCAAAAATTTTGCCACCCTGCATGTAATACAATAATTTGTCGACAAGACTATTTTGTAATTCAAAATTACTTTATGGAAGTAAAGCGTATTTGAACAGAAAATCTAAAATAATTCTTTGTGATTCATTGTCTTTTCGCAATTTAATTTTGCAGACGTTGTTTGTTTTTCTTGTATAACAAAACCTTATCAATTACGTATGCAAAATGCTTGTATACGATTCATTTATGGCATAGAAAGGTGTGACTCAGTATCCACAAAACTTAAGGATTTGAATTGGCTTTCAATGAGGGAGAGATAAATTGTGCATAGCTGTTGATTTATTATAAAGTTATAAAAAAACAAAATCTCGATATATCTCTACAACAAAATATCATTTTGTGATGACTTGCATAACCTAAATACTAGACGTTGATCACTAATTTAGTTGCCCAGACATAGAATTGCAATGTATCAAAGGTCGTTTCCAGTTTCCTACAACATTTATAAATACAATTTAATACCAACAAATTTAAAAGTAGCTGACATTTGAAAAACATCTACAAAATCTCGTCATAAATGAAATTGTTATTTTTAACTAACTCGCCAAATTCTGTGATTAATGAACGTGGATTGATAAAATGAAAACAATAAACATTGATCAGTTAATTTAGTAAGTTTTAAAAAAAAATTGCTTCTTTCTTTTGTATTCTTTATGACTTTATTACAGCTTCTATATTATTTTTTATTTACTTTGTAATTGTACATGTTTTTGTCCTGAATTTTTAGGTATTTACATAGTCTTTTTTCCTTTCTTACATCAGGACTTTTAATTTGATAAATCAATCATTTATTTACTGTTGGTTATATTACTTTATATTACTCGCTTGAAATATGTAAATGTTTCTTATTAACTATTCCTATAATATTGTAGTTTTGTTAAAAATATTCAGTTTAGCGGCATAATATATATATTTTTTCATAATATCTTGTATTAAAACTGGGTTAAGTGGTAGAGCGCGTATGCAATATGCTCGGTGATATTGCAGGAGCGAACTTCGCCATTCCATTGCTAGAAATAAATACTGTCTATTGACAATGGAAATCTTAATGTGATGAATAAAGACATTATTATTATTATTATTGTTATTATTTTAATAGAATGTTTCTAGACCGCTTATAATAGATTGTAAAAATCTTTTGGCGTTAGGTCCAAATGTGTTAAAGAAAACTACTTTCTTAATTTGCCGACGCTTCGATATTTTTTAATATCATCCTCAGAGCACTGAAAGATATAAAATCATCTAATAGTACATATACAATATGCATATTAAGAAAAATAAAAAAAACAACATTGTATATTGAAATTTTAAAAATTATTACTTGTTTTAAGGTCACTAAGGTTAAGGTTTATGTAGGTATATAAAAAAAATAATTAATTAAAATTATATAAGCATACGAAATTATTCAACATAATAAACATTAAGATAATACTTACATTAATATTTAGTTTTCCGTGTATAACATAAAAATAAATAAATAATGTACTGGAACATAACAGATACGGAGGGTTTAATAAACATGCAGTAAAATTACTTTCTTCTTGCGTGGATAGCAGTGACAGGTTATTATTATTATCAATGTGTAATACTCTATTAATTAGCGAAATTGGGTAATTATTCTCAACAAAAATAATTACCCAATTTCGCTAATAAGTAGAGTATTACACATTAATAATAATAATAATAATAATAACCTACCAGCTAGACCACTAAGACCTGAGCAAACTTATCATGAAATTCCGTATATGAGACACCTTTCCGAAGAAATTTAAAAAAAAACACTATAATCTGATAACATTAATATTACTTTTAAAAGTGAAAACACAGTTTAACAAAAAATTTTCACAAAATTAAAATAATTACTATAGATCTGCAGTCTAATGTAATCTATCAAATACCATGTAAGAATTGTGATAAAAGGTATGTAGGTCAAACTAGTAGATACTTAGGTACTAGAAGAAAAGAACAGATTAGGGATGTTAAGAATAAAAACAAAATAAATATCACGTCTCTAATGAACATTGCAAAGATTTTGACCGTGAATTTAATTTCGAGGAGACTAAACCAATAAGTAGACAAAATAATTTAGAAAAAAGAAAATTTCAAGAAATGATCAATATAAAAAAAAATCAAAGTCGGCAAATTCGAGGAAAGATATTGAGAATTTAAACTCTTGTTATTTTAATCTAATTAATAGAATAAGCAATCCATGATATAAATATCTAGGAAGATATAGCCATAAATGCATGAAGTACTGTATTCGTTTGCGTTTTTATCACTATTCTTTTTTTTTATCATACAATGTAATTCGGACTTCTCTGTTTTATACTTACGGTTTAAAGAAATAATAATATTCGTGTCACTGCTATTTAAGCAAGAAGGAAGTAATTTTACTGTATGTTTATTAAACCCTCCGTATCTGTTATGTTTCAGTCCATTATTTATTTATTTTTATGTTACACACGGAAAATATAAGTACTTAATGTTTATTATGTTGAATAATTTTGTATGCTTATAAAATTTTAATTAATTTTTTTTAATTTATACCTACATAAACAATTTTATAATATATATTTCATTTATTTAATAATTATATTTTGTGATTATTTTTAGATAGTCACCTTAAAATAATAATTATTAAAATTTCAATATATATTATTTTTCTTAACATGTATATTTATGTTTGTTTGTTATATTGAATGGCTGTATATGTACTATTAGATAATTTTATATCTTTCAGTGCCCTGAGGATGATATTAAAAAATATCGAAACGTCGGAAAATTAAGAAAGTAGTTTTATTTAGTATACTTGGACGTAACCCCAAAGGATTTTCACAATTGTTATTATTTATTTTCTTAGAATGCATAATTTTCTTGTTGGGAACAAATGATAAATAATTCGTGATCACAATGTATACACATATGTATATGTTGTTTTAAAACTGTGATAAGATTACTATAGTAATAATTAATAGATACTGAGCATTTACAAAAAGCAGCTGTTCAGAACAGCGCTCGGCGCTTAGTCTTCCCGTCCGAACGCCAGGCTCAAGCGGAGCTTACGTTGAATTCCATGTGAAGAAGAGAAGAAGCCATGCTGTCTTGGCAATTACTGGTGATAGTCGCTGCTCATCATTACCTCAACTGTTATTATTATCATTATTATGTGACTGAAGGAGCGAAGTAGCCAACCAGTAGCTTGCTCGGCATGCATACCGAACCAATCAGGAGAGTTCTTTAACCGGTCGTCCACCGCCTCTAGATTAGACCTCCAAAAATTAAATCATGTCTTCCTGAGCACCATTTATGTAATGAAAATTATTCTTACTTTGTATGGTAAAAATTGTTCACTTCCCATGACACCCGATACGATAATGCTTGCCGATCATGAACAGATTTTGAATTTTAATGCGATAAGTGTTGATGGACTATTGTATTCTCGCGGCGTGTCAGTCATTTGTTTAATGTAGCTCTATCTTTATTGATTTCACTGAAACGGTAAGGATTATAGGAGGTAATAAATGTCTTTTAAAGATTCTTCTTGAAATATAGGATTACAAAAACGGTAGAAGTATTGTAATTCAGGGAATCGATAAATTAATTCCGAAAGTATTTTTCATTGCCTGGACAGAAGAGTTATAAGCATTGAATTTATTTAGACATTTTGGACAATCTCAACGAAATAATATGTAGATTCTTATGAATAATATTAATAAATTATAGCAGTTATTTACTTTCTGCATTGTAATTTTTCAACAATAATAATAATAATAATAGTGGTTGGCTGCAGGCCAAATGCAGAAGACAACGTGCGACCCCTCAGTCTACTTAGGGCACACGATTTTGGAACCTACATCCACTGACCCGCGAGATGTAGGAAGTGGCTATATAATTTGCTGGCGTTTTTTTTTTTCGAGAGTATATGAGAGACACAGGAGAACTTTCCAACATCGCTCTCGTGAGAAATAAAAATTTCCCAGTCAGATTCTGTACTTAAAACCGTAGTTGTTATTAAAGTAGAAGACAGGTAATGTTATTAAAAATTGTGTCATATATAAGTGTCTATTAGAAATTAAAAATTAACTGTGTTAAAATATAGAATAATATTATCTGAATAATTGATTTCTTTGGGCTTGGCTTTGGGCACTACATATTCAAACACAGATAAATTTATACTAAAATAAAATAATCGTCCTATTATTTTCTGTCCACAACTACATATATATTGTATATATTGACGTGATGCCTGATTTTCGGAAAAGTGGAGAGCAATGGTCATATAATCAGCATGGTTAGTAATTCCGCTATTTTTTATTTAAATAAAAATTGTCATAGCTTAACTATCAGTGCCCCAATACATTTTTCCATGTGATAGGTGGCTCTATACATATACAAAATAAAATGCTCTACATGATGAAAAATTCACTAAGTTTAGATTAGTTAACTAGCACTGTCAAGTTTTGTAGTGCTTTTGACCTTTAAAGATATCTAAAATACCACAAAAAGAAATTGGAAGCCGAGGTCATGGACCGGTTTCTTCTAAAATGTAATAACTATCCTAACATACCTCACCATCTCAAAAATATTGACACCAAGGAAATAAGTCCTAGTGGTTTTTCCTTTTTTTATATATGAGCATAGCTGCGGCTATTTTTAGCAATCTCGGAAGGAAACTTTGTTTAAATGATCGATTTATATGATAAGCGAAAAAGGTGACAATATATTTGGCAATATATTTAAAAATAAAACGAAGAAAGTGGTTTAGACCCGAGGACTTCTCATGAAGGCGGATAATAGAGTTAAGCCATAAGCTCTTATCTATACGCATCACTTAAATATAACCTAACCTAGTGTTTCCATTTTTACTTGCTTTTCTTTAACTCACAATGTAGCATTTTCCAGTTTTCACGTTTTTCTTCAAATCTTGCATCCTTTATTTAACACGCTTTCTAACATAATCAACTGATGAAATTTTGCATAATTACTAAGATCGGATGACAATACAGTATTCTACCGGTACTTTTGCAAATATCCGCACGTAGGAGGCGCGGGGGTAAAAATTGATTAAATATACTATCCAACCGGCACCTCCGGCAAAGCGTAGAATATTATGATTTTTTTTTCATCTAGGTATTGTTTGATTTGGCACGTTGGAGTGTGTAGTTTTATTTTTTATTACATTCCATATAGCTATCGATAGATTTCTCGATTCACTAATAACAATACTTCTTTTTTTCTAAATCAATTAATGAGTTGTGAGTTTTCTTTAAATTGTTATATCTCTGTACGATGGCTATGTCCTCGGCAATTCGTTTAAGCCAATGTATTTTTTTCAATTCAGAATTGTTTTTGATTTCATCGGTAGGCTATTTGTTATACAACAGTTTCAAAGAAACGTGTCTTAATTGTTGATAAACAATTTAACTAGAGTTATCGTCCCTTACTACAATGTCCGTAATGTGCAATAGAATATGAAGACAACTAGAATAATATTCTTTCCTATTATTTGGGTTTTCTACCACATGTATTATTATCCTCTTCAAAACAAATCACCGAATCTACAAAATAATAGGATTATTGGGAAAAAACCTCTGCGCCCGTGACGTTTACGCCAAAGGAAAAGTCAGAGGTTATGTTTTGCAAATAATATAAATCGGAATATACACAGAAATAATGTATTTTGCTGACGTTTCGGAAAGTAATCTCTTTCCGTTTTCAAAGCTTTTTTTTGCCCAATAATCCTACTTTGTAGATTCGGTGATTTGTTTTGAAGAGGATAATAATACATGTGGTAGAAAACCCAAATAATAGGAAAGAATATTCGAAGAATGCCACAAATAACTTTCAGACAATAACTAGAATAATGTAAAGACCACCAAACTTCTATGAAGGTTTCCCCGTTTTCTGAGGCCTCCCCTGTATTATCTGAGTTATTGACAGTATCTTGATCGTTCCCAGAATGAGAAGTATGTATCCCCGTTATGCCTATTTGTTATTTTTCTGATTTAAATTCAATATATTTTGTTTTTAATTAGATGCTTTGGATTAAATTTCATTCTCAGTAAATCGCTGCATGTAATCTACAACCTAGAGCAAAAAAAACCAATAAATTATTTTACTGGGCGCTTGTATTCTTTTAAATGTTAATGACATTTAGGATCCAATTCCAAAATACAGTTTTCGCAGCCATTTAGACGATAAACGTTGAAAAGTTATTATAAGTTTGTGAACCATGTGAACACGTCCATATAAGAAAACTGGAAACTAAAATATATTTCTCCACAGGTATATTTTAAACATTCTATGTATTTATTAGCGTGTTTACTCTATTATGGATATTGTAAGTTGTCACTTTAAACTAACAAAACAATATAGTATTCCGCGTCAGAATCGATTCCAAAGCCAATGTTTTCAAACACTTTGATGATTTATTATTTTAAAAAATTACTTACACATTTCTTTGTTTGTAGTTCGTGCAACTAGAAATCAACCTCATGTCACGTACTCGTACACATACCTGCAAAATAAAAAAACAATGTCAACAAATGGCCTATTGTCCGGAATTTATAAACCTAAATATAACAAAGAACTCGCCATTTGTTTAGAAACACAAATGGAGACATAAATATATTTTTAAAGTAAACACGTTTTTATTAAGACGTTGTGCTATGGCGAAGTATGATATTTCAATTTAGAATGCAATTAAAATTATATAGTGCACGCAAGAATCATTTATTTCTTTAAAATTCGTTAACGAAATTCTACACAAACTGTTCTTTAAATTTTCAGATGAATATGCGAAAGAACCTCCAAGAGTGAACTACTTATATATTATTTTTTACCGTAATCTTTTTTTAAAATGTCTCGCCAGAATATTTTAAGAAATATAAATATTATGAAATTAATAATATTTATGTATGACTGTATTATAAAGTTGCATATATGTGTTGCTATAAAGTATATCTTTACGGTACTAGTAAAATAAAATTAGCTTTGTTTTTGGGCTTCATTGTGGTTTATATTATAAACAGTAAAATTTTCTGCGACAATTGGTGTGACAGTTTTATCACAAAATTTTATTTTAAGGTACTTGATGTACAAATTTTAGTAGTTGAGTATACATCTGCGTATACAACTCGTCCGTAATAAGGCTTTGTGTATGAACGGGCTATAATATACGCTTTAGGGCCCTAGGCCGCGTGCGCAAAATAGCGGTTTACCGCCCTAGAGTTCTAAAATATCTTAATAGCCCTAAGGCTTTTTAGATTAAATGAAACGAAATTATATTCTTCAGTTGAAGGAAATTAAACATTTATTGTAACAATAATCTGATTTTTTACCTTGTATTTTAACGCTAACATCGCAATTATTTCAATTTATTAGAGATTTCTTGTCATTTCTGACAATCATTTAATTTGGTTATTGAATTTATTTTTATTTTTGAATGTTTGAATTACTGAATCGTACAAAATTGTTGTATGCATCACGGTAGTAAACAGCTTTTACTCACCTCGATGTGTGATATCCCTAATCGGTCCCATTTTGCGGGGAGGGCATGAGTTTATGAAAGAGACATTATATGTTTAATATTCGTCAAAATACGTTTTAACTTAAATTATACAATTACTGTTTGGTTAATATACGCTTTGATATTTAAATATTTTTTTACACCTCGGTCCGTAAAAGCTTTTTTGCGCCCTTGATACTTAAATAACCATTATTAAACTCTTCCACTTTATGGCTTTTCTCACTACACTCTAGGCTCGTTCAATAAAGCCTTGCATTATGATATTGTTACATAAAGAGCTATTATAGGATAGTCTCAGTCTGGTTCAATGTCAGTACTGTCAGTATGTGTGAAATTTTACAAATAAAGGGAGGATGGTGATAAGACACAAAGTCGGTCCCCACTGATTTGAAATTTAAGATGTTAAATGTGTTATATCAGACTCGTTATAATATTCTCCCAATAAGATACAGGTTTGTCGTGTTTAATGGTAATGGCATCGAAATTTATATTTCCGCTTTTAGCATCATCAAAAACTCACTTGCATCAAATGACCTACACAGAAACACGTGATTTGGGATCTCGGTGAAAATGGTCGAAATTAGGATATGTTTAACAAGATACACTCCAAGAAATTTAATACTACTTTTGTCATTTGTAGTTACGTTTCTTAGGCTAAAGACGATTGTCTCTGTTTTTGACTTATTTAAACTAAGTTGATTTGCTATAAACCAGTCCTGAGCTTTCGCCTGTGTATAATTTACGCTAGCAAGTATAATAATAACTTTATTTTTTTTTTAATAATAACTTTATTTTTAATCCAATTTTACAATATTATTATTACAGTTATTCTTTATTGTATAAACGCACCTGATTTCACAAGGAAATCGTTTTGTGTCTTAATATTTCACTAAGATATTATTATTAACAATATCAATGTACATATCGTATTCGTTACTAACTAACAACTAAAAACTAAAACTAACAAATAAAAGACTAATAATGAATTATTAATAATTATTATAAAATTATGGAGATTAAGTGCAATAATTGAATTAAAAGTTATGAGAACATTTGTTCAAATAAATGTAAATTATGCATGATAAATATTGACAGCTTTTTACAGAATAGTTTGTAATTATTTATTGCTTTTATGTATTCGGGAATAATATTATATATCTTTGGACCAGTGACGCCAAGAGATTTTTTGTACAAATTAGAATTTGGTCTAGGTGTAAAAAGCGCATTGCGTTCATTTTGCCTTGTATTGTGTATGTGATTTGTTGGTACTCTTAGTTCCCTATTTCTGTAGATAAATTTTGCTACATTAAGGATATATAATCCATTTAAATTGAAGACATTACTATCTAGAAAAAGTTGTTCTGTAGAATATCTTCGATTTTTCCACAGCATTACTTTAAGTATCCATTTTTGTGTTATTTTTATATTTTTCAATTGGCTGTTATATGTCCCACCCCATATTATAATGTCGTAGGTAAGTATTGATTCTACCAGCGATTTATATGTCATTTTTAAAATATTAATTGGAAGAATGTTGCGAAGCTTATAGAATACATGGACAAGTTTTCTTAGTCTTGTATTAAGATATTCGGTATGTTCATGCCATCTCATTGTCTCATTTATTATAAGACCCAGATATTTAATGTTTGTAGTGTTCCCAATTACATTCCCGCACGTGCAGTTTATTAAGTCACATTTTTCGTGGAATTTTAAATTGTCAATTTTCGGTTGTAGTCTTGAACTATTGCTGAAAGTAATGAACTTTGTTTTTGCATGATTGAGACTTAACAAGTTATTGTCCATCCAGCATTTAATTTTATACAGTCCCTTTTCGCTTTTTTTGGTGACCTCAGACCAGTCTGTACCGTGGAATGTTAGAGCATTATCATCAGCATATGTGATGATATCTCCACTTATATTTAATTTCAGCATGTCATTTATGTAAAAAAGGAATAATTGCGGACCTAAAACTGTTCCTTGTGGAACACCATATGTCACATTTTCTGGACTACTTAATGTTTTATTAATTTTTACTAAGGCTTTTCTATTTGATAAATAGCTTTTTAAACAATCTAATGCTACTCCTCTAATTCCGTATTTCTCCATTTTTTCCAACAATAGTTCGTGTGATATACTATCGAAAGCTTTAGCTAGATCTAAAAATATGGCAATGGTTTTTTCATTTTTGTTAAGATGCTCATGTATTTTGTTTGTAAAGCGAAATAAGGCGTTTTCCGTGGAGCAGTTTTGTCTAAATCCGAATTGCTTTGGCGATATTATGTTGTGAGACAGTGAGTGGCTATGAAGTCGAGAGACCATGCATTTTTCAAATATTTTGGCTATGTTACTAATTACCGATATTGGTCTATAGTTGTTCGTAACAAGTTTATCGCCACCTTTAAATATAGGTGTAATAATAGCTTGTTTTAGTGAATCTGGAAATTGTCCATTTTGGAATGAGAAGTTAATCAGATGTACTAGGATATTAAGAATATTATATTTAATATTTTTAAGTGTTTTTGTGGTTATTTGATCTATTCCGGGAGATGAGTTTAATTTCAAATGATCAATTATGGTTGCTATTTCATTTGTAGTGACCGGTTTTAGAAATATAGAGTTTTCAACATTTGCGATTTTTGATGATATATTTGTTGTTTCTGACGTTGAACTTGATTTTATTTTGTTAGCTAAATTTTCACCAACATTAGAAAAGTATTTAATAAAAATTTCAGATACTAATTTTGCACTTGTTTCAACTTTATTATTTTGATTATATATTTGGTAATTACTATTGCTATTATTTTCTGTCACTGAATTTTTTATTATTTGCCAGACTTTCTTTGTGTTTTTGTTTGCTTCATTTAGTTTTTTTATGTAATAGTATTTTCTAGACTTTTGTAATAATTTAGTTAACGTGTTTCTGTAGTTTTTGTATTGGTTCCATAACTGTTCATTATTTTTGTCTCTCAAACATTGTTTTTTCATTTTGTCCCTGTTTTTAATTGATATTATTAGTGCATTTGTGATCCATGGTTTAATTTTCTTGTGTATTTTAATATTTTTATATCGAGTACATTTATTTATGTGATATTTTAACTGTTTAATGAAGTTATTATAAGCTACATCTATATTTAGGTGTAAGGTGTCAAATTCTTTATGTGACTGGATGATTGTGGTATCATCTGCAAACAGGACGAATTTAGACGAAGTGATATCACTAAGGTCGTTTAAGTATATTGGAACAAGATTGGCCCCAATATGGAGCCCTGAGGTACTCCGGATTCTATATGCCGCACACTTGATTTATTATTTTGATATATGACGTACTGACATCTGTTAGTAAGATACGATTTTATTAAATTACTGCTGTTTAAACTGAACTTATAAAAGTTCTGTTTACTTATTAAGATATTACGTGACACACAGTCAAAATTCTTGGACAGATCTAGGAATTGAGCATATATGTATATTCCCTGTCTTCAAAACCGTTACTTATTATATTTGCTAACTTATTTATGGCTAAAGTAGTAGACAAGTTAGTTATACAACCAAACATAGCTTTATAGGAAAAAGACCTTCTAAATATTGCTGTATGCTTATTTGGCATTGTGAGAGATTGTGTTGGCAATGCCTAATATTATGATTGTGAATTTCATCCCTTAATAACAACTTCTTTCGCAAATATACAGGTACAGATGTTAATAACAAACGATGTACAAAGGTAAGTAAGTGATATTCGTAATTATTATTCATATTTAACCATTTTAATTGGCCAAATTCATCTATGATACGATTAAAGTTCCTAACGTTATTAATGAATCGACAGTGGGTGTATACTAATAACAAATATAAAATAAAACTTGCTATGATACACACTACTTTACACTATTTATTTAGTAAAAAGTATTTTTGTTTGGACGATACTGCCTTCAATACAAATAAAATCTTTTCAAAGTCTATCAGAATACATACTTTTAAAATGTTTAAATTATCTTCGACTACTCCGCAATTTAATACGTAGACTACAAAACAAAATCCAACAGGTAGATCGGATATTCTACAGTTGTATATACATAATTTTTATTAATTGTAAAATAGAAAATATTTCGATGTTTATTTAATGTGAATGGCTTTTATTTAAGTCAAAACTTTGTCAAAGTACCAATAATTAATGATCATACCATTGAAGTCTTCAGTGGATTCAAATTACAAAACCTGACGTTGTTTATCAACAATATTAAAAACTTTACTAAAGGCCACTAAATTATTTAGACATGACTCCATGCTTGAAAGTAATTAGAGTTTATAAAACACCGAATTAAATCCATTTACATTTATCAATATGAACTAAGCGAACAGCATTCGTAATTAACAAGCAATCATACGATTATACCACTACACAGAAATTAATAAAACGCGACATGTTACTAAACAACTGCCTATAAAGCAGCGAGTCGCATCATCAAAAATTGATTATTGAACACGCCCTAGTGAAAGCTTAAGGCTTCCGACAAAGGCAGACAAAAAACAATTGAACATTAAACAGACATATGTAAACAAGCTTTAAAAAAGGGTAAGATTATGTCACATCAATACAAATAGCTCGAAGGGCTATCTATTGTATCACATCTCGAACGTTGTTATGACAGATCACAATTAAGCTGCATATTTGCATACGCTGTGTGCGCCCGAGTAAACAAGAGTAAAATGAAGATTGTGGAGCGCCTATGCGAGTGTAGTATATGTGCAGATTAGAAGTGGATAGCAGTAGGTTCTGGTTAGGATTTTTAGCGCATTGCCGAGATAATGTCGTATTATTCAGGTATGCCCAGTGACAATGAGTCTAAGGCACGCCTTCTCGATACCAGACTTCGATAAAGACTTAGCTTTATATGCATGAATTTCATTATTACCTCTGCAGTATACATCACTAGAGACCAACTTAATGGACACTGGCCGTATAATAAGTCTATTACGTTCCACATTGTTCTAGGTCATTGGATTATGATACTTTCAACCCTAGTTTGGTATGAACTACTGTTAATTTGTAAGCAAGACGTGCGATATATACAGGATAGCTCACAAATAACTACAAAATATAGGTGGTACTTTGCTTTCAAAAGAATACATTTTGACGACATTTTGCCAATTGGAGGTTTGTTGGTACATCTTCAAACATAGAAAGTTTGTGAAATTTACGTGTATTATTTTATTGTAAGGATTATGTAATTATATACTACACAAAAATTATTGCTAGTAGCGTTTAGCCTTCTTTAAAACATGGGTAGCAAGCTACCAATAAATGTTCTTTAAAAACCGCTTTAATATAACATGAGATACAATCTGAACCACTGATAAATGAAATATCATTTATCTTAATACATACACAGAAACTGTCGCTTTTCGGCTACTACGTCTTATGTGGCGAGTACATTTTGTCACATTGTTTGTTGTGTTCTGAGTTCGAACTCCAGCTGCGACACTGCTTATATCGGTGGGTAATGGATGTAATCTACGATTTCTTAAATCTGTAAACTACTTTCGGATACTCACCGTTTTGGGATTGGCGATTATCTACTGTTTATTGTGTGCTTATGTTTTGTCATACAGGTTCCGGCATACAAGAAAGACCATGAAACGAATTTTTAGTTATCTCAACATTTATATCCAAGAGTACGGAGCAAATTATATGGTGGGGGCCGGCCAGCCCATTCGAGGCAGGGAATATAGGCATATACGTTCCTCTATAAGCAAAGGAAGTTTATAGATGTTTATTTTGCAATAGAATACTTTGCTAATGTAACAAAATGCTACTTCAATTGATCAGGCAGTAGAATTAAGTGACAAGGCAGTTAGAAGGATTCTCCAGAAAAACGAATATCGATCATACCAAGTAAGGAAAACTACAGAGATATTTCTCGAAGACATCAGATGAATGATCTTTTGTGAAACTGTAATCGTATTGGTTTCGGGGAAAATGTGTATTGATTTTTGGCACTCAATTTCCCCAGAAATTAAATGTAAGGGATGGTATGGAGGATCAAATGATTTTTTTAACATTTATTTAACGTCGGTCTATTTCCGCTACTGAGGCCTAACACCGACATCTATAGATAAGCTACCCCCAACCAGGAACATTGCCGAATCACCTCTCTTTCCAAGAGTAGGGATCTTTTGCTTGTCAGACATTTGGTAGGCAACCGACCGATGGTTATACATCCCCTCCGAATGATGGTATATGGCATGTGGTATATGGTATACATTATATGGTGGTACATGGTATATGGTATATCGTATATGGCATATGTATATATATAGTATATAGTAAATCCACTACACAATTCACGCCTAAGATTGCACAGCTTCCGCGCATACACTGATATACTAGCCGTTGCAAGATGTGAGGCGAGGGCATGGTCTTCCTTGAAACGATCAACCATCTAAGTGCTAACCGCGCCTGACGTTCCTTTACATCACATATCGAAATACGTATACAGTAAGGACGCACTTATGCTCGCCCCGGATGAAATGGTTAGTCCATTTTTTCATCGAAGGCACACTAAATGACCCTAAGTATGGGGAAAAATTTATGGCTTCCAGAAGACTGTACCTATTATTCTTGAGGATTTACTGTTGAAAATCATAAACGTACTCCAACAAGTTGTCACCGATATGTTGCTAAATGTTAGATGAAGCTTTTGTGATCGATTAGGTTATTGTTTATTTTAAGAAAGGGGCCCGTTTAGATTTTTTTTTTCATAAACTATTTTGATTTTGTTATTTTAGTAATATAGGTTGCTTTAAAAAATACTCTTTTATAACACTTCTTAAAGTTGAGTAATTTGACCCTTATTCAATTTCATAAGAACAATTTTAATATTTAGGTATAGTGATCCACATAAATCGAAATTTTAACAAGTAAACGCAAGCAACCTACCGGTGTCCACTACAAATGAATTGACAAATTATTTCGTATTTGAGTTTCGCCCGATTGCCCTATTTGACTGTCAGAAAATGTCTACAAAACTTGAATTGACACTAATTAGAATAAAATCAAAAAAATAAAATCCAGTACCTAGTTTCTTAACACTACTATTATAGTTTTAATTTATGTCATTTTTACGAATAACACCGGTAGGGAAACATACAACAAATCCATTTTTATAGGTGCGGAAATTAGTGCATTTCTTATCTCAAACTTATACATTTATTTTTTTGCCGTTTGTGCCAATTTTAGCCTTTGATTTACTAGTATTTTTTATTGTTTCTCATGCTAATATTATTGACCTCATAAGAATTTAAGTCGCCGTCACAAAAGTAAATATTAGTTAATTTACACCTTATAATGCAGCATAATCTGAGTTATTGTTTTGTCTAATTTGGATTAATATAAACCAGTAAATATTGGTTATGTATCTTTACATTCCTCATACTTATCACATTTAGCATATTTTCTATTATATGTTGTAACATACGAGTTTACAACAATGTAACAAATTTTTTAAATGATTTAGTTTAAGACTCCTCTCAACTTATTATCGAAGCAAACGAACAGGTGATTTGCTCAACACATAAATAAATAATATCCTTACATTCCTCATATCAGACATAAAAGAAAGGAAGTAATTTATAATTAACTTGGATTATATCACAGTTTTTGATGGAAAGAGTGAACATTGTAATCAGATTTTTTAACTGGCTTAATATAAACCACATCTTTTTTTAATAAACCAAATTAGTACTCAGTGTTAATCTTTGGGTGGGGTTCAGGAAATTTTAATTTTTTTAATACTTGACTTTTTAGTTAATGTTTCTTGTCAAAAAAGTTTACGAAACTTTAATTAAAACCGCAATATCATCAAGGGGAGATGTTAATGAAGATTTCTACGTGTAGGTAATTATTGGACAGCTCGGTAGGCTGCAGGATCAATGCCAAAACGGATTCATAAGCCACCATCTTCAGCATCACATCAACTTTAGGCTGTTATTATAATTTGCGTTAATAAAAAAACAAGGCCCTGGTTCGATTTATCTAAGCCAAACATCAAGTTGCTGAGGATAGGCGTCACAGGACGAGTGTACTTTTCACTTCTACTGAACAGTTGCATTATAATTGGATGCTCATTTTTTTAATACGCCAGGTAAGCAACGCGCCGCCTTAGACAAAGACCTATTCAGATTTTAAGGCATTACGTATAATACAAAAATGTTACTTTTTGTTGGAATCATCAGAATCATCGTTCATTTCATTTATATCTGGAGCAAATAGATGTAGCAGTTTAGTTTCTTCGGCTGACCAATATACAGGGTGTTCTCTTCTTACCACGTGGGCGTATGTTCGGACTGAAAAAAAATTCTGAAATTTTGACAGAATAGATTATCGTAAAACCTTCCCACCTGTTTGAAATGAAATTACTCCTCTACTTTTAGATCACACGTTTTCCCATTAAAATGTGTGCCTCTTGACATTCAAGAAAATGCCGATAAATGCATACAATAATCTTGAATGGTTCTCGAGTTATTATTTAAAAAAATCATCCGGAATATTTGTCCAGGCCTACAGCCAAAAGTATAACACAATTCGTTAGTCCTTACTTAAGTTCTGAATGACCAAAGTATCACAAACAGCAGTAAGATATATATTTGCATTTCTTCTTATTATTCTTCTTCTTCTTCTTCTTCTACCTCTTCTCCTCTACAATACTTTGGCGAACGTTTTGCGTGTCTTGCATAATTGTAATTTTGTTGTATGACACGTTCAATGTGATCGCTATCTGTCGTGCTGTTTTAAATGCACAGCCTTATCAAAGCCCTTATAATGGGTTTTTTGATAATATCAGTTTAACGTTTTAGAAAACGTCCTCCTTGTCACTTACCATTGGCATTTCTCTAAAATATTGGCCGTTTTATATTACTCTATTTTTAGTTGTGTGGCTAAAAAATGATAAAATACTGAAGAGTAAGATGTCGGTTTGGGGGTGCTTTAAATCTATGTTAAAAAAATATAATTGACGAATATCTAAAATATGTGACTCGCGAAACAGTTCATTTGATGAGTAGGTAATAGGTTTATTGAATATTATTTTCAAGATACGTTTTTGCATAATTTGTAGCCTTTGTAAGTGTATATTTAGGATTCCACCCCATCCAATGATTCCGTATCACTATTTACTTTAAATTTTAGCTCTAACCAGGTTTCTGCCTCATAATAAATAGCGGTGTCATCGGCAAAAGTAACAACGTGTCCTATAATTTCGATGGCAAATAAATTATTTAAATATATTAGGAATAGGGCTGGACCCAAGACAGTGCCCTGAGTTACACCACAACTAACCGTTCCGAATTCACTCTGTGTACCCGCAATATGAACACTCTGCATTCTTTCACTTAAATAACTATCAAAAAGTTTTAGTTCCGTATCTCTTACGCTTATATCTTCGAAGCATTCAAGGAGGTGTTTGTGGCTAACCGTATCAAAGGCCTTCGCTAGGTCTAAGAAGACACATAGTGAAGGCTTATCTTTATCTAGTGAGTTGTAAACTTTTTTAGTTAGCTCGGCAATAGCATCCTGGGTCAACTTGCCCTCTAAACCCAAATTGATTGTCAGATAAGTTGTTATACTTATTATTAGAGTTACATAATCTTGTTCTTTATAGCATTTCAAATGCCTTAGCAAAGTTTGTGATAAGTGCAATGGGTCTATTGTTAGTAACTTCTGCTTTTATATATAGGCTTTACTATTGACATTTTAAAATTAAGAGGACAGCACCCTATCATAAACAATAAATATTTGATTAATAATATATGAAAATGCTTCAGAAATCTGGTCGGCAATGTTTTTCAGCTTTGTAGATTCTATATTGTCTATTCCTGGTGATCTATTTGGCTTTAATCTTAATATACAGTTCTTTACTTTGTCCCGATTTGTTGGCATCAAAAACAGGGAGTTGATACTCTTAAAAGCTTTTTTCTTTGTAATTTTTATTCCATTTTATTTTTTTGGACATATTCATACCAAGTGTTGAGTATTTTATTAAAGGAGTAACAGATTTCTATTTTATTTGTTACTATTTCATTTTTTTCATTATATATTTTCGGAATATTAATTAGAGCATTGTTCGAAATGCGCATTTCTTTTACCATTCACCATACACTTTTTGTACATGTTTTATTTTTGTCTATTTTTGATTTCAAGAATTTATTTTGATTTTTTTTATTAGCATCGTTAATTTATTCCGATAGTTTAAGTAATGTTTTCTTAAATTTTCATTTAATTGGGCTGTTTGCAACTCTCGAAATAATTTGTCTCTTGTTTCTATGGATTTTATAATTCCATTAGTGATCCAACATTTCCTTTTACTTATTTTGTTCTTTATTTTAACTAATTTTGTACATATTTTTATTTTATGATGTATAATACTTAAAAACTTTTTCAACATCCCTAGAATTGTAAACATCAGACCAGTCTACATTGGAAAGTTATTCTTTTAATTTATCATATTGCATACATTTGATAATAGTTAGATTATTAGAAACTCTCGGAATTTTCATAATATGCAAGTACTAAAAGTTCTTTATTACTCATTTATAAGATCCAAATTAGAATACGCTTCACTTATTTGGTATCCATTCTATAATAACAAAAAATCTGCTCTTGAAAATGTACAAAGAAAATTCTTAAAATTTATGCATTTCAATGTTTATGATTCTTATCCCGAAAGAGGTTACGATAACCAGTTGCTACTTGATACTTTTGATATGCCATTACTACAATTGAGGCGAGTTTTAGTCAGTTTAACTTTGGTTTTAAATTCTCCTTGGAGAGTTGAATTTTCGAGTGCCAAGGTTTTCATCTAGACAAGTGGATATTTTTAATTTATCAATGGCTAGAACCAACTTACTGCGACGTTCACTCATGTATATTATAATAATAATTAATAATTTAATAATTAACACCACAGGTAATTACGACCCCCTTTATCCCGGGAGACTCTATAAGAGCCTTGTATGGGAGGGGATTATACATTATATGTAGTAATTAAATACGTTTGGTGATATATTCAACATAAATGTAAAAGAGATACTTAATATTACTACGGAATATAAATACAATTTTTAAAATTTTTCAATTGCACAAATTCAAAATGTATAACTATGTTATAATCTCATATACTTATTATTATTTGTTCATTATTTAGTTACAAACTATTTGTCCCGTAATTGGATTCTTGTAATCTTTTGGGCAATAAAGACTATTATTATTATTATTATTATTATTATTTTATTGTTATTTGTATATGTGGAGACCATCCTGTTTTCAATTGACTTTTAGGCAATACGACAATCTCTCATAATAACAAACTAAGCAAAATATAGCCACATAATTCTAAAATCCGACACAGTGAGATCAAACCAAAGTGTATTTCTAGCCTGTTGTAGATTTCAAGCTAAAACACCGCCTCCGCACTCATGAATAGTGAGCGAGCTCATTAGCGAGGCCGAGACAGTAATGACCGAACCCAGCACTAAGTCGGTGACAGTCCCACAGTGTCCCCTTCTGCATGGCACACACAGAGGCAGGCAGACCACTATCACCACATCATTGTGGACCGAACTCATGAACAAAAAAATACAGTAGCACCTAATAAGCACAAGAATATTTAAGATGTAACAATTGTTCAGGTCTCATTTACAGACATATTTTGTATTCATTTGCATAATATAATAAATCATAAAAAAGGTTCCTGTTTATTTGAAACGAATCTTGAATTACAATGGACAATGAATAGTTTTTCGATTATAATTAAAGATAAAAATTAATGTTGCTAACAAGTAACATATGGACGGAATAGGATCCATATTTCGTTCTCTCAATTCAAATAACACTGATATGAGTATTAGTAGGTTTGTCTCTGTTTACGATCGTCAAGCACCTCGTTCTAAGGTCATTTAAAATGTCTTCAGCCTCAGGTTTTTTGCGTCTGTTTATATAAGTAACATTCTTTAATACCATGTGTAATCGGTTAACAATTTGGGCAAAAAAGTTGTTTGTAGTTTCTTTTGGTAGTATTTTGACTATTTGATTGTGTTGTTTTTGCTACTTAAATCGTAATTAGTTTAAAAATAGAACCAGCTTTGAAATATTCGTATTAAATAAAACTAGACAAAATTTCATTCCAAAAGTGGACTACCTTCATCATCCCAATTCCTGAGGATGGTCATGGTAAAATAAAAATACATGTATGGTTATGGATTTAGTCCAATGACAAACTAAGGAGTCGGCAGTTAAGAGTAACTACATTGCTCACTCCATTAGAAAAACGAAGTAGCTACTGGCCTAAAAAATCCATGGCGAACTAACTTTTCTACACGGAATTTTTTCAACATAAAAATTTGAATATTTGACTTACAAATGCGACGACTGTTGGTGATATGCAATTATTACACTGAACGCGCCAGGCTTGTAACTTGTAATTCCACGCTAGGCGGGGCATATAGCCCGGAGAGCAGCTCATTCTGTATGTTATAAACATCTTTATCTGTCTTTAATGGCTGAAATACAAAAATTGCATGTATTTATTGAAAATATCTGTGTTCTGTAAAATACCTTGATATTTTATCAAACAGAACAGAAAAGAAAGAAAACGGCATGCGACCTCTACCCAGAATAAAATGCATCTTATTCACAATACACAACTGAAATTAACTTGAATGTGTTCTTTATCTTAAGCACAAGTGAATATTACGTCAATATAAATAATTTTGATGATTGATACTTGATTTTGACAATGAGCAGCTGGCTTCCTGTATGTGATCCACTAAGTTCAGCCCATGCTCTCAACTTAGCTACAACGTGTTGATGAGGACCAAGAAGTCCGAAACACGTAGCCACGGTTTGCACTTTTTCCTTGGCGGGTTTGCCCAAGAGTTTTCTTTCCTGATAATTCGCCTCACACGTTAGCATCTTTTTATCTTGCGATAATCTTTGGACTATGGAATTCCATGCAGGTGTCTACAGTTTACCTCCATGGCAATGCTGTATTGTTGCTCTACGACGCAGGGCCTTCCAACAGCGCCACAAATGAGCAGCTGGCTGCCTGCCTGTGATCCACATGTGTCGTTTTTTTCCTAAGTTCAGCCCATCCTGTCAATTTAGCTACAACTTGCTGATGAGGACCAAGAAGTCCGAAACGCACGTCCATGGTGTGCACTTTTTCCTTTGCGGACTTGCCCATGATTTTTCTTTACTATATAACAATGAAGATTGACTTTTGATATATTCTCCTAGGGAAATGGTTCATCAAATATAAATGTTTTGGTGCCATTATAAGAAAGATCCATCGCTGCAACGCCACCTGCAATTTTTTGAACTAACGGCATTAGCTTGGATGAACAAAATCCCTCGTATGTATTATCCTGGTCTGGACGGTGTACGTCATTTTAAGCATATATCTTTTACCTCACCAACAAGTCTATAAAACAAACACAAGAATTATATAGATATGTATCTAAGAAAGCTCTCGTGTTTACTATTTTAAATCTAGCTTTGAATGATTTTAATTGTCTTAAAATGAAGTCTGTTGTAATGATGGAATAATTACATCCTCCTTGCTTGCTATTATAACGCCGTGTGGGATAGATTACACGATGCTTGCGGGTAAAAAACGCATTCGTGACAATTTAATAGCAGTTGTGAAATAATAGTTTAAAGAAAAATCACTTATTTTCAGCTTTCATTCCTTCCGCATCCTTGTAATATTAACTTTCTCAACGTATTTTATAGTTATTGGTTGAAGACGAAGTAAAACCACTTTTAAGTTTAATTTTATCCATCATTGTCAAGTTTAAAAATGTTTTCACTTCAGGTAGCTAATTGAATGTGTTCTTTATTATTTTGCTTGATTGACTATGTATTTTATTGTCAAGACCTTTGACCAATACTTGTGTTTAAAATTTATAAGTAAACATAAAGACAAAAAAATGTTTAACATCCTCATAACATGCATTGCCTATTGTGAGGTCTCTTAAATTATTATTATTCAACATCTGGATATTCGAACTTCACTCTCAGTTATTCACTCAGATATTTATTGAACGCAAGAAATGCAACGTACTTTTGTTCAGCTCGTAAGTTATTTTGGCTGCGGCAATAAACATTAATTAAGAGAAATTTCTTTATTATTGCATTTGGATTAAAGGTGCATTGTACAGAAAGCCGTGTCTGGTTGTTAATGAAAAAGCATAAACCAAAATATCTCCGGATTCCTTTTGTACTAATTATAAAAAACGATTATGAAAAAATGAGAAATGTAAATGGCATAGCCTGAAAGCAAAGAATTATTGTTTTTCATATGGGCCAGGACGTTAACACGATACTATAAATAATATTGGCTCGCAGGGCATCGCTTTTAAAAACTTCCAAAGTAGTGGGGGCACCATTACGATATATGCAACATCGGGGGGCGACCATAACGTACAATCTCACAAACATGTATAAATTATTTGTTTCACAATAAATACACAACCCGACTTATAATTATATCCCAGGCATGATTTATTAGCTTTATCCGAATTTGCAACATCCGAAATTATCAGGATCACATAAATGTTTCAATCAGAATACTTTAGCAAATGGAATAACATGTTTTAGTGCGTTGATTGCACTCCTTCTGAATTGGTTTGTTTTTAATTTTTTTTCATTCGTAAAACGATCACTTTACTTTTCAGAGGATTGTGGATAATATTAACAACGTGATAACCGATGGTGACGTACTGCTTTATGTATACTTTTTCTTGCGTTTTTCTACATTGCTCCCTTCTTGTGATTATGCTTATGTCATATCCGCGGATACTTCCCACTTTTATTTATTTATTTACATTTATTACGTTTATTACGGTTATTACGTTTATTACGTTTATTACGTTTATTACGTTTATTACGTTTATTACGTTTATTACGTTTATTACGTTTATTACGTTTATTACGTTTATTACGTTTATTACGTTTATTACGTTTATTACGTTTATTACGTTTATTACGTTTATTACGTTTATTACGTTTATTACGTTTATTACGTTTATTACGTTTATTACGTTTATTACGTTTATTAAGTTTATTACGTTTATTACGTTTATTACGTTTCTTACGTGTATTACGTTTATCATGTGTATCACGTTTATCACGTTTATTACGTTACAATCATATTTTACTTTTATCGAATTTTATTTTCTCTTAAACTGATTGATAATTTTCTGATGTTTAGCTTAATTGGATACTTTTGATAATTTTTTTTTTATTTTGTGACTTCCTTCTTCCCTGACACCTGATCAAGTGCTTTAATTAGTCGGCTGGTGCCACCCTCTGAACCCAAGTTACCTTTAGTCACAACACTGTTTGTTACGGGCTAGTACTAAATATTTAACTTTTGGTCTTCTATATTTTATTGAGTCCGGAATTGGAATTTTTACGACTAAAATCTCAATAATTGCCCATTGTTTAATACTTAACTCGCTGTCACGTTTAACATCTTGAAATACTAGCCGAATTTCATGTCGGTCTAATATTTTTTTTACACTGTTTAAATATTCTTAGTGTTTATTTTATTATTTCATATTTACTGACTGAAAATTTTATACTTAGCATATAAATGTATTACTATTATTGATCCATTGATTGGTGGTGGTGGATCAGTTCAATTACTTAGGCAACGTTGTTAATGACAAAGCAAACATGGACAGCGAGATTCGCAATAGAATTAACGCTGCATCTAGAGCACTCTGGGGACTTAGAGAGAGAGTATTTGACAACCACGACCTTGCTTTGTCAACGAAAATGACTGTCTACAGAGCAGTTGTCATTCCAACACTGCTATATGGATGTGAAAGCTGGGTCACTTACCGTCGTCATGTGAAAGAATTAGAACGTTTTCAGCAAAGACACCTCAGAAGTATGATGAAAATCCGTTGGTTCCATCACATATCAAACGTGGAAGTACTCAGGCGAGCAAACAGCCTTCCAATTGAGGTGCTTATTTCAAGAGCACGCCTAAGATGGGCAGGTCACATTCATCGTATGCATGATAACCGCCTTCCTAAATGCACACTTTATGGTGAATTGCTAAGCGGTAGAAGAAGGCGTGGCGGTCAACGAAAGAGGTTCAAAGACGTTCTCCATGAAAATCTAAAATCCTGCGGTATTGCAGACGAGCAATGGGAACAACTTGCAGCGGACAGAACCGAATGGCGAGGGGTTGTGGCCAGCTATCAAGGAAATGTTGCTGCAAGAAGGCCGAATCCAAGACCTAACCAGGTCTATGTTTGTCCTGACTGCGGTCGACATGTGCTCTCCCGAATTGGCCTCTATAGCCATAGTCGTGTGCACCGTAGATGAATGGGAATTACAATAGACTACACCTTTTACTTGTTTTTATTGTACATAATTTATCGACTGTAACATTTTTATACTCGGACTCGAGTAACGGCTAATAATAATAAAAATAATAATAATTACTATTATTATTATTATTTTTATTGGTTGGCAACAATAATCTCTCGCTGATAAACATCACATGCGATGCGTAGAGGTTATTTTTCCAATATAATAGTTAATTTTGTTATTTTTTGTAGATTATATGATAATATTCAGAAGACGATACATGTGGTAGAAAAACAAAAAGAAAAAAAGGATATGAGTAAAATCATATTTAACGTTTAGACGATATTTCAGTAGGTGCTGTTTCGATGATTCAATTTCTATTGCTTTATGTTTATTTTTTCCTTTAAATTGACAATTTGGTAACACAATCAGCGTTAGTGCCAAATAGAGGTTACCTAAAAGCTCTTTTCATATTTCTACATATTTTTACAAACGTTGTTTGCATCATATTTTTTTCTTGCTTTTTAAAAAATATTAATACACTGTTATACCATATCTATATTCTGAAAGCATGCATCGTCCTTTCGTGCAATACTGAGTAAAATAAGATGACGCGCTGTAAAACTGTCATTAAATACCACCTAATTTTGTACTGCCCCACAATTATTTACTTTAAATCAGTAGGTAGTGTTGTAAACTAACTCTAACCTACCTATGTTCCAGCAGGTTACAGAGATAAGCCCAGCGAGTGCTAATTACCCCTATAGCTTACTTCTCGTCTTCTCAATAAACAAAGAGGTTGCTGAATGCAAATTTAAATTCTTAGTTCCTAATCTACAGGAGAAGCGGCTTGCTCGAGTCTAGGGTTCAGGGAATTAAAATAACGATATCATTTGATGTGCGCACAAAGACCTTGTTAATTTACCAGACTCCTTTTTTACTTTTTTCTTTTGGTTTTGGTTTCACTGTGATCCCACGACTTTAAGATATCATCTACTGGCTAAATTTAATTTAAAACACGGCGTTGAAACAAATAATAGCTGTTTTATTCTTTTAAATTAAACGTTCGGTATATAGTTGGAAAATTAAAGTAGGGTTTTTATTTTAACAAGAACAATTATACTGATAAATTATAACTATTAACAGCAGTGGATGCCAAAGGTAATTACTTCTGATAAAAAAGACATATTGCATTATTGTCCATGAATCAACATTAGCTACATAGTTCCGTCATCATGAATCATGAAAAATTAATGAAAAAAATTCGAAAACTTCAATTCCACGTGAAAAGTACACTGACTCCTGATGATTTCTACAGTTCCTATACAGTAACTGAAGTGTAGTTAGAAAAAGTATACCGCTACAGAGAAAAGAGTCGATAAGGTACTTACCACGGTGATAAAAAGTGCAATGAGAATCAAATTAAAATGAAAATGAAATTATTTAAAAGAAGATTTATATTGTACCAAATGCAAATAAGTTTTTAGAACAGTTCGTAAGTATCTACGCCCCGATATAAACTTAATTATTTTATATTTCTTATCATAATATTAAAATTTTATTAGTGAAAATTGGTAATGTTTGATTACTGTAAAATATTGTAGGTTATAAAAATGTCGGTAACGTTTGTACTCATTTTTTCCTTGTTGTTTACGTATTAAACCGGCAGTCTCAAACGGTATTTGAATAAATTATCACATTTTACTTTAACAAAATATATTTTAACATTGTATTTTGTTCCGCCCGAAACAAAAAGAATTTTGTTTGTCGGCTCAAAGCGTGCAAAGTGGTAAACACATGCCGTTTCCTTGAAGTAATCTGGGAGCAACAATGATTATTTATGTTGTTTAATTAACCTTATGTTATTAATTTTATAACCTTATAGTGTACAGGACCGCTATTCCTACTAGACAGAACAAAAACAATGTTGTAAAATGGTAATATAAGTTTACTGCTTTTGTTTTATGTTAAACTAGCTTTTACCCTGCGGCTTCACAACTTTAAAGTTGGATATTGCTACGTAAGCCTATGTAAATATGGGTAACATACAGGGTGTAGCGAATACCGAGACAGACTAAAAAGAGTCGAGTCGGATAACCGAACATTACGTTTCACCGCATCCGCGTAACCAACCCCTCGGTATACTCTAAAACGTTCAATGGCTGTATTGTTACTGCCCCACATCTTGTTGTCACTTCACAATGAAGAAAAATACAGGATACATTCGCCTCCTTTAAAGTGTTTGTTTCATTAAAATAGAGTTGGTGGCTATTTAGTAATTTAAACCAGCAAACAAACGGATATTATTACAATTTAACTTATATGTGCATATGACAGCCAGCAAAGCAATGGAGGAGATTTCTCATTTCACTCTCTCATTTAAATCATATGTAATTTTATTTTAGATCATTCAATATTGTATTGATCTATCCCATTTTCATAAAATTACTGAAAATTATACATTTATCCATTTTCAACTGATATTTTTCCAATTCGCTAAATAAAGAAAAGTGTGACAAACATCGTTTTAAAATTCAGAATTAGAAATAAACTAGTTTGATATTTCAAAATGCCATCAATCAAACAGAAATTTTTTAGTTTCGTTCCGTTGTTGAGAGTTAGTTACTACTCTAAGAGAGTTCTGTATTATGTAAAAGTTGTATTTGAGAAAATGTCGGAGTCGGGGAAGATAACAAGACAGACCGAATTTAATATAATTTATCATAGCTCATTCTTAATATAGAACTGCCTTTTTTATAGTGCTTGGAGAAAAATAATGAAATGAAAAATAACATTAATAATGTACGTGTAGGTCTGACATGATTTAGTATCCATTCCAAATGATGGAGAAAATAACTTTACTAATAAGTATTTGTTGTACTCCCTTACGTGGTCAAATTTGCACTATTAGACTTAGCTTAGTGTGATACCAGTTTATGATTTCATTATTACCTGTGGTGTTATTTATTTATAATTATTATATCTGATGTATCTATGTTCTGTAATGCTATAGTGTCCAAGGATGCATCAGTGATACGTGTGCAAACTCACTGAACTTGGGAATTATAGAAGCCTTCCGCGAGTTAAAACCGTAAAGCTTGTTGTTGATTTCATCCAACAATGCTTCAGTTAGATACAGCAGCGTAATAAGTATAATGTGATAATTGTAGGAGAAATTTAACCACACATTTAATATTGTCTATCACTTTTATGTTGTCGATGAATATTTTTTCCTAAATCACAATGAATTGTCAGATTGTTGTGATACGTGTGCTATTGTGGTTGGCTTCCTTTTGTTGTGTCTCACAGCAATATGACATCTGTGATGGTTGTTTACTAAGCATATGTCTCATTATACTTTGTTCCAATCAGTGCTTTGATGATATAAACCCAGTAAATTTGAGGACATCGCTTGCTCCGTTTATCCTTTAGTATTCCTTGGACAATTACGGGATTTACATTCTCGTATCTCCTATAGAATAAATTACAGGATGCCAGGAATTTGTTAAAAATAGCATATTTTTGGAGAATCAAGCCAAAGGTGTTAAGACTAACTTCTTGAAAGCACCAAATCGAAACTACAACAATAATGTTATTCAACCAGTCTGAGGCATCAAAGACCGTCCAAGGAAAAGGACTAGAAAGAAAGCCTAAAACGATATTTTTCATAACTACCCTGCAATTTGACTTTGTGGTGGTGTACAGCGTTGAGTAACGTCTTTGGAAATCAAACGTATGCTATTTGACAATTTGTCAAAATTCGTCTTACACATGGAGCCGCTTATTTGGAAACTGCAACGAAAGGAAGACCTGCGTAACATTACGAATTTTTAACTTAGACATTTTATCCAAAAAGTTCTACTGTAGTGAACAGCGGACATATACGAAGAGTCTGTTGTATCGAGCGATGTACTCATCCGATTTTTGACGAAAACGACGTCAAATTCTTTAGGGTTTAAAACGCGAATTTGGCAGAAATAGGAACTTATTAAAGTAAAATTAAAAGTTCAGATAAAACACATAGGTGCACGAGCCTAGCTATAAACGCAACACATTACATTATCATACTTAATCTCTTTGGTCTGTCGGTTGCTCACTGTTAACTATCCCTTGGATAGTAGTTATTAATAAATAGAGGTTTAGATGAGATAAATCTATTTTCATATCATAGCAACGTTATACAAAATGGTTGAATATAAATGTAATATATTTCAATAGTAGTTTCTATGTTTCCCCATACTCATCATGTGTGGTATGGGACCAAAAATTATAATTGTCTTGTTTGAACTACTTACTTTATATTCATTTGTACATTTTTCAAATAACTCAATATTTTACAAATTTTACCACAATACCGTCTTCATATTTCTATGTTACTACTTTAAGAAATCTAATGTGTGTGGCAGTCAAAATCTAAATTCGAAGCATCATCAGTAATCGACACTGAGAATAAAATTTTATATTTCGTCTATTTACGTCTCTAGGGCTGAAGAGAGATTCCCTTTGAGAGTGCGAACCCTACATCTCTGTCTATGGAGGTGTGACAAAGGCTCTTAAAAATATATAAAATTTCACGTCCCTTAGACAGGATATTGGCCAAACCTTACTTTTACCCCTTTTGTGATTTCGATCAACTCAAGTATTGTTGATCTTTTAAGTTATCGACTTCATACTGGTCTGTCTGTAATGGGAATCTAGCCTTGTACTCTAAGCACACTTAAAGAAATTGATTCCAATCAAGTGATTTCCAAGAACTGGTTCGAATTTTGCGCTAATCTGTACGCCCCCTTCTCCTTGATTTAGACAAATCTAGATCTTCTAAATTGTCAATGAGATGACCAAGAAACATTTACAAAAGAAAATCATAGTTTTCGTCTTGTTGTAGGCTGTACTTAATTATACCATACTCAGAGATTATTATTTGAAGACTGTTGAATGGATGCGTCTGTGGTTACTGCAAGTAAGGTAGTAACCGTTCGTAAATTTTGGTTTATAGATTGTAGTTTCGCCTGCAGTAAAACATTTCATTCCTAAATCTCAGATTGTAGATTTTCGACACACCTAACACGTTAGTCGCCATGATACACGATAATGGAGTTTCAGGATTTGTCGCATTTACGAATACATGGAAAGTAATATTAGTGAATGATCTCGGTAATTTTTTAAATCGTATCATATGAAAATTGAAAATTTAACTGTTTACTTGTTCAGTTTTCTACAGCACATATTTTTTCGAAATAGGGCACACATTTATGATAGTGTTCTGAATTTCTTTTATAACATGCTTTTTATTTTTGTTTGACGTTGGCTGTCTGACAGTAATATACATGCGGATCTCATGGCACCCTATTACTAGGGGATTTGAAACCCATAATCAGAGTGCCATCCTCAAAATTGTATTTTTCGTTGTTTTGTGTCGTATTGTATAATTACAAATACGAACATCATACTAAGAGATTACTGTTTTTGATAGAAAGTGTTATTTCTATTTAACTTAAGAAATTTTCGATGTTGGAATAAAATACTTCATTGAAGTTATTTTCTCTGTTCCTAATACTTAGGGTATTTAATAAAAGTAAGGTGAATTAATGTGCATATTATCAAAAGTTTTACTCTACTGATAATACTTCCATAAAATTGGTGGGTAGAATAAGATTCTCTTTGGCACATTGTAATACAGACTCGAGTTTATGGTCAACTATTTAATAATAATTAATAATAATCATAAAAGCACATATTACTAACACGGTTTTCGAAGTAATTTCTTGCAATATTAGGTATAATCCAGCAGAGAAGCACAAACGGTTTGCTGATTGTTTTAAAGGTGTGTTTCTAATTAGTTAGATAGTTAATTGCTTGGCAACTATACCTGACGAAAAGGTTATTTTCAATGCATTCTTGCTTAGAAAATTAAACAGAATTCTAATTTCAGTAACTTTCTATTTCAAATTTTGGAGTATAAAAATAGCTGTTAAGTATTAATTAACTAAGTGCTATAACATGAAATAAAAGCTGGAGACGCAAAACTGTGCTAACAGAATTACTTAAAAATTTGAAAAAACAATTTTTCAAAATACTTCGAAACTATATTATCGTACCAAGATAATTTTAAAAAACTGCGACCCTAAAATAGTCGATAAGGTACTACGCACACTCAAAGTGAATTTTTGCAGCAATTAGGTCTGCCCACAAAAAATATAATATACATTAAAAGTAACGGAAAATAAAGATTTTACCTATAATAACAATATTAGAACTGTGGTTGAAAAATGTCAATCCAAACAACAGCAGCGGCCGTTGAAAATGCTAGCTTTATTTCAATCAGATAAATGCGTATGACGTCACATACTTGCTTGCTTTGCAGGCGCTCATATGTACGCTGCGTTAGGTTTATTCCGTGTCGTTCTCGTTAGAACAAAGTTTGAACTCAGGGCAGTAACAGTATCTTTACTATTTAAGACATCAAATAGAGTTTGTTTATTGTTGTCAAATATGGAGGAGCGTTTCCAGAAAGGGGATTCACATAATTTGCCGAACGTAGACGTGATTATGTTCTCCGATTTTCTTTCAAAAAACAGGTAAATATGATTATGACAAATATCGGCAAAAATATCCAGCCCATCTTAGCTCATGACAGTCGCAAAATTAACTACATCACTATAGAAACACCTAGAGTATCGCAGCGCATATCGCGTAGCAGGCATGTGACGTCACCCGCCTAGCCTCGCGCAATTTCTACTACACATAATGTCAAAAGCAAATGACTTTTTTAAAAACTTTTTAGGGGGTTATAACACCCATAAATGTATCATTTCCAATTAAAATTAAATATTATGGACAGGCTTATTATAGGTAATTAACAATTTTTGTTCATCCATAGATGTTTTTTAAAAATCACAAGAGTTACGCTTTTCTCCAACAAAAGACATAATGTCTTCCATCTTTTTTACTTGTTTGTTAATATTGAATTCATACTTAACGATACAGAAAAGTAATAGAAACGAAGAGAACCCGTTCGATATTACTACCGCGGGGGGCTAATGTAACTTTTGATCCGAACAAAGATAATAATTGGGAAGTGAAATTTGAAAAAATACTGAGTAAATCACAAACAAGAGACAAAAACGGACAAACCAAAACGAAGGACGAAAAGGCTAAAGCGTTTGCCGGAAAATTGACAACATCTGGGGTGGTAACAGACGCAATAGAGGACCGTAAACTTTTAGCATGACGTACTCACCAACTGACATTTAATCCGTCGACCATTACTTTAAACCCTTGTTACATTTCCTAGACCTCTCCATTTCATGAGTTAAGCTCCATTAATGCAAAATATCCCGCACTTCACTACTAATCTTCTAAGGTCGATCTTTTAATGTTGTCAAAGATAGGTCGTCAATCACGAGTCATAAAGCAGAGTAAGCAGATACCGAAGCATCAAGCGCGAAGTGAGCTTGCAATGACGTAAGAATAATGGAAACATAACCTCTAATTTTACAGTTTTGACATCGCACTGCGAAGAATACGTTGCCAATTTACATTTATACTTATTCATTTGTAATGGTTTATAACTTTTCAATGCAAAAATCAATTACTTTACTCACTTATGAGGAACACCTCCAAACTTCAATAATACCGATAAACTCAACAAAAGACATAATGTCTTCCATTTTTTTTTAAATCTTTTTTACTTGTTTGTTAATATTGAATTCATATTTAACGATGCAGAAAACTAATAGAAACTAAGAGAACCCGTTCGAAATTAGTACCGCGAGGGGTTAAAGTAACTTTTGATCCCAACAAAGATTGGAAAGAGATTGGGAAGTAAAATTTGAAAAAATTCTGAGTAAATCACAAACAAGAGACAAAAACGG
Source organism: Leptura quadrifasciata (assembly GCA_963675555.1). Taxonomy (NCBI): domain Eukaryota; kingdom Metazoa; phylum Arthropoda; class Insecta; order Coleoptera; family Cerambycidae; genus Leptura; species Leptura quadrifasciata. The sequence continues at coordinate 88,768,357 of OY776678.1, read as the reverse complement.
ACAAACAAAAACGAAGGACAAAAAGGCTGGAGCGTTTGCCGGAAGATTGGCAACATCTGGGATGGTAACAGAGGCGGACTGGCCATGAGGGAGTTCGGGCAAATGCACGATGGGCCGGTGCTAAAATACTAAAAGTGAGCCCGGCTGGTCATGGCGATGTATCCATTTTACGCAGCAAAAGACCTTGTTTTTTTCCAAATTATTCACCGATTTTTAATAATAATAATAATAATAAATAAATAAACACTACAGAAATTAGACAACCCCAAATCCAAAAGCCAGAGGCTAGTGCGGAAGGGGTTACACATTGAAAAAACGCGGACATACAACCATTTACTCCGACAGTGCTAGTGCTGGAGCCGGGATTCGAACACGGTGGAGCGATTCCCGTGTGATTAATCGCGATTGCCACCTCACGCCATAACCAATCGGCCAGACAATGTCTACCTTGACAGTGAGTGAGTGAGTTGGTGATCATGAAGATGTCCGAGCATAATTCTGGTCCCAGTCCGCCCCTGAACAGTAGGGTGTACTTTATTCCAAAAGGAGCATTGTGCTATCCAGTTTGTTTGTTTGTTGCCCTAGGTTGCATAATTTTCGTGATATTTTGCAACAAGTGAGGAACACCGCATTTTTGCAACTTTATTAATGATTTCATTAGCACCAATTTCTGTTTTCCAACTTTCTCCCGCTGTGCTACGAAAATTAGTTGGCTGGTTTCATTTGCGATGAATTTTTGGCAGATCAATAATATAGCCCACAAAGCTAAAAATTAGTTTCATTGGTTCTGTTTTAATTTACCTTTCAAAGCCGATGGCCTTAATACTTTTCACAACTCACCTAAGTCTTAAGGGGACTCGATACTCACTAGATACTTTTAAGGTTCTTATTTTGCACTGTTATGGAAAATATCGGCCAACAAAGTATTATGCTAAGTTATTTAAATAGTGTATAAAAATTTTACAGCAAAACCTCAGACAAATATTATTTAGATAGTAAAATAACTTAGAGAAGAGATATAACATAAAGTTACGACTTATTCATACAACTTTATGTATTTTTTATGGAACACACTGCTTGGTGGAATGTTAATTAAAAAAGCTTCTAAAACATCACTCGTTATAGTTAATCTTAATTTGTTTTAAATGTTAAAATATTCGATGTTCAATATCGAAATTTTAACGCCTACCAATCACAAAGTACCGTTTTCTTTTTTATGACATGCATGCGTTGATGTTTTACTTCATTTATTATCTTTTCTAAGTGGTACTGTATCAAAAATATATAATTAGCTAAATGAGGGCTAAATGATTTATTTATATTGTAGATTCTTCTTCTTATAAAATGATAAATGACAACTTGTTGAAAGAAATAATTGTTAGCGGGAGAAATCTTGTATTAATGATTATTTAATGATGTCATTAATTTAGTAGCCGAAAAAATGGCATACGGTGTATTGCCAAGTGCAAAATGTCAAGAAAGAAACATTTAATAATGAAAAGACAAGGACATTATTTTATTGACCGATGGAACTTGTTTTACAAAATTTTAAATATTCTTTGTCTTTGCAAAGCTCAATATAAACAGTGATTAGCTCTTCTGAAACAAGATTTCAAGAAAAAGTTGTCCACCAATTTCTTGCGTACTTTTTGCAAATATTGTCGCCTCTTTTACAATACAATAGCAGAATTTGCAGAAACTGATCCCTGAATTTTACAAAAATTTCGAAATTAGAAAACAGTAATCCTGAAAGGAAACTTTGCTACATTTTATTAAACGAGAATAAATATGCATCACATTCTTCCACAAATATCACTAATGTCACTAACTGCTGACTGGTTTCGACCTAGTTTTGGGTCTCGTCAGTGCAGTGCAAGTGATACCTTCAATACCCGGAGTTCGCATCTCATAGGCACTGTTAAGTTTCACCCTAAATCGTACCATACAATTCAGCGCTCGTAAGGGGGTTTAACTTGTTGAGTCCTTATTTATATAAGGCACTTGCAGATAGGTTGGAATATTATAATTCCTATATTTTATATTTTTATAAAATTTCCTTCTGCTATAAAATTGCTTATTCAGTGATGATTATCAATTTTATTTTCGATTTTGATTGTTTCGAGACTACTGAGAGATGGCGCTAGTTACGCTCTACTGCGGTGGAACTTAGCAGTGCCTATGAGATGCGAACTCCGGGTATTGAGGGTATCGCTTGCACTACATTGACGAAACCCAAAACTAGGTCGAAACCGGTCTGCAGTTAGTGACACAATGCGATATGACGGAGGCCTCGCATCTTCCTCGTAGCATTCGACCATTCCAAGTCATTATATTTTAGTGCTTACTGTGTTTAGACAAAATAAGCAAATTTTACCATATAATTCATCACTCATAAACGGGAATAGCTGTTTTGATCGATCTTTTAATGTTGTCAAAGATAGGTTGTCATTCACAAATCGTAAAGCAGAGTAAGTAGATACCGAAGCATCGGGCGCGATGTGAGCTTGCAATGACGTAAGAATAATGGAAACATAACCTCTAATTTTACAGTTTTGACATTGCAATGCCGAGAATACTTTGCCAATTTACATTTATACTTATCCATTTGTAATGGTTTATAACTTTTCAATGCAAAAATCAATTACTTTACTCACTTATGAGGAACACCTCCAAACTTCAATAATACCGATAAACTCTTTATTGGTATTATTTATTGACATCCCAATAACTATCTGGAATGTTAGTGGTCTTTCACGAATTACATCATCATTTTTCTTCGACTACTCAAATCATCTCTGTATATTGAATAAATCAGTATTATTGTTGTCTTTTGTGAGGAAGCAAGTTATAAATTAGGCTGATCATTCTCTTCTGAACTATATAATGCGATTTTTGCCTTTATCGTTTACCCAAGAAATTATGTTATAGATAATGTATAAGTATACTAATGTGTTATATGTTTGTGACAATTGTCTTTCATCCTATACATATTTTGATTGAAGAATACCACAACAAACTGTTTAAGTAATTGGGTATCATTTACTAGGGTAAAAAAGAAACAGGCCAACGATGAAATCCTGGGAAACGCCAAGATTTGCATTATATATCATATGGATTTTCTAAAGTCTTCGACACACTGGATAACGGAATTTTGCTGCACAATTCGTTCAGGAGCTTAGACTACGTTATCCGTAACTGAAAATAATTTTGTGAAAGTACAATAAAATTTATCTTGAACTCATTTGTGAGGTCAAGACGGTTTCAGTAATGCGAAGTCCTGGTTATGAAATTCATAAATCTAGCACTGAAAAATTTTAGACACAGTTTATTAAATATATGTGGGTCAAAACTTCGTAAAATTGTCCAGAGAGAGGTTTTTCATATTACGGTTGATTTCATATATTTGACACAAATGGTTTTCGCTTAATTTGTTTATATAAAACTCTTTTATTTGTTGCCCGAAAGTAATTATTGTGGTGTTCTGGCGTAGAGGTTATTTTTCTAATATGGTGGAAAATTTTGTTATCTATAGAATTTGTGATAAGAAGATTCATGTGGCAGAAGAAAAATAAGAAAAAAATACTCTTTTATTTGTTTTTAGGTGTTTAAATGGCACTGGTTTCCCACTTGGCACTTTCCTGACAATCAACGCCTTCCTCATTCCCTCTTCAATATCATTAGAAGCACGGCAGAAGCAGATTTACAAAATTCCTCATAGTTGTTCTATCGTTCATTAATTTTTATCCTTCACATTATGAAAATACGCCACAGTAAAAAGTCCTGGAACAGGCAAATTTCTTTCATATGTCCTATAAAAAGATCCTTAACCATGGCATTTATAGAACATATTGCTTTTCTAGAAGCGTGTAATCGTTGGCACAACACAACCACAAACATTTAAGATGTTGAAGGACAGATATGCTTACAAATCTGTTCCCATCGAATACACGCATCGGTACCTACCAATAAGTCGTTTTGACTTAACATCCGAACAAGTAAGACACGACGACCATAATGAACATAACAATTTATTCCCTGGTCAGCCACTAACTTACGCTATTAACTACGAAATCGGACACGTGTCGGGGCAATGCAATTCTCAACTTCCACTGACAACAACATGCGCAAACAAGGTGCCTCATTAACTATGCAAGTATGCAAAACAAGCCCACTGCACTAGGATAGTTTAGTAAAGTGCAACTGGCATGGCGCTTCCATCTTGTTTATTTTGTTGCTTTTGGGGATAATAAGGAGGAAAGTACTGAAAGAATAAATACATCGCGTGCCATACAGGTCCGTACTTAGACTAGCTCAATACAGGGCTGAACTGACCTATAATGCTGCCTGTCCGATTCCGGCATGAGGCCCATCTAGACGAGTGCCAAAACAAAGAAACTATAGTTTAAAAACGTCACCGTAAATGGATAACGAATAAAATTATATTTTCTTAACCATGAACCCTGCGAACGTGTGTGTTTTTTATTCGTTATCGGTTAGTACATTTTTAAAAGGTTTTATTAAACTTGCAATATTTGTTTGTTAGTTAGTTAGTTAGTGTCAAATTTTGCAATCAAAATTTCGATTAGTTCTAATTAAGCTAGAGCTTTAAAGTTTTGCACATATGTATAAGTTCGGTGATAATATACTTTAACATTTTCATATAAGAAAAAAAGAAGACGGCTGATTCAAGATGGCGCACGACTTTACCGTTTATGATCCGATTCGATTCATGATCCCAATATCTGGGAGTTTTCGAGATCACCAATTATGAATTATTGGTAAAAATTTAGAAATTCAAAATGGTGGCGCCAATATGGCGGAGGAATATTGTCATTTATGATCAAAATCGATCAAAATGGCTATCTGATATCTGGGGATTTCAGGTTTGCTAATTACGAATTTCTAGTCAAAAATTTAGTTCAGGATGGCGACTTCAAGATGGCGGACAACTTTACCGTTTAAGATCCGATTCAACTCAAAATCGATGTTGGTAGGTCGGGGATTATGAGTTTTCAATCAAAATTTTTACAATAGAAAATCCGAGATTAATTCAAAATATACTACCTGGATCGGATTTCATGGGGGTCAATATTAATTAACTTTCGTAGCAAAGTCATAACTCACTACAAATAGCTAAATATGGTATATCCTATCTACATTTCTTGTCTTGTAGAGCGACACCAAACCATCTTTGCAAAACCAATATATCTTCCCACAAAGACGTTGAGTTAACAGAGAGTTATTGGACGCACAATAGGGACAAGCCGTATTAAAATCAGCGTTATTTTGAGGTCTACGGCTGCGCAGTTTGATCCACAAATAAGGGATCCCTTATTAAGGATAGTGCTTGTCCTTATTTGTGAAGGAATACTGCAATGCGTTAAGTTTGCCGCATTTTGACATTTCGCAACTTTGACATTTGATGGCTTGTTTACTGCTTTGAATGAGCAACAACTGCTTTAAATAAACAACAATACACACACACCAGAAATAATAAAAATGCGTCAAATGATTTATTTATTATCTTTGCAAGGTTAGACCTAGGAAATGAAGTGTGCAAGCGTCATAAATGCAGAGAAATAACGACATGAAAAACGAAGGTGTGCCAATAACTAACATTTCTTTGATGAAATAAGGAGGATGCTCTAATAAAATAAGGTAGCCCCTTAATACTGCGTGACAGTATTTAAAATTTCCAATAACTCTCTAATAACAACAAAGTATCACTGCTGCACTAATGCGGTCAATCACCAAAAAAATCCTCATTGTACCTGCTAACAGATTTTGAATGCTGTGATTTTCTCCAATTAAATAGATTCAAACAACAAATGACAAACGCGTGTCAAAGTATTATTTGGATACTTGCTGCATGCAAATAAATGCTTTGACGCAATACAGAGGTAACAACTATATGTAAATCAACTAGCTATTTGCATAAAAGTATCTGTCTGTCATATGTATTTATATTTGCTTCCTATTGAAAATAAAACGTCATTACATTTTTTTTGTAATCTAGCTGCTCCACAAAATGTTTGCAATTTTCGTTGCAAATATAATGGAATAAAATTGTTACAACATAGTTCTTAAAACAAACAGTTCAAGCCCATATTTTCAATCCACCCGATTGACTTGAGGCAAAATAAACTTTATCTACTAAAGAACTTTTTCTGTCCATGAAAAATATGTTTCGAATAGATGATAGCAATGCGTGTTGTATGTATCATAATATAATACTTCTATGGGTTAGAAGACCATCACCAAAAGATAGCAAAATCAACAAGCAACAGATGTAACAACATCAACTCTATTGCCAGTACGGGAGTGTAAACTGTAATACTAATGGCCTCTTATGAGTTCATTAAGAGGTCTAATCTTGGTTTGATTTGATTTACCCGAGGAATTTTCCGATTCTATATTGTAGTTGTGTGCATCTTAACATGTGCACATTGTAGTTTCTTCTATTTACTTACATATTTACATATATAAGCACACCAATATAAACAAATACACACATATACATAATTGTTTTACATATCTTTTAGAATCTTTTAATATAGTTTGTATCACTTATTAGTTCTGTTTGTTCCTTTTTGCACTGGCTACTTCCTTCAATTTTTTGAAGTGATACAGATCATGTCGGGCACGTATTAATGATTCTATATTTTTCGATGACTGAAGATTTGATTTCGTCCTTCTCCTGGAAGAAATTCTTATTATGCTTTCCGAAATAAATTCTCATTATGCGTAATTACGCTGAAGCATTTAGTTTAGTATTATTTTTTTTTATACATGTATTTAACGTCGGCCTATTTCCGCTATTAAGGCCTATCACCGACGCCTGTAAACGAGCTACCCCCAACCAGGAATTTTGCCAAACCTCTTCCCTTAAGAAGAGTAGGGATCTCTTACTTGCCTAACATTTAATAGACAAGGGACCGACGGCTTTACATCCCCTCCGAAGGATGGTATATCCCCTATACAACCCCCGCCTAAGGTTGTATAGCTTCCGCGCATACACTGATATACAAGCCGCTGGAAGGTGTGTGAGGCGAGGACGCGGTCTTCGTTGGAACGGTCACCCATCCAACTACTAACTGCGCCTGACGTTGCTTTACATCGCATATCAAAAGTATGTACATAGTAAAGACGCACCCTACGCTCGCCCCTATTATTTCTTATTGATTAGTCTGTCACATGGATGGTTTCTAAATATCTAAAATATATTGTTTTCCTTGTATCTATTTAGAAATTTCATAGAATTTAGAAGTGTGACAACTTATACCTACTCAATCAACAGCGCTGACGTTGTAATATCACCTAAGCTCGAGTAAGAGGATGCTTTATGCAGCCGATATTAATCAATTCACAAATGTTTACTTATATTAATACATCTATATGGTTATATTATTTTTATTAGTTTATTCCAAATTATTTTAATACCGCACAGAAGGTATTACATAAAGAAGTTAATTAATGAGTTTATTATAAAAAAATTGTTACACAGAAGATACTTTGCTAGTTTACGTATTAGAATGTGATGTTTTGTTGACAGTTTTAGTAGACATAATATTTGTAATACATGAATAATACCTAAACAATTTTTTATTAGCGCACTATTTGGCAGTATCAGTATAAAGACGACAAAATATATTCAATCTGTAGGAAAGATGTGCGTGTTTTTCAATATTGTGAAAAGTAATTATTATATGCGATATCGCAAAATATGCATTTGTTAATAATTTATTAATACAAATTTCAACGTACAGTTTATATATTGTATTTTAATATGTCCCTATATTAGTATATTATATTCTCTAGTAATTTCGGTATACTTGTTCATCATTTTAGATTAAATATATGTTTACATCATTCCTAAGAACTTTTAAATTGTTATAGTCATATCTTGTTTTAATTTTTGTCTTGTTTTTAATTTATTATTTTAAATTTGTTATAAATATAAATTTGTTACTCTAAACTATGTATCTAAAGAGTGTCTATTCAACCAGAGGCACCTCCTTTGACTGTTCCTATACTATTGTAATTTAGTCTATTGGAATAAACTATCAAAAAAAAAATCCGTTTGCTTCTAGCTCTCAACTGCCTTTTCCTTCCCATTGCACTGATTTATTACCTTAAAATAGAACCTTATTCATATACCATAATTGAACCAGTACCTAATATTTCCGATAGCATTATATTACAGCTTATATCTAAGATGGTTAATAAATATTATTATTATTATATTATTATTTTATATTATTTTCTTATGTATCAAACTTTGTATTTAAAAATGTTTACTTTTAATTGCCACTTGATACCATTTAAGTGCGGGGGTGTATCTTCTGTCGTGTCTCGATCGATACTGAAGGGCGAATTAGTTTAATGTCATAAGAAGAAAACAAAAATAGGCGTAAATTGAACTATCAACAAATTGGCCTTGCTCGACTTTAATGCGGTACGACGGCCATAAAATACTTCTAATAATTAAAAAATATATATCATGTTGTAGAGAAAGAAATTCACTACAATTTTGATACGGGAAATACGCCTCTACAATGCTTAATTTTTCTTAAATCAATTTTTTAAGATTTTTTTCTAAGTTATTTTCATTTGGTCAGCTGACCTTTGTCGCTACGCTACTTTGCAAGATTGCGGAATGACGTGTGCTGCGCGCGCACCCACAGACTTTTCAACGTTTGTATAGTTCAAGTAGGAATAAACCGAGATAGAAAAAGCATAACAAAAACTTTACGACCTCATTAAAATACCATTACTCTTTGTGCTACCTCGACCGCAAAGCATCTCGCTCGTTTCTAATGTGCTGCGAGTAGTTTGATAGTTTGTTGTTAGGCATACCGCCGGTGGCCCGCGGCGATAATAATGATGTAGTAAAGTTTTTGTTTAGTTTTTTTCTCAGGAATTCCATACTTGGACTATACTTGAATTTTAATTGTAACGAAATATAAAAAAAATTCTTATCGATATTTATTCCTTAATGCTATCGATATTTATTCCTTAATGCTAGCCTGATAGCCATCAGATATTTAATTGTAAAATTAACAAAATAGTGTAATTATTTTTGAGAAAATATTTCCCTACAAATTTTTAAGTTTCTGGATGCGCGCGCAGCACACGCCGTTCCGTCATGTCTCGTGACAATGGTCAGCTGACCAAACGAAAACAACTTGAAAAAAAAAAACTTAAAAAATTGATACAAAAAAAATAAGCATCGTAGAGTGGGGTATTTCCCATATCACAATTGTAGAGAATTTCTTTTTGTACAACGTGATATATATATTTTCAATAATTAGAAGCATTTTATGGTCGTCGTACCGTGTTAAAGCCGAGTGAGGCCAATTTGTTGATAGTTTTTATTTATTTACAAAATTGCTACAATACCCAAATCTTAAACATTTTAATATGTTATTATTGATATTTTTCTCCATCGATTGATGATAAACTCCAAAATATGTCAAAAATTGGTCTAGATTTATTGTACTAATAATTATATTTCATGAACACTCTTATTCGGTTATTTAAATGGTAACAGTGTAAAATGTATAACATGAAAAGAATATTTTCTCGAAGCATTGTGAATTCCCTGGAATATTTTATAAATTTTCAAAAGGTTCTTGAATGCATCGCAGTACTTTCATCTCTACTGTCTAATACATTCATTAGTAAGTATGATTGATTACTTCTATACATTTTTAAGAAAATAAAACTTGAATGCATTTAAGCTAAATAAAATAAATTAGTGTAAAGTTTTAATTTTCTAGAAGAGAGGTATTTACAGTAATATTCTTTGTACTCACTAATATTGTGGGAAAGTTGCCATAATATAATATTAACCATTTTATTATTTATTACGGTGCATGTTAATATAAACTTTATTACAACTTTCATTTGCAATGTTCTAATGACGTATATTTTATTAGCCATTGTTACGTGTGAAATTCGAGAGGTTGTTGAATTCCGTTGTTTCATAGCTAGTGGTTTAATACAAAAATATGTTTAGGTTTTTTCTTATGTTGTAAATTTAATGAAAATTTAGAAATTATATTTTCAAATTTAAGTATAAAAATGTACAAGTACTTGGACGTTTGCACGTCGATTAGTTTAGTTACTATTGTATTAATTTATATCTTTCCAGCTTATAGTATGACATATTTTTATAAACACTCAAGAGAAAGAATGCTATCATTGACCTTCCTACTTACATACGGATGTTAGTTATATTCCATGCATTCTTGTTCATTATAAAATGTGAACAACAGTGAACTATGCTGGAAAATTTCACATTTCTCCATAAGTAATAATAATGAAGACAGTACCACATGTATCAAATTAGAGATACCATAAACTGACATGAAAATATCGTAAAAGAATATGAAGCAGTCCATTTAACAGCGTAGTTCACACCCGCAGAGCATGAAACAAGTGCACACAGCACTTGCAGCCTACTCGACCACACAAACCCGCTAATTGTGCTTTATGACGTCGCGTTAAACACAGCCTGCTCAATTAACAAATTTGCTTCGCAAATAATATAAACGACGTAGCTTTGCCACTGTCACTTCATGATAGATTAATATAAAATACTTTAACAGCAGTAACAAGATTATTTTGCGACCTATTAGTGTGAAATACTGGAGTGATTTACACAAAATACGGTAATTTTGAGATATTTAAAGCGCATATGTACAGTCAGTGGTAAATAGCAAAATTATGCGTAAAGCATAAATTACAGGCACTGTAGCAGTAATAGTTATTTAACCTCAATATTTATTATGTATGAGTATGTAGAAACAAACTTCTTAGAATTTATATTAGTATATGAATATATATATATATATATATATATATATATATATATATATATATATATATATACTATACATCAAATAGACGCCAATGTGTAAAGAGAGGGGATGTCTGTGGTAAAAAGTTAAAGGTCGAATATGGCGTACCACAGGGTTCAGTTTTGGGGCCTATAATATTCCCAATTTATATAAGTGATCTTTTTATCTTACCTAGTAGAGGAAATATTATAGGCTTTGCGAACGATACTGCAGTGATTTTATAATGCTAATATGGGCTGAATTGAAAGATATCCTGGAAAAGGGCCTCATATATAAAAAGTTGGTTTGGTCAAAAACTACTAACTTTTAATCTAGAGAAAACATGTTGCCCACCGTTTTGCTGCAATAGGACTAATTTTGCGAACTTTCAATTTTCTAAACATAGAAATTCAAGGAAGTAACTACATTTTGAAATCAGAAGCAAAAGTTAAGTATCTAGAAGTAATTATTGATTGTCATTTAAGAAGGGGCTTCCATATATAATTTATTATACAAATCTATATACCACGCTTTAGGTGAATTCCACTTAAAATTATGCTATACTAGCTTGCTCTACAGCGAAACTATGATTTTTGATATTCAGCAATTGTTTTACTTCACCAGTAACGTTAAATTTTGTATTATTAAAAGATACTCCATTATAAATATTCATGATTATAATACAAGAAACAAACACAAATACGCAAATATATCGGTCAAATATCCTTTGTTTTCTTAGGTCCTAAATTGTATAACACTCTCCCTACACACATAAAACATATGAATATGATTTCGTTAAAAAAAACTGAAGTCTTTTAATTTGTCTTTACCCTTACTTCACTGTTCTTATGTCAAATGTTGTTTTTAAACTGTATTTATGTATAATGTACTTTGTTCATTTTAATTTTCTCGAAATAAGTGTATTAAAGCACATCGATTATTTATTTACTTTTGTTTTATTTATTCATAAAAATATATGAGTTATTTATGTATTATTTGGTATTCTAGTAAATAAATAAATCAGTATTATTATTATTATTATATTGTATCGTGAAAATAAAATCGTTGGCTACAAAATAGTACTATAAATAAAATATAATGGTTTGTCCCAATTTTCATATCTAGAGTTTATTAAGCAACGTCGCTTATTGAAATTTTTTACGCTCTTCTGTCGTCTCCAATAGTGCACCAAAAGAGCACCAGTGAATTAACTACAAGCATTTTGCATGTCTCGTAAAGCTAGTGACTGGTGTGAGTAACGTATCCTAAGCAGTAGAAGGAACCTTAGGACTAACTCTGCATTTGATGTAGCAATTGCTTTAAGCTTTATATCAATATCAATACCTTCATTTGATGGTCGAATGAAGAAATATGTCAGGCGCTTTGATATATATTTACTGATCCGCAATTTAAGATTTTTGAAATACCTACATCTCCTCATCAGTCGGTAGTGTATAGGATAGTGCGCGCTGTTGGCGTCACAGTAAACATTCTCAGAAGTATTAAGAATAATAGATTATTTATGTATATGCTGAACTACACTGGACTGAGCGCAGAGCCCTGTGACACTCCATATTAAACTATTCTCAATTTACTATATATTATTATTATTATTTATATTTACATTTAGCATCCTATCACATGAAATTTCAAAAAATCATAGATTTTCCCTTTATACCGTTTTTTTCGAGTGTTTTATAAGTTCCATATGGCAGACATAGTCAAGAAAAATACACAGGGTAAATTTGCGATCATTCTGGTCTATAATTTTGGAAGAAATTATAAAGAACTCGGCCTCACCACAAAAAATGTACGCAAAAGAGAAGAATATCAATTACCATGATTATACCAAGGCCCTTTACCACAGTAAAAAATGAAATGACCTCTTAAATTTATGGAAAGCCAATTTGATAGCAGCGATGTACCACTATATTTACAACTCTCTTCGGACCTACTGGTAAATTCCTAAGACTCTAACTCTAACTCAAAATAGGTGTTATTTATTAGTTATCGATGATTTTAATTATTGTTATTTTTTAATTCTACGCAAAAATAATCAAAATGTCTGTAGTGTCTGCCTTATTTTTATGGTAAGTTGTTTGTTAATAAAAAATATTGTTAACGAAATCTTTAGTGACTCATTCAAAATTAATTTTTTATCCCAGAAATTTTATTTACATCATCAATAATTAAAATACTTGCTATTCAATTAATATGGAACCAACTCCCAATATTCGGATAAATACCAGAATTTCTGGCAATTAATTAATTAATTTATGTTAGGATATTACAAAGTAGTTCACATGAAAAGTTTGTTCTTTTCGTTTAAAACAAAAATTCTTGCTTTACTGGTCCTTATAAAATTAAACGACCGGATTTCTTTTGAACTCTTTTACTTAAAGCTGTCGTGGTGCTCCTGCAACACTATTAAAATACTTATAAGGTCCAATAATCTCCGGAGTGTATAATAATAATAGCATCTTTACCTGATGAGAAGGAATGTTTGACAAAACAACTCCACCTCCCAACCACATCGCAAATTGCATGATGCTGAGACGCCCATTATGACCGTACGTGTACTGGTACGTGCTCCCCTTTTCCAGGACTCCCCCTTGAACTGTCTACATCTGATATTAAGCGACTTCTCGGATGCTAATTAAACAAAAATGACAGTTTAATGATTTACTGGTATTAATTATTAGGTTAAGGTACTTCGTTTGTATGTGAGCTGACTAGCCACACATTAAAAAAAGTTCAAATTCGATAAATTATATGCCAACTATTTACTTTGTAACCTAATACATCGAATTAATGTATGTTATTGGCTTGCATTGTCCTTCTACAGAGGACGTGCATAATATCATCGTTTACGATTATACTGCATACAGAATGATCATCGTATACATAAATAATTGTACATCAGTTATTAAAAACATTTGATTGTGGATGTGATTGTCAATAATTAAATGAAGCTGAATCTGCGATATAAGTAGAAAAAAAAATAAGAATATTTTCCAACGATAATATTGTTTGTCTTATATCCATAGACATTAGACACTACTAAACAGAATTATTGATTTTTATATTGATTTTCTCCACAACCGTACGGTAAATAGTTAGTTACCGCATTAATTTACGTGCGGTAATTACCGCTTTACCGCACGTGTGCGGTGAAGTAAAACTTTCATTTCAATGGTGCGTACGCACTTGTAACATAACTTCGTCGCGAACCTCTGGAATTCTGGAATCTGGAATGTTTCAATTAAAAGAGAAAATAATATGACAAACATGCATATATAGAAAGCTAATCCATACTAACAGATTTTTAATTTCAACTTAATCAATACATGTTAAAAGAACTATTAAAAATTTCATACAATAAGGCCAAAGAAATTTCACAAAAAATTCTCTTGCAGGGAATGTCCGATTATTGATGGAAAGAGAAAAGCAACCACAGGCACAGCAGAGTGGAAGCGAGATAGTACTAGGAATAACAGACATGCTTGGCGAAGAAAAGAGATATATATACCCGTAAAATAAGTCGCATATCTGATGTAAATATGACCTACTGGATGGAATTAGTGTGACGTATAAAGTTCCCAAAGATTGAGATCCGCAGTCCATGAAGTTAAAGCTTATCATCAGAAAATTAGTCATGTGTTGTGCGAATCATATTTATTATATATGTTATATGTAAGGTGTAAAATTAAATTTTCGTTATGTGTTTGTATTTAAGAATTTTTACTCAGATATAATGCATTTTAAGTATATGGCATATTATATAGTATATAGAAATTTGTAAGTTCGTATTTTAACACAGTGTAGAGCTAATTGTATTTTCATGCTTTAATTTAGACCAGAATACCTCATAAGGTTCAGTTTATTTAGAATGCAGTCAAATCTTGGACTTATGGATTAGTTTTGACGTCGTTTCCACAGTAGTTCATTATAATATAATAATTTACATTCAGTGATGATAGAGTTTGAAAAATAACAGTTAATAATATTAGGTGTATAAGAGACTGACTGAGGAACTTCTATATTATGTATATTTGAAATAAAATAATTATAAATTTAAATAGCACGTAAATACTGGCGTTGTGAATACATTAATTATTTTACACATTAGATTGCGATTATAAAACGAATTGAAATGTTTCTCATAACTATAATTAACATTGATTTGCAATTCCCTAAATACCAATGATTATTAAGTAGTTCTTAGGGTTTAATTTCATTATTTCTAGCTCTATATCCATCACAAATTCTACAAGTTACGTGTAGCTTACAATTAGTTGCAATAATACAGCAAAAAATATATTAACAAAAGGAGTTAGCTGGAGGTCAAATGTCGATATTATTATGTGCTTCAAAGTTAGTGCGTAACTGGATTCTGCTTTAATGTTGATGAAAGTAAATGTAACTAATTTTGCAGCGTATCTATAAAACAGTAATTAATATATAATTAAATTTACGTGAACTGATCAGAAATGCCACTAAAAAGTTCAATTTAGTAAACACCTCACATATCTTCTACAAAAATTAATATTGGAGTTTTAAAACTATTTCTTTAGTTTACTAGTTTAACGATAAAAAATTTTTAGTGTTCAAGGACACAGAAACAGGATCATTCCAGAACTAGGTCAAAATAATGCCAGCACTTGACATAATGTTTTTTCTACAGGCTACGTTACTGATTTATATAAGCAGTTAAAATAGAAGGATAAAAGTTATTTTTTATTTATAAATTTTAATCCATCATCTCAGGTTTATTGAAATTTTACAATACAGATCATGATCCTCTTAAGTAGATCTAGATTTGTCTGGGAAAATGAGACGGGGCCCTACAGTTTATATTGGAAAATGAAACGGTTCGCTATTATTCTTGTCCTGTATAGAAGATCTATGCTGATCTAGTTTGGATAACGTTATGCAGATTTTCCTCATTCCACATGTGCAAAATGTGGGAAGTAATAATACAGTTTCCAGTAAAACTCCCTTTATCCGTAAAAATTTCTTTGCCAATGAAGATCCGATCCACTAGTTTTTCTAAACATCAGTTTATATATTGAAGTTGCTGGGTAGTCTTCTAGTATCATAAGATACATTTTTTGAATGTGGTACGGGTGAAGGAATTGCTCTTGAAGAATTTGATTAATGATTGTTGTGGAATGTGGAATCGAGCAGATAATTTTGAGTACTATTTGTAAGCTCATCAACATCTACATCTAAAATTTTTCTCCCGGTTCCACAGTACGTACCACTCTATTTGTTTCCAAACTGAGGTGAACAATTACTCATCTTTACCTGAATGTAAACAAATTGAAAGTTATCTAAATTACCTCCTGGAATGCTGCTTATGATTGATAAAGGAAGGATCAGGACTCAAACTTTAATTAATCAACCTTTTTAAATAAATAATTAATACAATGAAAATGCACTACTCAAGCTAATTCCATCTATGGAAATCTGGAATCTGAAATTGGTTGGGAGGGTGGTCAATGAAAATTATTGAACCACAGCACTCAGGCCCCATTGGACGCCTTGTACATCCTCCCTGTTGGCAAACCCTCGCCTAGGCCTCCAATTAACCCAATCTTGCGAAATAGGTGGTGGTGCTGCCTAGGAGAATCTCCTTTACATCGGCCAAAGTAGGCCAACGTTTCCCCAAAATGCATCCTCTGATTGATGAGACAGCAGAACAGTCACAAAGTACATGTTGGTCCGTCCCATCTTCTTGCTCGCAACCTCTATCTCATATTATGTAGATGTTTCCTTAACGGACAGTGTCCAGTCTGGACTCCCGTTATGAAAAGTAGGTTCCTTCTGGACATTGCCAGGTAGTTCATTGCTGTACTCTTGTTGGGATATTTTAGTAGTTCTCTAGCAAGCTAGCAGCTGTTTGTTTCATCCCACATTTTTTTGAATTCATTGTGGGTGTTCTCTTTAATTATTTGTGTTATCGCCGTGATCGGTGACAGACTGGCCGGGCCTGATCCAAAGATACTTAGGCCTGCTGCCTTCTTGGCCAGTCTGTCGGCTACTTTGTTGCCACTACACTGTGCATGTCCTTTCACCCAGCGTACCAGTATTCTATTCATGCTGGAAGCACCCACAAGTGCTTGGTGACATTCCTATACTACTCCTGTGGTAATTTTGTAAATGGCTAGTAATGATTGTCTACAATGTGTGTAGATCCTGATTGTTTTACCCGTAGTTTGTCTGCGGACAATCCCTTTTGCAGCTATGGTTATGCCCGCCAGTTCCGTTTGCACTACGCTGGCTTGCCCATCCATAACGCATTATATTGGATTTGTAGACTTCTGGAGTATATTCCACATCCTGCCCCATCCTTCTTTTTGTTCCCTCTGTTGAACACATCTTCACTAGCAGCCTCGTTCTCACTATTCGTCTGTATTATGTATAGTAAAAAGCACCCCACGCTTTTTACAATAAAATAAATTTTTCTTTGTCAATCACTTCATTCTTATTTTTTACTTTTTAGTTCGGTTTGCTATTAAAGCGTGTTTTTTTAGTTTTTTAAACTATCATTTTTTTAGCCACCCTCTTTCCATTCATCCCTCGGCACGTTTCTCACCAATATATTAGATTGGGTGAATTTTAGAATTAGCATCATGAACACCGATACATATAGAAACCAGCTGATACCCGCCTGCTTTCCGAAACCGCTGAGTATCCGCTAGTAGTACATATTTAATATTACATTTTAATGTATGTATTAAAGTTGGAACTAGCGTTTAACAAGAGCTTATACAACGGCAAATACGCTATATTAATAACAGCGGCGCCTCCGGCAAAATATCGACAATATATTAGTCATTTTATAAATTTAATTTTATCCTTATGATCCTGGTGAAGACATTAGGACAAAATTGACAAATTATTGTATTGTCATTGGTCCTTGATAAGTGTGCAAAGTTTCAGTTTAATCTGGAGTTTTAGAGTGGGTGAGAATCACGTTTAAAGATTCCATTACATACAAACAAACATATAGGTGAAGCTAATGAAAGCGTATTAAAAAGTTATTCTATACTTTTTTGTACAGCATTGAATTTACTATAACTTTTATTTACACCAGTTTTCTCTAAACTTCATACTTACCGAAATACAGATCTTCAAAGATACGGTACAAATTTCTCACCTGCTTCAGCAACTTGGTCTGCAGTAGCTGAAAATAGTGCCTTGTTTATTTTCTTTAACTGTTCCTACAAGAGATTAACCAAATTCGTGATAAGTTAGCCTGCTGCATTTATTTTTATGACTAATTAGTAAAGTATTATATAGTTTCTTTATTTACTAAATCCCCAAACAGTCAGTATTCTTCTTTCCATTTGTGATGTTACTAGTGGTTTATCTAACATCGTTCACTCTGTCAATTTCTGAATCTGCAGTGTTCAAACTCAACACATAAATATATCCAACATATACTTTGTAATAATTATAGGTGAGCTCGGATTTAGTCTACCTTATGCAGTAAACTACATATTATAATTTGATTGACCAATTGAATTGTAGATAATAATCATCCTCGTATAGTTGCTTGCTACGCTTGTCCTTATTTTGCTCACATAAGTGCACGACAAAAAGAAAAAAGATATACAGTAATCATGAGTAACAAAATATCATTTTAATTAAAGACGCTGCAACATTTCATCATAATGGAACATGAGTTCTGCATACTAAAACATCAATTTTTAGTTTTAGTACCATAAATTGATAGCTTTATTTCACGTTTTATTGCTATTAAATATTGCTGCGTACCGTGCTGCGATAATTGATAAATGGATCGGAGTACAGTTACGTTTGATAAAAGAACGAAATAATAAATAGTTCAAAATGAAATGATTCGATAACGCAATATTCTTTCCTTACCAACGAGTTTCAACGGCTAAATGAGAAGAGGACATATATGGATGCTCGTTGTTTGTTGTAATTTATTACAGACATGTGTGAAATAGTTTTGCAGTTATAATAGAAAATTACTTATCCATTTATATTCACAAAAAAATTATGTAACGCATTCCAGAAACTGAAAAATAAAACTACTGGCTGAACTTGCCACTTATCTTTAATAATATCGCGAAAACCTTTTAAAATTAATTGCATGTGCACAGTCGCTGTTATTTTATTACTAAATTAAAAATATAATACATACCGCGCTCAATCTTTCGGAGCATTTTCGTAATATAACTTAGGTAAGCTCGGCCAGCAGAAAATTACAAGATAATAACATACTGGTCCTGTATTTTAAACACTATCATAAGGTGTACTCTTAAGATCAATTTCTATAAAACCATTTTCACCATAATATTGTTATGGGCTTATAAATTAGGCTCATAATTTTTTTAAACTATTAGAATTACGGTGTTAATTTAAGTATATTAAAGCTCAGGAAGGAAATATTTAAGAATCTACGAGTAACAGTTATGGAAAGCACATATTTAGTTATCCAAAATATTAATTCAAAAGATGGCCAATGTAGGGAACGAAATATATATACACTGCGCACAGAAATTATGGATAATTGCTAATAAGATCTCACAAGGACAATTCTGGGAAAAATACTTGAGCATATCGATTTTAACTTCTAATTGCGCATTTCTTGTAATAACAATATTTTTGTGACAAAAAACAAAAACAAAAAAATTAGAGAGTAATACAAACTAACAAAAACATCAATAAATACAAAGTGTAAATTATAGATAATTAAAAGCAAGTTTAATCAGGTACATGTGCAGTATTAACTTAGAAAAAGGCAGAAGGAAATAAAGATTAAAATTGAGTGTAAATTTATATGTGGAGTGGGTAAATAAAAAACTTGGTCATTACGAGAATTTAATCTAGGGACGTGAAGATTTAATTTGCAAATTATTCCAGGAACATCAAGAACATTATGTAGCGTTTTAAATAAGAATACTTGAGAGACGTATATTCGCCTGTCTTTCAGAATAGACAACGAGAACAGTTGAAGCAATTGATTCTGCGGAAAGCCAATAGCTGGATAGATACCATCCGACTTAAACCAAAGTAGTTTAACAAACCGGCGTTGAACTGCTTCCAGGTTGCTCTTATGAACATCATAACTGGGACACCAAAGAAGTGATGCATATTCATCGATCTCGCAAATGATTGGTAAAGGATTTTCAATGTATCCGTATTAGTAAATTCACGGTGGTGCGAGCTATGAATCCAAGAGCCTTAAAGGCTTCAGGGACTATGGTAGGTAAATGATAATTTAATATCAAAGATTACGCCTTAGAAGATGAAAAGTTGGTAAAGAAGATTAAATCAAGTGTTGAAACTGTTCGCCTTTTACTTGGAGACAGTAATTTATTGTAAATTAAAATTCATCTAAAACTTTATGTATGGTTGCTGGTTGAGTCGTGGTTGAGTTAATACAAGAAATTCAGTTAATAGAATTTCTTCTCTAATTCTTGCTTTTAGTTCTTCGTTATTGTCTTGTGTCTTGATATAAATTTTACTTTTCAAATAACCCCTGTTAAAAATAAGTCAAATCCAGTGGCCTCGCTGGCCATTCTATTATTCCCCGCCTTCAAGTCCATCTAGCCGGAAACACAATATCCAGGTTATCACCCGAAGGTAATGTAGTGATGCGTCGTTTTGTCGAAAATTTCAACGTTAAATTATTAATCAACGACCATAGTGCTTTAAATGTTTATTAAATGCGTGTGTTAGTCAATGTTTAAAATGTTAGACAGCATAAAAAATATTGCAATATATTAATGAAAGATTATGCAAATTTCAATGTTATTAAAAGAACCAAAGAAGTAACTATGTACGTAATAAATTAAAAGTCAGTTCTTCCAAGCAATTGTTTATTCTCTCTAAATATGTCAGCTTATACTATAAACGTGTTTTATTTTGTTTTTAGTAATTTCAATTTAATTAAATCTATGTAATTAAACTAAAATAATAACCGACCCTAACCTAACTTTATTGTTTCTTGTTAATGGTCCAGCAACAGCTAGAAATTACGAAATTACTAGGCTTTGGTATTATTAATATGAATGACCAGTATGTTGGTAACGCCAATATCTGACCAATAATATTAAATACTTATATAGTGCCGGTAGCAGTAACACTTTACATAGTAAAAAATCACGTTATGTAATATTTAAGTCATCAATAATGTAGTCGAAAATCTATCAGGAATATGTTGATTGTCATACACAAGTCTCTGTGTACGCACAACTTCCCAAACCACCGCTTTCAGAAATTTTGAAAATAAAGGACCCCGCACAGAAACACATGAATTGGGATCCCGGTGAAAATGGTCGAAATTGACAGATGCTGTAGTTCAGACCTTCCTGATGAAAAGTTCAAATGGGACCAAGGCTCGAAAACCTTTTATTTTGAGGTTACAGCAAGGTCGAAAATTCGTAAATTCGTGACAAATCTTCAAAAATCTAAAATATGTATTTATATATACGGTAGGGGGCGAGCGTAGGTGCGTCTTTACTATGTACATACTTCGGTATGCGATGTAAAGCAACGACAGCCGCAGTTAGTACTCGGATGGGTGACCATTCCAACGGAAACCGCGCCCTCGCCTCACAGATCTTCCAGCGGCTTGTATATCAGTGTATGCGCGGAAGCTATACAACCTTAGGCGAGGGTTGTATAGGAGATATACCATCCTTCGGAGAGGATGTAAAGCCGTCGGTCCCTTGTCTATTAAATATTAGGCAAGTAAAACATCCCTACTCTTCTTAAGGGAAGAGGTTCGGCAAAATTCTTGGTTGGGGGTAGGTCGTCTACAGGCGTCGGTGTTAGGAGTCAGTAGCGGAAATAGACCGACGTTAAATAAATGTATAAATATATATATATATATATATATATATATATATATATATATATATACGGTACTAGATAAGTAAGAATTAACATCATAATGCAACTTGAATTTAAAATTACTTAGCGCGTCATCTGCTAGATATGCCGCGCATGGGCAAATAAGATAATACGAAAACGGAATTTCGGTTGCAAATATGCTATGATCATCGAGTTCAGGAGCCAGTCATATTCAATGTTTGACGTTAGAAATGAGAGAGGGGGCTAAAATATTAAAAATAAAATATTTTCATGTCAAGAATAAAAATGAATAAACTCGGAGGTGCGTAAAAATATGTTATGTGCAAAAAAGATTGTCCTAACATATTTAAATTTTTGGGGTGTAATGGGGTAGTGAAGCGCAAGTTATAGCCTCTCCTACTCAATTGTTAACCTCACCTTCGCGATGAGTTCAATTTGAACTTGGTGCACCCTGTTTTCACTAACGAGGCTCTAACGACCGAGTAAGGGCGGAATAACCCTTACCTTTTGCCGTGAGCACATCCACCTTCTCACGAAGAGTGCGGTAAAAATAACCCACCGCACACAAAGGTTGCTTTTGGAATCGTTTGGTTACCCCATCGTCGCAGTCTCCTTCTGTGCCATGGGACCACACCACTCGCCTTCCGCAACCGAGCTGGTCAGTTGCATACCTGCTCCAGCTAAAACTTCAAATGCAGCTTCGTTTTCAGTCGGCTAATAATAATAAAAAATTTTTTGAGTGACAATTTTTGCACAATAGTTTTGAGTAACACATAAAATAAATATCAATTATATATTCGGTTGATAGAATAGGAATAGGCATTCGAATATTGAATATTTTGTTGAAAAAATAAGGCATTAACACAGATAAATAGAAAAGAATCGACCGTTCATATAGCATTATTTTATAGTACTCATATTTATAAAACGCACAGATTTGGAAGAGTAAAAACCTGAACTGTACAATGTAAAATCAAAACGCTCTTCTAAGAGTTTCAAATGTAGCTTTTATGCTTAATTGTTTACAAAATCCGTATATTGTATATGTACAATCATATGCATATATACGTACACATAAATATATAAATATGTATATGTCTCGGTATTTTTCACACATTTTTCACAGATTTACGAATTTTCGACTTTTGCCCTTGCTGCAACTCCAAAAGATTTTCGAGTCTTGGTCCTATCTGAACTTTTCATCGGGAAGGACTGAACTATAACATAACTCAATTTCGATCATTTTCACCGGGATTCCAAATCACGTGTTTCTGTGCGGAGTCCTTTGATAAAATAATATTCTGTGTTCAATGCTTGCGTATTGGACTTGAGATCAAGGGTCCTGGGTTAGAGTCCTGGCTAGGATATGGATGCACGGTGGCATTTTTAATGTGTTACCGAGTTGGCAGCAGATGACTCGATGAAGTTGTGTGAGAGGCAATGCGGTTAGCCTCAGTACCACTTCAGAGTTCGAGCCTCAGTTGCGACGGATAGCACTGTCGTAGGGAACAAACGGTGTGTAATTATCTAAGTGTATGTGTCCTGATTGATTGGTGAATAGCTAATGCTTTAGGGTTTAATTTAATTTGATAATATCAATTATTATTCATTGCAGTAAAGCCAACCTCTGAAATCTACTGCAATATAAACTAAGGGAAGATTTGACGGCATATCCAAATGAGCAGTGCTGTACGTAGCTTATATCTACATAGTATATTATGCATCTGATTTGTATGGCATAAAAACTAAATTTATCTGATTCAATATTAAAAAAGGCATTAAATCAAAAGCATAAATCGAGTAATAAAATATCTAATTAATTGCAAAATGCATTAAATTTATGTTTGCATAGGCAATAAGTTGGATATTAACTGGTCGAATGATTGAATGGAAGTTGAAGTCAAGAGATTTCAATAGAGGATTACAGCACGAACCCGGCATTTATAAGGTGCAATCCTGTTAACGTTATTAATTACAACGGTCATAGAATACTTGTAATTGCGGCCCCGAACATTTAATATATCTCCGGGAAAGTAAATTTTCTTAGCTATAAAGATGAATAGCCTTAGATTACTTATAAAGTGTCTTCACTCTTTAACGCCCACGCTCTACATTCTTTATTCGTAACCTGGTGTCT
Organism: Leptura quadrifasciata; assembly: GCA_963675555.1. Classification (NCBI taxonomy): domain Eukaryota; kingdom Metazoa; phylum Arthropoda; class Insecta; order Coleoptera; family Cerambycidae; genus Leptura; species Leptura quadrifasciata. The sequence continues at coordinate 88,744,525 of OY776678.1, read as the reverse complement.
TTGAAGGAGGTCATTATCAAACTATTTTGTCTCTGTATAATCGATTTTTTAATATTGGATTTATGTTGTTCATTTACCTCTTCCCTTAATACTAATTAGAATACGAATAGAGTGGGACAATATTTTATGCATCCTGAACGATCTAATAAATAATAGATATTACACAGAATAATTTTATTTATTTAATATTGAATTCATGTTTTTCATTTACCGCTTCCCGAACTACTAATTTCAATATGAATAGAATGAGTCAATATTTTATTCATCCTGAATACTTTAATAAATATATATATTATATAGAATAATATTATGTATATTGCTATTCACAATTTTGATTAGTAAGAGCTACTGAATTATTTATAATAATTTTGATTAAGAAATTATCGTACATAAATATAAAAAATTAAATTAGTTTGTAGGATTTATAGAGAATTTGTTTCATAGAGATAGAGACCGCTGAAGAGAAATACAGATATTTTGTGTATATATAGGGTGTCCGGGAAATTATGAAATAAAGTTTAAAAGCAGATTTCTTGATTACAAATAATTGTTGCGTTTTTCTCCACCCCAGCTGACGACGAGGAGAAAAAGCCCACTTTTTGATACTCCAGCCGAGGAAAGGAGTTTTCGGTTTTAGTTCGAGTGCCAGCCCTAGTTTAAGTAATATGCCACACTACCCACAAGCCGGATACGCGAGGCTGAGTAGCTCAAGTGGAGAAACGGTAGTCCAGTGGGTCAATTTGGGTAGACGTTCACACACAAACAGTAACTTACAATTTTCTAAATAATATTAATTTATTCAACTAAAGCTACTATATACAAATCTACTTGTATATTAAATTCATTTATGAGGGCAAGCCTTGCAACAAAGGTGGTAGTACCAGATGGCTCAAAAGACAGGGACAGCAAGCAGCAAAATGGTAGTACAGAATAAGCACTCAATTTTGGGACCAGATTCTGCCTCCCAAAATTGGGTGTACGTGAGGCTCAGCTGTATGTCCACACGTGTCAGGAAATTCCTTACAATGCAGTGTCTCGGGAGTTTAACTTCGACAAAAAAGTTACTGTTGGGATTTCGTTTCTTTTCTTAAAAATTGGTAATTAAAAGGATCTTAGAAACTTTACTGCCCTACTCAGAGGTTTATTTACTTCTAGGAGGTTCCCATTTTAGGAGTGACACACCAAAAAACTGAATAACTGCTCAAATCGATAGGAAACCAAATAAGTAAAATTAAAACATTCCAATTGCATAATACAGAATGGCTGAAGTATTTTAGTACAGAGCACGTACAATAAAATTTAATTTAATACGTCATTCTCATAGCATAATGATATAACTAGATGAAGATATACTATGAACTATTAGAAATAACACATTGCTCAAATTCCAATGGCATTTGCCTAATGACCGCGACACGACAGTTTAATTCTTATTTCTTTTTCTCTTGAAAATAGCACCAAGAACGTCGATAAAAAATATGGGCCCCGTGTGAAACCACTCAGAAATGATCACAGAATAGCTTCTGGTACTTTAAAAAGTGAAAAACTATTACTAAATGTACTTTTTTGTATTTCAAACATGACGAAAATTGCCTATTTGCTATAAATTAAAAATCAACCGCATTTTCAATCGTCAGTTCCTTGTCGCTACTTACTGAAAATCATACACGAAAAAATGTATTTGTAGGAAATTTTGTAAGCTTTCATTTAGGTCTTATGAAATTTTGTCATAAAGTTGGAAGATACGATGATATATACAAAAAAAGGAATTAAAAAGTAAAAAACTTTAAAAAAAATATACCTTACGAATGACTTATGCTATTGCATTACTTTCATATGTATATAAACTAATAGAAATATGTCAAAACCAATTGTTATGCACAGTTTTTGCAGGAAAATCTTAATTTATAAAAAAAAGAAAATTTGTCATATTTATCATATCAGTTTTTCACCTGAGGAACAAACAACTGGACTTTTAACGTTTGTATTAATAAATCCGATACATTTGAAAAACGGTTTGTAAATGTTGTTCAAAAGTGATTATATATATTTTCTATCATTGTGATTTATTTATGTTTTTTCACCAAATTTGAAAGGTATTTGACAGATGCTTGAAGTTTTTAAACGAATCGCCAAGTATATTCCATTTTTATCCTCTGATCTCTACCATATAGAAGAATTATAAAATCAATTGAATCCTACAAGGCCATAACCGTAGATTATTTAAATCTACTTATGACTAGATGATAACAACTAGATAGGTAGAAAGGCCCACACGATTTAAAATGGCAGAATTTTAAATGCTAATTTATTCATATCGTTATGTCTTTTTAATTTGCCGTATTTCTTAATTATTTAACGATGAAGAAGGTTTTTATAAAAGTATTATTTGTTTCTAATAATTATATTGGTGAATTTCTTTATGGATTCTAACTTAAAAATTTGTTCTATCAAGTAAAATAGAAAATCTCGAAAATGCATTTATAAAAATTGATATAATTACTACATTGATACTTCTTTGAAATTTGGAGAAAATAACATCTTGGACTGCAAAAGACTTAATAATATTTTTAATTGTATAATATTAATTTTATTATATTAATACATTATAATATTTTAAGTAATTGTATGGAGAAGCATTAGGATGATAGCATTATATTCATTACCCATATTTTTCTGTATTTACTTCCTTACTTTAACTATTAATCTAACACAATGATACTGTGCTGAATGTTTTGTATATTTTTTCCGAATAGATCTAAATCACCGACTAGTGTAGGTTATACACGTATCAGTGTTATCCGTTATGTGTCCCTTGGACAGGCCACAAAACAATTCAGGTCCAATGAATGGTGCTTCAGCTCCTTTTTTCGCAAGGCTGTCAGCAAGTTTATTACCTTGTACTCCCTCATGCCCTGTTACCCACATCAAGGTTTGTTGTTGTTGGCCAGTTGCTTCAGGGATTGTCTACATTCCCAGGCATATTTAGATTCGACGGTGTAGGTCGTTAGAGCCTTTAATGTTGCCTGGCTATCTGAAAGTATATAGATCTTTGCCCTTCGAATGCCTTTATTTAGGCATTCCTGGATACACATCTATAGCGTAAATTTCTGCCTGAAAGATGGTTAGGGTGTTACCGAGGGCTCTGGATAGTCTGCTGCGCCCACTCCTATCTCTTCAGGCAACTTAAATCATTCTGTCTACCAGATCAGTGACCCTTGCTCCACTCGTAGTACCTCTGTCCTACTTGTCTGACAGCTTTCAATCAACACATCAAACGGGCAGTCAAAGTTCTGTTTGACTGATATTGAATCAGTGGGTTTGTTCATAGAGTCAAAATGGACTAGTTTCAATATCCTTAATGACCAACCAGATGGCCTAGTTTCAATTTAAGTGCCTGATGCAGTGTAAAGGCACTAAGTGCTGCTTTCTTCCTCACATATAAAAGCTGAGGAAGTAGGTCAAGCATTGCCTCTATAGCTGCTATGGGACACGTGTACATTGCTCCTGTAGTCCCTAAACAGACAAGGCTTGCAATTTATGTGATAATTTTTCATTTGTTTTTGGCCACCATACACATGATGCGTAGGTCACTATAGGTCTGACCACCTAAATGTAGAACAAATGTCTCATTTTCGGTTTTAGAGCCCCAAGTTTTACCAAACAGCCTAAGGCATGTCCAAATAGCCACTGTAGCTTTAGTAAGTGTTTTTTCCAAATGCGAGTTCCAGGTAATTTTTTGATCCAAGATTACTCCTAGATACTTGACTTCACTGGAGAAGTTCAACATTATTCCATTCAGCATAGGAGTTCTAAGATTGATTTATCTCCTTTTAATCACTGTTTTGCTCGGATTGACATTGAGCCCCTCTGATGAACACCATTTGGATACTATATTTAAAGCAATTTGCATAAGGTTTGGCATCATAACCTCATGTCTGCCTCTCACAGCCACGACCAGGTCATCTGTATAGCCCTGGACGTTGAAGCCAGTATTACTCATTTTGTAAACTAGATCATTAATATATGAGATTCATCTCCATTCGGTATATTTACTTTATAATTTGAACAATAAAATAAGACGTGACATTGGAATTAGTCGCATATAGGACTAGCTGAGTTTCCAACAATCTAACGTGTGATCTTCTATTGCAAATATTAATATATACAAAGGGAAGAGTCCTTACAAACTTTTAATGAAATTGGGATATCTTCAGCGATATAATTGAACAGGATAGAGTTCACATATTTTCTTGCTTGCTTAATCAATAGTATTTATAAATCTAATATACACTACTTAAATTGAGAAAATAAAAATTGTAAATTTTACTCTTATGACATCATCGGGCTATTTTTTCTAAAACAGAAGCCGCCAACTAATCAAAATCAGTAATTTAGTAAGCCAGAATCACGTCTGCTAATACAAATTTGTCATTTTTCTAAATTTTGCTTGAAATTTATTCTAACAAGTAAATAAATTGGTGCATAATATTCCCTTAGATTCCACGTAAGATGGTAAGTAAATGTTGTAGTCCTGTAACCATGGTAATTAGTAACTGTTCGACTTATTCTAATAAAAATTTGTTAATAATGATAAACCTACCGTGCATGTATTGTAAAAACAATTATAACTATCGAATGCTAAAACACAGAGACAAGCTCAGAAAAACTAAATACCGTTCCATGTGCCAAATGCTAGGAATTATTTTATTAGTCCTTTAATTGGAGATAAATTTAAGCTAACCCAAAACAATATAATAATTGTTATGATTCTGAAATTTTCTAAAAATCTGTAGTTACTCATTGTGTTATTATATTCCTATCTAAAATCTCGTAATTCCAAGAAATAAATTTTTGTTAAACTTAAGTACTTGCTATAATATGGAATGCAAGTTAAAGTTAACAATTTAGATTTCCTTACATTGTATTATCTTGCATTTATTTTGCGCTTAACATCTTTAAATTAAATTTAAAGCCGTGTATTTTGTTGACGTTAATTGATAGCAGGGCACAACGACAAAAATCCAAAATTAATTGAATCGCTGATTGATATTGCAAAACAGAACAAAAAATTTTTAATCAAAATTATGTACAAATTTAATAAGTATTTATACGATAGTGGACGATGTAGACCAGTTTCCCATCGTTAATTTTTTCTTTAAGCTTAATTGGAATGATTTTATTTATAGATAATTTAAGTAATTTGAAGTAAATTGCAAAATGTGTAACAAAAATGACAAGTGTACCGCCTACCAATGTACTAGTTATGGAGGCTCCGGTCACGTATTGTGTTATTACATACTGCGAGGTAACTATAATACCGCTGTAATTAACGATCTAGGCAGTAAAAAGGGGTTTAAGCCGTAAACATTAATTAAATATACAGGATATTCCTAAAACTTGCAAATGCTTTTTTCCTCCGTTAATATTATTTAATGATAATTAAAATCGAATAGATATAAAATCAAGCAGGAAATTGCTTAAAAATCGGCATATTTTACAGGGAAAGGCATCGGAAAACCGCGAACATTTTTTGTTCTTCTGATGAGTGTGTAGTGTAATTATCATTATTAAATCAAGCGTTGAAAATATACGGAAGCCGGAAACTATTAAAAGATACATATAAACATTATACCTTTAGTTTATTTATTGAAGATTTTATGTAGTTGTACTGATATGTGACATTCTGCACAGTTTGTTGAAACAGTTATTTTTTATAGTAATTACTATAAAATTTTAGTCATCTCCTGATGATGCCAACTTGTTTAGCGAAAAGCTAATTATCCTATGCATGAGTCTTATTTTAGTAGAATACTATGAAAGCTTACACACTATGGTGTTCTTTTTCTTAATGTTTTAGAACTCTAATATGCACTGATCTATTTTTTCAAAATAATAGCATTCATCCTCTGGCTAACGCTAGGCGGACAGATAGGGATATAAACAGTTTGAAAGTTTGTCACAATTCAACGATTAATACAATGATTTGAATTTTTTTTCTCTACGAGCGATATTTACGGATTTAGAGAAGCTGCTGAATTTTTCGATGAGCATCTGAGCACCTCCTTCACCTTTTATGATGTGTAGTCATGTTTAAGAAGACAAGCCTTATCATAAATCGTTACAAATGAATATCTCTGCTGTCTAAAAGTCATTATTATAAAACGACAATTTGAACGCTACATTCGAATATACTACTCGACGTGTGTTTCGTTAACCATGTTAGCATCATCAGGAAATTATTGAAACTGAATGTCAGGCTTTTTATTTCCCAATGACGTTAAGATGGCTAGTGAAATACGAGTCGTGTGAGGTGTATTCGTGTGTTCAAATGTTTTGGCGTTATGTGAAAGTGATTTTTAGACACCAATTTGTGAAAAATAGCCCTCATATGAAAACGCCCCCACCTCCAGAACCAAACAGGCACCATAAAAGAGGTTCTCAAGTGCTCACTGAAAAATTCAGTAGCTCTTAGTCTATAAGCAATTTTATTTTATACATTTTATATACTTTATACATTTTATACATTTAATATATTTTATGTTTTATACATTTTATGCATTTTATACATTTTATACATTTTATACATTTTATACATTTTATACATTTTATACATTTTATACATTTTATACATTTTATACATTTTATACATTTTATACATTTTATACATTTTATACATTTTATACATTTTATGCATTTTATACATTTTATATACTTTATACATTTTATACATTTAATATATTTTATATATTTTATACATTTTATACATTTCATTTATTGTATATGTATCTAATTTCAATAATAATAGTAACTTAATTATCTTAACACACCTGGGCGATAAAAGCGTGTCTGCCTCCCAATAAGGTCATCCGACTTTACTTTCGAACTTGGTGAATTTATAAATTTTAGGAGCCTTAATGTCAAACAGTTGACAAAATGACGAGAAAAGGGTTTCCTCAAAATATCTCTTTTGCAGTGCATCCTGCGACAAAAATAGTTCTAATAAAATTTATAGAGGTTAAAATTTTAAAACTTCTAATTACCTTAACATCCCTTTCTGATAACCAGTATTTTTGCAGCAGCTGAAACACACGAGGCGATTTTTTATGCGGCATCTCCTCTATGCCCATCAACAATGCCGCTTATTATAATTTTTTAAATTTCCATCCCGACAGTTTCATCATAGTATATTTTTTAGCAGACAATTTAAATGTTGTCTTGTGATTTACTTATTTGGTAAATAACTTGACATTTTTAAATTCAAACCAAATCTACCCCAATACTGTAGTTATTGCACTTTCTCCCTGTGTTGTTTCTTATCGTAATTGTTTCTACGCTATTCACATTTACATGTTTTAATTCTCACGTAAATATAAATTTGTCATCTAAATGTATTTATGCGTGGGTAAATAAAGAGATAAATAAAAATTCAAATAGATGTTTGTTGTGTTGCTGGACACAACGGTATGTTCTTAGAAGAGCAAAATTAACATTCTACTAAGTAACGTTAGTTTACTATCTTCGATCTCTGTTGTCTAAAAATATTAATTTTTCAAATGATATCAGTGGAAACAGTATATAGAGTATAGTGTTCCATAAAAGAGATATGAATTATTTAATTTTAATTGGAATAATTGAGGATAGATAATAATAATCAGCTAAAGCCAGTGGGGTAGCAGCTCTGCAAAGGCAACGTAATCAACTTAATGGGACCCTTTTTCTACCACATGTTCGTATCACAAAATCGATAAAGAATAATGAAAGCATATTATAAAAATAACTTCTACGCCTGTGACGCTTATGTCAAGGAAACAGTCAGTCGCATCTTATCGGTGTTTAGATAAAAACCGCTGCCCAAGGGATCACTACTTTCACATCAAAATTTTGTATCCAAGTCTTATACACACTTTTTTTTAACATTTATTTAACGTTGGTCTATTTCCGCTACTGAGGCCTATCACTGACGCCTGTAGACCAACCACCACCAGCCAGGAATTTTGCCGAACCTCTTCCCTTAAGTAGAGTAGGGATCTTTTACTTGCCTAACATTTAATAGACAAGGGACCGACTTGCATACATACTAAATCACATTTTAATTTTTTTTACTCCCTTTCATGTGGGGGTGGAGTGGTATTGGGGGTGTATTGGGAGTGGCTGACGCCAAAAAAAAAAATTGAGACCTTGACTTTTCGTACATGCCCTAAATTGCAATTTTATGGACTCGTACTTGCTTGTTTTGCCTATTTACCCTTATCTACCTCATTTACTTCGACGAAATTAGATCAAAATATAATCTAGTTCCAGATCTCGTTTTAATACATAAGTGTACCTAATTTCAAGTCAATATCATAAACGGTTCCAGAGTAAACGCGAGCACAAAGAAGTTACAGACAGACCGATAGACAGACAGACCGACAGACAGAAAAATAATGATTTTTTTTATGTCACTATACTTCCACAGGACGTGGAAGTAAAATTATGTTTATAAGGTTCCTAAATTATTAAGCCGGCTCCACACATTGGCGCATACATGGCCAGGCCAACGTTTGTTCCAAGATTGACTATTATTTCACATATAACAAGTGGGCATCCACATTTCCTACACATTTATTTATTTATTTATTTATTTTATTTATTTATTGCATACACTGCTCAACAGGTAAAATACCCAATTATGGAGCAGGAATAGAAAGTTATAAAACAAAACATAAAAGCATATAAAACATTAAAAATCGATATAAGACAGAAAAAAAACAGACAAAAAAGGCATAGTGAATAATACAAACTAACAAAAACATCAATAAATACAACGTGTAAATTACAGATAATTAAAAACAAGTTTAATGAGGTACATGTGTAGTATTAACTTAGAGAAAGACAGAAGGAACCAAAGATTAAGATTCAGTGTAAGAAAAACAAAAGTAATTTGAAAGTATTTAAATTAATTAAAAACTTCAGCTTTTATATCATTAAGGCTGCAATTAAAAATATCGAGGTTGCTGCACAGTTTATTAAAATTGTTACAGACAGTGAACAAAGGCGAATTTTTTAATAAGTTTGTATATGTAGATAAATAAAAAACTTGGTCATTACGAGAATTTAATCTAGGGACGTGAATATTTAATTTGCAAATTATTCCAGGAACATCAAGCTCATCGTGTAGCGTTTTAAATAAGAATACTTGAGAGACGTATATTCGAATGTCTTCCAGAGTAGACAACGAGAACCTTTCAAGCAATTGACTCTGCGGAAAGCCAATAGATGGATAGATACCATCCGACTTAAACCAAAGTAGTTTAGCAAACTAGCGTTGAACTGCTTCCAGGTTGCTCTTATGAACATCATAACTGGGACACCAAATAAGTGAAGCATATTCCAGTTTCGACCTCACAAATGATTGGTAAACGATTTTCAATGTATCCGTATTAGTAAATTCACGACTGGTGCGAGCTATGAATCCATGTTTTCAATGAAAATGACATTACGTTGCATTTATTAGCATTCAAGGATAGTTTATTTACTAAGCACCAGTTGTTTACTTTACTAAGTCAAGCTTGAAGTTGAAAACAATCATGAATATGGTTTATAACTGAGAAAATTTTAAGGTCATCAGCATATAACAGGCAAGGAAAATCAATTTCGTCCATTATGTCATTGATAAATATGTTAAAAAATAAGGGCCCCAAGATGGATCTTTGAGGAACACCAGAGTTAGCAGCAAATTCAATTGAATTGAATGCATTAAGAGTAACATACTGAAACCTATTTGTTAAATAAGACTTGAATAAGATAATTAATGAGTATGAAAGGCCAATTTTCTCTAATTTGATTAACAGTAACTGATGATCTAACCTGTCGAATGCTTTGGAGAAATCCGTACATATGACATCAGTCTGGTGATGTTCATCTAAAGATTCAGAAATATACTGAGTTACACAGAATAAGTTAGTCGTAGTTGAACGTCCCTTCATGAATCCATGTTGGTGAATAGATATCTTAGACTGAATTGAACGATAAATACTGTCGTGAAGTAGGAATTCTAAAACTTTGCAAAAATTACAGATTACAGAGATAGGCCTAAAGTTTTGAATATCTAATTTATTCCCCTTTTTATAAATAGGACAGACTTTGGAAAGTTTCCATAAGTCCGGAAATTGACAATTTTTTAAAATAAGGTTAAAAATTAGAGTTAGAGGATACGCAAAAAGAATAGCACAGTCTTTCAATAAAAAATGCTGGTATGGAGTCGGGACCTGCAGTCATTTTAGGCTTAATGGGTTTTAAGGCCTGGTGGACATCTGCCTCCTGAAAAAAATGTATATTAACAGTATGATTATTATTTGGACAATCGTTATCGATAGAATTATTCGCGGCGTCTTATGAGGAATCAGAATATGACTGGTAAAAAAATCTGGCAAATGCATCTAAAATATCCTGCGGACTATTAAGTGAAGCACCGTCAAAGAACATTTCATCTGATACTCCGGTTGATCCTTTCTTGTCATTAATGAACGCCCAGAATTTGTTAGGATCGCTTTTTATATTATTTTCGGCATTTTGTACAAAGTTTTTATAGGCAGTATTAATATCGTTCTTTACTTCCCGTCTGACCTTTTTAAACTCCTCAAAAAGATCATCGGCTTCCGAGCACATTTTTCTGAGACGTTCCTTAAGGCTGATTTTTTTTATAATACTACCATTAAACCAAGGGGGGTACTTATTATTCCGCGAAGCCGATTTCTTTGGTACACACAATTCAAACTCCAAATCAAGTTTATCATAGAACTGAGTGCATATACTGTTGACGTCATTGAGAGAGGAAAGAAAAGACCAGTCAACATTAAGGAGGTTAACATATAATTTAGAGAAATCACATTTGCGAAAATTATAATTAATATTATGATTAGGTGGAAAATTATTAGTAAGTTTTTTAGTGGCGTTCATCTCAATTGATATGACCAAGGCAGGGTGTTGTATATCCTCATTAATTAACGGATTAACGAATTAACATTAATTAATTATAACATCATCAGTTCACAAGTGACAGCCAATGTCAAAATTGGCTTCTATATTACACCATATCCCTGATAAAGTTCTATAAACTCTAATGTTTGATAATTAGTCCAAATCATGATGGCTTAAAATTCTAAAATTAAACTTAAAAAATACTATCAATACAGATTGACACAGCACTGAATAACAAAACGAAAACCGTCTCAGTGGCAAACAGCAATATGTGGAGGGTATACGCCAGTTCCTTTGAATCGGGACGAAAAACCAACAACCTTACGGCAGGTGGCAATTGTATGAGCCAACGTCCGCCAGCGCCTCCACAAGTGCCAATTTCCCCATTCACACGTTGGTCAAGTGATGCTTGCCATATCGAATGACCAATGTGTGGAGCCGGCTTTAGACAAAGAAGTACTTTAATCAAAAAATGGAAGTGTATGAACCAGAAATTCTCCTACCAACAAATTGGTAAATAGTTAGAATTTTATTAGGCATTACTACAGTATAAACTCGACATATTGCTAACAGTTAAATTACTGTCAGTTTATTATTACTCAAGAAAATATAACGTGTTTCTAAATAATAATTTTAATATAACCTGAATTTCTCTACCGATTGGCCTAAATGGAGACGGCAAAAAATTGTCGAAAAAGAACAACGCAAATTTATATCGATAATAAAAAGCCAATCTATTTGTAACGTTTAATTACATGGTTTTATGCTTTGGACATAACTCATGGTTGTGGAATTAAAAGCACGTTAGCCAGAGGAATGGACAATAAAACAAGAATGATAGAAACGTGATCTTGCAATTAGGCGGGAGGCGTTTCTTGGTCCACCTGCTATGCTGCACCTATCATATCGAATACATAGCTTGACATCTCGTTTCCCCAAATAAGAATCTCACCTTTTCAGCTCTTTAACCTTTGTCATAATATTTTCCGACGGAGTTATTGAAATTTCAAAACTTATTAAGGCGCCGACCTCTATTTTATAACCGCGTATAAATAATTCATTAGCAACATAATTTTTATCGATCAAAAATGGTTTATAAAACTGTGGCCATTAGCGAATGTGATCGAGTCAAGTTTTCTATAAATAAAATAACTCAATGAAAATAAGAGAATATCAAATTAACAGCTATTGTTTAGCCCTAGGGTATCATTTGTAATAAATGCAGGCTGAAAAACGATTTTATGAAAGTATAGCTTAGTTAACTGGCGTACAAACTGACATCTATTTCATGTTCTAGCTTTAATTGTAGAATGCTGTTTTCACTTTTTCAAATTTAAATTCCAGTGCTACTGCACAGAAAAATATATCATGCATACAATCATACAAAGTGCACATGCCTTGCTTATCTTGCAATTACTTTTTACTTTTTAGTACCACTTTAAGAAAAGCAAGTTTAAAAAAATATATATTTTTTACTTTCTACTGTTTAGTCATACTTTAATTATGTATAACGTATAGAACCAATTTGCATAATCTCATTCATTGGAGCTAGGTTCCGAGGTATAAACCTAACGGCATTCCATTATATCGTAGGAGGTAATATCGTACCATTTGCACGAGAAAAAACGGACGTAGAAGTCTCCGGTCAGGCGAGAAACCTTTTGTATTCCACGTTTTGCCGGATGTGCCGGTTGGATAGTATATTTAAACAATTTTCACCCCCGCGCCCTCTACATGCGGATATTTGCAAAAGTTACGTTGGAATAATGTATTGTCATCCGATCTTAGTAACTGTGCAAAATTTCATCAATTAATTATGTCAGGAAGTAAGTTAAATAAAGGATGCAAGATTTGAACACAAACATAAGAATACTACATTGTTAGTTAAAGAAGAGCAAGTAAAAACGCCTGAATTAATCAAATCTAATTTCAGATTAATTCTGTTTAAAGACAGAGAACAATAAAAGCTCATTATAGACGCAAATTCCATAACAACGTGATCAGAGTATGGATTTCTTTCTTGAAAACTGAGGCAACGCATTACCTTCATTGTTCTTCTTTATACTACAGAAGTATAAATTAGAAGTTAGGATAATCAATATATACAAAATTTTATCTAATAAAAAAAATATTCAGGTAAAAATGAATTGCCCGTAGTGCCGCCCGTAGTTAAAAATCCGATGAAATCTGTTAAAAGGGAGGGTTGTACAAGCCGTCATTTTATTTATTTCTATTTAAAGAACCGCAAAATAAAGGATTTACAACAAAACAAGCTACCAAAGACGCCGGTGTACTTATAGTAAATACAGCAATTGATTGAATACACTCACATCTCCTTTATTATAGTAGTTCAGGACTTAAACATTTTGATCATTCTGGCAGCGTTAGGGTTATCTCGTACCAATATACATTTTAGAAAACTGAACAAAGAAAAGATAAGAAAAGGCTATAACATACTACAGTTTAATAACGGGGTACTTTATAGTTACCTTAAACGAGGTAGTAGATTTTTTTTTATCATCTTGTAAATATTGTAGAGATTATGTAGAATACAAGCTTTAGACCTCCAAGCCTTTGACAAATTCTTGTGTGGCCGAAAAAACCACGAATTTTTGGCACTTTTTTCAGTTTGTGGCCTACAATTTAATAACAAATCATCCAATCGGATGAAGAAATTCAAAATATTGACTAGCTCAAATTAGCACCACCAAGACTCTGACTCCACAATTATTAGTCCTGAACACAATATGTTGCATATGTTCAAACGATTTGGGCAGCATACGGTTACAGAAAAGTTACCCTCCGTTACTCTACGATCTGCATTAATTGTCTACGATAATCCTGCACCAACATTGAAGACGTGGTAGAGAATGAAGATTGTGATGAAGGCAGACGTTCAAGTAGATAGAAGACGGCATCGAATCAGAAGAATAGACTGATATGGACACCAATACGGAAAACCAAGAAATTCAGTCCTCATCGTGGAAGCTAAGAATAAACTCATACAGGTAGGTCTACAGGGGATACCATTGGGAAAATAACGCAGCATGTACACTACCACAAGTTTGTGTTAAATCTTGAGTGCTTAATTATTTACTGTTGCTTTATGGTGCATAGAAAGACAACTTATGCATGTCACACCGAAACTGGTAGGTATTTCAAGTAAAAAAACTTCATGGTTCCCCATAGTCGTTCAAACGTATCGAACTCAGTGCGCAGTGACGTGTTAGGCTTGAGATCAAAAGGTCCCGGGTTAGAATTCTGGCTAGGCTATGGATATTTCGAAGCATTTGTAATGTGTCACTGATTTATTAGCAATGGACTAGATGAAATTGTGTGAGAGATTTGACTACTACTGAGTTCGAGTTTCAGCTGCGGCAGATGGCAATATGTTCACTCGACCGTTTCTCCCTTTTATGACAATTTATTGCCATTTCGTTGTAGGAGTAATAGTAACTAGCAATATCCATTACAATTACAGATCTCGGAAATTTCCTGATTTGAACTACAGCTCATGAATTAGGTTCTGATTTATGACTTCGCTACAAACAATCTAAAATTGATAAAAAAAATAACTGCTGATAAAGCTCTTACAAGTTGACTTGTCTTTTAAAACATTATCATACATTCCGTTATTATAGCCTCGTATTGATAAAAACTAATTAACGTGGGTAATAACTTTACTTGGAGATTTTACCGTGCTATTAAACAGATCAGAAGCTCCATAACCGTCGAACATCAATTTTACAATTTTTTTTTTACTTCGAATAACAAACTTATAATATAGATTTAATTAATGAAATACATTTTCCTGTATTCTGGAAACAATTACAACTGACAACTGTTAAATTATTTAACAGCAGGAATTGCAGGTTTATATTTCTCATTATTAAAACTTCAGTTATATCCTATTTGCCGTGTCAATATATAATGTGTTAACATTAAGAATCGCATTCAAATTGGCATAATTAATATATGTTTGTTAACAAATTTTCTCATTAACAACATTGCAGGTGCTTACAACTTTTAACCGTTATATCGACTTGAGTATCCCACGATACATTCCAGTTCAATAAAATTTCAAAATTATTAATCTAATATATCTGCAGATGCATTGGGCATTGAGTAACTGGATACAATTGGTGTTTCGTGCTGAAAATGAAATTGGATGAGGGAAGTTATTATTATTGGGACCTGCTTTCATTAATATTTTTGGGGTACGTACGGTCGTGAGCAAAAAAAAAATAGGACAAGTCTTATAACGGTATTTTGCTAAAAGCTAGTTGTGTACATCTAACTTTAATTTTTGTGACATTGTCAGTTAGTTGTCATAATTTATTGCAATTGTGCAAAAAACTAATATGCCTCATATAGGCGATTTAGTTAAATCTGGAGTTACTGCTAAAGTAGAAGATGGATGGTCAATCAGACAAATTGCACTGCGTTATAATATTGACAAAAATTCGGTGTGTAACATTTTAATAAAGTGGAGAATAAACGGTACGATTAGTAGAAATCCTGGATCAAGGCGACAAAATATATCAACTTTTAGACAATATTATGCTCCCTTCTGTGTCACAATTATTTCCTAATAATGAGTTCATATTTCAACAAGACAATTGTTCCGTTCGTACTGCTCATACCGTAACTAACTGGTTTCAAGATAACAACATCAATGTTCTTAACTGGCCCAGTCATAGTCCTGATCCTAACCCTGTGGAAGAAGTATAAGGACTACTCGTAAGAAGTATCCAAAAACGAAATGTGAGACTACGGAATGCCGAAGAATTACTGGGAATAGTAAATAATGCATGAGAAAATATTATTACTAATTATTGTATAAGGTTATTTAATTCTATGCCAAACAGACTTATAGAAGTTATAAATAGAAATGGTGCAATAACGAAATATTAATAGTTAATTTCTTGTTAAGTAGGATATCCTTTGTCCTTTGATCCAGGATTTCTACTAATCGTACCGTTTATTCTCCATTTTCTTAAAATGTTACACACCAAATTTTTGTTAATGTTATAACGCAGTGCTATTTGTCTCATTAACCATCCATCATTTACTATAGCAATAACTACAGCATTAAAATAAAAAGTAAATTAAAAGTGATATCTGTTTTATTTCGGTTACTCTTTACATATTCAAATAGAGACAGATTTGCATTAGGAAAAAGTTGTCCTATTTTTTTTCTGCTCACGACAGTACCTAGTTGTGAGTCTTGGCGCCGTTTGTTGATATAATTTATCAAAGTAGATAATGGTGACATAACCTTTGATTTATCTGCATTATAATATTAGTTGTAATGAGCTGGCCAAACTAAATATTCTACTAGTTGAACCAACCGTGATGTAGTGAATCTGTGTTCGTTCTGGATGTCTCAAATTGAAAATACTGGCTGCATCTCGATAACAGTGCACACTGTCACCAACAATTATTTCAATTTTATCAGCAGCACCTAATTGTTGTGCAGCCATATTTAAGTTTAATTTGGCATTCGATACAATTGTCAAATCCATCCCAAAGCATTTCATGTTAACAAGGAATAGTAGGATGATTATTATTGTAATCTTAGATGATATTTTTTTGTAAAGAAATTTTTTAACAACATTCGATATACAGGGGTTTTAGACCATGCCGAAGAAGATTCTATAAAAACAAAAACCCTATCTCAATCGCTAATATAAATTCCTAATTTCTGCCCATTTCTTTTGATCATAGTTGGCGTATTTAATTTCGAAAAAAAAAAAAATTAAATAACTTTTCAATCACAATCTAAAACACAAGAAGTATACGAAATTTGATCTAAGTCGAATGGGCGAGATAGGTGTAGTGGCGAAAAGTGAGACACACTGTATATGAGAAAAGTAGTTCGATTTTTTTTGTCAGTGGCAGTAACAATGACAGGAAAGATTTTTTTAAAATATTGCAATATATGCAAAAATCCTAACTTATAGTACTTGAGTTACCTTGAATATTAAAATATCTATTTAAAATTTATATTCTTATGCAAAACCAATATGTTTATTTATCGATTAGATGATCAAATATATAAATGACATACATAAATCAGCATTAAAATATTTTCATTTTACATAGTTCGACGCACTTTGAAGAACGCTAAAATGATGTTATTTTTAAATTCAAATTTTATTGATACTTAACCAGAATGTGAAACAACTAATTCAGAATTATTGGAATTGGGAATTCTTTTATTTATTAGTCATATATGAATACAAATTAACACAATTGGAAGAGATAATTTATTATTTCAGTATCGGTTTGAAAAACATTACGCCGTGACACAATATTAAATACCTTAGAGATAAAGCATACAGATGGTTCATTATAAAAATACGTGTTTGTATATTGTAACGAAGTGTTTTTCGTTACCCAGATATGCCCAAGTTTTATTTTATTTAATCTCTTAAATATGTTATAGAAATTGCCGTGTTATATTTAATTTCGATTATTCCGTATAAATTGTACCGCTAACAGCGAATTAGTTAGGAAATAATTAATATTTGTGATTATCAATACCGCGTAAAAATATTTCACTTGTAAAGGTACAGATGAACTCAGGTGGGGAAGCGACGAGAAGAGCTTCTACATTTCAGACACGCCAAACCACGCACGAGGCAGTGCCTTCCCAGCAACCGACCACGTTAGACGTGCAGAGCTCTCCGTCCTGTAGTACCAGAGTAAGGTAAATTTGTTAAGTCCACAAATTCATCGTGGCGTTATTTTTCTAAGTCCGAAAATATTTTAAAATATTTTACGTCCGTTCGACGTCACTCATATGACGTCACTCCTTCAGTACACGGGAATAATTTAATTATTCCGCATTTAGTCTTCTGGCTGCCGTCCCACGAGGTACACGTGTCCGCTGTTTGCTCTGGTGCTGTAGCGAAAATATCACAAGTCCCGAATTCAGGTAACATTTATTTTTCTAAGTCCGTAAAATATTTATTTGACTTATTTTTCCAAGTCCACAAATCCATCGTGGAGTTATTTTTCTAAGTCCCCAAAGACATTTCAAAGATTTTTACAAGTCCAGCTGACGTCACAGTGATACACCGCGCACCTATTTTCCGCTGTTTCTCCCACTCCTTCATCTCTGAAGGCAGTAATTAGATTCACACCGATCAGTTAGTCCTCCCGATCGACTCAGAGCCAGCAGACGTGTTCACGCTAAATATTTAAAACCTAAAGGTACCGTTAATTGTTCTAAGTTCACAAATCTGTATTCGAATTATTTTTCAAAGTCCACAAATCCGTAGTGGCCTTATTTTTCTAAGTCCATAAGAGACCAGTAGCGCATCCGTCTAGCGCCTACTCCCACTCCCATGGTAAGAGGCTTCGCTGCTAGAAGAGGACCTGTGCAGCCAAGAAGTCAGTCAGCCCAGGCGACTCATTGGGAGCAGACGTGTCCACTCCGAGAAGCGAACCTAGGTGCCATCTGTCATATTCGAGGTGTAGGATTTTGGCAAAGTCCAGTCGACCAGCAGCGCATCCATCAGGCGTCTACTCCCACTCCTATCGTAAGTTGTTTCATTTTCAGAAAAGGATCTGAGGAGCTCTGCAGAGAGGGATTCCACTACGATCGCTCCACCGAAGCAGACATGCCAGACCGTACGCACAGGGAGTAAGTAAGTCCACAAGAGGAGTAGGTAAACTGATGTACTAGCAAATACTGGATAACTGTTTCACTGTGGTTTTTTATATATTTGTGTCTTGCTTTACTCGTCTGGTGTCCGTAACTATTCTGCACCCTGTTTATTTTTGCTAACCGTATATTCTGTGTGTTGCAGCCTGCTAATCTGATCACCTGAGTCATCTGGTACTATTGGGGTTTTGCGTTGCTACGCGTGCTCCTCCGGGTATTTGATAGATTATAGATTTTTCATAATAAATATTTAGCTTTGTACATATAGGTCTATCGTAATATACTGATTTTATTGAAAACTCTGAGTTTTACTGTCTGTGTGTGAACGTCTAATTTCCCATATATTGACCCACTGGAATAAACTTTCTCCACTTGAGCTGCTCAGCCTCGCGTACTCGGCTTGAGGGTAGTGTGTCCTATCACTTAAACTAGGACTGGCGCCCGAGTAATTCGAAAACTTGTTTCCGAAGCTCGTGTGCCAAAGAGTGGCCGCGCCTTTTCTCCACGTCAACGTGCGAGGTGGAGAAAAACGCGTCACAATATATGTGAGAATGTTCTCTTATTGTAAATATTGGTTAAGAATACATCGAGATAAAGAATATATGTTGTAGAATTTTTAAACCGACATCGATATCAAGAAAAAGAAGATTTTCTGATCCATTATTAAATTTGTTTGTATCTCTAAAATTAAATTAAAATTTGTATGTATTTTACCGACATTTATAACCTAAAATAAAAATGTATTCACTCAGTCTTCACGCTTCTCCAAATCCCTCCCGCCAAGACATATTTTCAAAACTGGGTATATATTAATAATATTAATAACAATCTTTATTTAGCACAAGTAGCTATTACAGAGGTGTAACATACATGTGTAGTACAGTACATTTACCTACATTTAACAATACTAATAATTTATACAACATACCTATAATAAGCCTAATGGGTAAAATAGAACTAAGTTACATGAATTTATATAAATATTTTTTAAACGGAAAGACATTCTTAGCTTGCTTTATAAATTCTGGTAATTTGTTAAATTCGGCCGTTCCCTTGTCGTATATGGAGGACTTTGTTTTCATTAAGTTTGAGTAATTAATATTTATATGATTTCTTTACCGTGCATTGTAATTATGAATATCCTTATGATGTTGTACATTTGTTGACAAATATGTTGGTAGTAAGTTATTGTGAAGTTTGTATAAGAATATTAGTGTCCTGTATTTTATATTGAAAACCATTTAAGTGTACATTGCATTGTATTTATATTAGCATATCTATTACATTTTAAAATAAAACGCATACATTTATTTTGAAGTAGCTGCAGTTTAGATATATTTGTGTCATTACACATATATAATATACTTGAGCAGTACTCGAAGTGTGGTTTCATTATTGTGTTATAAATAGTTTTCCTTGTATTTGAAGTTAAATGTTTACTAACACGATAGGCGAATCCCAGTTTTTTGATATCTTTTTACATATGTAGTTTATATGGTCGTTAAATATTAGTTTGTTGTCTATGATTATCCCTAAATATCTCATAGTTTAGATTCTCTCCGTTGTATTTTACACACATATTATCAATGTTTTGATTTAAATATTTGTTGGAACCTATTATCATATATTTGGATTTTTTGGCATTTACCATTAATCCGTTCGTTGTAAACCATTCATTAATTAATTCCAGTGTCATGTTAATTTTTTGGATAACTTGCTTCACATTAGTTCCAGATAAATATATTATAGTATCGTCTGCAAAGAGATCTATTTTGCACTCCTCTGAGTTGATTAGAAGTAAATCATTAATAAATATCGTGAAAAGCATAGGCCCTTGTACACTACCTTGTGGAACTTCATTATTATTAAAAAGTTTTTTATATTGAATTTTATTTATTTTGGTTTGCTGACTCCTTCCATATAGATACGACTTAAACCATTCGTACGCCGTGTCAATAATCCCAAAATATTGGCTTTTTTAAATAAAAGCTCTGTTGACAACTTCGAATGCTCTTTTTAAATCGAGGAAGACGGTTATCACAACTTCACCTTTATCTATGGAATATTTGAAATCATTGATTACTTTTTGTAAAGCCGTTTCACACGAATGATTTTCCCTAAATCCTGATTGGTTTTCATGTAATAATTTGTTATTGCCTATAAATTCAGTGAGTTGGTCATGAACTACTACTTCTAAAATTTTTTCCAGTGAAGGTAATGGGTCTATGCTCTTCCGCTAATTTTGTATCTGGAACTTTTGCTACAGGAGTTATTAATGATGTTTTCAATATGTCTGGAAATGTTCCACTATTTAGCGATGTATTAATAATATGTAATAATGGATAGCCAATGACGTCAAATGTATTTTTTATTAATTTAAAGTCAATTTCATCATCAGAAAGTTTATTTTGCTGTTTAAAAACAATTACGTAATTTAGTGAGGATATATTAAATTCTTTAAAATATATATCTGGTTGCAATGCTCTGTTCTCAAATAAAGCATATCTATTAAGGCAATACCTATTATTTTTGAACCTATCTACAATTAGATCAACACTAAAAATAAAATATATATTAAGTTCTTTTTCTAAATGCTCATTCTTTTCAATTCTTCCTATTATAAGAAAGGATATATTATGATTGTCTTTTGGTTTTATTTATTTGGTTGGATTATATTTTTCAGCGTCCGCCACATTAATTTTGGATTATGCTTTAAATTATCTATTTTATTTTCATAATAATTTTGTTTTTTCCTTTCTTAACACTTTTACAAGCTCATTACGATATTAGTATAGGTTCGCCAGTTTTCACCATTTTTGTTTGTTTTAAACTGTTTATACGCTAGATCTCTTTTTTTACCGTTTCTTTAATAGTATCATTAAATCATTCATTATATTTCATTGCTCGTTTTTTAATAATCGGACACTCGTTATCCAGTTCAGTTTTTATGTTATTCATGAATATGTTTGTTAAAAACATAATTTAATGCAGAATCTATCAGAATGAGACTCGCACCGTTTAACATCGAAAAATAGTTAAATATTATGTAAAATAATAAACACAGACAAATGTGCGAACAAATATTACATGGAAAAATATTAGCTTCGAAATTTGGCTATGGTAAAAGAATTATGGCAATCTACAATAGCAGCCTACAATTTCTCATGGAAATGATTGAAACTGCTTTTAAAACTGAGACGGCCATACGAATATTTGAAAGGATATGATGTTTCTGTCGCAAGTATATCCGCTTGCTGACGACATTGAACTCAAAAGAGAATTTCAGGTATTCATGTTTTCTAAGAGTCTTAAGTTCCCTTCTTGAACGGATAGCCGATATTTGAAACTTTAATCATATGAAATTTTCATGGCACAAATTTAGTTAATATTTTAAATTATATCTAAATCTAATTTTCATTAATAATTTAAATTAATCAAAATATATTGTAATAATAATAGGGTACAATTTACACCAACAGCTTCTCGACTTTTCCAATGTTGTATGGTCTTTCCAATCTGACATAACAAAGAAGTCACAATAATAATATTCTAATCAAAGGTATACGTCGGAAAATTCATATGTGCTTTTTACTGATCACTTGGTATAACATATCAATCATTCCCAAGAATCAAGAGACATTTGTCCAAATAAAATTAAATTTATAACTTAACTTAAGTTAAAATTCGAGATCCCTGCTGACACTACTTTTCCCAGCACCTCTTTCTAATATTTCTAAACACAGTAAACCTTAAAACATAATATTTTTAGTCGCAAACTTCTCTATAAAATCTCTATTTTACTATAAGGAACGTAACTAGACTGCAACTAACAGCTACTCTCCGGGCTATGTGCCCCGCCGAGCGCTGAATTACAAGTGATAAGCTTGGCGCGTTATGTGTAATAATCGCATATTACCAACAAAACGTAATGCTTGACTATTTAGTACATTTCGGTATCTCTGGGATAGCGACATGTAAAATAGTCAGCAGGCGCTATCTAGCGGTCCAGTGTCTGTTGCAATCGAAAAATAAGTAGCCTGACTGGGCTTAGCATAGTTCAAATGTGCCATTAGAGGGCGGAAGATTAAAACATAATATTCTTAGTCGCAAACTCCTCTATAAAATCCCTAGTTTACTATAAGGAATGTAACCAGACTGCAACCAACAGCTACTCTCCGGGTTATGCACCCCGCCGAGCGCTGAATTATAAGTTACAACAAACACCAGCCGAAAGACTGATCCTATTTAAAGGAGCTCTCGTGCCAGTCGTCATACACCACTTGCAGACTGCAGTTTCGAGCTGTTGGCTCTCGTCAGTGCAAGGTGCACGTGCAAGTGCACTGACAAAAGCTCGAAACTGCAGTCTGCAAATGGTATGGGAAGACTGGCACGAGAGCTCCTTTAAGTAGGATCAATCTTTCGGCTGGTGTTTGTTGCAATCGAAGCATTAGCGTTTTGATGGTAATATGCAATTATTACACTTAATGCGCCAGGCTTGTAATTTATAATTCAGCGCTCGGCGGGGCACATAGCCCGGAGAGTAGCTGTTGGTTGTAGTCTGGTTACGTTCCTTATAGTAAGATAGGGATTTTATAGAGACGTTTGCGACTAAAAATATTATGTTTTAATATTCCGCCATCTAATAGCACATTTGAACTACAGTAAACCTTGTTCATCTCTGTGCATTTGCCTGCATTTCTTACAGTAATTTTATTCAGCAAAATTTTAAGGTTCGAGTGAGATGAAAACATTACTAGAAATCTCATTGAAAACATTCTTAACGTAAATTACGTTCAAACCCCTGAACATCTGACAGTGATTCATAGTGTTGTGAGGTCGGAGTTCATATTATGGCTATGCATTATATACATACAGGCTGTACGGTTATATCCCATAGCCTAAACTGTATTAGACTAAGCCGTGGCGATATATTATTGCAATTTTGTCTCGTTTATTTATGTTATTATACAAGAGTTAACGGGACTGTAAGTGTTATAATTGAACATTGGTTCCATGCTATCTTTTAATGAAATACTAGCTGTACTATTAAGAAAACAATGTGTGTATTATTACTTTCTTTGTATTATATCACCGACAGGCGGCAAAGGACGTCCATGACAAACAATTCTCGATTATCAGTCTCTAGGGAGAGATTTTATTGAAATCTCTTCCTGAGGATAATACAAACAAATTTAATTATAGTGATATTTTCATTTGCTTGCAGGGACGAATGGTTTTTCAATATATTGGAGAATAAATTAATTCCAGCTTATGTACACTTCAAACGAATATTTAACTTAAACCTAAAGACCACTCCAGAATCTGTTGTGTAATTTTATAGAATCGATAAATTACTTTCATTTTACTTAGCATATCAAGAACTAAGTTTTTCAAATCTTTTTTCTACTTTCAAACCCCTAAAGCTAAGACCATGACATGAGTTACGTAATGTTGGTAGTAGCTTACAAACACCGAAACTACAATTAACAGTAAACACTTATAAAGTCAACCAAACTGTTTCATCCCTTACTGTGAGGCGGTAGGAGTTGCAAGATAATACAAAAACACACTTGGGCTGCTGTGAGTAGCAGATCGCGGACATTACCTAGCCCGGATAAGTGAAGTAACGTGCCCACGACAAACATTTCACTAGCTCAGAAATTTCAGGGCGTTAAGTCCAAGTTTAGGATAAACTATTGGAAATGTTTAGTTTTTTTATATACATTTATTTAACGTCGGCCTATTTCCGCTACTGAGGCCTAACACCGACGCCTGTAGACGAGCTACCCCCAACCAGGAATTTTGCCGAACCTCTTCCCTTACGAAGAGTAGGGATCTTTTACTTGCCTAACATTTAATAGACAAGGGACCGACGGCTTTACATCCCCTCCGAAGGATGGTATATCTCCTATACAACCCTCGCCTAAAGTTGTATAGCTTCCGCGCATACACTGATATACAAGCCACTGGAAGATGTGTGAGGCGAGAACGCGGTTTCCGTTGGAATGGTCACCATCCAAGTATTAACTGCGTCTGTCGTTGCTTTACATCGCATACCGAAGTATGTACATAGTAAAGACGCACCCACGCTCGCCCCCCTAAGTGTTTAGCTCATGTAACATAAAGTCATTGAGAGTTTTATTCTTAGTACTCGCAGACGAAATAATGACATTTTCTCTCAACATAAAATGTACTATATTACAGTATTTACAACTTATGGTTCTCTAATATGAACCTGACGATGTGCAGTTATATGGCTATATTCTGATAAATGTGTTACAAAATAAAATAAAGGTAAATTCCCCTCGTGTAGCTACACTTGATTTACAATAAATATGGCCGCAATATTTTTGTTTAAATATATACAAACGTTAGTTAAAAGAAAAACAAATACTGCTACGCAGAACCACTGAAGGTGGTTTCCAGGTCGAAGAAACAATAACACTTATCTAGATGGTACGATACCCAGACGTCAACAAGTGGTCAAACTGCAGCCCTATATACCCTCTCTAAACCGTGGAACGTTTCAGCCTAGTCCGTGGAACTTTTTGGCCGAGTCCGTGGAACGTGGACCTTAAGATACACCCATTTAATTTGCTAGTCGGAAATTCACTGAGAGCAATTGAAATCAGATATAATTCACAAAAGAAATAATTAACCTCTGAATTGTTCAGGGATACAATCCACATAAAATTCTGATAGAATGCTGCAGCTCAATTGACAGGTTCGAGTTCGTCTCTCTAGCAAACGAGATACTTCCAGAGGAAAGTGGTCAACCAGGCTATAAATTTTTGAAATACGTGGGTAAGGTCGGAAAAGATGGCGATAATAAGGTTGCTCACCTGTACACCTAAATCCCGCACAAATGCGGATAAACTCCCTCCGTAACAACAAAATACTCTGACAACTAGAAACAACCAAATCGGACGAAATTTTATCATCGCCGGTAATCCCAAAATCCACTAAGATGACTCAAATAATTAAGTTTTAGGAAATATCGGCAGCGTACAGAAAGGCACCTTTTACCTTTCCACAAGCTGAAAGGCACGCGACCGCCCTATCGCGGATAGAAGCCAAATTCCGGTCCGCGGCTGTTGGCGATATGTGACCCGCGAAACACAAATGTGTGTTGTGGATCGCATATGCATTAAGCCTGCAACACTATACCTACATCGTTGTGTATTGAATAAATAACAGCTAACGGGAAATCGATTTTTACGTATGAATAATTTTTCACATTAAGATATCCCTTATTAATTTGACATTACAAACAATATTTAGTTTTAGATTTCTTAACAATTTTCCTCCATTCATTGCTTTCACTAGTCTTTCGCTGTTTACATCGCTATTATGTCTTGTTCTACGTCCATCAATTTTTTCCTGTCATCTTGCCTATTATTTTTCTACTAGTTTTTTCTGCACTATTTTCCTTGCGAATCTTATTTCTTCTAATGGGTATACGCATCAAAACCACATCAAATTATGTCGCCCTTTTTCCATTTTTAGGTCACGAATACATTTGTTCCGTTTTGCATTAAACTACAATCATAGTTAATATCAACCTCAATTTGAAACAGCTGAGGCAATGGCTTTTCTAAAAAGATAGATAGGGTAAACATGTATCTAGGGCACATGTAAAATAGGATAGTTATAGGCATAGTAGCACCCATTTCCACTAAATATGGGAGCTCCTTCTTCAACCTTTAGCTTATCCTTTTCGTTCGCAGTTTTCTTTCATTAAAATTTTCTAACAATTTTGCAAAGCAGTGACATGATATTCGATAAAAACCATGTAAATCATATGAACATTAAATATACCATTAAGACATTATTCTAATGTGCAAGATACGGCTTAACAATAATCCTAATGATATGGAACGATATAAATTGTAAAAAAAGATGTAGTGAATAATAATAATTAATTTAAATTGTCAAGATCAAATATTTGCGAAGTAAAATATTCTGATCGTGACCGTTAAGATTAATAATGTGAAAAAGCTGGAACATTATTACACGCTTTATATTTATTATATTAATAACTCCTTATGTTCCAAGAAGCACTACATAGAAAAAATAAATTAAAATGAACTACTGCATAATAACAATGCTCAAGAAATAATTATACTTTGTCAACGTTCAATATACGCAGTAGCGTAGATGAGAGAGCTTTCTATAAAATCATCATATTTTCCTAAAAAAAAAAAATTTCATTTCAAAATAAAGTTGTGTTAAATATTGTACAAAGGTATTTGTCTAGTAATTACTAGAAGATATATATCTAGAAAAGTTTTCACACAAGATTAGGTTTTGTGCATGTTGATTTTATCAAAAATGATATAAAGACATAGGTATTACTATTATTATTACAAATGACACATCTGGCGTGGAGGAGAAATCATTAACCATTTATTAATTACTTTTCACGTCCAATGAAAATATAGTAACGCAAAAAAATAATATTTTTTTGTTTGTCGAAATAGGCTTAAAACGTCGAGATTTTAAGTTTGAGCGAAAAAAAATTTCCTGTCTGTCGGTCTGTCTGTCTATAACTTTTTTGTGCGAACGTTTACTCAGAAATCGTTTAAAATATTGACTTGAAATTTGGTACACTTATGTATTACAATGAGATCTGGAACTAGATTACATTTTGATCTAATTCCGTTGAAGGGCTGGGGGGGTAAATAAAGGTAAATAGGCAAAGCTAGCAGGTAAGAGTAACATTGCCACGATTTAATCTACATGAAAGTAATGTTTTTTCAATCAAGAGATGAAAATATTTGCACCTCTAGAGATGAAAATGAGAATTTCTAATCTATAATTTTCTTAATGAAAATACTAAACTATCAATTTTCTATTAATTCAATTTTATTTTAACATTTTATGTACAACCTTAGAAATATTTAAAAAACTAAAATAAAAACGATAAATCACTTCAAAATATCTTCGTGAATGCAACAATAAATAAAATGCTCTTTGAAAATGCATGTGTCGCCATGGAAAAGACTAAAAGAATAATTAAAAACTACTATAGTTACTTTTCAAATTTGGTACAAAAAATTAAGGAAAAACGTAACAACACGTTTTTCTGTAAAAAGTCATACTAAAAAGTAAAAAATAATAATGTACGACTGCAAGAAAAGCTAGGTGTGCGCACTTTGTATGATTTTACGCATTGTTGTATCGCATTTGCAAAAATAACGGTGGAATACTGTTTTGTTATCAGACCTTAGTAACCGTGCAAAATTTCATCCATTGATTATGTCAGGAAGTGTGTCAAATAAAGGATGCAAGATTTGAAGACAAACATTGTGAATGAAAACTAAAATACTACATTGTGAGTTAAAGAAAAGCAAGTAAGAAAAGTCCTATTTTATTTTAATGTTGGCGGGGTTTCTGAGATTAAATAAAAATCAGTTTCTGGTACCATCTTTATGTAATGTGAACGTTGACCAAGTCTTAAAAATATCATAAGTGGTGGAACACAAACTGACCCGATATGAATCCAATCGATCGATTGTTTTCTCCTAAAACCATTAGAATATCTGAAATCATCATACTTATAAAGAAACTATTAAAACCACAATAAGAAGTAGTGGAACACAAACCCAATCGATCGATTTTTTACCCTTAAAACCGAAATCATCATAGTTTTAAAAAGAAATCTTAGAAACACGTAAGAGGCAATGGAACAAAAACTGACCCGACATGAATCCAATCGATCGATTTCCATCTATCCATATCCACCACACGGACCTTTTTCCATTGATAGAGGTATTTCGGTCAGTTCGAATATTGGACCGGTAACTTTATTAGCTGCAAGGACGGAAGGATTCTTTGTCTTTATAACGTCATCTAGACTTACGTCTGTTTCCATCAGCAGAATCATTTGCATTCCGTTCCTCAACAGTGTCACCTGCGTGTCAAATATGAACTCGACATCTCTACCAAGAATTTTTTTGTATTTGTGTGGTCACCGAATTAGCGAATTACGAAGAAATTGTGTGATTACTGTTAGCCGGAAAACGTTAAGAAGATTGCTAAAAACTGTAGCCAGCCCTGTCCCTTCTTCCCTATCTCTGAGCAGTGGGCGCGCAATCATTGAAAGTTTTTTGCGGGATCACCAAGAAAATTTTAATATTGTCTGTCGGTCATTATATCTTTGAAGCAGTTTAGACAATAAAACGTAATTTTTATTTCCAGGGAAGAGACTTAATTCTATTTTTAAGCAATTTCAGGACAACCTATGAAGCAATACTTATCAGAGACAAAAGATAGCGACTATGAAGCAAATAATTTATTAGAATAATTATATATATTCAAAAGAATAGTTACAATAAGCGCTTTGTTTATTGTTTCATGAGTTTTGTTCAGTTTTGTCTGACATATGTTTCGGCCTTGCGACCACTATCAAATAGTCGTCTTAATAATAATAATTTAGTTTAAAATTACGTAATATTTACTTACAGATGCGAGCTTTAACTTTATGTTTGAATTTTAAGGAAGAATAACATAAATATTTATAATAATAAGACTGGGGATGTTAATCAAATATCTGAAATCTTAATTCACATGTGTTTAAATGAACTTTCTCTAATTGACGTACAAGCGGCGTCCGGCATATTCCGTGTTATATTATAATCATCATGAGCTATACTATTAGCTTGAATTAATTTAAACTATTTTCATTTAAAATATGTTATAATATACCTACGTACTTGCTTAGTTATTTGAAGTAATTTTTAACAATAAACATATTACTTTTTAAGCCGATACATGACAAAGAGACATGTGTACACTTTCGAGAAATCAGAATTTACCATTTAAATACACTATAAAAATAATAAACATAATTTAAATCGAAACGTTCAAGACAAAATCCTGATTTGAAACTATGTGTTTCTGTAATTTAAATTTACATTAAACTATAAAAGTTTCCCATTACCGTCCTACGGTAGGAATTCTGGTGCCCGACCATGCCTGTACATAAAAATACTGGACAAAAATAAAGTAGAACTGCTTAAAAGTGGATATGAAGGTTGCCGACAAAATACTCACTTCACGAAAATTTCACGGGGATTAAATTTTTCTGAAATCGTGATCATCAAGCGTTTTATAAATGCAGCTGGCGTGTCTTTGTATTTTCCTATTCATTCAATCGTCAGCTTTTTTACGGAAACCTTTTGTATAAATATATAAAATAGACTTTTTATGTAAGGAGATATCCTGTTTAACAATTTGTTATACTCACACTTATAGATGTTGTACCGTGTTCATTTCATTATCTAGGCGTAATAAAGCAATTAATTTATTATGCTGCCTACATAATTATTTAATTAATTCAGTACTCAAAGCGTAATATACCGACTATTGAATACTCAAAATTGTTATTTCTTATATCTATACGGATAAATATATTAATAATTTTTCTGAATTGTCTGAATTGGTACTTGTATCAAGTATTACTGACTAGTGGATACTAAGAGCTCTTTACAATTTCTTCTATAAGTAGTTTCGAAATTAATTATATTACGGTACCAATACATAAATGTAATATTTTTAATTGATATTGTTACTTTTATCAAGATATACGACTGAAATATCTGAAATCTAGTCAACCGGAAACAACATTTAACTCGGGGCTTCTGTCCCAATTCTCCAATGGCTGCAATACACAGAGTGTACGGAAATTAACTGGATAATTTAAAAATATGTTCGGTACATTTTCGACCAAGTCTGCGAGGATCGATGGTCGAATATTTACAATGTCTTGAAAGTCATTGTGACATGTGAAAGCAAAAATTACCATCAACATCATGCAATTATTCTGTTTATTGGTTAGTTAATCAAAATTAGGAATTCAACTCTACAACTATGAGTGAAATAAGTCACTTTTACTCTCAATTAGAAACAAATGTACCATTTATTAAATGTTGAAACACGTTAATTGATTACCAATTTATGTCGTAAAAACAGCAACAAAATGTAATATTACCCTTGCTGTTAGTTTATAAATTACTGTCGACTTTGGTACCAATTTCGGAATTTAGTGCATTAGTTTAAAGTACTGGACCGAATTTGTGGTGGGTTCCTTGTGAAACATCCTGACAACTTTGTGCTTTTGATAAAGAGAAAGGCCTAAAAAGCCGAAACACTTATAGAGGATTTTAAATATAGTGATTTGATACATCTAAAAGCAGTGTTTACTTAAAGACAGTCATTACTTTGACATTCGTGGTTCTCCCACTTGAATTCGTCAATTGAAAAACTCCAGAACATAGTTGCTAATATTTAACACATGAACTGAACAATAAAACTTAAACATTAATAAATGTCAATACCAAAATGAAAAATATTTTTCAAGATATTCTTTATTAGACATAGGGTGATTTTCGCGCCATACAGTTGTATGTAGGCCAGTGTCACTGGGGGACTTTACCGTGCAAAAGGTGGGGTCGTTCCAATTTTTGTTGTTTAGACCTAGGCCCTAATGAAAAATCCAGGTTTCCAACCTTTTGAGGGGTTGCCGTTCGAGCCATCATTGATCCTACGACACAATTATCTTATAGCAAACTTAAAGAATTTCCTACATTTTTTGTATTAACTTTACTTTTGTAAATCATTCAGGTAACCAGAAATTCGCATCGACAGCGATGCCGAGGATATCTTTTCAGTGGAAGCCCAGATCATCAGGGGCGAAGAGAATCAGTTAGAAGATGATCGTGAGGACGAAGACGCTTACGGTGACATTGACATTAACCTGCCTGGATCCTCGAAAGGAGGGAAAAATTAATGATAAACGTGGAACATCATATGTGGGTTTTAGGCCTACTGGGATACAACAAAAAACGTGCCATGAACGCTACCTCATAGTGGTGTGGAAATAAGTTCATCTTGACTACGAATTTATTTAATTTGGTAATGAATAGCAAGAAATAAAAAGCAATAAAATTGGAGGTTATAGTACATATACAGGATGGACCATTAATACTAGGCTATCGTTCAATTCAATTCAACAAATCTTTATTCAACTATAACAACAAAGAAATACCTTCCCAGAATCCGCCCCCGGGACCGACCGTGCAAACACCGCGCTGGCGGTTCGTTTTTTTGCAATAACTCTACAGCCTCTTGACCGATCTTCGCCAAACTTGCTAGAGAAACTTGCTATTATATAAAACTATTATTAGACCCATTTGGACCTATGGAATAGAACTTTGGGGCTGTGCGGCTAAGTCTCACATTGCCATTATGCAAAGAGCCCAATCAAAAATCCTCCGTATCATAACAGATGCACCATGGTATGTATCTAACCGTACATTACATACAGACTTGAACATTCCCTACATAAGGGAAGTCATCCAGGGTAAAATTCACCAGCATCACAATAAACTACAAGTTCACACCGACCCACTACTGGAGACGCTACTACAACCGTTGATGTATAACAGAAGGCTGAAGAGATGCTGGCCATAAGACTTAAATGGACACTGAGGTGACTTCGTTGGATTTTCACCTTTTCACGCCACCACTGCAAGCAACCACAAACACTTGCACAAGACAACACATTAGCTGAAAGATGTATCTAATTGCTAATAAATAAATAAAAAAAAGTTGATTTATGACATTATAAACTTTGCCCCCCATGCAAAAACCCTATTGCTGTAACTTAGAGTAAATATTCGATATGGTCTCCAACTACTTCTATGCCTTTTCTAATTCTATTCATAAAAATTTTCTTACATTGAAAAATACATTTTCCTGTAATCTAATAAAATTCCCTGCGTTTGTATTTTGTCTCTTGAGTTGATAGTATTTGCATAGACTAAGGACTTCATGTGTCATTTCATTTCATTCTTCATTTTACTAAAGCATATTTGGTTATATCCTCATATTTTGGCCCAAACAATCTACACATGAACTATGGCCTATTTTTAATGGTCCACCCTGTATTGTTAAAGCATAAGAAATGCCTTTTAGCTACATTGGATTTATGCTACCCAGTTGCAATTATGATTATTTTTTATGTTATACGGGTAGGTGTATGAGAGATTATTGAATTTGATGTTTTTTATATTGTTCTATGTAAAATTGCTTAAGCTAATTATTTTGGAATTGTTTATTAATATTTTTTTTACATTAGGAATGATATTTCTAGAAGTTTTTTTTATACGAAGTTTATTGTATTGATTTGTTTTTATATGACATTAGGTTCCATTTCAGTCCAAATAAATAGTAATAACTGTTACTATAATTTTAACAAGACTTGCAAGACATTTCCCATAATTATAGTCAATTAAACATAAAAAACGTAGCTGTATATTTTGAAAATTGGCAAGGAAACTAAAAAAATCATTTAGTTCATACTTTGGCACTTATTGATGATTTTACACTTACATTATAGAAAAAACAAAACCGTATTATAACCTAACTGAATGTGTTAATGGATTTTTTATATATCGTTTGATACTAAGAAATTAGGTTACTTTTTTAACAACTCAAATTGACGACGATTCTGTTTAGTCCAAAGTAATAATTATTGCCTCTGATAATAGTCTTTATACTGAAGGTCATATTAGGAATAAATAACAGTACCAGCATATTAGCTAACAGTTGTTTTAATTTGTTCATGTAGAGGAATTGATTGAGGTATTAAATTTAACCCAGTAAAATAAGTACTCTGGCTTACTAATAAACACTTACAGGAAAATTACTTTTACCCTGTCCAAATACATGCTCGATAACTCGCTTGCTGTTTTAGAAAAATGATCACAAAAATAAATGTCCTGCGAATTTCTCAAACAATTTGGGAACTATTAGAAAAAGTCAAGATGACAATAATACAACTTGATCCATTCATGGCTATCCATATATCTTTTTTTATTTTCGCTCTATCCAAGGAACTATTTCTCATAGTTTATTAGGTGCCTATTTGAATTCACCGGAGCGACAAGTCAGTCGCCTGAACGCGTTGTGTGACGAACACGCTTGGTCAGCTTCTGCCGTGTTCTGGGTTCAATTCCCACCCCAGCTCTGACAATGCAGTCTGGCAATGGATGTTGTCTGTTTTTTTTGAATATATGTGTTTTTTCGAAAAATTGCTAGCAATGTTTCCTTATTTGAATTGCCGCGACGTGTTAAACCAAATAACAATAAATCGAATTAAAATAATTCAACAATTTACGTCCACGTTCATCCAATCGCACAAATAAATATGATTGAACTGATCAGCAAATAAGTAATCAAGTATAAACATTTATTGTTTTAAAGAACTTAAAAGTTATAGTTTAGGCAATTACCTCTGTTTCAACATATTTGTGCACATTTAACAAGTCCATCAGACTTTTCATTTCCTGTCCTACTTCCTATCAAAGTTGAATTTTGTGACGTTTCTTACCCACTTAGACTGAATTCTTAGCATATGCGCAGCCTAGATAAACCAAGCCATATGAGAATTTTCCTCATCATGTGACTCATTCTTGTTCGAATTTTAACTATTTGGAAAAGTCAATGGTTTTTGATTCCCTAGAAATCTTATTTGGTTTCAATCCGTTAAAAGGTGTCTGATACACCATTCAATTCCAGTGTACATACACACAAACTGATGAATGGAGCCGATCAACATCTAAAGATACCTTATTTAGACACACCATTCAAAGTCTCCAACGATAATGCTAACTTGGTTGGTGAAACGTTCTCCAGTAATTATTTATCTACTTATTTTTAATTTATTTTCTGCAAAAAGCATAAATCCAGTTGCACTCTTCTCCGCTCAAGCGATAGAAGGTTGAGTTCGCGTAAGATGTCACTGTAGGTATATTTGCCTATCGGATGACACATCGTGAATGCACATTGCCTAAGAAATTTTGATTAGACATTCTCAATGGATTCTTTATCCACATTATATGCTGCATGCCATATTCTAATAGACTCCTTACCAGTGAAGAGTAGACCAAAAATAAGGGAAAAAATGAAGTCCCTCTTGATGCAGCCTAACACTTTCAGTGCTTTTGTAACATTTGAGATATGTGGTTTCTAAATGTGTAGCCCCCTTCCACACAAGGCTCTTCTAGAACCTTCCGGGATAAAGGGGGTCGTAATTGCCTGTGGTGTTATTTATTTATTTATTTATTTATTTATATCAACTTGACGTCAAATATTACACCAAGATCTTTTATAGAATTTACCCTCTTTAAGCTATCATTATTAAGGTGGTAGTCGAATATTACAGGATTATTGTCTTTCGTGAAAGAAATTTGATTATACTTAGTTAAGTTTTAATAGATTGATGTTATACCATCTAACTAGATTATCGAGATCACTTTGCAAAAGAGACGCGTCATAAGAGTTGTCAGCGATTCTTAATAACTTCAAATCGACAACAAACATTGATAATTACTGTCAATGAGCACCTCAGTAATATCACTAAAAAACAAGTTAAATAATAACGAACCGATATGCGATCCTTGAGGAACGCCAGAAATAACTACAATAGAAGATGATAAGGCTACTGAGCATCTGACAAACTGTGTTCGGCTACATATGTAACTATGAATCCATTCAAGCATACAACCCTCGAGACCCAAAACCCTTAGTTTGGCTATGAATAACACAGTCAAATGCCTTCGTGAATCAGTATAAATTGAATCCACTTGTGATTGATGTTCTAAAGCATTGAGAATAAAATATTCATAACGAAGTAGATTAATTGAGGTGTTCTTCTTACGATTAAACCGTACTGCTCATTGTTAATAATATGTGTAGTATCCCATGATATTTTTGTAGTCATCAAGCAATCAAGAAGTTTGGGTATCTCTGATTGGATGCAAATGGCATTATAAGGTGCTCAGAGAAGTCTATCAATTATTTCAGTTAAGGGGGCTGTGTAGCAGTTAATGTCAACGTTAGGAATTTGATTCACTTGCTCAATACCATAAATTGAGGAGAAAAAAGATGCAAATAAATTAACAATATCAGTTTTATTATCAACAGATAGATTGTCGTAACGCATAACATAATTATAAAGACGATTGTCCTTAAAAATTAAATACGGTTGCTGCTGAAAATACACAGAAATATATTAAATTGTAACTAATCTGCCCAATACTGCCAGAATAACATCAGAAAATTCAGCACGAATCCTTAATATTGGAAATTAATGAAGTAAATTATGTTTCATTGCCATTTATATTAAAATGGTGGATGCAGTTTTAATAAGGTTAGAAATCAGTTATAAATAAACCTCTAAAAGACAAAATAAATATAGCAACCTAATCTGTTTGCAGAAAAAAACAAGGGCAGTAACTCATTAAAAATAGTCGTACGAAAATCATAAATCACGGCTTAAAGGTATCATAAGTTGGGAGATAATATATGGAATTCCGAATGAAACGTACCTACACACTGTTTAATTATTTTTAATTTACAACGTTCGCTAAAGTATTATTAAAGGATAATCGATATCATTTCAGATAATACTTATGGCATAGATTTATGCTCAGCTCATATTCTTCACAATAACCCAGAAATAAAAGCTAAAAAAATGTTCCACATGAGTTAAAGTTTTAAGAGAAACGTACGGTTGCCGAGCCATGAGGAGTTGTAAGGTCTTTAACGTGGGTGGAGGAATATAATTTTGGAGGTAGCCATCGGTTGGACAACAAATCAACTGCAGGAAGCATACTCGGCGATTACTGTCCAAAGTATAAGTAATAATCGTCCACTTCCAATCATTAACGCGGTAGACATCTGTCGATTCGATTTCGAAAAAGGTATTGAAACGTATCTTCACTAAGTAGAAGTAGCTTACGATTAGATGTCGCAGTTTCAAGTTACCGAGTACTAATAATTGTTTTATAAACATTTTATTCTAATTTTATCTCTTCGACATGGTGCTGAGCTAGTGATTTTTAAACGAATTAAAGCCATATTACGACTAACTTTATCCAAAAAGTTCAAGGGAATTTCTTTAACGTTGGTAAAATTTCCATTAATTAGTCGAGTAATAGCGTATTATAAACTTGTTTCATCTCTTCCAAGAAATTGATTTTTTTAAAATTGTTCCAAGTTAATGTCAAAATACTCAATAATGGTGATTACAGTAAGTGGAACAATAAAGTCGCCATAAAATTTTCATCATATATTAATAACTAAGGATAATGATTGATAAAAGTAGGTCATTTACACCAAAATTTAACATAAAAAATGTCAATCTACTAAATGAATCTTGGAAAATACCTGTATAGTATCTTGTCTATGAAACAATTACCAACAATCAATATTGACATGTCTTTATACATAATGAAAACAAGAATAAGTTCCGAGTTTAACTGACGTTTGGAAAATTATAAAATAAGTTATTTGTTCATTGTAATAGTTCAAAAGTATAAAGTTAGATACAAAATAAGAAAGAAAACGTTATATAAAGAATTTACAATCATTTACCTGAAGTTACACTAAAATAAAAAGTAATATTGCCATGAATTCCAATTCAATTGTAAACTGCGACAACTCGATGAATAATGAAAATTACTGATTATTCATTTTAAATATGTTAGGATTGAAATTTAAATGGAGACCGAACATATCACAACCCTGCCTTTGCAAACCGCACTAGAATATGCTACTTGACGTTTTGACAACCATCTTAGCATAAATAAACTCTTACTTCTCAAATAGGGTCCAACCGTATATCGTTGCAATTCTATTCAAATATCTGTTACGTGAGGTGTACCGCAGGGATCAGTTTCAGGACCTCTTTACTTCATCCTATTTATTAATGATATTGTTGACAGCCTGACAGTAACCTGTATCCTTTATGCTGACGATTTAAAAATTTAATTCACGTTAAGAATTGGGGCTTAATAAAAATAAGTTAGTATAAAGAAATGTAACGCAGTGTCTCATTCTACTAAAAAATCATTAATCCACTTTGAATACTCTATTGATAATAACACGCTCCCAAGTGTTTTTTTTTGTGCATTTCTCCTATTCTGTAATTGGGTCGCACGACCTATTCAATAGTGTAAATAAAATAAATAAATAATCCGAAGATGGTTAAAACTGATAATCAGACTTATTCGTCTCCAGATGACGTTCACATAGTTAGCGAAACGCTCTTTTTGCGAGTAGTGTATTCGAATGTAGTGTTGAAATGTTTTCTTAACCGCCTCCCAAGTTACCGAAGTAACCATCTGGAAGGTCTCAAGGATCTTGCGCTAGGTAAAGAGAGACGGGTCCCTACAGTTTATTGCGAACTCCGAACCACTCTTGGGGCAAATTTTTTTAATGAGAAATTGTTTCGCCCTGCGAGCCTCGAACCCATTTCGCTAGGCATACTCAGTTTGCTAGCCAGAGGTTTTAACCCGAGCTACCGTCCCTGTATAATTTTTGCGTTTTGTAAAAGTGGCTTATAGACAACAAAGATGAAAAATAGTTCTTGGTCCAGCTATTTGAACGTAAACGGAACTCTTAAAAGAACTTAAATTGTACAATTTTCTAAAAAAAATTGTTTTCAATATTTCTTTCTTTAATTTTTTTTAGTTTTTCCCATCAAATGTTTGCATAAAAATTTTAAAAAATCAAACGCATTTTTACAGAAGCAAAATCGAAGTTTGAATTTGAAATTGAAGCCTTGTAGTATATTTCCCGTGTCGGACCAAGATGGTTGCTCGAATAATAAATATTTAAAACTTTTCGTTCCATAATATTTCTTACACAAAGAATATAGGCTATTCATTAGTTTTCTCTAGTTTAATGAACCAAAAATAAAACGAGAAATCTAACAAAAATAGATTAAACTTAAAAAAATCGAAGTTATCCGAGAAATATAATTTTCAGAAAAATGTATTCTGCGAAATACATATTATAAAAACATCTCCCTCGCCTGTAAAAAATGTGCCCTGGAAAGGTAAAGTCACTGGTTTATAAGAAAAAATAAAATGGACATCTTTGTAAAGTTAAGGTTTAAGGACTACTTCATTTTTCTTTTGTTTTGGGCACAATTTTTTGGTGGACAATCCTTTTTTAAACTTCTCATAGCACACGGTTTACTTTATTATATAAAACCGAAAGATGCATTAAAACCATATTTACTTGGAAAAGGTTTATCCTAAATCGACTTATTTTTATTCAAGAAACCTTCTAATGAAATTGGCTGTTCATGAAAGATCACCCTGTATGCTGTTATGCTTTTTAATTGAGCAAGCCTATCTTTATGGTAATCAACAGCAATTTTATTAGTAATGACTGTATCAGAAAGGAATTTTAAACAGAAAAGGTATCTTTTATTAAAACTATTGTCTACATAACTATAGCGTACGTGTTTTACAACCTCACAGAGTCATAGTTAATTAAGCAATGTAAATAGAACACGAAATGTTCGTTACTGTTTTAACATTCTTCTTTTATTAGTTTTATTTAAGCATTCCAAAATATTACGTTCGGTCTGTTTGTTAAGGCGCCACTGCTGTTTGAACAGTCTACCGGATTTTAGATACACATAAATGTGTGGTTTATATTTTAACAAACATCACACAAAAAGCTTTGATTATCGAATTAGACTATTTTACTAAAAATACTGCTCTCAAAGGGGCCGCTTTGTGTGTTTAACTAAAATGTTAAGAATGTACATGAGTATTAAAATTAATACAGTTAGTGATTAAATAAATCCGTCAGAATATAACCAAAGTACAACGACGCCAAAGCCTAACTATCTGCAATTCAATAATGAAGACGTCACAATAATTAAACAAAGATAATGATGGAATCGCATAATGTATTTTAGTTTTTTCAATGAGACACTGCCTGTTAGCATATGGATTTTTAAGTAAACAATATGATTTTCTAATTGGGGAATTTATATAGCTAACAAACCTAAGGTGGTCATCACATTTAAAAGATTCAATATTTAACTAATTCCTTGTATTCCAGTTTTTATCCACCCACAAATAATAAAATGTCGTCAATGGCCCTCTGGCGGTCTTTGGCTGTACCAAATACAATAGCTGGCGATTTATTAGGGTTAATAGAGAGGCAGTGTTTTTTTGAAATACGTACCAAAATAACGATTTCTTCATTTAGTGAAGTTTAGTTTATAAGTGCAGTATGATTGAGTATTGTCTCCATACAAATGTGGCATAAAGTGTTCTAAATAACGATGAATATCGAAAAGTGTAGATTATAAATAATAAAGGGGCTAAAATTGATCCTTGAGGGGCACCATCACGTTTTCATCATTTGATATGTTCTCATTTATAATCACACACTGCCTTCTATCGGTCAGAAATGATTTTATTAGATAGATTTGTTGCAGTTTCGTCAAATTCAAGTTTGGTACATGGCATATTATGGTTCATAATATCAAATACTTTACTGTAATCGAGAGAAAGATGTATCGTGATATTGCCGTTATCAAACCCGTTAGTAATATCGTCAGTTATTTTTAGGAGAGCATTAGTTATGCTATGATTCTGTCGGAAGCCAGATTGGCTGATGGGTATAATTGAATTATTTTGTATATAGTTATATATTTAATTATATACCAGGCTTTCCAGAACTTTCGACAAAGTTGGCAGTGTATTTATTTGTTCCAGATCTGAATATTCATTGGGTTTATTAACTTTATTTATAGGGAAGATGATACATTTCTTCAGGGCTAAGGAATATTTTGCAGTAGCTATGGTCATATTTATAATATATATAATTATAGGTGTCTGATAAGGTAGACATAGCTTCAGTATTTTTACACTAATTTTATCTTTACCTACCGCATTAGATTTAATGTTATTAATAGTATTTTCGACATTTTCCTCTGGTATATTTGTTTTTTTGCTTTTTTGATATAATATTAAGCAGGTTAAGGGTATCCCAAGTTTTTTTGGTATTGTGTTGCTGTTGAATGAAAGTTAAATAACTCTTCTTTTCCTATTGTACAGCTGTATTGACCATGTTACTCATGTTTTTATAAGTATCCCAATCATTCGCATTAATTGTTCTTTTGAATCTAGCACGTGCTTTATTTCGTATTTTGAACATTCGTTTTATTGTGTCAGTTAACCACGGTACTATTGGTTTACATATTCGATTTTTTCTAAGCGGTTCATGAACATCAAATAGACATGTTAAGTAATCATTAAAACTGCCTATAATTTCATCGATATCATTTAGAGAATATAAGTTGTTCCAAGGTAGGATAATTAAGAGTCTTTATAGAAGTCATCATTATAGTCCCTAAAAGTTCTAAAAAATTGAGGCTTGACCCCTCATAGGTTAATTCGCAGTAAACCAGCCAATGATCCGAAATTGTGTGGTTTACTAGAGTATTTATATTTAAGACTAAATCAGAATTACTCACCGCTATTATATCGATTAAGGTGCTAGTAAAGTTATTTATGCTAGGGGGTTGATTATTTACAAGTGAAAGGCCACATAATAAATAATACCACAGAAATTAGACAACCTCCAATTCCAGAAGCCAGGGCTTGTGCGGAAGGGGGTTACACATTGAAAGGAAACGCGGACATACAACCATTTCCTCCGACAGTGCCAATGCCGGAGCCAGGATTCGAACCCGGTGGTGCGATGTCCGTGTGTTTAATCACCATTGTCACCCCGCGCTTTAATCCACTCGGCTGCTTCTAAAAATGATGTCAAAAATGCCTGGAGGAAGTTAAAGGAATAAATAAATATGCATATAATACACACTGCTAGCATTTGTAAATTTTATACTTTAAACCACCAAATGAAATGATTTTTGTTGGCAGCTGGCAAGGTTTAGTACGCTGATATACCCGTATTATCTGAAGAGCATTTTTCGTAAGGGTATACCGTCACTACAGCAAATTATTTTATTCTGATATTAGCTTCGAGCCAAAGTAAGGCCTATGCTTGTGATTAAAGAAAGAATAAAACTTATATTGCCATAACGAGAGACATAAAATACTAGGAAGTTAGTATAAAACGTAAATAATGAGGGACCACGATGGAAAGCATTTGAAAAGGGATATTGTAATTATATGTTGGGGTTTAAGAACTTATTCTAAAGCTAATTTTCAGCTGTCTACTTAACTGCTGCATTAAATGCGGAGAATTTGTTAGTCACTTAACAAATTCATGGTGATGAAGCTTTCATCATAAATGGTGAATTTTGCTGCAAATTTAATTACTGCACAATAACACCGATTGTAATTTTTCTCGACTGTTCTAAATTGAAAAACCTTTATTATCAACTTTAGAGAGGTCTATGCTTCTTGTATCTGTGTGCGGCTTATTTTTTCTTGTAAAGTGTGTCCAAAATTAAAATGGAAATCAAGATGGATTATCGCTTTATCAAATTATGACAACCTAACCTAGACTAAATTGTTTAATATATTATTTCGTGCTCCCCTCTAATGGAGAGAGATGTAATTAGTCTCTGGTGGTCAAAGTGAAGGGATACTTGTTATTTAGTTGACGGCCGATAGAATGGCGCCATCTCTGGGCCAACTGACGAACCGGCATTTAGCACTTAGAAAACTACAGAAATTTCCAGTATATTGAACGAGGTTCTGGAAGGAGGTTCGAGTACGTTCGAAGTGGGTATATAAAGAGGTGAATCCGGCTCACGCGGACAGTTCAGTACAGTTCTGATATACAGAATTTTGAAAAAATGGTAGTACCGTGTAAATAAGAATTGAAATCATGGATGTGAGGCAACGGCTATAGAACAGGAATAGTGGCTGTGTTGAGTTTTCGATAGCCGCCACAAGGTCGCCAATCGTCAGATTCTTTCTTGGCAACCATGTGAAAAGGTGAAGAAACTGATGATGACGATGGTTCACAAATTCCCAACTCAACCATATGTTTGAATTCATTTTTATTAGACAAACAAGTGATCAGATGAAATAAAGACAAGTAACAAGTTGAGATTTAAAATAGCGAATTTATATTAGATTAAAGTTATTATTAGTTGTGTTATTTTTACGGATTAATTATTGTAATTTAAGTGGTTATTAAACCAGTGGTTTGTGAAGATTCTTATTACAGTTTATTGAACTTACGTACAGGGTATTTACTGGAGGGTGTAGACACGTAACAATATTTTATTTAGGTCTGCCATTAAATGATTGCCTACCAAGTGTGTATTAATATGATTAATTTGTCTTACAAGAAAATTCGTTTTTGAAAGCCAACCTTGCTACTTGTACAGATACATCGGTTTATCTTTGAAGTTTTCGCGATGCAAATGAGGCTTAGTCTTCAAACCTCATAAAATAAATCAATATTCATTACTTTGCTACAATGTAAATGACAATGATAATTTTAAATACTCGATAAATAAAAAAATAATTGGTTCACACCTTTTCATTTCCATAGTCATTAGTAATATTGAAACTTTGAGGAGCTAAATGGATCTAGAATAAAAGTGGTTAACATTTCTTTTTTAATACTCGCCTATACGAATAAATTAACCATTTTATGTTGACTCTTTCTATGTAAGCGAAAACCTGTAAAGATAAGGAAACTTTAAAAAATCAGTTTTATTTTAAATTAATTGCTCCGCTTTCAACACTAACATCTTTACTCTCTCATCCACACGGTGAATAACATTATTGGGAACAATAATATTCATGAGAATATGTTGTCACAAATAGTTTTATGAATAAAATAAGGATTTCAAGTAGTATTTATCCTTTTGTTTATTTAGCCATCAGTTTTAATTCATGTTGTTACTTGTATTTATTCACTGAAAATGGTGCGCTAAGTGTACCATTTTGAAATATAGAAGATATTTATATCCATATCGTGTTATTGAACTTTTTACATACCAACGGGATATTTTTTTTGTTCGTGTGATTATCTGTCAAAAAACGACAATAAAATATTTGATGTAAGCAGCTGACGACAATTTATAAACACAAATGAGGCACAATTAATCTTTGTTTATTAAGCACCGCTAATGCTTTCAATAGTTAATAAAAACGAGTTTTTCTAGTATTAATCTTTGCATATATTATTTATGAGTGATTTTATTACAAATTATATAATTATTCACTTTTTTGTGGTCAAAATTTACCTACGTCTTTATAATCGAAGAAAGGTAAGTTACCTAATAGCCCCGTCTCTCTACTTCAATCAAAATTACCTGAAAGAACTATTCATGAGGATTTAAATACCAGGTAATATTAAACTACATATATCCGTCAAACATCAGTTTGAACATTGACACATAACTGCATAACTTTCACAATTATGGATGAAAATCTCCTAAAAGATGATCTGCAAGAAAAGATATAAGAAAGTTGGACTTTTAGTGATCTGAGTTATACATATAATTAAGTTACTAAGAGATTAAGAAGCTTCATTAAAGATGAAACAAGAGTTGCTTATGAAAATTACATTAATGAAGTGCAATCGACGACTCCGCGTAATACCAAGCAATTTTAGTCCTTTGTTCATTCAAAAAATAAGATTCGTAGGATACCTGGTAAAAGTCACACGAAAATATATTTTTTAAATCAACCTCTAGATATTGTTAACACATTTGGTAACTTCTTTGCTAGTGTTTTTGCTATGTCTGATGAAGAGTTTACTCCAATTGAAAGTAATTTTAGTATCCACAACATCAATTACGAAGCAAGAAATACAAGTTGCGGCCAATTAGCTTAAAAACAAACTTAATTACGTACCAGATAATATACCTTCGTTTATTGTAAAATATTATACAGGTGTGTTGGTTATTCCGCTCTACTCTTTATTTAACTTAGCTGTCAAATGTGAAACCTTTCCTTCCGAAAGTGTGGAAAACTGATAGTGATAAAACCTTAATTAGCAATTACAGGCCGATTTCTATCCTGTCGAACTTTGCGAAATTGTTAGAAATCGTTTTATATAACCATATATACTTGTCCGTATAGGATCAAATATCACTATTCTAGCACGGTTTTTTAAATAATAGATCAGCTATGATGGGCAGGTGGATGTAATATACACTGACTTCGCAAAAGCGTTTGACAAGATTGATGATTGTGTTCTGTTAA
Organism: Leptura quadrifasciata; assembly: GCA_963675555.1. NCBI lineage: Eukaryota > Metazoa > Arthropoda > Insecta > Coleoptera > Cerambycidae > Leptura > Leptura quadrifasciata. The sequence continues at coordinate 88,699,873 of OY776678.1, read as the reverse complement.
ATAAACTAAGCAACTTTAGTTTTACTATTTCATCGTAAATATTTCTTCTTTCTTACTTAAGTTAAATGGAGCAATATGTCTCGTATAATGCCTATAACTCTTCCACATACATATCAATATCTGGAGTACCGCAAGGGTCTAATTTTGGACCGTTACTATTTCTCCTTTTCATCACTGATTTTCTTGGTGATATTCTTATGTGCCACAAACTCTTCTTTTTGATGATGACTTAAAACTGTTTACTGATATTAACTGTACTGAGAATTACAATCTGATCTTGATTTAGAAGTTTAGTGTACTGAAAATAAATTGCATTTAAATACGTTTAAATGCAAGATTATTTCTTTTAACTTAAAACAATCAATGTACCGCTATGATTATAAAATCAGTTCTTGTTCGTGTGTACAAACCTCCTTTTATTGCATTTTGGTACTGCAAGTGCTAAGTAATGTTGCAGCTGATCCTTCTAAATCAGTATTTTGTGACATGTTAACATCTTTAGTGCTACTTCTACTATCTGAAATGGGTGTATCTACTCGTTTAGTAAGCTCATAGATATTTTATAATATGGCATGTACATCAGCCTGAATTGCTGTGCCATTTCACCAAATTTACAACACATATTATGCCACACGCTTCCTATTCAAGCCTGGATTTATTTGTAAGCTATATCAGTACTTTGTGCAAGAATTCAGATGCTTCTGTCTTCCATTTCCCTCGATCTGGTATCAGCAGTTCAAAACTTTCGTGGAATTAGTACAATATGGTGTGATAGGGTCTGCCATATTTCTCTTTATCTGTTTGTAACCCGACCGAGGATTTTGGTACACAAACTCTCCGAAGTTTGTCCATACGACAGATACCAGATAGCTACACGACTACCTGTAAACATATAACTTTCAACAAATTTATGTTTTCTTAAACTCTCTAAAACTCTTAAATTACGTTTAATGCTTAATACATTTGATTGCCAGGTTATAGTAAGAGATAATTGTAATATTCTCATGCAAATTTGTATTCTGTAAGGTAGATAGTCAAACCCGCATTATATTTTAAGAAGTTAGTACGTCAGTTTTCACATTTCCTGGAATTGCAAGTCGAAAGAGAATAATCTTACCAGAAATTAAGAACTGATTGTCAGTTATAAAAGTGCTTTAACAACAAATATTTCAAGATATCTAGATTCACGTAAATTAAAATTAATAATGATGATAATGTCCAAATTGGACTACATCAGTATCAAGTGGTAAAAACTAGCACTTTCTATTATATAAATAGCTATTTTTGAAAGAAAAAGTCATACAATGAAAATTACATAGTTTAACCTATTTTCCATTAGTATATAAATTAAATTATCTGAATATGTAAAAATTTTGAGTCTGCTCAAGAACATGGTGTATTGTAGGTACATGGATACATTAAAATTATTTCCATGTAATTAGTTTTCAAGCTTTATAGTTTCAATTTCCGTATCGACGATATAAATTTCATTCAACTTAATAGGAAAACGGAAAATTGTTAATTTAAGAAAATAAAAAACTAATGAAGCAATTACATAGGTAATGTTTCATTTAAACTTTATTTTTTATCCGTTTGCTGTGTTTTAATACTGTAAATGCTGTAAAGTAAGTTTTTGCACAACACGTTCTTAAGAATTCTAGCAACATCGGTAGGATGGCCATTAAATATTTTATAGCTCTTATATATCTCTTTTTAGTTTCATATATGAATGTTCGAAAAAATATTTAAAGGGACGATGTACGTACTTGCTTATCTTCGTTGCAAATTTATTGTATTTTCTCATTTGCTCATTTTATTTGTAATTTACTTGCTTTGAATGATAACTTTACCGGGCTTGGTTTTATGTAGTTGTAGTTATGTTTATAATAACACAAAATTTAGCTGGACAACAGATAAAGATTATCCCATATGCAACATTAATATATTATCATTGCTATATATTGTCTTATTACTATTGAATGTATTACCAACTTTATGATAATTTATTGAAAACATTGTACCGTGTCTTCTGGAAAATCTGTTTGGCCCTGAATTCCATAATTCCAACTGTACAATCCGGATTTTCTAATAAATATAGCCTGATGTATGGAAATACTTACACTTGTTTATTAAAAAGGCAATAAGTATAATGCTGAAAATTATAAGCCAATAATCATCATTTGCCGTGAGCACGTCATTATCCAGGCATTTAAAAATCAATTCGTAATAAATCAACATGGGTTTGAACCAGGTAGATCCAAAGATCCATTACGCAATGCTTCTAAAAAATGGATGGTAACAAACAAGCAGATTGACGTCACTTACGTTGATTTCATCAAGGCGTTTGATTGCCTCGGCAACACTATTCTGATAGAAAAATTAATAAACTCGAACTATCTTTTACACAATCAGAACTAATAGCTTCATATTTAGAAAACATCCGATCAACGTGTAAAATACCATCGTTTCAAATCGTTCGACATCTTAACGATTTCAGGTGTTCCCCAGAGATCTGTACTGAGACCAATATCCTTTAGCATTTTTGTTAACGACACTATCTTAGACCCGGAGATTCTAAGCCTATGATTATATGCGTATAACTTGAAAATATATTGTTTAATTACAACAGAGGAATATAGAGATAAGCTGCAGAATAAATTGAATAAAATAAATGATTGGCTTCTACTAATTCACTTTACCCCTTACTCTATCAGTCACGTCGATTATAATTACCACTTGTCTGTAAGTAATACGTATTTATGAATATAACACTAAATAGAAGATTGGTTGTTTATTTAACATACATGGCAATTAACGGTTTTTCCAAAAAGTTTCGAAAAAGAATGCTAGTTTATGGTGTGTGGTTGAAAATGTACTCAACTGCTCCTTTGTCAAGAAAGTCACAGACGTGGTTAGTTTTTAGAACGGCACATATGTGTTAAATGATTTTTCGAGGATTTTGAGGAAGATGGAATTTGCCAAACTTCGCCAGCTTTAGATATTATATTTTTAATTCTGTGCTACACTTGTGCCTTTTTCAAAGAAATCTTTCCCTTATTAAGGGCGATGAACCTATCAAAAAATTTGTCCCTGATAAACGTCAGAAGGTCATAGACAGCTTTATCCAGCCTTTTAATATTTTTTCCATGCAAATATATGTATTTAATTGACTCTCCAAGTTATCTTTCCAAGTATTAATGTAGCTGCTGCTAAGAAACTCCTCATTGCAGATGTTTGTTAAAGTCTGTTTTAAATATTGCAACATATTCACATAATGCACATTTCTTGTCTTGCTTCCCTGAGGAATTGGTGTTTTGTGGTGAACTATTAATACCATCGTGTATCTTTTTAATATGATATTTTAAATTTGCCTTATGGCTAAAGTTTCTGTTGCAATTAAAATTATAGTTCTTCACTTTTAAAGGTACTATTATCTTTCGTAAATTGTTTCGTAAAGTTTTTTTACACTCGCTACAACTTATCACTTTATGAACTGTTGGCTGGGTGGACATTGTAACAACTGACAGTAGAGGACAATGCAACTTGCCATCTCGCCCAAAGCACCAATGTGGTAGACGGTGGTTTCCTTCTACACCGCATAAGTAAAAAGAGTCCAGCAGGGATTGAAACAAATGTTGCTACAGGGGACGCTGATGGCACTATCGTGAGGTGCGGGTTGGATAAAGCTACTCAGCATCCAACTGTAGCAATAGTTGGGAAGGATGTGGACTTGATAGTTCTCCTCATTGGATTGGTACCACCATCTATCAACATGTACTTCACAAAGACAGGCCGTGGGGAGGTGAAGACCAAATTATTTTCGGTGCGAAAACTTCAACAGCTTCCATTCGCCAAGACGATCCTCCTTCTCTATGGCTTTTCCGGATGCAACACCACCTCGGCGATATATAGAAAGATCAAAGTGAGAATCGCGGCGAATCCTGGCCTCACCCATGATATCTCAGCAATATTCACAGATCCCTCAACATCACTTGAGGATATTGAACAGGCTGGCGAGAAGCTTTCTCTGGCTGTATACCAAGCGCCTGCACATCAAGACAACCTGAACGAACATTGGTACAAGGCATTTTTGAAAGCGTCGACGAAACCCAAATCAGCCATGGCCACTCTTCTTCCCGCCAGAGGAGCTTCAAAACAATACTTGCTCAGAGTATATCTACAGGTAAATCCATTTACATATAGTTGTTAAATGCTGATTTCTTTAAATTACAAATATCAATTTGTGCTAAATACTTAAGTTGGCCTGATTACTTTCTTACAGATACAACAGTAGCTTGGCAATCCCCTACCACTCCACCCAACGGGGTTGGGCCAGGCGAGGAAATGGGATCCTGAACCCAGTTACCACGAACGACCCTGTCGCGCCCGACGCCGTTTTGAACATGATCTTTTGCCGATGCATGACTGGGTGTGGAGTGGGCTGCGGTCGCCGTGAAGCAGGGATTGCCTGCTTCGGTACCTGCGGCGTGTGCCTCGGCTCATATACGAACGAAACCCCCATCGAAGACAGCATCGATGATGAAGAAACTTTAGATTTTGTCGAAATTTAATGTTCAAGATACATTCTCGCAACCGTTTAATTTTTAACCATAAAAATTTCATTTTTAATAAAAAAACTGTTTTTTTAATTTTCTATCTCCCCCTTCCATATCTCCTTAAGTATTGACCCTAGCGTAAAAGTGTATAGGACCTTTTTTATAGAGAATTTTATATAGATTAATCTAGTATATGAACATTTTTTCGCTAGAGGCAGTAGTTTTAGAGTTATTAACGAAAAACTGTAACAGGGGATTTTCAGAGCTTCACTCCCAACCATCAGTACTTTTACAACTGTGCCAGAATTGGCTTCTACTTGAATTTTTTCCGCTATTTTTCCTTAATTGCTTGGACTATATGATGCTTACAAGGAACGTGATGGACAGATAAACTAACGTGCTAACAGACGGATGCACAGACGACGAACGGATGAACGTAATGATGTATAGGCAGACTAACCGCCGAGAATTCGAACAGATAGACAGATGGATAGACAGAAGAACATACAGACAGATGGATGTACATTTTGCAAGTTCTTCGTAGTTCTATAACTAACGCAGTCATATCAATATACAACTAAATACAACAGAAAACTACAATCGGTTTGGTTTGCTTTAATTTTCTTCTAGGAATTTGCGCCGTGATGGAATTTTAAATACCCCTTAAAATTTTAATTCTGTATTCTAAACAGTTCGCAATGTCTTGTGGAAAAATAAGTAGTGCAAATCTTTTTATAATTATTCATTTACACTTTTAATGAATTAATGGATGTTTGCCAGAGCATGAAGAGACTGTTTTTAAGGCGGATCTTGAAAGGGCGTTACAAAATGGCGTTCATATTTACATTTTAATTGAGAAAAAAGTACAGCATTATATCGTATATGTCCTTAATTATAAACTCAAGTTAATAGCATTTGTTTTATGCTCAGCTTCTATCAAGCTTAGAGTTCAAGCATAAATTATGAGAAACTAATTAAATATAATAAATAGATATAAGTTAATTATTTTGCATCATTTATAGTGCTCTATCACTGGATGTTTAGAAATAACTTCACGTTAGGTATTTTCTATGGGAAATCCGTAAAAATGATAATAGTAATAATAAGATCGTTGTTTAAAGGTGGAATAAAACGAGTTTCACCATGGCTGACGAGAGTGATAGTCATTCTACTAGTCGATATGAAATGAAGTCCATACTAATCTCTGATCATGGTGCCCAGTTTATGAATAGACAAGAAAAATTAAATCCCAAACACCTGGTTAAGGCAAAATTATATTAAAAATTAATGTTGTTGCAAAGAAACCCATAACGATTGAATGCTCTTAACTTCGTAGCTCAATCAATATTCAACATAATCACTCACCTTAGCAACTCGAGCACACTTATATTTCCACATTGTGTAACAGCTGATTACAATCAGTTGCTGTAGTTTCATTGGCTGAATGCATAACTTACTTTTGCAACTGAGTTGTCATCTTGAATGCATGGTTCTACATATTTGCACTTCAGTGTATTTTACTATACAACATCATCTTTTTTACCACTTAACTGATGAAACTACCAATTTCTCCTTTAACAGATGTATCCAATAATGCGTCTATACGACTGATACGAGGTGTAATGGGACGCTTGCAGGTACGCTGTTCTCAAAGCGGTGATTATACATTTATTTAATCTATATGTATCATCTAAAATATACATGGAGAAATTTTTCAGGTTGCCAACCCTAGTAAAATGTGTTACAGATTCCCAGTGTTAACCTATTAAAAGACCCCCTACTCTTTTTCTACTTACTTACTCTACATTTCATCAAAGTCAAATGATGACTGAGGCAATTATTGGCAGAAGCCTCATCAAACTACACCTTAAGCAAACGAAAGACTTAATCCTGTTCAATATTAAAAGAGCAGATCTAGTCACGTGCAAAGAACATGCAGCCCAAGCGCGATTTCACCCGGCAACATTTAAGACTATTCTGAACTCAGAACAATGTGACTCTCCTAACAGACAGATGTAATAAAAGGAACAAACGCAAGAGACAAGGTCAACATTACCACCAGTGTTAACTAAAGGTAGGTAAGAGTTGGAGACGTTATTGCATGAGGCAGAAGATACTGATGTATTGCAGAAGATCAGCGGCTGTCGACGATAGCCATATCTTATTGCATGGTTAGATAAAAGCAGTGTCTACAAAAAAATCGAGACAGTCATGAGGGTTTTCAAATTCAAAATACAGTATTATACAGGGTGGCATAAAAGTACGGGAACAGCAGGATAACTTGAGAAATACGAATCCTAGAGAAAAAACTTTATACATATAAGTTGTAGCAAATTTCCATGGCTATCTGATAGTGTGCTTGTATTTGGCCTTGGCCATGGCATTCAAGGTCATTTGATAATCACTTCGGTATTTCAAAAGGAACCCCCATACTTTTAACCCCGGAAATGAAATTAGCGGAAAATTTTACGTTCGGATATGACCTTCGACACTTAAAAAAATTTACCTCCAAGGTCATTTTTACTTTACTCAAGTTGAACTTCAATTTTGTAAGTGCCGAAGATCATATTCGAACGTAAAATTTTCCGCTAATTTCATTTCCGGGGTTAAAAGTGGGCGGCCCCATTTGAAAATCGGTTTGACCTTCAAATGATCTCGAATGTCAAGGACAAATTCAAGATCACCATCAGATAGCCAGGGAAATTATCTACAACTTTTGCATTTAAAGTTTTTTCTAGCAATCGTAACTTTCAAATTGTTCTGCAGTTCCCGTACTTTAATAGTTTTGGCAATTAAAATATCAAGTTAAGTTGTGGTTACAAATATTCACAGTACATACAGCTTGTGAATTAAACATCGATCCCGTTTGCCTTTGGCTGCTTTTTGCAACAGTTCATCTCAGTGTATTTAGCAAAGTCTTTTATCAGGTGCAGTGGACATTTGAGTCTCAATCTTTGGGTGTTAAATACTGTAAATGTAACGTTATCTCTGAGTACTCGTCTGGGTTCTTAAAATTGGTATTCAAACAATATTAGAACAAATAAATAAAACTTATTATTTGTCCATAATGAAAACATAAATCGACAAGAATGTTTAGCCAGCTTCAGCAACAACAGAACACCTAGTCTGTAATTATCGTGTATTAATCCATGCTCCACCAAGATTTTTTAGATATTTTATTATTAGTTTTAGTCTGCTGACACCTACTATAGTGGTATGAAATAAACCATTAAGTATATGAGACAATGATTAAATATATTAATAAAACATTGCTTTGAAAATCAAACTATTTTTAGCCATAAAAACGATATAATTTATTCAGTACAATTTCTACATTATCTCTGCCCAAAATGTAATTTTCATGTGAACAAGCAGGCTATTTTTATTACATTATAAATTGGGAACTAGATATGGATCATTAATTCCAGTTTTTCCCTGTGGGCCACAGTCATTATGTGTTGCCTGTATTCCTTAATTAAGTAACAGTATTAATAATTGAAAATTTTAATAACCTTTTTTCACTAACAGAAAATGAAAATGGAAATAATATTCTACCTTGGAAATATCAACAAAATTGCTATTTATATAAAAATACTAACGCAGCGTTTCTCGCGTAAGAATATTTTTTAACCAATATAATTTTGAGGGTCTTGTCCAATATATAAAATATTTTGAGGTTTACGGTAAAAAAATCAATAAGTATTAACATATGTCATTGCTAAATAGTAATTCCTATATTTCTGACGTTCTAAGAAATGTTTCAGATTCTACTCCTTCTTTATTTGTTCAGCCGGTAACATCACAAGAACTGATTGATGCTATAGCAGCTTTAAAACATTCTCATTGCTTTGATATCTATAGATTTAATAGTCAAATTGTTAAAGAAATATCTGATACCCTTGTGTATTCACTAACAGTTATAATTACTGAATGTTTTGCTCATGGTATATTTCTGGACGCAATAAAAATTTCGAAAGTTAGGACTTTGGTATGCCATTGTTTAAAAAGGGTGATACACAACTTGTTGATAATTACAGACCCATGTCTATTACTCCTATATTTGCTAAAGTAATTGAAATTAAATTCAAATCGACTCTTGTGCCTCTGCCAATATGGCATTAGGGGAAATTGTTCAACAACCAAAGCCGTAATGTAGATAGTGTCAGAAATAGTACGTGGTCTCGAGGAAGGTAAACATCAGCTATCACAATGTGTGGCCTCACCAAGGCATTTGACTGTGTCGCAAATGACTTGTTAATATACAAATTATATATCTATGGTATAAGAGGTTTACCTCTTGAACTTGTTAAATCCTATCTTAACAACAGATCACAGTGTGTAGAAATCGACAATAAGCAGTCAAAATTAAATAAGGTAAATCATGGTGTTCCCCAGGGTTCTGTTCTGCGGGCATTATTATTATTCATTTATTTACGTTAATGGCTTATGTAATTTTATGTTACCTAAAAATGCTGTTTGCAGATGACACAACATTAATAAATTCGGACAAAGATATAAATCGTCTAATAGAGTCATCAAATGACACTATCTCTTGAGCTGAAGAATGGTTCATGGCTAATAAGCTAAAACTAAATCAGCAAAAAATATATTTTCTTTGCACATGGATATTACGCAAGTTTTGAGTGTCAAATTATTGGGTATCCTTCTGGATAACAAACTAAACTGCTCTAATAATGTAGAACAATTAAGCCACAAACTCGCCAGTGTGATGTTTCTTATACGTCAGTTGAATAATTTATTGAATTTTGATATTCTTAAATCTATATACTTTTCTTTATTCCACAGCCGTCTAACTTATGGTACTGTACTTTGGGAAAATTAACACAGTGCACAAACAATTTTTCGTTTGTAAAAAAAAGTGGTGAGAATAATGGCAGGTGCTGATAAAAGGGATCATTGTCATCCCTCTTTTGTCAGTTTTGGCATAATGCCTCTTCTATCTGTTTCTATTTACTCCAATTTATTAGATATCCATAAAGGCATTAATGATTATGATATACAATCAAGTTCTCATAATCACTAATTAATTCATAATTATCTGGTTTTCTATTAAAAAGCCTGGATTTAGATTGGCGACGCCTGAGAAATATTCCATTAAATTAGATTTATATAATAAACTGCCTTTTAAAATGAGATCGTTTATGTTAAGAAACTGCTTCTACTCTGTGAACGAATATTTAAATACAAACATTTTTATTGAACTAATGTGCAGTTCACCTTTTCTGTATAATTAAGATAATCACTTAGCACCTATATTATCTTATATTTTATATTTAACGTATTTGTTATATTTTACTTGTTTCTGGTTGCATATTTTCTACTCATATTTTAATCTAAAAAAAAGTTTTCTTCTTCTTTTTAATATTTTTTTGTATGTATCATTGCTGTGTATTGTGTATTATTATATGTTCTTTTGACCTGCTACAAATGTATTCTATATGTAATATTGTTAATAAATTTCTATTCTATTTTATTCTATATCTAGCTTTCTCGGGACACCTGTATAATAAAAATTTTGAAATATGAAAAAATTTAAAATAAAAGTTACGTGCATTCCAGTGGGGCTTTAAAATTTGATTGTTTACGTTTAATACTGAATCAATCAATTGTCTGGTCGATAGCCGAGTGGATTAAGGAGCGAGGTAGCAATCGCGATTAATCACACGGACATCGTACCACCGGGTTCGAATCCTGGCTACGGCACTGGCACCGTCGGAGGAAATGGTTGTATGTCCGCGTTTTTTCAATGTGTAACCTCCTTCCGTACAAGCCCTGGCTTCTGGAATGAGGAAGTTGCATGATTTTTTTTTATATCACAGATAAATCGACGACAGAAAAATATGCTTCCTCGTATTTTTTCTTTTTCTTTTTTGTTAAAATTGAGGGTGAAAAAAAATATTTATTTCGGTTGAGAATTTAAAACCATTAAAACGCTCTATCCCTAACGAATAGCGTCATTCGTAACCTGTAGCGTCACGTCGTTATTGTTAAAACGTTGAAACATCTAAAAAGGAAACTGTGGTTATAGATAAACACGTTAGGGATGTTCTAAAATAATTATCCGTCATATTAACCAATAATTAGTAACAAGATTAAGAATAACAACGTAAATTAGCAAACTCAGTTCCAATTAGTGACGTCAAAATGACGTCAAAGCAATATTATAGCGTTTTCAGTCACGTAGTTTTGTTTACACAAAAGTTCAAATTTTAGTGTGGTATATTTACAAAGTGAAATTTTTCTATGAGTTTCTTTTATTATATTATCAACTTATATAGTACATATTATGGAGAAATAATAAAATTAAGCATTTTTAAAATCCATGCATCTTCCTCATTGGGGGTTGTCTAATTTCTGTTATGTTTATTATTATTTATTAGTATATTCAACTGACATTTACAAAAGTTAGTTGAACAATGGCCATAGCAATATGAGTATTCCTTAATTTTTGTTTATAATTTGCCTATAATGTTTCTTAAAATTCACCATTCTAAACCAATTGATTTCATTGCCCTCACCCAGTCCATTATATGTCTACAATATTCACATTTCATTTATATTCTCGTCAATAAATAAATGAATTTAAAAAATTCTAATAAAACAATCACAGACCTACTGAAATGTATAGAAAAATAATGTAGTACCAATGACCACATTCATATGGTTGTGATAATTTAACATAAATTATTAACTAATTTGTGGCAGCCTGAATAAAACCGTAGATGTAAAATTTCTGTATTGTCATTGTGCATTTCTCACGCTCGAACTAATTGATAAAAAATATCATTTTGTGGAATTATTCACTCAGAAGTATTCAGTCATTGTCTATAACGAAGAAATAAGGTGTGTTCAGTCTACGCTCAATCCTGTAATTTAGCCCGAAAAACCGCAATGACCCTCATGGAGCCATGTTGATAGACATGGTCCATTAGAGAGGAACCTCTCATTTACGACACACAGGTAGAAGAATGAAACCGGTAAGTAAAAAATGTGTAACCCAAAGGGGTAAAATTATCAATTAAAAAATATATTAACAACTTTAATGAGTGATATTCCAAACAAAATATTAAACTTTTACATATTGGTCTCGTCTTTTACACCCAAGCAGTGTTAGAAAACTTTAAGCGATAATAAGCATTTAATTCAGTTAATAAAGTAATGAACAATCAAATCAATCTATTTATATTGACAAGGTATATTTATAAAACTTCTTAAAAGTAAAAATGCCAGTGAATCAAAATAACAACTTTTTTATATATTAGTGATTTATTGAGTGTCTGCAATTTATTTTTCGGAGGAATTAGCTTCAATTCGTTGTATAACAATCTGAGAGCATGACGCTGTCTGTTACGAGTGCCTCATCAATGATTTTCCTCATGACTTATTTGGTGATAGCAGCTTAAAGTTTTGGAGGGCATCCTCTTCAACATTTGCCGCCTGATTCTCCTTGAACTAGATATAAACCGTTTTATATTGTCTTCGTTCTACTTGATGTTACCATAGAATGACGCAATGCGAGTGAATGCGATACTTTTTTCAGGGAGAATTGTGCTGTTGGTATGAAAGCCTCAATGCGCCGTCACCGTCTATGACCAAACTCTGCTCAATTTCTCAAGTTATCTTATGTTAATTTCCACCGAAGTGGATGCATTTGACTTTGATGTAGAGATAGTTCGCGATTAATGAAAATGTTATCATATTCTCATCTCGAACAATGCAGTCCTTAGCTTGTCTACTCCGCATTTTGGGGAGTCCCACAATAATCTACCAAACAAAGGTGCATATCCACACAACATACTATTTCTTTGCCTTCATTACAAATTTTCATCAGCATGGTGTTTTAGTTAATTCTTTGCTGAGATGCATTACTGAAATTTAATCTGAGGAATGTAGCATTACTTTATTGGCATGTATTGCTTTATGTCGGCCGTTATATAAATTTTGTGGGAATTTAGATATTATCAAGAATAATTAGGATGGAAAAGAAAAATGGAGTATATAAGCTGAAATGCGATACATGTTTTAAAATATGTATTGGGCAAACAAAAGAAAACTTAAAGAAAGACTAACATAACACATAAGAAGGTTCATACAAGACTCCACATACACCAATCCATAATAGAAGAAAACCATAAGTCTAATGACAGTTTCAAAATTTCGCACAAAGTAAATAAAAAACTGAAAAGAAAAAACTGACTAATTAGAAATTAATAATGAAGTAGTTTCTTCAGGGTCTTGCCGTGGTAGTCGAACTTGACTTGACGTTTCGCTGATCATCCTGTCAGCTTCTTCAGAAGGATTCTAAAGACTGAATTTGTTGTGTTACACTTCTCATTATATACCTAGGCGCCGCTTCGCTTCGCTCGTCATTGGTCGTGCTTGGTTCGTTTCGCAGCTCATTCGTCGTGTTTGGGTGACCGTGACTTACTACGGCGCTAGTACTTGGCAATACCAGTTTCCACGTGTTACTAAGTTAATACCCATCCTCTCTGTTAAAGTTGTTCACGTTTTTCATAATTTCCAGTGATTCAGTAATGATTCGCGGATAATAGCGCGTATTCCTGTCTAATATATTGACGTCCTCGTTATTATGGACATGCTCTGCTATCGCCGACCTATCCGTTTATCCAAATCTGGTATTTCTCTGGTGTTCTTTGATTCTGCACTAGATACTCCGTCCAGTTTGTCCGATATAGCTCTTACCACATGTGCACTTCAACTGGTAAACACCTTTTGATAACAGAATGGGGACATAAGACATACCTGATCTTGCCCGACTGCGCCTGTCTACAACATACTTTCTATGGAATGGGGACTTCTACGAGCAGAAGCAAGGAGCAGCTACAGGATCACCAATTTCACCTGTGATAGCCAACCTATTCATGGAAGCTTTTGAAGAGGAAGCTATACGCTGCAGTGAGAATAAACCAAAGTGCTACGCTACTTAGACGATACGTTCATCATATGGCCACATGGAGAATTATCTTTATCCGGCCGTGAGAACTGCATTCTACTAGAAATTAATAGTTCGAAAAATACTGATACCATGCTAAATTATTATATATCAATTATTCGCCGCTTTTAAATTACAGCCCTCAGCTATTTGTATAATTTGTTATTATTGCCTGCTTTAAGATATAAGTATTTCTGTGTTATGTAATTTTTAGTACTAAAATTAATAGTATTAAAAACACTGATACCAGTGATAATTGATCAATAATTATAAATGTATTTATTAATCATATTGTCATTTAAGAAATTTGTAGCAGTAAGAATAATTATTTTACCGTAGAAATAAAATTATGTATTCCAATTTTACAGTTACTATACTCCTTTTTGTGTTGATTTTACTACTTTGTGAACGCCAGAATAGGGTTTTAAAGCAAGAAATAGGTACCTCGTTTTTACTTCACATTGCTCATTTATAAAGGTACATGAACTTCCAGTGTGCCATTAAGTCAGCTATATATCATAATGTCACATTTAACCCGTTGGTTGTTAACCAATCGACATTAATTACAACGATAAAAAGTTATGAGTAAAAAAATCTGGGATTTTTATTGTCGTTAATGTCAACTGAAAATACAGAACTTATGATAATATTCCTACATTTTTTAACTAAAGAATATTGAAAAATACTCATTTTCAATTGAATAATTATAGTTTATTTGAAATCTCCAAGAATCAGCTGAACAATCCCACAGTTATTATTGCTAAAAGTTCTGTTTTCGTATCGCACACAGTTCTACTTCTAAATAACACATAAAAGGATATGATTTTAGTGTGTTAATAATATTGTATCAACCTCCTTTTCGAATTTTTTCAGGTGACAGTTTTTACATTTACAAAATAGTACCACAAATATTTTTTGAATAAGGTTTGGGGCAGTAAATAGATTTTCCAGATGAGGAAATTACCAGGAACTACTAAACCTTCGCTACCTCCCAATGTACATCCAAAAACAGCCACGAAGTAATTTTTAGATTTTACGTCGAATCAACTGATAAAAGATGACCATTTTTGACAATATAAACTGAATGATGTCTTGGCCCCTCACTAAACATTTCATTCTTTCATATAGAACATTTCGTTCGATTAGGCCACTGATTAGGAATATTTTTGCTGTTATTACATTACATAACCCTACATTGAATGACACAGAATAGCATTACGGATGATATATTATCAGTTAGCCAAAGACTGATGTAATTCTCCTCATCGATGTGTTTTATCCCAGCTAGTATATCAAGATGGTTCTTCTCACAGCAGTTAGTATCCAGAACGCTATGTGGCTGATGCAGCACTGAAAGTTAATAGCGACCTTCCAATGATCAACAGAATGATAGGCAGGCCAAATGCGGAAAGATCCCCTCAGCCACTTAAGGCTCCTTATTCTAGTATCTACAGTGTCTAAATCCATAGTGTGGGAAAGTGACTGTAGTTAATTTGTTGGTACTCTTGGCTATCCAAGTTCCAGATATTTTGTAACAAAATATGTATCATATATTGTTTGTAAGTTGAAAATAGTTGTGAATGTATGGTTTTCCATCTCCCTTCTGATATCCGCGCGTTAAATCCCTACTACTAATTTCTGACTTACGCTTTGGTAATTGTAGCCCGTAACTCGTATTTAGCTTTTCCTTATGCTGATAGAATTGTGTTAGTGGATAAGTGCAGTTTTAGTATTTATATTTATGACGTAGATTTGTATACAGTAAGCTTAATTTTAACAAACATTGTGATGTTGGAAACTGCCCCTTACTGCCGTGTATGTGGTTCTAGTTTTCCCTTGATACTCTGGATATACCGTATCTCCACTGCAGCTATGTAAGTCATGCTTAACCGGCTTATGCTGCACTTAACATAGGAACAGGCCCCAGAGCAACTACACTTATTAGAGATATGAAATTGTAAAATATTTTAATAGAGATGTATTCACTTCGGATAGATCATAAATTATTTTTAGCCTGTTTGTTAAATATGGTATGATTGTTTTCTCTTTCGATATGCCACTATTAAACAATTATTGATATAGGAAACACTAATTAAATATTTCAAATGTGCTTTTAGAGGGCGGAATATTAAACATAATATTTTTAGTCGCAAACTCCTCTATATATCCTTATTTTACTATAAGGAAAGTAACCAGATTGCAACCAAAGTTACAAATCTGGCGCGTTAAGTGTAATAATTGCATATTACCATCAAAACGCTAATGCTTCGATTGCAACAAACGCCAGCCGAAAGACTGATCCTACTTAAAGAAGCTCCCTTGCCAGTCGTCACACACCACTTGCAGACTGCAGTTTCGAGCTGTTGGCTCTCGTCAGTGCAAGGTAGGTATGCAACGACCGACATGAGAATCCTTTGACTATAGTACATCCCGGTATTTTTACAATAGCGACATGTAAAACAGCCAGCAGGTGCCATCTGGCGGTCCAGTGTCTGTTGCAATCGAAAAATAAATAGCCTGACTTGGCTTAGCATAGTTCAAATGTGCTTTTAGAGGGCGGAATATTAAACATAATATTTTTAGTCGCAAACTCCTCTATAAATCCTTATTTTACTATAAGGAAAGTAACCAGACTGCAACCAAAGTTACAAATCTGGCGCGTTAAGTATAATAATTGCATATTACCATCAAAACGCTAATGCTTCGATTGCAAGCACATTTGAACTATGCTAAGCCAAGTCAGGCTATTTATTTTTCGATTGCAACAGACACTGGACCGCTAGATGGCACCTGCTGGCTGTTTTACATGTCGCTATTGTAAAAATACCGGGATGTACTATAGTCAAAGGATTCATGTCGGTCGTTGCATACCTACCTTGCACTGACGAGAGCCAACAGCTCGAAACTGCAGTCTGCAAGTGGTGTGTGACGACTGGCAAGGGAGCTCCTTTAAGTAGGATCAGTCTTTCGGCTGGTGTTTGTTGCAATCGAAGCATTAGCGTTTTGATGGTAATATGCAATTATTACACTTAACGCGCCAGATTTGTAACTTTGGTTGCAGTCTGGTTACTTTCCTTATAGTAAAATAAGGATTTATAGAGGAGTTTGCGACTAAAAATATTATGTTTAACTAATTAAATATATTTATTACAAGTCTTGAACACTTTACGTATTTTATTGTGAAACTTGCTAGGTATTAAAACCTTTAATACTTTCTAATTTTAGCTATTTCGTGAATCTGTAAAAGAGATAAAATATATTTCCTCACGAATTTTGCATACGAATTTAACGTTTACAACTTTATTATCGCACTTCGGTGTAACTATTTATAAATTTATCTACTAAGAGCAATTTATTGCGCATCCAAATAAATGTAGGTAAAATCAAATTAGGTACATCTTTTTTATAAGGCGACTTAATGTAAGACATGTTAGTTCCTTGGCATACATTTTCAGTATGCATTTTTACTAATAGTATCATGTTTGAAACGCACGATTCAGCAAGAAACTGAATTACGCTGTACAACTTCTATAAACGTTAAGACCTAGAAATGTCTTAACTTTATCGCGTACATCTATCAAGACTTAAGAGAAATCTTCGATTTCTCAGAAAAGCAATTTAAAACCATTGAAGTAAAGTTACATAAAACTTTAGTTGCACCTCATTAAGCAAATCTTGTCCTACAGAATTGGAATACGTTGCTCGTTTGAATCTGCTACGACTGCGAGTCAACAACTGAGCTAAAATTAAACGTTACTCTATTTCTATACGTTTTCTTTATAAAAACCACTTCTCGACCTCATAATGGAAAGAAAGGTATTGAAAACGTATTGGAAATGAAAAGTCGACTTAGCATATAGAATGAGGCAATAGTTTATCATACTTTGATATGTATATATACAGAGTGTTTCAAAAAAGTCTGTACAAAAGGCTAGTATATATTCGTGAAACCAAAATAGAACGATTTGACCGAAATCAAGTCATATCATTTTCAGACTAAGAAACCATAAAAACACATTAAAAATAAATTAAACATAACCATAGGCAACATTCAATTGGTAAAAACTGATAAAGCTAAAAGTTTGGGTGTGATTTTGGACAGTGAAATTAGATTCGTTGGTCATATTAATAAACTATTACAAAAAGCATATTCAAATCTTAAACTAATATATGCCAACCGGCACTGTCTACCTCAAAAAACTAAAATCATGTTGTGTAAGTCATTGGTTCTATCTCTGTTTAATTATGCTGATGTACTTTACGGGCCTTGTTTAAATTATTTGTATACACATAAAATTCAAATGGTTCAAAACTCTTGTCTCCGTCACGAATATGCAAAATAGAAGACAACTTCTCTCAGCAACCGTATTTCACAAAATTATCAAATTAAACTACCCACCATACTTCTATAAAAAAAATAATTCAGAACACTCTAAATATTAGATTCAACGGATTATTGACACCTCCAATGCATCAAATTGAACTTTTCAAACGGTCTCACAGCTATCAAATCTGCAAAGTTTACAACAATATCTAAAATGATTTAAAGGAAACAAAACATCCATCAATTCAAGACAAAATATAAAAAATTCTACTCAGTCGTCAAATTTAATTTAATATAATGTATTAATTTTTTATATGTTCCATTTTAATCTTAAAGAATATAACTGTATACTTATTACATACCTGTACCATATATCCTATTACTTTATAGATGTATAAGCGTCATTATAAACATATTATGAAAAGTTATATTAGCCTCTAGTTAAGTGGAAGAACAGTTACCACATATTTTACAGAATAATTATAAATATTCAAAAGAATAGCTACAATACGCACTTGGTTTATTGTTTCATTAGTTTTTTTCACATTTCTCTGACATATGTTTCGGCCTTGCGACCATTATCAAAGAGTCTTAAAAACTCGAGTTTTGGGAAAGAAAAGTATGCCACATAATTGAAAAATCATATATTCTCATAAATAACTATTCTAAAGTATTATTGCAGAAAGTACATACGTATTTTCTAGTTATTAACTAATGAGGGTTAAAAAAATGGTGACTGAACTCTGAATTATTTAAATTCCTATAGTGTAAAATATCTTAATTAAATTTTAAACCATTCAGGAGTAACACACTTGGCGGTTTTTATTTTGCTCATCTCTGGGGATTGGTAACCAGGTAGTAGTAAAATCTAATGAGCAATTAGCAACAGACATTAAGTAAAATAATCGCAGATATCTTCTACTTCCTCATACTCATATTAGTCTCTTTATTTTAATTTTTTTAAGGAATGCCATGTAATAATAGGTTATGTTCCCACAAATACTCGTTAGTTTATATTTTGTTTATGTGTCTTTTCTTTTGCTTTATTTGCATTTAGAAACTAAAATTAAATGAACACCTGTTAGTTTATATAACATGCAGTTTATATGCGTTGTTCATATAAAGCTGCAGAGATATTGTTTTGATCATATTCGGAAAAAATTACCCAATTATTGTGGGACAATCGTTTGCACGTTGACACATTTCAGGACAGGCACTATCAGGCTACTTAAACCTCTGGAACCTCACAGTTTTGGTCATACATAAATGAAGCCCTCCGTGTTGAAGCTCTTGAGCCCTCGCTTTTCATAAGAAGAAAATTCTTATGCACTTTATTCCATGACTTTAATGAACAGTTAGATACTATCAAAAAAATTGCTGTAAATGATATCAATTACTGATCTATGTGTGTCAAATTTAGTGGTATCATCCCAATTTATAACGAGAATTCAATTCTTAGTCACAATACTTTGGCGTTAACTGTGTGTAGAACGATATGGTGGCCAGAAACCTGAGCTAGAGGTCTTACTGCTCGTATTAAAATTGCATAAGCTGAAGTAAAATTCAAATTCAATACATAAAATCTCAATTACAATATACAATTAAGACTTCAAAGTGTCAATAACATAGTATATTTGACGCCCAACGTGGGGCACCAAATATACTATATTATTTACACTTTGAAATTACGGTAATAGATGGGCTTTCTTCATTTCCTTTGAACACAAAGAACTTAAGTTCAAACTTGAGATAAACTGCTCTATTTTTACCTTGGAGGCAATTTCCATTTATAAAGATTTAGACTATATTAAAGAAACAAACTCAAAGGAAATTATAATTCTATCTGGAACCCTTTAGGTTCTTTTAGCTGTTAGTATTTTTCGTACAAAGCAAACCCATATATTTTGAAACTAAAAGATACCATTCACAATATAGCACAAGCTGGTAAGTTCGTTGCATTTGTCTGCGTCAAAGCCCATATTGGCTTAATATATAACGAACAGGTCGATATTTTGGCCAAAGATGCCGCTATTATTGGACCTTTATTAGACATAACTGATTGCTCTAATTTGTATAAAGTTCAATTAAAAAATAAATGGATTGAATAAATCTATGAACTAATCATCGGTTGTTTGATAGATATTAATATTAAACAATAGCTTAGCTTTGTTTTTCTCTTGTTTTAACCTTATGTTTTTACCTACGTTACCGTGGTCTTTTTTTGTGTCAAAGTTAATGACAGATCCCTGGACGAGAAATGTGTTTCCCTGTACTTCCCGGCTTTACTCTTCTTCACTCTGCTCCATGTTGTTTTAGGTTCAGATTAAATCTTTACTAATATTAACATATTGTGACTGGCTGTATGGTCTCTGACCTAAGACCATAAGGAAAAAAACCTCACAGTCAATTTTTAATATACAATCCTGACTAGACATCATACACATAAATACGACTCATTTTTTTCACCTTCGTATCCTCTATATTACAATTTGCTCATCTCTAAATATTTATTTTTGTAATTCTACACAAAGTTGTATCTACTTTCCTCTTTAAAAAATGATTATTTATATATGATATAGTATGATTTATTCTCTACAACATTCAATTCCGTGTCCAGTTTTTAACATGATTAGGTACTTCTTATTCGAATTTGGAATGGTATTAACAGAAGTGAGTTATGAATGTGGAGCTGCACAGAAAACCTTAAATCATAAAGCATGAATTCACAATCAAGCAACCGAAGATATGTTCGACTAACTAATGCATTTGGGTCATAAATATACATAGCATAGCATAGTAGAGTACTTTTTTTCTATTATTTTACTGTTTTTCTAATTCCACCTATTTGTCTTGGCTGTAGTGCACTTTCTGGATACAATTTTCTATTACCAATATGCCTGCATTTTTTTTTGTATCGAACTGCACCATTCTATTTTTTATTTTTCCACTTAACAGTTATATGCTCGCAGTCAAACGAGAAATACATAAAAACTAAGTGCTAGTATCCAGCTATTTTATTTTAAAGCATTCACCAATAATGGCGAGATACAATACACGATCCAGGATGTACATCTTTCACGTAGCTAGTTGATGTGGAAATCAGGCGACTTTGCTCAAGTAAATGCAGGCAGTAATTATTCCAAGAATACTTATAAATGGTCATTAGTTTTTTTAATTTTTACACCGTACCTGATAAAATTACAACTAGAAACACTTATGGGCATTAATTTGCCAATAAGGCATTTTGTAGAACTGATTAAAGATATGAGGATGTTGTTTAAGGATTACAAGTTTTCTTGTCATGATTTTTAAGATGTTTTGTGAGAGTGTAATACTTTAAACTAGGTAATTTATTAACTGAGAGGTTTGCAACATCAATGTTATATTAAACACGTAATTGGCAAATAGATCAGCATGGTATTTGTTAAGAATGCGGGCAACAGGAAATAATTACATATATTCCATGTGATTCTCTGGCATCTCTAAGGAGACCCTACCGCATTTTCACGGCAATATGCTTCTAAACAATATTAATTTATCATTTTCTACACGTGTAAAACTTGTTTTATGATTTTAAAATGCCCGCACCATGTTGCTACTACTGCTAAGATATACTATTAAAGAAAAAATGTTAAATCAACCAGAGGAAATATATTTCTGCAGGCTATCTATTTAATTAAAAACTGCAAATCTGGTGATAATTTAACGTCAATTAATTGGATTATTTTTATCACAAACTAGAATTTGCTTGTACTTTAAGATAATAAAGAATAATAAAATAAATAAATCATTAATAGCGATCAATTTTGAATTAATATAGCATAGATGGCTCATTAGTGTGAGGAAGTCTAATGCCTGGCTTATTATAAGAAACATGGAAAAATGTTTTAAGTAAAAGTTATACTACTAATTTATGTTTTAAAAATGTTACGGCGTTGCCAAGTCATTGCGAAAATATGAAAATTCATGGACAAATAGTGCATCACAAGTAATATCAAAAAATGTTTGTTAATGACAGTTAAGGTAAAGCATTTCTTATGTTATTTCACCATTTTGTTCAACTAGTATATCCTTTGAGATTAGTTACTCCTAAGTTTGAGTATTTGAGATATATTCAATTTAACTTAATATTACAATAAGACAAACAGTAAGTTACTGTCACATAATTTCCTAGCTGAACTATGTTAGTGTTGTTCAGTGTTTAAAATAATTATTTTTTCTGCTGAAGAATTTGCAGATACGGTTTTTCTACTGGGATAAAAAACAACACGACAAGAATTTAAAAGCGAAGTTATCAAAACAGAAGTCAGGAAAAAAACTTGTGATAAGTTACTGCAATGGTTTACCCGAACCGGAAATGCAGCACATAGTTCGTCCTTTCACTTATATAATTAATCTGTCAATAGAACAAGGCATATATCCCGAGAAATTAAAAATGTCTAACGTAATACCTCTTTTTAAAAAAGGTGACCAAACTTAGTTATCAACTATAGAGAAATCATCCTGTCACCCAATGTATCAAACATCTTTGAATCTGCAATTAATGTGCAGCTTGTACATTTTCTTACAATTAATAATATGCTCTCCCAAAATCATCATGGTTTCACAACACAGAAAAGTATAAACTCAGCACTAAGCGAGTTTGTAAATAGGGCAATAACTGCACTGAACAAATCAGAAATGGCCATGGGACTATTTGTAGATTTGCATTTGACTGTGTCGATCACTCTCTTCTATTAATTAAGTTGGAAAAATATGGAGTTAGGGGTATTGCTCATGAACGGCTCAACTCCTATTTGTCAAATCGCCTTCAACAGGTAAAAATTAAAGCTTTCCTTTCCATCTTAACAGCTATTAATACTGGAGGTCCGCAAGGATCCGTATTGGGTCCAACGCTTTTTGTTATTTTTATTAACGATATGATAAATTATTTAGAACATCCATTATGCTCAATATTATCATATGCAAATAACACTAATATTTTCATTAAGCGTAAGAACTTGTCCGATGCGGAGAATTGTGCCACCAAAAAAACAAATTATGTATAAACCATAAAAAGACAGTGATCGTAGTTTATAACATCACAGCTAGTCCAAGTGTAAATAGTAGTCTAGTTTTAGATGGCAAGACAAATGTTCTGAAAGTATTCTGAAAACTCAAAATTGCTAGGGTTAAGGATCAATTGTAAATGGTCTAGTCATATACAGGATATCTGTACTAAATTGTCTAAAGTATGCTATGTTATAACTTTAACATCCAAATAGTGCAGCTTATCAATTATAAGGCAATTGTATTTTGGAACATTTCATTCTGGCATCAAATATGCCATTGCTCATTAGGCGATCATTATCAAAGAGTTTTAAGACTCTTTGATAATGGTCGCAAGGCCGAAACATATGTCAGAGAAATCTGAACAAAACTAATGAAACAATAAACCAAGTGCGTATTGTAACTATTCTTTTGAATATTTATAATAATTCTGTTAAATGTTCACCAACAATCTACAAGTTCAAAACTGCAGTAAAATCATTATTATTAAACAAAAATCGCTACACCATTGATGAATTTTTATCGAGTACTTAAAACATATGTGGATCTTTATACTATTGCAAGTCATACCTAATAAAAATATTGTAAATTTTATTATTAATATTCTATGGTTTTATATGTATATAACAGAAGAAAATAAAATGACTGTTCCGTTGAAAGTTCCAAAATATCCTCATATCTTGGCTGGAGAAATAGCAATACAAACTGGTATAATAATAATAATAATAATAATTTATTTGCCAAAATCAGATACAAATATGTACATATGGCACGTCAAATACATTATCAGTAAATAAACAAACGTAAAATATATATATATATATATACACGATATACAAACAAACACATAATATAAATATACACACGCAAACACATAATTTAAATATACACACATAAATGTATGCATAATTTAACTGTCGAGCAAGATAAAATCAATATAAGGATGAAACTAAAATAAAATAGTGAATATTTAAAAAGACAGATCACATGAAACATAAAAGATCACAAATATTAATTTTTACATAAAAATTCTGTTATAGAGTAAAAACAGTTTGTAGACAAATACTCTTTCACTTTTTTTTTAAATGTCATGTACTGCGAGACACTGCGAAACTCCTCAGGAAGAGCATTATACAAATTGATACAATTATAGTAAGGGGAACGCTTAAAGGCACTTGTGCGATGGAAAGGAATACTGAGGAGTTCACCATGTCTCGTTACATAGTTATGAAAGTTTGCTCTCTTTCTAAAATGTTCTATATTAATTTTAGTAAATGTGAGACACTTTAAGATATATATAGACGGAACAGTGAGAATTGATTTGTCTATAAATATATCTCTGCAAGTTTCAGTAACTTTCAGGTCAAAGATCAGTCGGATAATTTTTTTTTGTCCTATAAAGACCCTCTGTAATTCTATAGTTCTGCCCCATGCCATAATATTAAACGATATGTGACTATATGCCATAGAATAATAAATATTAACTAAACCATCTTTATCTAGAGTTGATTTCAACTGTAAAATTGCAAAGTACGATTTATTTAATTTGTTACATACATGGTCAACATGGTTAGTCCAGGATAACTTGTGATCAAGTAATGTGCCAAGTAATTTTACTGATTCAGATCTAGTAATATTCTCATAAAGAATAATATCATTTGGAACAGGTCTCTGCAAATGAAAATTTAAAAGCACAGTTTTTTCTCATTTAGGATGAGTTTGTTTCTTTGGCACCATGTGCTTAGTGACTCAATAGTATTACTAACAAGGTTTTGAAGTTCCTCAGGAGTGTCCGCTGACACGGTAATTGTTGTGTCGTCAGCAAACATTGTCACGTGACAATTATTCATGTAATAGGGTAAATCATTAACATATACCATGAACAGTAAAGGACCTAATACGGAACCCTGAGGAACACCAAGTTCAACATCATGTACGTCAGATTTTTCTCCATTTAAGTGTACAACCAAGGATCTATTTTCCATATATGACATTAACCATGAAAGAATATTTCCTCTAATACCAATGCTCTGTAGTTTAAAGCTGGATTGTCGTGCATGGAATTGTGAATAAAAGCAAATTCCATTCATACCATAAACAACTAATGCGGGAATTATTTAAAAAAAGGGGTAACATTTTGCTAAGGGACTCAACAGCAAATTCTTCAAGATAGGAATTTTTTAAATTATGCATTATTTGTTGATGATGCGATATTCCATAAAAACGGTTCTGGGACCTATTCTATTCAATATGTATGTTAATGAATTGTCTCACTTAAACATTCATGGAAAAATAATTGTTTATGCAGGTGGAACTGCTTTTTTAATCGAGGATACCTCCTAGGAAGCTGTATCTTGCGTAGCAAAATTACAACAATGACTTTTAGAAGATGTGTTAACTGTAAATAATAATAAAAGTAAATAAATGTGTTTTGGTCTATACCACAAAATTCCTTCCTCAAATGAACACTTAAACCTCCATATTTATTGAGGAACAAACCTGAATAAATGTACAGACTACTCCGTTCACAATTCAAATATTTTGAAATAATTGTCGATCGGAATTTCATAAACTGAACATATTGAATCTACTCACAATCAAATAAAGAAACTTGTTCTGTCACTTTCGAACAGTTCTTTCTTATATTATTGTTAAGACACTATTATTAAGTCCTGGCTGAATCTACATCAAGTATAGTATCTTGACATTGGGCATGTCCCAAAAATATAAGACACAAAATCAACAGAAAAATTAATATTCCATAATATGCACGTCTACAACACAAAAATATTTGTTGCTTATTATGGCCCAAAATTATACCAATAAATTTTAAGAAAATAAGTAACAGGACTCTTTTTCAAAAAAATTTCAAAATGTACTACGGAATACCCGTCCAAACATTTTATGAATTTGAAACCACAAACCCTCACTAAATATTTGTGAGTTATTTTCTTTGAGATAATAATTTTAGTTGTTCATGTTAACACTGTATTTGATATTAACATTCTTGCATATTCTTGCCACCATTATTATAGAAAATTTTAAAATAATGCACACTGTCTGGTCGATAGTCGAGTGGGTTAAGACGCGAGGTGGCAGTCGCGATTAATCACACAGACATCGCTCCACCGGGTTCGAATCCTGGGTCCGGCACTGGCACTGTCGGAGGAAATGGTTGTATGTCCGCGTTTTTTCAGTGTGTAACCCCCTTCCGCACAAGCCCCTGGCTTCTGAAATTGGGGGTTGTCTAATTTCTGTGGTGTTTATTATTATTATTATTATTATTATATAATCGTATGCACTCATACAAATTTAGATGTAGAAGTACATGAAGACATGTAATTATTATTAACATATTAATGTGATTTTCCTAGAAGCGAAATAAATTTGATTTGATATGATTTGATATGGTTTGATATGATTTGATATGGTTTGATATGGTTTGATATGATTTGATATGATTTGATATGATTTGATATGATTTGATATGATTTGATATGATTTGATATGATTTGATATGATTTGATATGATTTGATATGATTTGATATGATTTGATATGGTTTGATATGATTTGATATGATTTGATATGATTTGATATGACTTGATATGATTTGATATGACTTGATATGATTTGATATGATTTGATATGATTTGATATGATCTGATATGATTTGATATGATTTGATATGATTTGATATGATTTGATATGATTTGATATGATTTGATATGATTTGATATGATTTGATATGATTTGATATGATTTGATATGATTTGATATGATTTGATATGGTTTGATATGATTTGATATGATTTGATGTGATTTGGTATGTTCTGATATGATCTGATATGATTTGATCTGATTTTGATTCAATATGTATGAAAACCTACGAGGTTCTTTAATGTTAAATTATAATTTTCACAACCAAAACTCAACACGACTAATTGAACGCCATGAACTTACAAGGCCAAGGAAATGTTTTCTTAACACACACATAAATGTTTGAAAATATCACGGTCTGTGCGTTATTGTTCTAAAATACACGTGTCAATAAATTCCATGAAATATTTCCAATTATTAAATTGGCAAACGAAAAATAGTTGTATTTTTTATCTTGGGAATAATATTGTACATATTTCGATGAAAAGTGTCTTCCACACTTGGCTTGCGGCCTAGAGCGTCAACATTTCCACTCGCGTGTTAAATTTCACCGTCCATGCTTGTTGCGTATATACTATTACTGTATTTTCATTAAATTCTTCATAGTTCCGAAAAATATAGCGTGTATTTCTGAGGAAATTAGCAGTAAACTGAATGATTTGTTAACAAAAGACAACTTTGTGCCAAATGGAATTCCAAAAATTCCCTCAATACTCATTTCCTATATCCTTTTCCCACAAATTAATTAATTCTTATTCTTCTGCAATTTTCCCGTAAGTTGAATTTTCAATTAATTAAAAGCTTGAATCACTGTTGCGCATTTACCCCTCTTGATCCTACTCGAGGTAAATAATTAATGCTGCTGAAATAACCATATTTAGCAAATTACTAATGCAAATACAATTTATCAAGATTAATTATATTTTTAGCGATATAAGAATGTTATTATTTTATCTTGACCATTTATACTTCCATTAATGTTGGCAAGTTATAACTGCACGTTATTTATTCAAACTATTCAATAGATAGTATGGATTCTAAACTACCAATAAAATATTTAATGATCACGAAAAGACCAATTAACAGTCATTTAAAGGACAGTAGTGTAGATATAATACTAACGACGCTAATGATGGCCATAATTAGTTAATATTCAACTTGAAGTACATCTTTTGAAGGACCCTGTAGTGTCCAATGTCCCGAGTATTATCTAATCCCGCTTATATTGAACAGGAAACATATAGCTGATACTTAACAGATAAATATCTTTTAGTTGTGTTGCATTCAGAAGGTATAAACAAAGAAGTACAGTTACTTATAACCGTAGGTGTAGTATTTGTAATGCCATCTCATATTTAAAAGGTCTTTTCATGCACTGCGATGAAATTAAAAGCAGTACGCGTTGTTATAGAATTACCATCTACTTGTTGCTAGAGTACAAAATGGTCAATAGATATTGACTTGACGAGTACGGGGAGTATAAAATTTATTTATTAGTTATTGTTTTCTCATAAAAATTAATTAATCTTTATTGTATTACCTCAGTACTTGCTGACAGCGCAACATAAAGCCAAAGATAAATCATCAATGTACAAAAAGTGACTTTTTTGCACGTTCTGTTTGGATTTATTTATCTCAAGGAATACTCCGTGGATTTGTAAAAGTTATAGCCCGATTTATGGGTGATATGCCTTTTGAATGTAGAAAATAAATGTTGAGGAAACTGTTGCCAAAAATTTCATCGTACTGAATTATTTTAATTATAGAAATACTAAATAGTTACAAGTGGCAATTTTTGCGTGAGTCTCACTACATGGAAAATGTGGAAAATATAAAAAAAGATGTATAAAAAAATTTAAAAATGTAATTTACATGGCAACCATTAATTTTTCTTATTTTAACGAAAAAATGTGGTTCTAAAATTAAGCCATGCATTTTTAGAACACTATGTACATTATCTCTTTGAGAACAGCTTCTGAGAGCGCTACAGCATTTTGGACTTATTGTGCTGAATTTTCATATTGTTTATTATTTCCAATAATCTGGTATCTTGTGTGTCCACAATGGTAAACATCTACATGTTTTCAGATAGCCAGGCAGCATTTAAAGTTCTAAGGTCCTATTCCTTCGAGTCCAAAATTGTCTGGGAATGTAAGCAACCTCTGAAGCAACTGGCGCACCATTATTCGAACATGAACCATTTTGTGGCTTATTCAAGGGACACATGACGGAGAACATTCAATTATGGGAAAAGGAGCTGAAGAAGCCTGACTGGGGGGCGAGCGTAGGTGCGTCTTTACTATGTACATACTTCGGTATGCGATGTAAAGCAACGACAGCTGCAGTTAGTACTTGGATGGGTGACCATTCCAACGGAAACCGCGTTCTCGCCTCACACATCTTCCAGCGGCTTGTATATCAGTGTATGCGCGGAAGCTATACAACCTTAGGCGAGGGTTGTATAGGAGATATACCATCCTTCGGAGGGGATGTAAAGCCGTCGGTCCCTTGTCTATTAAATGTTAGGCAAGTAAAAGATCCCTACTCTTCTTAAGGGAAGAGGTTCGGCAAAATTCTTGGTTGGGGGTAGCTCGTCTACAGGCGTCGGTGGTAGGCCTCAGTAACGGAAATAGGCCGACGTTAAATAAATGTATTAAAAAAAAAAAAAAAGCCTGACTGGAGGAATACTCCAGGTATCTTACACCAACTTGAACAGTCCAGTCATAAAATACTCTGTCTTTTCTAACCAAGAGCATCACATTCACGTAGGTTGGTATTGTACATTCCTGTTCTATGTAGGTATCCCACAGGGCGCGATGTTCCCTTAGAATTTTTTGAGTCTTCTGTTGAGACAATCGTTTAAAAAAGGTTTTTCCATGTTAATGTCTGTATATGTATACATCAAATTGCAAGCTATATAGGTAACATATAGTAATGGACTTAAATTGTTTGATAATATTCGACGTCCCATAAATAAAGACAATTCTTTTACAGGATGAAGAGTACCGAATTATAATTTAGTAGGTGAAAAAGAGATATACAACAAGGATTATTGTAACTCTAGCAGGCTGTTCTATTATGGTGTTCTCCATTAATATTTTTAGCGTCAAAGCATCGGTAAACATTCATTGGTCCTTTTTAAATAATTCAGAAGATGTAACTGTAGGATGTAAAGTGTTCTATGAAGCGCTAATAGGTATATTTGATAGTTGTATCCCTAAATATGTACCACATGTAACACATAAAAGATACCCTCCATGATTTAATGGACTAATTATAAAATACATAAAAACCAAAGAACCAAAAAATACAAGAGTACTGGCAATTTAGAAACATACAATCAGTTTAAAGACATCATAACTAGAGTTAATATTGGTATAGATAATACTTATAAAAATTATATCAAATGTTGAGTTAAATTTAAAAAGTGATCTAAAGATATTTTGGGGCTATGTGAATTCTAAAAAGTGTAGTTCTACTATACCAAGCAGCTTAACTCTAGATGGAAGCAATTTGAATGCTATGCAAGATATAATAGTCAATGGCTTTGCTAATTCTTTTAGTACCGCGTTTACAAATCCAACTAACTATTTATAAATTACGATTCAAATTCATCAATTCATAGTCAACATCTGCATCTAGCAAAACTTAGTGAAGATGACGTTCTCAAAGCTTTGCTTAAACTAAAACCTAAATTTGTTAAAGGTCCTGATGATATCCCTGCATTCATTATACGAGATTGTACCTATGCTCTCACAAAACCTCTGACCATCCTATTTAATGTATCGCTACGCTATAACATTTCCGTCACAGCTCAGCGGTAACCAACAGCTAACGTGCTCGGATAACTAACAGTGGAGTAAATCCGGGATTCAAATAAACGCCAAGGACGATAATGTCAATTCAACAATATTTATTAATCTATAAAACAAATGATAACATGATAACATGAAATGGTGATGTTTACAGACGTAAAAATACCACTGTACGAAACCTAATGTTACTAAAGATTACTAAGAACCACTGGTAACGCAACTAGCACCCTTTACTAGAATAAATGAATTTATAGACAGCCCTTAATTCGGAGATGTCGAATTACGATGAATATGAGGTTCGTTAATAATATATTCGTAATTTTTTTATCAACTGTGATATATGACACTGACAACTGAATTCTGACAACTATCTGTCACTTTGACAGTTATTATGACGACTTTTGAGACACCTGTCACTTTGCAAGTTATTTGACATGTCACTTTTGACAACTAATTTTTCTATAGTCAGCGTGGTCACACTCAACAGCTGGGATTCAACTTTACGTGCAGTGCAAGCATACGATAAGGGACGACAACTGTAGCTTCAGGCATGAGATTGATCTCCCATATTTCCCATATACTCAGTGAGGTCGTTTCTCTCTCTGAATTTGTGACAACATCCCATTTAGCAAGTATTAATCATAAACCTGCGTACCAATGTTGAGGTTAGGAGAAGGTGTTTCCCGGTCGGGTCTCGGGACTCTTCTCATCAAACTAAGGTCGTACATCCCATTATATAGTAGAGGGTTGCTAGGCCGCTATGTTTTCTTAGTTGCAATATTGTCTTAGATACCTACAAATGATGTGTTCATTACGACGATCCAAGTTTATCTTATACATACTTAACTTATCTGTATAATCTCAGATGTGAGGAAAACTTCGCGGATCTGTCCTGTATTTTTTTTTAATAAACACCACTGAAGTTATGCAACCCCCAATTCCAGAAGCCAAGGCTTGTGCGGAAGGGGGTTACACATTGAAAAAACGCGGACATACAACCATTTCCTCCAACAGTGCCAGTGTCGGAGCCAGGATTCGAACCCATCAACATGGGTTCATGACGGAGTGGATTGTAGTTATAATTCCATAATAAAAATTACATATGACTAATTGAAAGATTTCCTGTCTTTAATAGCTGTATGTAATTATTCAGTACATGGCTGTTTGTAGTTTTATCTATATTTTAATTTGATTTGTATATATGTGTGGGTATAATTTTATCTGTATGTATGCTATGTATATGTGTATATCTGTATATAGGTATATATTCTGTCACGGATCGTATTTGTTTTGCTGATTATTGTATCTGTATGTATTATTATTTATTTTATTTGCCCATCCTATAATTGTTTTAAGTACCGTTTATGGTGTACACTGAAATAAAATAAACAGAAGGGACTTAAGACAGATCCATGTGGAACTCCTGATTGAGATATAAATTCTATAGACCTATGACCTTGATATTATACAAACTTACATTTATTAACCAGATAGGATTCAAAAAAATTTATTAACCTAAGGTTAAAACCAAAAAAGACTAATTTTGTTAGCAAAACACCATGGTCCAACCTATCAAAGACCTTAGAGAAATTCATATGAATGACATCGACTTGCCCATCTTCATCCATAACTTCATAAGTATTGTGTTATACAAACTAGGTTTGTTTGTTGTTGTTGATCGTTGAGAGACAAAACCATGTTGGTTGTTGCATATTCGTTGATGAATCTGGGGATAAAATGCCGTATGCATGACAATTTCAAATACTTTGCCAAAGTTATTTATGATTATTATAGGGCGATAATCCAATTTGCTAATTTTTTTGTGTATAGAACAAATTTTAGATGCTTTCCATTTATCAAGATATGCACAAGTTTGCAAGGATAGGTTTATTAAAATAATGAAATTAAGGTATAAATAAAAAAGCAATTTAGGAAAGAGAACTCGATCGTTGACTCCAGCCAGTTGAGACTTTTATCTTGAAATGGTTCAAGAATTGTTGGGTGCCATATGAGCTGTCATTGATATTAATAAATGTAAATTAGAATATTAGTTTTACGAAGATAATTTCTGGGTGGGTCGCTTTCTTATCTGGAATTAAAATTAGCTCCGCATTAGCTTTGTCAAGGGAAAACTGTTTACTTCTACTAATTTAAATTTTAGTAAAGGTGTTTACCAATATGCAAATATATACGAATATATCACTTTGATTTATATTGTTTTAAATTAAAAAGATACAGGACGCAGACACGAACAAATAAGAATAACAATAATAACATATTAATCGACGCCTGACAAACACGTTAGCGGTAAATTATGGTTTATCGGTACACAACAAGATAAAACCCTTTTAAAATCGATTCCCGTACATGTATTTCTAATTAGTAATTGATTAAAATGTCAATTCTCTCCCTGCGTTTGTCTATTCGAATATTAGTTTGTCACCAAATATAATATACGGCATTGTTTTTGCATATTATATTAGCAAATAAGTACACAAGAAATTGTTCATCAACAGCAACGTATAACAGTTATTTATTGCTCCAGGAAAATAGTTCTATTATCTGACAAAGCCGGTTGTGAGCCACCCACAAGCCATGAGACAATATTTTTATTTGTAAATAGCTGGTAGATGCTGATATATACATTCCCTTTCAATTTTATATACAGTGTAGTCGTGTATTGGTATTGTGAAGACAACAATGTACGGTAAAACAAATCTCTGAATCAGGGGCTTGTGGGTGCTTGATCCAACATGAGGTCAATAGTTTTCTAACCCAACAATACATATTTTTAAACACCGTTTACTTGTTTGGTATGTTCGCATATTTGAGATCGTTTCGCGTATTTGCACATCTAACAATTCGCCCAATACTTTTGATTTACATGTAAAGGAATTAACAAATATGGCTTGTTTGTAATTAGGTATTTTAAATAATTGGCCATAATGTGAGTATACCATACGATGTGCATAATAAAGTTATGTTCATAATATTTTGTATAGATTTTGGCAAGTAGCGAAACTCAAAATATTAAGGGTTTTGACATATATTTGTAGCAGTAAATATTAATTTTCTCATCATATTTTATCACTGTGATTCCCAGTATGTGTTTGTGTTAAGTCCATTAATATAAGTTTATTAATGGAAATATTATATAGAAACAGTATCGAAAAGTAATGTTTTGAAACAGCTAGAAAATTACTAACATGATAGGTATTACAAGACGAAAATTAAGAGCAAAATGTCAAGTAATATCATTTGCCCGAGGTTGTGTTTTGGGGCCTCTTCTTCTCATTACAGATATGAATGATATTTTGCTGCTGCTGATGACACAGCAATCCACTGTAATTGGTAGAGATTTTAACGTATAATTGTACACATTATACATAATCAGAAATAAACAATTACCAATTGAAGTTGCATTTTTGACAATATCTTTATTTAGTATAAAAGTATAAATAAAGAAAAGTTTAAAGTATAAACATAAATTACTCTAAAGAACTAATTTCCTGGCTATCTCATCTACCCCGGTGCCCACTGCATTATTAGGAAAACAATATGGACATTAAATACAGTACTACTGTAGTTTACCAGTATTTTTCTCAAGTAAAAATTTAAATATCTTTTAGATTTATTTAGATTTTATTATTTTTTTTATATAACGGCCACGTCATAAGTTAGTGATTTATGCTAGATTTATTAAATGCTACATGCACTTATAGTTTCTTTGAAGAACTTGCATTAAAATTAAATTATCTTTTAATTTTTATTAGTTTATAACTATCAAGTTATTTGTGAATTCTTCAACAAAACTCTACAGCCATTAAGACCATGTTAAAAGGATTGAATTCCGTAGAGAATCTGTAAAATGTTGTACTGTTATAATTACTTTATGAAATTATCTTGGAGACGTTGTTAATGCTGAATTATAAATCAAATATATTATTTGAAATTGCTAAGTTTCAAGTCGAACCTTCATAAAAGCAACTACTTTGACACTAGTTTTAATGAAATAGCAAATATCCGTAATTAATCAGTTTTAAGCATGAAAGTGTTTGGTTTTCCTTTGCCCAGAATATAGAAATACTTAGGTAATTTTAAAACTATAACAGCAAATATTTATCAATATTTCTGTATTCATGTATAATCTGTGTGTGGATGAATTTAAAATAATAAGAATGGTTGATAATGTCAGGCCATAAAGTTAACATGCTTTAATACAACTAATTTCCGGTCTAACCTTCATAATGGGAATTGGTAGTGGGACTAACTTTTCCCCAATATGGCAATGACATGTTAGACCAATCAAATTGTCGAAAATACATCATTTTTTTGCCAAAAAATAGTTCGGTAATTGAAAATATGTAAAAATTAGGAAAAAATCCTTAAAATTCAATGAACTACATTACCCCACCTGAATTTTTGGGTTTCATTTTCAAAATGGCGTCCAAAGTTCGAAAAAAACATTTTTTTTTAATTTATAAACAAAAATAAACTAAACATTTAATAAAAAATGTTAAAATTGTTCAGAACTAATAGAGTTTACGCGTATGTACATCAGTCATTATTTCTAGTGGCGATGTGATATATAATGGTCAGCCATATTGGGAAAAGAATTGAAGTTGTAAAAACATATCAGCATTTTCCCTTCTTACACTAGAACTCGTATGAAGGTAATCATTGTCGTATAAGTTCCAGTGGAGGATGAAATTGTTGTTTGAAGATAAATATATAAACTGAATTCGTTAAAGAAAAGGAAATTTAGTATTGCCATAGGCGAAATTTTGGCTAGAATTCTTCCTACCTTACTATCGAATGTATTTCTGTCTTTTTGATAACTTCTATGGAGGTTAATACAAGTAAAAGTTTCGCTTAAAAAAAAATTAACAAACAAGCCGATACAAGCATTGAAACCGACAAGATGACGGAGTATAAAAAAAAACTGCTTCACGTGCGAAAACTTTTAAAATTTATAATTGAATCTAACTTTTGCATAGTTGCAGGACGATAATTTAAAATCATCCTCCGGCAGCCAAGTCTAATGCAAAAACATCGTGACTTGATAACATATAATATGCTCGATAATATGTTTGTAACCAATACATAGGTAGGCCCAGATCTAGTTAATTGTATGGTAATCCGCGTATGTTTGTTATTCGATAAAACTTTGGTAAAATATCACCAGGCAAAAATAGAACTAGCAATGCATTTACAATATGTATATGTACGGTAGTGGTACTTAAACCGTAAACAACGATTATTGGAAGCAGTTTGCCAAGTGCAATGTCTTTGTTATTCAAATATGTCGCTTGCATGATAAGAAGCAAGTCCTATTAATTATATACGTTTACCCGCCGTGTAACACTAACTGCACTTATATCCATTCACTGTAGGCAAGCTGTACAATTTAAACTTATCCTCATAAAATCATAGGGAAATTATACGCATGTGCAAGGAGTAATCCTTTTATTAATGGCGCAGTATCCTCCCTCTTTTAATACAACGTGCTATGTTTTGTTTTTGTTAGAATTGTTAATAGATATCCCATATAATTGAAATGAGGTCTCGTCATTAATATAGTGGTTTGTCTTTGTACAGTGTTCGTCAGAAAGCATGCGGCAATACAGGGTGCATCAATATGATCTTATATTACCTAATTTTGCGAAACTACTATGCAATATTTATGTCGGAAATTTTATTGTCTGTCAAAAGAAAAATTTTGTAGATTCCTTGCATTTTATCTTTTGAAGAAGATACGTATGTCGTAGAAAATTCGAAAAATGAAAAAAAAAATTGTTAACATGCCTGAACCAATATTTAGATAACAAAAACTTTTAACTAAGATATAATTATGCGTAATTTATTTTCTTATTATATATTTGATTTATACTGAATATTTCATGAAGTTTCTCTCAATTCATATCTCCAACAAAATTCCCAATGGCTTTGCTATGCGAACTTGCAAATGATATTATGAGTTAATACGTGACGAGACTTATTCAATGAACAGGGTTATGAACCAACATTTTTAACATAATCCTCTTTTACTTTTGGTAAATTCACGGCCTGGTAGCTTTGCAGGCTATCCCGAGGTACAGACGAGTAGAAGTACTGAACGTAAGATGGCCAATACATTTTCTGGATTTAACGTCATTGGATCTTTCTTATTTGAAATATTTAAGGGAAATAGTATCGACAACCGAGTCTACTGAACTAGTTTTAAAAAACAAAATAGCTCAAGATTGTAACTACATCGAATATTCGAGTACAAGAGATTTATTCAGAAGGTTAGAGGCTGGTGTTATTTGGAGGGAAATTGTTTCAATCATTGGTTTTAACATCATATTGACTGACTTCCTCTTTACATAGTTGTTTGATTTTGAGTTTCAGAAAAGAGATAACAGGCAAATTTGCATACGCTGCATATTTTGCTTTAGACTTCACTGAATGAATAAGGTATGTTGTCATATTCTCTAATAAAAATAGGCTAGTACTATTATTTGACAAAACGAGGCTAGGGATGGTTCCAAGCGGTATAAAAATCTGACGAAGCACCTACTATAAGGAAATAATATTTAATTTATCATTTTGATCTTGGGTCTAGCTTCCGATAGATACCCAGGCCATAGGCTAGTTACCTTAGCGAGTTCTCTTTTCATCGACCCTGTTGCATTAGCAAATGCATGTTTCAAAACAGGCTGTTTTATGTGAAAACTGAGTTAAAACTAAACTTTAAAAAGCAGAAGAACTAGTACAGAGTGGAAATATATTTTTTATCGTTAATTGACCTTGCTTCTGTTCCATCTATCTCTCTATCCCTTTATTCAACACTTTGAAAACATATGACTGGGACTCCCATGAATAAAATCTCTGATTATATTACTTACGGCCACTAGAATATTTCTACTTAAGAAATCCTTCATATTTCTATTTATTAATAGAAAACTATTTTACATTTTACATCAAACTAGAAATTATAAATAATAGACTTCCTTTGTTAATTAAAATCTAACCAAAGTGTAATCAATATAAATGAGTAAAGAAGTACAGGATATAAGTACATAGACTTATTTGCTATTTTTTTGAAAATTAGTATAATTGTTTTAGAAGTCAGTTACGAAGTGAATTTCTATGTGATTATAAAATACACGGTAAAAGATTATTGTAGATGCTCCAATAATGATCTAGCATATTTTCCTCGCTCAGTATTTACCTGAGAAACTAATTAGAACTCAACTTTAGCATGTTTTGAAGGACTGTATTACAGTACTTAGATAAACACTTGCTTTTTATAGATAAATACATGTATCCATCAAGTCAGACTTCAAAATACGCAATTAGTACTGCAACATGTATACCTTTTTGTTATTTTGATGAAACAGGCAACCACTTCCTTTCATTTAATTTCAAATTTGCAACAACGGTACAAGTTCTGCATGAGCTACAAATTTTATGCGCTTGTCTTATTGCTTAAATAAAGTGAATACAGGATGTACATTTCTGTCACTATTACCCTATAGTTTTTAAAATGAATATGCAGCGCGACATGCGCTGGAGCAGTGTGGAATTTTGCCGAATCTCTTCCCTTAAGAAGAGTAGGGATCTTTTACTTGCCTAACATTTAATAGACAAGGGACCGACGGCTTTACATCCCCTCCGAAGGATGGTATATCCCCTATACAACCCTCGCCTAAGGTTGTATAGCTTCCGCGAATACACTGATATACAAGCCGCTGGAAGATGTGTGAGGCGAGGACGCGGTCTTCGTTGGAACGGTCACCCATCCAACTACTAACCGCGCCTTACGTTGCTTTACATCGCATATCGAAGTATGTACATAGTAAAGACGCACCCACACTCGCCCCCGAGCTCTACTTTCCAGTTTGTTGTTTCCCAATGAATATGCCCTAGGGTTCTTCAAGATGTTGCTCTATTGTATTAGAACTATAAGGTGCAAGAGGTTTACATTGTACCTTTTTTTTTCACCGAATGTATATCGGATCCTATAACTTTGTGCCTCATAAAATCGTTTTATTATCTGCAAAAAGAAGTATTTCTAGATATATTATTGGTGCAAACAAGCCCGTTGATAAAAAGTAAAAAGAAAACTGGGCTAAGAACACATCCCTGAGGAACTCCGCAACTAATGTTGACTTTATCACAGCAGTTCCCTAATAACACTACTCAGAGATCAAGGGATTTATGACTTAAAATATTATATATTGCATAAAGTTACTACTTATTGGTGGGTCTAAAACTTTCTTCTTTGCCTGTTTGGATGGTATTTATATTTACTAATAACAGTACTGCTTCTTGAAAAATTATATTAGAATTGGAATTTATAACAAAGGAGGCTATTCAAGGTGGAAAAAAAAATAGTACAATGTCTACATTCGGTTTCAAGCACAAGGCACTTAGATGGCAAACAGATGGTAGGCCTGGAAACGTTTGTGAATTCCTCAAACACTCCAACAGCTCAACACTCCCTCTTAAACACAGTCAACTATATTCTGTCCTTTTTGCGTCACTAAATTGAAAGAAGGCAGTATAAAACAGTAATTCACAGGAAACCAGATGGAAAGCAACCAAGGGGACGTCTTCCAAAAGTTGGACTTATGTAATCTGGAACTGATAGGAAAAAGTTATGAGGCGCCATTCGACGAAGCTAAGCTAACTAGAATAATATGAGGGATACGAAGCTCTGTCGGTCCCCTGTGCTTAAGTTTAATTACTGAGCAATGTTTCTGAACAGATAAAATTTGGTTGATTATGGCCCGGAGTCTTTATTGAACATGCTCCAGGGTAACATTTGGGTAGGACACGATTTTGCGTTTCGTCAAAAATTTATAATAATTAAAAAGTTATAACTTACCAGTGTAATGGTAACGCGCTGTTTAGTAATTTTACATATCATGTTCTTGGGATAAATACTGACTTTTGTAATATGGTGATACTTCATTGTAAAGAACATTTGAAAGAGGAAAATGCTTTGAATAGCAAGACGAAATATAAAAGGCATATCGACAACGTAGATATTTTGGTTACTTTGACAACCGAATTTAAAATAAATAATGCTCCCTCAATATGTGTAACACAAACAGGCATGTTTCAGTACAGCGTTATGTTAACATTACCAGGACAATTTGTTGTTAATCAAACAATATTTATTGTCAAGTCGATAAATAGGACAGTGAATGTACGCAATATTTATGCAAAACACAACATGTGTAACGATATTTAATTGATGAAATTTCTACGCTAATGAAAATATTTAGTAAACTAATTGGAACTTCATGTCGTATATAAACATTTCATTTTAGTTATTCTGAAACAATAAAAATATCTAGTTTGTGAAGTGAAGGTGGAGCAAACATTAAGGATACTCATATTATAGTTTAGATTCATGAAGACGTAATAAGTCTTTAATTTAGCACGATTATGTGGTCTAATTTATTTTAGCCAGAACGTCCTTACTATTGATCGGACTTTGTTTAAATTTTAGATAATTTATACGCTTATCACAGTTGATCAATTAGAAGTCAACAAAAAATGCTCTATGTTCTAACATAATGCCGTGTTGACTACAGATATATAAACATAATTAAAAACCTGTATGGAAAGCAAAGTATACACGACTATACCGAATACTTTCGCATAGAAAGAGGAGTGAGATAAGTTGATGTTATATCCCCAAAACTTTTTACGACGGTTTTAGAATACATGTTCAAGAAAATTGATTTTGAAGATATGGGTGTAAAAATCAATGGTGAGAGGTTAAACCATCTACGATTCACGGACGAGATAGTCATAATAGCTCACCATATTGACGAAGCAAAAGAAATATTAAAGAGGCTAGACAGGGCATCTGAAACACTGGATCCAAAGATTAATACCAACAAAATATATCACAAAGGTAATAAGCGAACAAGTATTTCTGGGTAACGACCATGTAGAACAAGTTTACTCGTATAAATATCTGGGAAACGAGATTCGCATAGGAAGAGACAGCCAACAACCAGAGACAACCAGACCTGTGAAATAGGGCACAGGATTGGTTTAACTCGGGCAGCGTTCGGGAAGCTTAGCAGCATTCTAAAGTCGAACCTTCCAACTTGTTTAAAGAAGAAGGTCTCAATTATGGAGCAGAAATGCTCACATTAACAAAATACGTGTTGCACAAAGGGCTATGGAAAGGTCAATGTTAGGTGTTTCCCTTAGGCATAGAGTCTCAAATGCAAGGCTCCGCCAGATGTCTGGAGTAACCGATGCAATCGAGCTCATAACAATGTTATAATGGAACTGAGCTGTGCATGCAGCAAGACAGATGGACGATGGACGAGGAAAATTTTGAAATGGAGACAGCGGCAGGATGCCATTAGACATAGAGGATGCCCACCAACAAGATGGGTGGATGACACTAAAAGAATAGTGACAAACTGGATGTACGCAGCATGAGATCGCAGACAATGGAGTGGACTACGGGAGGCCTATATTCAGCAGTGGACGCAATTGGGCTGACTGATGATGATGATGATTTAAAAATATTACAAATCCTTAGAGCAAATTTTCAAAATGAGAACCTCCTGCTTCCATACAGTTTTGTTGGCGTTTATTTAAATTGCCAATAGATGTTCTAATTTGCGCAGGTTTGTTTCAAATTTAGTTACTACAGCGGATAACTCCCTGAAGTAACTGTTCTCTACTATTTATTGGGACACTGGACTTCAGTTTTGAAATATCCCCATAGAAAATAATTGACGGGGTTGAAATCTGGTGATCTAGGCGGCCAAAGATGGAGGTCCCTCACGTTCAATCCATCTGTTTGGATACTCATTATCTAAATGCCTTCTAACCACAATACCCAATTGAGGAGGAGCTCCGTCATGCCGGAAGTATTGTCCTCTTATATTAATACCTTGCATTAAACCAGGTAAAATATTTTGTAAGAAATCTAAGTACACCTCGGTAGGTAGCCTTGCTGGAAAAATATGTTGGCCAATTGGGTTGCTGTTAATCATACCACACCAAACATTTACCGAGAACTTATGTTGAGAATGGGCTTCTCTTAAAGCATGAGGATTGTTTTCGGTCCAGTTATGCAAATTTAATTAATTAAATATGATGTAATGAAATTAAATTGGGCCTCGTTTGTGAATAAAATTCGATATATAGTTGGTCTGTGATCAATAATCCACTGGCAAAATTCTAACCTGTTTACATTGTCACCCTGTGGAAGCCTTTACGCTTGCTGAATATAGTATGGATGCAATCTTTCTTTATTTTGAGTCCTCCAAACCCGCACATGAGGAGCTTCTAATTGGCACTTACACATCGGGTACTTACTTCAGGGTGTTCTTAAACAATATTAATGATATTTTTGCTCCTCAACGTCTTTACTTCCACTTTCGATAATGAAAACCTGCAGTGCTCCATTGCATAGCGATACACAGTTGAAAATGTCTGATGATTTGTTGTTCTTCTGTTAGGAAAACGAATATGGTATTTCTCTGCGGCTTGTCTACCATTACCATCACAAAATCCATAAACATAAATAATAACGACATATTCCTCATTTGTAAAATTATAAGGCATGATTATTTGCAGGCATTGTTTTGTTTAGTGATGTATGGGCTTTTATAATTAACAACTGAATATTAAAAAATAAATATACAGGGTGATCTTTTTTACAGGTATCGGAAAAAAAAATTAAAAAGTCCGGCCCTGGAATTAAAAAAATATAATAGCAATCTATCAACTGGGATAAGTGTCTAAAATTTAAACAAACTCCGATTAATAGTAAGAATATTCCGGCCAAAGTAAATTTAGACCAAAATTAGTTTATCACCCTCTATCTCAGAAATTAAGAGCGACAGGAAAATTTCAATGGCCGTTCCTGAATACCCAAGTGGTCCTCTACCGCCCCTGGAAGTATGTACTGTTCTTCATGAAATACCCTGTATAGGCGTAAGTAATTTATTATTAGCGATATGCCGGTTTAATCAATCTGATCCGTGAACTTTAATATATTTTAGACGTTGAGAAAAGAACATTAATCAATCGAAGAGTACTTAATTCATTTACTCTCGAAAGTTTAGGTTCAGGCGTTATGAAATTTTTCTTCCTAAATGTTAACAGTTCCTTCAAATTAACAATATTCTTATTTTCTATGTATAACAACATATAACAAAATAAATTATAAGAAGCTCAAATTATTAAAATAAATAATTTTTCATAATGAAAAGACAATGATAAAGAAGCTAAAAGTCATTTATTTCTCAATATAATGACCAAGATTACTCCAAGCGCTTTAACATGAGCGTATAAGATTTTCATAAAGTATATAAAATCAAATAGCAATATTAGAAAGAGAGAACAAAATAACAGGGAGTACATTCATGGTTAATTAAACATAATGCCCTATAGTACGTTTTATCAGGAAGATACAGCAATGAATGATAAAGGAAACGCTAATTGCTGAATCCAAATTAATGGTTGCTTATGAGGATGATGCCTTAAATGGTACGGTACGAACGATGACAATTTTTAATAGAGCGGTAAGGTAAACCATTACCATTCAGTTATGTACACGTTTTATGATAATTAGTTAACTGAAATTATAAATCAAACATAGGATCTTCAGCCTGACGTTAGCCATGTTGTAATTGCGTCATTATTCTGTTTCTAACACCAGCTTTTCTTTGGGTGGGCCTGGGTAATACATAAATCAGTTTCATTACCTTCTATCATTGATAACTGGCTTTATGATTGTAACCATTACGATACAAATGTACACTTACTGTGTGAATATAAATTGTCGGCTTACGGATGCGGACGGTAAAATTGTGCAACAGAAAATAGTTCTGTAATTACAAACACTTTATTTAAATATTCTTACACACACATTCATTTTCATGTTCATTTATATGTAAAAATTGCATCTCTTCAAATTTAAATCTGTGTAATGTAAAAGGTATTTGCGGACAAATGTGATGAGCATATTAATATTATAAGAATGATTTGCAATATGAAGATGAAATCTGAGGAACTGTAATCTTCAATTCTAAGGATTGTGTGTCTAGGAGAAGGATTATTCTACAGAATTTCAGACATAGTTATAGTTTACTGAAATAAGAGAAAAGTTCTTCTGATTATAATAATTTGAGCATGTATCTGAGTCACCCCACAATATACAAATAATTCTATATGAAGTCATTTGTTTAATTTAATTACTGAAGAAAATTTAAACCATAGCAACTAGATTATTATAAAAATATTTATAATGTAAAACAGATGTTGATAGGACATAAATCACTTTAGTAGTGCAGTTGAATATATGTGTTTGTTTCTGTTTGGTGAGACGGTAAAATAGCATTATTAAAATAATATTCAAATTGCTTAATAATTTTATCATTAACTTTTATTATTTGATTACACACACATTCAGTTGAGTTGGGACTGAATTACTAATATCTTTGTTTCTTAAAAATAGTTCTACATTTAGTGATTGGAGTTATTAAAAAGTTATGCTTACATTGAAGCTGATTGGATACAATATCAGTAATTTCATCCTCACACATTTGACTATAGATGATTACAATGAAAATTAGAAGATTGGAGCACCAACCAAGAAATAAGCAAACTGGAATTATAATAATAGAAGAAAAAAAGAACCCAAACAATTGCTAACGAAAATAAACAGAACTAATCACAAAAGGGTCTATGTGGGTACAATTATCAAGACAAATGAAGAAACTGATTCAGAAATAAGTATAGAATATATGAATATTATATTTTATTTTGTTTTTATTTATTATATGCATGTTGCATAATTAAACAGTATTCGATGGATGTAATTCTACAAAATATCTTAAGATCGTCAGCATATAAAAGACAATTCAGGGTAATGTCAGTAACAATGTCATTGATAAACATGATGAACAAAAGTGGGCCCCTGTAGGATACCTGGGGTTGGTAAAACTTCGACCGACTTATGGCCACAATATAAAACATATTGGGTTCTATTGTTAAGGTAGGAAAAAAAAATTATCAAGGTCAGTTGAAAATCCAAATATATATAATTTTTGCAGTAAGATACTATGGATCAGCTTGTCGAAGGCCTTCGAGAAGTCTGTATAGAT
This sequence comes from Leptura quadrifasciata, assembly GCA_963675555.1. NCBI lineage: Eukaryota > Metazoa > Arthropoda > Insecta > Coleoptera > Cerambycidae > Leptura > Leptura quadrifasciata. Next base: position 88,655,358 of record OY776678.1, on the reverse strand, counting down.
TATGTCAACTTGACTACCATCATCAATCGCATCAGACAAATATTCTGTTAAGCAGAATAAGTTGGTAACTGTAGATCGACCTTTATAAAAACCATGTTGAAATTCTGTTATTTGATGTTTCACGTGGCAAAATACGTAATCAAACAATAGCATTTCAAGGACTTCACCTTTCTTAAAGATGGGTATGATTTTGGACTGTTTCCAAAACTGTGGAAATGTTGAGGTTTGGAGAGATAAATTGAACATTAAACGTAATGGTGCTTTAAGAACTTCATCGTCAGTAAAATTAAGAACGTTTAAGTAAGAATTACTTAATACATTATGGTCATTATCAACATTACATCGTTCCGGTGTAGAGAACGATTGTTGAGAATATTCAGCAAATGAGTTGCTAATTACTTGGGGACCGGAAATTTGGGAAGATTGGCGACATTTCTTTTCACGTTAACATAGCGCCAGAGTCCCTAAAGATTCTGTGCAATATTTGCTTCTGCATGCTCCTTGTAATTTCTGTGTTCAGTTTCAATATCAGATTTTACTATACGCCTTAAATCTCTAAACTTTTTAAGACATCCTTTATTTCCATCAGATTAATATAGTCGCCATGCTTTGTGTTTTTCTCTTATATTCTTTATGATTGTATTGTTAAACCAAGGAAGATAACTACGATTAGGTTTGCGTTTTATAGGAACACATTCGTTTAATATGGGTTCTAATATTTCATAGAGTTTCTTGCACGCTAAGTGAACATCGGAGAATTGGGTTAATAAGTTCCAGTCAACTTCAGAAAACATTTCATATAGCAAGGGGAAATTAGCTTTCTTAAAAGTGAAAGATATATATATTTTTTATTGGAATGACTACAGTAAGCATTAAAATAAATCAACATAGCATATTCTTTCCTATTATTTGGGTTTTCTACCACATGTATTGCTATCCTCTTCAAAACAAATCACCGAATTTACAAAATAATAGAATTATTGGAAAAAAGCCTCTGCGCCCGTGACGTTTACGCCATAGGAAAAGTGAGAGGTTATGCTTTGCAAATAATATAAATCGGAATAAACACAGAAATAATGTATTTTGCTGACGTCTCGGAAAGTAATCTCTTTCCGTTTTCAAAGCTATTTTTTGGAAGAACTCTTATTTTGCTGTGTATGTCAAATACACAGCTTTAAGATTATGTTTATGTTATTTCCATAGATACTTACTACTTACACAGAACATAGAACTGATGATATTTTCTTTTAGATAATTTTGAGTTTGTTAAGTTCTTCTTTTAACATTGGTAGCCAGGTTATACAAATATCTACAGAACAATTCGATACGCACTTATCTTCATTTAAAAAGATTATTGCTGATTCTTTAATTTTTCTTTTTTTTCAGCAGGCTGATGAGAGTTTTCCTCGAGAAGAATATCCGGAGCTCCTACTACTCCACAACTTCTGCTTGATAAAACGAGATCAAGTAATTTGTTGTTATAATTTTTTGTACTATTGAACTATTCAATATTTAAAAAGTTTTGGAAATTTAAAATGATAATTAATGATTAATAAGTTTAATGTCTACGGTGACAAAAGACTAATATAATGAAAAGCTGAACTATAGACCAATATTGAATCAAATTTCTAATAATTCATTACTAATATACCAGAGATTATTTTGATAGCTCAGAACTATAATTTTCCGATATTATGATGTTTCCAAATTAGAAGCCATATTTTGAGAACAGTTCAAATAAAAATCACTGTGGTTTTCTTAGTTCCTCGTTATAATAATAATTAATAGCAAAGTAAAAGTCATTTTTACTAGTCATTATACATATCTGGCATAAAGGATATATTTACTATACTTTCTATGAAGAATAACATTTCCAGTGATATTTAAACTTTGATGATTTAAGCAAAATATTGCTAGATATGTCAATGCTGTTTATAAGTGCCTCACGCGGAAAGGGAGCGCTGCGGACTGTGGAAATTACAGGGGTATAGCTTTCCTGGCTGTTGGAGGGAAGATACTCACTAAAGCGATGGCAAATAGGCTAACACCTGTTATGGAAAAGTTACTTCCTGAAACACAGAGTGGCTTTAGACCAAACCGAGGCACATCGGATCTAATCTTCACACTTAAACAGCTTCAAGAAAAAGCACTCGAACATCAAGGAGAAATTCGCATGGCCTTCATTGATTTAACCAAGGCGTTTGACTCGGTGGACAGGGAAGTGCTCTGGAAAATTATGCTCCGCTTAGGTATCCCTAGAAAATTTGTGGAAGTATGTCGCAGTCTACATACAAACAACAACGCCCTGATTATGTATAATAATGAGGCAACCGAACCTTTCCAAACCCTCACTGGAGTTAGGCAGGGATGTGTCCTGGCACCCCTACTTTTTAATTTGTTTACCACTGCTCTAACAATTATTGTTGACAACAAACTGACAGTCAGAGGAATAGGTCTCAGATACCGTTCTGATGGCGGTCTCTTTAACATAGGGCGCTTTAGAGCTTTCACGAAGACACGCACACGATTCATTTGTGATATCCAGTATGCGGATGACTGTGCACTTTTAGCCTCTACGCCGGAAGAGCTTCAAGAACTTTTAGATGTGTATGCCCAGAGCTATGATTCCTTGGGACTTAAAATCAACATTGGAAAGACTAAGATTATGTCAACTCCTCATCAAGTGAACCAAATAGGCATTACACTTAACGGAAATTCTCTTGAAGTGGTGGATCAGTTCAATTACTTAGGCAACGTTGTTAATGACAAAGCAAACATGGACAGCGAGATTCGCAATAGAATTAACGCTGCATCTAGAGCACTCTGGGGACTTAGAGAGAGAGTATTTGACAACCCCGACCTTGCTTTGTCAACGAGAATGGCTGTCTACAGAGCAGTTGTCATTCCAACACTGCCATATGGATGTGAAAGCTGGGTCACTTACCGTCGTCATGTGAAAGAATTAGAACGTTTTCAGCAAAGACACCTCAGAAGTATGATGAAAATCCGTTGGTTCCATCACATATCAAACGTGGAAGTACTCAGGAGAGCAAACAGCCTTCCAATTGAGGTGCTTATTTCAAGAGCACGCTTAAGATGGGCAGGTCACGTTCATCGTATGCATGATAACCGCCTTCCTAAATGTACACTTTATGGTGAATTGCTAAGCGGTAGAAGAAGGCGTGGCGGTCAACGAAAGAGGTTCAAAGGCGTTCTCCATGAAAATCTAAAATCCTGCGGTATTCCAGACGAACAATGGGAACAACTTGCAGCGGACAGAACCGAATGGCGAGGGGTTGTGGCCAGCTATCAAGGAAATGTTGCTGCAAGAAGGCTGAATCCAAGACCTAACCAGGTCTATGTTTGTCCTGACTGCGGTCGACATGTGCTCTCCCGAGTTGGCCTCTATAGCCATAGTTGTGTGCACCGTAGATGAATGGGAATTACAATAGACTACACCTTTTACTTGTTTTTTTATTACACACAATCTATCGACTGTAACATTTTTTATACTCGGACTCGAGTAAAGGCTAATAATAATAATAATAAGTGCCTCACAACATTGACACATCTGCCTTTGTTCATAATAGTTGGCAAGTAAAATATAATTACAATTACAAATAACATATATTTAAAACTATTTTAAAGTATACAATTTAAGTTAATAAGTGTAGATAGTTGAAAACACCATTTTTAATTCAAGAACGATTGTTCTCGTCTAACTCGATGAGACTATTTATCACAACATATTGGGATAAAATTGTAAATGGAAGAATTTTATTCAGGTATGGGCCACAACAAACCGTGTCATATGTTCTTATTTCCAAACAAGACGGTTCTGACGCCATTAACAATTTGATGATTCTAGAAAATAAAACATTTTTTTGTGTATTTAGTTAATGGTTTCTGTAAACGCTGTTATCTGTTTTAATGTAAAGGAGGAGGTGTGAAAGAACTTGTTTTTTGGTGTCATTAAAAATAAATCGACCGCTATTTTTCAGTGGTAATAATTAATTCATTTAAATATAAAAGCATTTATCGATACATGACGGGTCGGTTTCAATCGTTTGAAATTTATATTTCTTAATTGACTTGTTCAACGTATATAATTTAAAAATTGATTTAGCCTGTCAAAATTTAAGATGTTATTGATTAGGTACTATCAGGATTAGAATCCTCAATGTATAAATACACACTATAGTTATAAAAATTTTGCATAATGCTTTATCAGCACTTTAATCTTAAAGCACTAGCCGTAAAAACATTGATTTACTTGGGTGTTTTTTGCAAGAATATTCATTTCACTACAAGCGATCATGCTTTAAGTAAGTTATGCCTTATTGATCGCGCCGAATAGAGAAATTAACATGATCAAGTCAGCAAATAAATAATAATAATAATCTTTATTGTCCATTAGGTCATACAAGAGAATGACATAGGACAAGTCAAATACGAACGTATATAAGATAATACTAATATAAAGTTACAAAGTAAATTACAATCAATAAATTCAGTAAAATAAAAATACAACAAAAATAGCATGGGTAGGGAGGCAATGGGGGTGGTAGAGGGGGTAGCTAACGCCAAAAAAATTTTTTGAGACATTTCGTTCTTACACACAAAATCACATTTTATTTTTTTCTTAATAGTGTAGGGGTGGTATTATTGGAGGTGATATTGCGGAGTGGCTGATGCAAAAAATTGCAATTTTATGGACTGCCTATTTGCCCTTATTTACCCCATTTAGCCCCGAACTCTTCGACGGAATTAGATCAAAATATTTAGTTCCAGATCTCGTTATAATACATAAGTGTACCAAATTTCAAGTCAATATCATGAACGGTTTCAGAGTAAACGTGCGCACAAAAAAATTACAGACTGACAGACAGATAGAATTTTTTCTCTCTCTCAAATTTAAAATATTGACGTTTCATGACATTTTAAGTCTATTTCAGCAAAAAAAACTTTTTTGCGTTACTATACTTCCACTGAACGTGGAAGTAATTGCAGATTTATTAACAAGATCTTTTAGCCGATATAACTCAAAACAAACTGAAGACAGCTTTTTATAGAATACGTCTATATGACATTCCCAACTTAAAGAATTATCGATATAAATGAGAATTTTGTTGACAGAACTTGTGCAAGGGATTTTCCGTTTATTACCTCCACGTCCGGTGGGAGTATAGTAACGCAACAAAAAATTATTTTTTTGTTGAAATAGGCTTAGAAAGCCATGAAACGTCGAGATTTTAAATTTGAGCTAAAAAAAGTTCTATCTATTGGTCTGTAACTTATTTTGTGCGCACGTTTACTCTGGAACCGTTTATGATAATGACTTGAAATTTGGTACACTTATGTATTATAACGAGATCTGGAACTAGATTATATTTTGGTCTAATTCCGTTCAAGGTTCTGGGGCAAATGGGATAAATAAGAGTAAATATTCAAAGCAAGCAGGTAAGAGTGCATAATATTGAAATTTAGGGCATTTACGAGAAGCCAACAACTGCATACAAGAACGAAACGTTCCAAAAAATTTTTTTGGCATTAGCTATCCCTCTACCACCCCCATCCACCACCAAAGAGAGTAAAAATTAAATTGGGATTTAATGTGTATACGAGAACCAAGGGACTCTAAAATTTTTTTGGTATTAGCCACCCCCTCTACCACCCTCATTGTCACCCCCACCTTATTACCACCTTATTATTAAAGGGAGTAAAATATTACATTGGGATTTAGTGTGTATAAGACTTGGATACAAAATCTGGATGTGGGAGTAGTGATTCCTTGGGCAGCAGTTTTTTAAAAGATGGATTTCATTACATTGTACTAATCTTGATGTAAAATATATGAAAACTGTTTTATTTTGACTTATTACTAATCTGTTATTGTAAAACCAAAGCGTAAGCTCATTTAGTATATTCTCCGTAGAGAATCTACTGTATTGTTGCAAGTGCTTAAGTAAGAAGTGTCGTCTACAAAAAAAGTTAAATTTTTACCTTCGGAAATTTCTGACAAGTCATTAGCAAACAATAAAAACAATAACGGTCCTAATACAGAACCTTGGGGAACGCCGTATAATATATTCAATACGATGCACTGATGCCCATTTATTGAAACTTGTTGAGTCCGATTGGTTAGATACAACTTCAACCAGTCGCCACATTTACTCCTAAATCCATGTACATGCAATTTGTTAATCTCATGATCAACAAGATCGAATGCCTTGCTTAAATCCATAACTATTCCAAAGCATTTCTTGTTGTTGTTTAAATTATCATATAGATTATCAAGGAAATTAAGGATTGCCGATTGAGTCGATATACCCTCTCGGAAGCCATGTTGAGAGTCAGATAAGATCTTGAACTTTGAGATGAATTTAGTCATTTTGTTGAACACTACCCTTACTAATATTTTCATAATTGATGATAATAGTGAAATAGGTTTGTAATTGTCAATGCTTGTGTGTTCCCCTCTTTTAATTAAAGGAATAACCTTCGCTAATTTAAGCATATCTAGAAAATTGCCCTCATTAAGAGACTTGTTTATCAGGTATGTTAATGGACGGACAATGTGAAAAATTATAGATTTGAGCATATTTGAGCTAATATTATATAGGTACCTAAAATAAGATAGGTACGTAAAATAAGAGTAAGCTTTGTTTATAATTGTTTCTTGTATAAAGTAGGTGTGTAGTTAATTATCTCCTTAACATATTGTAATCGAATAATATTACTTAATTCAAGCTTTTAAATATTGTGCAACTCTTTAAAAATACGAGAAGACCCCTCTGTTTCGTTTTAGTGGCACCATCCTATTTGTTATATTTCAATAGATTGAATTTTTAATCTTATTTATACTTAACTAGTAAATTTAAGATTGAACTTTTAAATGCACTAAACTATCTGGCAGTTCACTTACATTCTGCAAGATTATTATCAACCAGTTTTCTTTTTTAAATGAAATGTGTAATTACAGAACCAGCGAATAAGCAGCACGTTTTTAAATTTAAGTTGCCATCAATGAGTATTTAAATTTTTGAGTTGTTCGAATTAATCCCAAGATTAACGACTGTATAACAAAGTGAGGTAGAAAGGCTTAAGGCTACTAAGTACATTCTTGTCATCATATATTGTTATTTGTAGAAATAAAAGTACCATAATTCGTAGAGGAAAAAGAAATTTTAACATTCCAACCAAAATTAATTCAGGTAGGTATCAATTTAGGTACATCGGATTTAGATAATATGTATATTGAAGAAACAGGACTGGCTTTTAACTTTGTAGTTGAAACATGAGACTTATACGTTTAAATCTTGCCATAGGCCATAGGCAGGTAGTAATTAAAGAGGAAAGATAAAGGATATATAATGAAGCTGCATGATTCTATCTGCAGAAATAAGCATCTATTTTCTATTACAATTTCAAGCATCTGAATAATATGATTATATACTTTTTAAATTGATTTTTTGCATATTATTGTTCATTATTTTACCATAGGTATTAAACAAATCAAAACCAAAAAGAGTCAAAGTTACAAATCAGTAGACTTATTACAATAAATAAACATTTGCTGCTAATTTACAGGAAATTCTCAATTTATGAATTCTATCTATAGCGCAGTCAAAATAGCACAAAAAATCAATATGAAGGAACTTTGTTCATAAGCAATTTTCTGGTTCGAATCCTGTTGGGGAAGTGCTCAGGAGTAACCAAAAAATTTTTGTACTTCAAAGGCTTTGTGCTTCAATTTTTATTAACAATTTAATTTTTCTATACCTAAAAATGTGAATAACTCGAGATATATAGGTCCGAAGAACCAAAATCTTTGTAATTAAATATTCTACAAATCTATGTTTAGTGTAGGTCTTAGGAGCGCAACCATAACCTACAAAAGTGAAAAACTGGCCAAAAATCGTTTTTTTTTTTTCACTTTACACTGGAAATCGATCAGCTTCAAACCTTCAGAAAATCTCCCTTTTTTTCTAACAAAAACACCCTGAAAATTTGGTGCAAAAATATTAAACCCAGTATGCGCAATCGACTTCGTTATTTAAAATTTGAACTGGCCGCCATTTTATGCCATTAAGGGCGGGTTTTTCAATACTCAGTTAAGCTAATCTAACCAACAGCTAACTCTTAACCGCCAGTCAAACCGTTTTTTCAGGTCACAGTTTCACCTAACCACCATTCAAATTCTCGGATAAAGTAGCCGACACTTGAATGTGTCTGTTTGCTAATCTAACTGACTGCTATATACTTAACGCATGCCTGACGCCGCGGTAATGCTTTTATTTTTATTAAAATGAGATGTTAATTTCTTTACCATTTTTGATTTTAACCTAACATATTTGTTTTTAAGTTTTATTCGAACTGAATAGTAGACGGTGATAATATGGAAGCATTTGATTTTGTAAGCGATGATGCATGAACTAGAGTTTATAGAATTTATAGAATATGGGAGAAGGCCGTATGTCGTAAGGGAACGAACCTTTGAGGAATTTGGTGATGTGGATTTCTTCGTGAGATTTCGTTGGAGAAAAGAGACCGTTTTATTAATTTTGGAACAGATAGAACATACAATTGAAACCATCACAGACCGGTATTATCTCTTATGTTATGGATATAAATTATGTATTTTATAATTAGCCAGCAAAGAGGAACATTTTGTCATTTATTTGGAACTGATACCTATTTTATGTTACATTTCACTCAACTTATACTTTATCTAATATTTTTATTTACATAAAAACACTGTAACTGTTTGTCACCCGCCAAATCGTGCCAGTATTTATAGGTTATAGAAGAGGGCTGAGCATCAACACTTATGTTGATAAACAATGTGCGCTTGCGTAAGTTTGATTTTCCAGCTGTCAGGATTGCCAATCGTTGTAATAAATTCGCTAGCCAAAAGTTAACCAGCTGGAAGCTAAATATTGCTTGGAGAAACGGTCACAACGTTAACTAGAACATTGACTGACAGTTAATCTTAACTACTAGCTACATAGCCGACACTTTTAACTGAGCATTGAAAAATCGACCCTTAATCGTGTAAATACTTTTAATTTTAAATGAAACAAATATTCAACTCTGTTCGTTACGTTAAATAAATACTTTTTTAGTTTTCGTTTAAAAACAAAGTGTTTAATTTCAAGAGACATATACAGGGTGTTGACCTTGCCAGCTAAATTAAAAAATTCAATTAGTGCAATAAGACTATACAGGGTGTAACCTTTGACCCTGCCAACAGAAGTAAAAGTGAAATTTGGCTCTGAACGTATACAGGGCGAAGCATTTGGCCTGTTCTAGTCTTGTACGAACTGACCACACCGACTTCGAATTAAACAAAATTAAGTGCAAGACAGGCCTCTAGAGTCTCACACAAAGTTGTCCAGCCCAAAATATTTTATTTTTTCAAACCCAGAGGTCCCGTTTGTATTCACAAAGAAGACCGTGTCCTCGCCTCACATATCTTCCAGCGGCTCGTATATCAGTGTATGCGCGGAAGCTATGCAACCTTAGGCGGGGGTTGTGTAGATGATATATCATCCTTCGGAGGAGATGTAAAGCGTCGATCCCTTGTCTATTAAATGTGAGGCAAGTAAAAGATCCCTACTCTTCTTAAGGGAAGAGGTTGGGGAAGCTCGTCTACAGGCGTCGGTGATGGACATAGACTGATGTTAAATAAATGTTAACAAAAAATCTAAAGCAGCTGTAACGATTTTGATCAAATTTAACATATATTTGCTTCCTTACTTTATTTAATATTTCATTTTTATTTCAATGTCATAATGTAAAAAGAAAGTAAATCGAACTCACAAAGCAAAACGCTTATCACTGCGCCAACGTGCTTTAAGGCCTCCAGCGGTAAAGTGATTAGAAAGCATTATTTATGCATTAAATAAATCACAACCCTTTTATTTAATAGGGAATTACCTACTTTTTGTGTATTGGTTTTATGTATCTGGTATTTCAATCTGGTCACGCTAATATACTACACAAATACTTATAGGAAAGTTTGTCTGAGTTGTGTCCAGATCTTAATATTGTAATAGACTCCTCCCCCTCATGTATTGAAAACATATGTTTTTTAATTATTTTTTTTAGGTATGGGCACTTTTATACCATGCTGAAAATAGATTGTGTTTGAGCAGCTGTAAAAAATAGTAGTGATCAAAGCCCAATCCAAGGTGGTTAGAACCTTTTAAATGACACAGATAATTACTGATTGGAACACTAGAGATTGGAGTAAGAAGGCTGAGATTTTAAAAAATAAATTTAAACAAAATATTTATAAATGAAAACAAAAAGTACCTCTGTATACATATATTTTGATAAATTTCTTTAAAATATGTTTAAAAAATAAACAAAACATATAATTACACGTTGTCATTATTACCTAGTAAATTAACCGTACATATCAAATAATCAAATCCAGGTTAACAATTTTGCAAGTAACAATAACTTAAAACAATAATAAATTATCCTTTTATTTACAACTAATAATTAGTAATATGAGTATTAGTGAGCGCATAATAAATCATAAATAAATTAATATGTATTTCGCTTTTAAATTAATATGGCAAGGTAGAGCTTATGCTTATTAGAATTAATTATTGCCATTGGGACACTATGCACAGCTTATATTACAATGTATGCGACATATAAACAAATAATTTACAAAGCCTATATACAACAAAGATTTACAAATTACAAGTAAATAATTAGAATCTACTTTAATTTAATTGACATGGCACATGTATTCTATTGGCAATTATAAAATTAAGTAAGAATCCAAGTTTGAAATCTTCTTGCGAATAGTCGTTTTGAAAATGCGATGTAAGAAGAATTGACAGTGTAAAGGCCTTCAGGAATTGAAACCAGCTTTATTAATGGTATCTATAATTAAATTGAAGAAAATGTATTGGAAGTCGACTCACACTGCTAATTTAATGGGATTCCATAGTCGACAACAATATCTTATTAACATAGTTTTTAAACAAGGGTTTTGCAGAACTCACCAGCTACATATCAGCAGGATTAAGGACAACACCAGTATATTTACCTGAAACAAAAGAAAAAACAATAAATAATACTTCTTGATAATTTAGAGGGTAAAATGTTATATACAACTCTAAGAGACTAAATCGACATTATCGATAGCTGTGTCTAAAATGGTATGAATACTAAACTGTAAAGGACTACTCGGTTTTAATTATCGTGCTGACGTGAATATGTTATACAAAATTGAGAAGAGAATGAGCCATTTTCACCCTAATATAAATCAGAACTTTACATTTTACGTTATGGTCATGATTTTAATAGAACAGAAACGTTAACACGGATTTGTAATTATAACGTCACCACAAAATTGTAGGAGGCTACTAAAATTGGTCCAAAATCGAAAATTGAGATAACATCAAATCTTTACGTTTTGCCAGGAACCCAAAAAAGTGGTTTTTTAATAATGCCTGTGGGTATGTAGGTTTGTTATCACGATAGCGCCGAAATTTGAATTGATTTGGATGAAACTTTGCATGAGAGTTTCTTTAGTGCTCCAGAAGATCTGAAAAGGTTTTGGTTGAGATCGGATTACATTTAGTGCTGTTTTGGCACAATAAGTTGTATCTTTTATAATTACTTACAATTTGTAATAGAACCATTGAAAAATTAAAATTCCGATTTCTACGATATATCACACTTCCATTCGTTCCCACCAATCGGCCAACATTTAACGAGTAAAGCAAAATTGCGCATGCTGCTCGTATTTGGACCTTTACTATTTTAGCATTATAAAAGGCTTTCAAAATATGTAACACTATAAAGTATTTGTACATATTTTAACTGATTTATAAATTATTGATGTTGTTATCCCAATAAAAATCCACAAAAAGCTGCTTTTGTACATTTATGCTCTGGACAATATGGAACGTAGTGATTAGAGTAGCAATTAATAATAATAATAATAATAACACCACAAGTAATTACGACCTCCTTTATCCCGGAAGGCTCTAGAAGAGCCTTGTGTGGGAGGGGGTGCACATTTAGAGACAAGGGACACACACCCAATACCCGCGTATAGTGGAAAATCCCTCTCACAGTATTTTCCATTGCCACGACCGGGGATCGAACACGGAACTTTTTGGAGAGAGGCAAGTACGCTCGCCTCTCGACCATCATATTACTTATATCGTCATATTACTTAAGTACTGTGGAAGAATTCGTCAAGGTTATATTTACAGGATAATAAGGAGCCACCAATAAATTAATTAAATATTTTAATTACATTACCAATACTGTTTGGTCGTTTAATATGTTATTATATTCATGCTGAACCGTAATTAAGTGAAATTAAAGTGAAAAAATGCAACGAACAGATCGTTAACATGGGTCCCTACCTACAGAGAATTCCTTAAAGTAGGGTTGTTGAAACAATAATTAATCAACAAGGAATGTGAATTAAGAAGCTTTTGGTGATAACCCTCTCTCAAAACTACTGTAAGTAGCATAAAATTTAACAAAAGATGGCTACTGTAAAATAAAGTCATGTTTGTGTTATTTTTAATTATAAGTTATATTGTTAGTTACTATTTAAGTATTATTTGAGTGGGCACTTTTTGCGTTAATTTCCTGTGACATGTTTATTAGTATTCACCGTTAAATTTTACCGATATAGAATTTCTTGAAAGGTTGGCATTTTCCCTTGTAAATGATGAAAATGATATGATACAAAATTGTGTAAATGTCTTTCAATTACGGTAGTCTGCTATGTATATCCCTAAACAACCATCTGGCTGAGGGAAATACTATTGGGTATTTAATTGATGCTAAAAAAAAAGAAACCAGATAACATTCAGTGCAAAATATATTTTGTAAATATTCTTCTGTTTTGATATTATATGTATTATATTATATATTTAAAACAAAAATGCTGAGAAGTGAGAAATAATATCACAGTCTGTTTATTCATGAAACAGAAAATGTAACTTGTATATAATAATAATAATAACAATAATATACTTTATTTCTCAATTAGTTGTATAAAAAAGTAATTGTAGAGAGCGTCAAAGTATTAAAAAACTAACAATTAAAAATAAGTAAAAATATATAAAAGATAAAAAGTATAAAAGTATTTACATATTGTAGTAAGATTAGTCATAAAAAGAAATCATCGAGTGAATAACAGGTTTTATCGATAAGAAAAGTCTTGAGCCTTTTTTTAAAAATGTGGATGTTTTTGGATCCTCTTATATCAGATGGAAGAGCATTTCATATTTTGCAATTATTAAAATAAAGGTCTTTTTGATATCCCGCCGTGGACTGTTGGTCCGGATTACAGTTATGTTTAAATCTTGTTTCATAACTGTGATCAACTATATAAGATAATGTTAAGATTTTTGACTTTTTAAAAGTTGGTCTACAAGATTCTCTTCTTGGCAGCTTAGCTAAAATTCTCAAAGCATACTTTTGTAGAATAAAAATACGTTGACAATGACTACTAGTACCCCAGTTAGTAATTTCATATCGCATATAAGAGTGGAAATTTGCGTAATACAAAGTAATGAGAATGTACTGACTGAATAACAGATCAGAAAATAGGCATATAGATGTTATCAATATAACAAAGCACTATTTTAAATTTTTTTCACACAGTATCATAAAATGGTTTCTCTTTAGAAGGAACATCACTGCCAGAGAAATTCAATATATCCCATTACTGATGAGGCCAAATAGTTGAAAGTGCCCATTCTATACAAGCATACGATAAAATATCGAGTCAAAAACTGTACTCTAGCGAAAGCTCTATACAGAGGCTGAACCTGAATCGTGTAGTTTAGGCCGAAATTATGGCTGTGAAAATATAATTCGTCATTTCATTGATATGCAAGCTTATCCAAAATATTTGAAGATTTCTATGTATTATGAATAGATGTAAAGCTTATAATATATTTTAAACATCCTTAAATATAGACGGATTTAAGGAAATATCGTCACACAAAATAAAGTGTAGGCTACAATCAGACCTACAACCACCGATCTACATCAACTATTTATTGTTATTTGCCCCTGTTTACAATCATGGGATATATTGATATTAATTTGGCGACTCTGTCGACAATGACGATTATACTATTTCTTCTGGATTAACTTCTTCACACGCAACTTATCCATCGTTTTACAAGGTTTGTATGTTTTTGTTCGGTTGAATTTCCAAGAAGCGAAATCTGTTAAAAATTAGACACTTTAATGTTTTAATTAATTTTATTTAAGAGTAAATCAAACGTAACTGAGAAGACGGTAAAAAGTCAAATAAAAACCACTCGGAGACAGGTAAATTCAGCATTACATTATTGACAAAGACAAAATCCTGAAATTACTAGCGTATGATACTTTTTGTAAAATTATGTTAGGGTTCATTATTACTGGGCTGCGGTTATTTTTTGTGCGTCGTTCACCGCACTCATCTCAATTCTGAGAACTATACACCTTATAACTTTCAAGGCCAGCTTTTTCAATATACATAAACTAGAGGACCATTTTAATAGAAGCTTCTCCAGTGGTGTACACTGCCGTAAGGGTAGAAAACATTGTTTACTCTAAATTATGTAACGACTACACCACAGAAGCTCAACATCCCACGAGTGGATTTGTTACGGAATTATGGTCAATATTTTATTACAATATGTTCTTAAGTAGAACATGCTTCGATAGTGTGTGACAAAAAACTTATAAGTTTGTATCTAGGATCTGGATATTTTCTCTCAGATAGTTTTGAAACAAATGTTTTTCATTGAATGAATTATAAACTTTCTTAACAATGAATTTTCGTAATCGTGCATTTTTCGGAAACCTCTGGCCATATCTTGGTCAATTTCTATAGCAAAGTTTGCGGCAGGTTTTAAATTAAAAGAAATTGAGCGATTTTATTTAGAACATTCTGGAAATAGAACAATATTGCATAAATTCATAACGTGGCCTTTTGCCATATTAATCCATTTTCCGGCTTTCCATATTTCGACTCTAAAGTCAGCAAGACTGTCAAAAGTAAGAACCACTTGTGGGTATCAAGATAATTTCCCTATTTAAATTATTATTATTCTAATTATCTCTCATAGTTTAGTACTTATTCGTATAAAGCAATGTATTATTCTGAGTTAAATTATTAATCGTTTAAATCATTAAATCTCATATTAACAGATGATGAACTTTGAAACAGATTTTGACATTTTTTGCATACTTTTAGAGATATTTGGAAAAAATTCATTTAGTCCCTTCCCCATCGTTCTAAAAAAATGACCGTCAACCGTTAGGTTCATGAATATCCCAATTTCCCAAATAATACAGACGAATAGTGAGAACGAGGCTGCTGGCGAAGGTGTGATCAACATCTTCACAGAAGGATCAAAAAAGAAGGATGGGGCAGGATATGGAATATACTCCAGAAGTCTGCAAATCCAATATAAATGAGCTATGGACGGGCGATCCAGCGTAGTACAGATGGAACTGGCAGGCGTAACCATAGCCGCAAAAGAGATTGTCCGTAGACAAACTACGGACAAAACAATTAGGATCTACACAGATTGTAGACGTTATTAGCATTGAGAAGTCACAAAATCACCACAGGAGCAGTATGGGAATGTCACCAAGCACTTGTGGGTGCCTCCACCACGAATACCATATTGGTATGCTGGGTAAAAGGACGTGCATAGTATAGTGGCAACAAAGTAGCCGACAGACTGGCCAAGAAGGCAGCAGGCCTAAGCATCTTTGAACCTGCCCGGATAGTCTGTTGCCGATCACGGCGATAATACAAATAATTAAAGAGAACACCCACAATGAATTCAAGAAGCAAACAGCTGTCAGCTTGCTAGGGAGTTACTAAAATACCCCAACAAGAGTACAGCAGTGGACTACCTGGCAATGTCCAGAAGGAACCTACGTTTTATAACAGGAATCCAGACTGGACACTGTCCGCTAAGAAATATCTCCATAATATGAGATTAAGCAAAACACCTCTCTGTAGAAGTTGTGAACAAGAAGATGAGACGGTCCAGGATGTACTTTGTGACTGTTCTGCCGTTTCATCAATTAGAGAATCCATCTTGGGAGAACGCTGACCTACTTTGGCCGATGTAAGGGAGATACACCTAGGCAGCATCACCACCTATTTCGCAAGATTAGGTTGGTTGGAAGCCTAGGCGAGGATCTGCCTACAGGGAGAATGTACAAGAGGCCCAATGGGGCCTAAGTGCTGTGGCTCAATAATTCTTATTGACCACCCTCCCAACCAATTACAAATTCCAATCACAATTTCTTCCTTTCTATTTCTTACTTTTATAGAACTACCGATAAGCTCACTAACATCTCTAGCAGTACAGGTGAGTAGTATTTTGAAACTAACTTAGAATTATTGAAGAAAATTAAACTGCAATCCAATAGTATGGCATTACCCTTATCATAGGTATGATTTTATAAGTTACCAATAATTTTCGCCCGTCCAAGTACTAACCGCGCCTAACGTTGCTTTACATCGCATATCGAAGTATGTATCTAGTAAAGACCCATCTACCCTCGTCCCCTTTCCAGTAATTAAAATACAGTATTTTTCATCACAGATAAGATATCTTAATTAGTTTGAAGCAAATGTTACAGTTATGTCTTTTTTCTAATCTTATTTGGCAACTGCTTTTCTATGTACTGGTACAATAAATATTCATTCATGGATCGTATTATTACTGCTTTTTTATTACTATTATTATTATTACTGTTAATAAATAAGACTCAGTTTAACTTCCTCATCCAAACTATACTAAATACGCTGCAGTAATAACATCATATTCTGATAGTTTTTAAATAGTGGCTGCAAAATATTTGCATAATCATCCTTAGCGTTATGGAAAACTTCCTTATTATTTTTTCTTGTGAATATAATTAGGAGAAGTCTACCTATGTGTGTTTTAAACACGCGGAAATCATAAATATTATTTTATTTAGAAATACCTAATGCAAAGAATAAAAATTTTAATTTAAAAAGTAATGGTTTATTAAATATACAATTTACTTTTTAAATTATGAAATATTTACATAACTTTTTTTAATAAAGTAGTAATAATTAGTAACGACAAGCCACAGAAAATGAAATTTTTAAATAATGCACAGTTTCTGATAATGTGAATTTAATATCATTTTTTATAATGCATAACGCATCAATAATTGTTTAAAATATTATAATGATATGATAAATTTCACGTTAGAAAAATTAAAACATAAGTCAGTTCAATAATTTCAAATTCACGTGATTCCAATAATTGTTCCTTTCCTTCGTTTTGAAGTATTAGCAATAAACATTTCTTGTTTTAATGAAATAATTGAGATTACTGGATTACTGGAGCAAAAACTAACCAGGCCAATTTAATTGAAATTAGGGGCGATTTCAGCCATAATATGTGGAGCAGTTGAACACAAAATAAGTGAGGACATTAGTTTCCTAGATACGATACGCTGGACGAATGCTTCTAACAAACATTAATATATTTTATTAAATTTCTTCTTGATATGTACATAGGCTGGGCCGTTGAAAGCAAGCCCAGATCCTTGCTGGCCCTCCGAATATGCCCCCCTCGCTGCCATTCTTACCTTACTGTATATACAGTTTATTTTATGGACATGGACGAAATATTCATCTTCTTCTTCTTTTACCTCTTCTTCTTCTTCCTACTCTTCTTCACATTATTATTGATCATCTTCTTCACTATGTTCTATCAATTGCAGTGCAACCTATGCATTAGTTGATTTAGATTTCTCATATAACATTGGTTCAATGAGCTTTATAAGGAACTAGTAATGATTTGAAACTCATTAATAGAAGGTATCACCATCTATCTTCTGTGTCTCCAAAACGGTTCATATCCCAAACGTAAAGAGTGAGGAAGAAAACTGGGGCGTTTGTAAGCATAATGTTTATACACGGCGTAACTTTTCTGTCGTTCTAAATTTGAAAAAAAAAATACAGAACTTAAGGACATTTAACTGAAATTTACTCTTTTGGTTAAAATTTAATTTGTTATCAAAAACATAACATGAATTAGTTTGGGCACCCATGATACTATTATGTCCTCGGATGTCCTTCAGGTCATAAATCGGAATAACTTTATTATTTTATTAATGATAATGAGAATAATAATAAATAAATAAGTTGTTTGTTTCTGCCGCTTCGTTTTCTTTAATAATGGACTAAATATCAGAAAATGATTTGCTAATCTGCCTGGGTAAAATACATGTACTTAGGGTGTGCGTCTCTCACTTTAGACCGCATTAAAAAGCATAAAAGAACTAAATAAAATAGTAATATATAAGAAGCAGTGTGACAAATTAAACATTTTTAAGGAAATCTTAATGTTAATCGATAGGATATTCACTTATCGAAATTAATACCATCATAAACGAGATGTTTTTTCTAATTTATGAGAGTTCCACTGTAACCACTTACAGGTTTTTATAAGCCGTCAGAAGTATAAAGTCCTACGTGTTTATAGTTTGGTTTATTGTTAGAGATATTAAACAATTTAAAATATATTAAGTATAAAGTGAACTTGTTAATGCCGTCGGCGCTAAGAGATTGTAGATCAATTGCTCTAAACTTACTCGTAAAATCCAGATAATAATAGCCACTAAAGTGGGTATGTTAGTACTCAGTTTAAATTAGCGTTAAAATGGAATACTAATTAAGATTTTTTTTCAATGTTCGATACTTATGAGCGATGTTGTTTCGGAATGGTATATAATATTTAATGAAAGACCGACCAACTGCATTAAAATCCAAAGAGACTGGTTTATTTAATGGTGTGAAGTATTTTTATACGGAAACACCACAAAACGTATTTAGCTGATTCTTTTACTGAAATAAGGAGGGGCTTAATTACAATAAAATTTAAAGGTTTATCAATTGGATATACAGTAGTTATTGGGACACTTAGTATAATAGATACTATGAAATATTGGAACCAAGCATTATATGAATCTGTTTAGCTGACTCTTATCCTTAAATTGCAATAAAAATTTAGGAATTCATCAACTGGATGCAGTTATTTGATGGTTAATAGGTATTGAAAAAATATATTATCTTCTCCCACTATGGTAAGTAGGCTATTCTCACATTGTTTTCAAGCAGGTTAAGTTGATTTTACCGGTAAAGTGCTAGTTGCTATTGACGAGGGAAGGTAAGTGAGTGAGTTACTTGCCTCCCTTGGGGAAAAAAGTGTTTCGAATGAAGCAAATCAAAAGATGATGAACTTGAAATTTTATTAATTATTCATTAATATTTATAGTAATAGTACAATTATTACAATTAGTAACATTATTCACAAAATTTGGATAACTTCCCTCATCTATCGTTTGTTACATATCTGGTTAAAAATAAATATTCCTTCTTAGATAGTTAAGTTACTGATTAGTAAATACAAGACTAATGTATACGTTATACCGTTGAAAATACCTTAAAAGACAACCTTAATGTCATGGGATAGATTTTTAAATCAGAAATTCATGATCATCAATTCCTGATTTTTTGTTTTGTTTTGTTTGTCTCTACTGGATTGGACTGAGATCATGCGTATTGCCAGAAGTGAGAAACGCATTGCTCCTTTACAGTTTCCAGATCATTGTGCATTTAGTTTTTTAAATATTTGTTTATTCCAAGTGCTTTGTTTCCTCTAGCTCTAATCATTTACAGTTACTTTGAAGCTGGTTTGTCAAGGTGCGAGTACTTTGTATTCATTTTGTTTGTCTTTCACTGAATTTCCTTCTTTTATTTCTTTGGTTCAGTGCTGCAGTTTGTGTATTCTCATGTGCGTATTGACATTTCACCTACATACACTTATTTTTTTTTATAACTTTTTTATTAGCAATCAGATACAACTTTTAGCTAATGTGTTGTCTTGTCCAACTATTTGTAGTTGTTTGCACTGATTGCGTGAAGAGATAAAAATTCAACGAGGTCACCTCAGTGTACATTTAAGTCTGATGGCCAGCGTCTCTTCAGTCTTCTGTTATGCATCATCGGGTGTAGTAGGTCTTTAGTAGTGAGTTGGTATGAACTTCTAGTTTGTTGCGATGCTTGTGGATTTTTTCCTGGATAACTTCCCTTATGTAGAAAATGTTCAAGTCTGTATGTAATGTATAGTTAGACACATACTATAGTGCATCTATTATGATATGGAGGTTTTTTGATTGGGCTCTCTCTATAATGGCAATGTGAGATTTAGCTGCACAGCCCCAAAGTTCTACTCCATAAGTCCAGATGGGTCTAATACTAGTTTTATATATTATTATATTTTATATATTATTTTTTATTGATAGTTTTGGTTTACGTCCGATAAGCCAATATATCTCTTTAACGTTTAGGTACAAGGTATTTTACTGAGTCTGCTCGTGGTATCGTCTCTTTAATGGGAGTGACTGTAGGACAGCGCGTCTGTAGGACAGCGTTCTTTTCTAAGAGTAAAAGTTATGTGAGTTGATCTATTTACCTTTATCTTCCATTTTTTTAACCAGATTTCAAGTGATCTTAAGTGTTCTTGAAGATTGTGTGATATGGTAATTGGGTCTGTATTTGTTGGTATTAATGCTGTGTCGTCTGCAAATGTACCAGTGGTTATATCTCCTGACGTTAGTAAGTCAGACGTATATAATACATACAAGAGTGGGCCAAGTATTGTCAAAAGTTTGACTGACATCTAGAAATATACCGGTGCAGTCTCTGTTTATTACGTCTACGATTGTTGAATTGTGGAGTGTGACTATCTAAATCTAAATTGATGATCTGGCATCCAGTTCTGACACACATAAATGAACGTGTGGATTTTATTAGCAACATACTGGTTGATAATCGGAATAGAAAACTGAATATTATAAATTCATTTAACATAGTCCAAAAATATTTTACTTCCAATTTTTTTTATCGTGTACACTATCGAGGTTAGTTTCGAAATTAATTTAAATATAGAAGTGTTAAATATGGTTCAAATAAAGTATAAATAGAGAATTATGTAGCCAGGTTCTAATGGTTTTTGGTACAACTAAATTGACTCGAGGCATTAACAAATTATTAAGATGATGTAAAATATACTCTTATCTACTTTTGCGAAAGCTCTGAGAAAAGAGGAGACATTTTTCAAAGAACATTACTTAATTTAATCTAGTTTGACATCGATACCACCAGTTGTATAAAGTTATCATTTGAAGTCTGGTACTGATTGTTTTCTGACCATTTTCCAATTTTTCTAGTAATTGCGACTTGTATTATTGCCCTGACGGAGTTAGCCAAAGATATTCCGCCACTTATCCTGGAGACATCGTTAGAAACAATTACATAACAACCATCCCCTACAGTATTTCCTTCTGACCCAAGTGGAACTTGAACTTAATGGAGAAGAACCAACTTCAGCCCAATCCTGTCTAATTTCTGTGGTATTTATTACAACCACTACCGTCGCGGTAATAAGCATAAAACGTGATCTTGCGAGCTCCTAATATTTTAGAACGTAATAACTTTAAAATAAGAATATATATTCGTTCTCAGAGGCGTGCAGTCCTCGATTCTTTATCAGGTATTCCGTATTTGAGATAGACATGTGTTCCTTAAATCAAATTATAATTTGAAGCATTGTCTGTCCTACACGCTTCTGTTTACAGTTATGATACTTAATTACTCAATTTCATTTACATCAATTTTAACTTTGGATTTTCTACAAAATAGTGACAGTTTATTAGACTGTCTTTAAATCTCCAAATAGTACCACGGATAAACTGGATTTATATATTCAGTTATGTCAAGGTTAGATGCCAATGCCAAGTTGGCGGAATTTACCTCAACTGTAAAGCTCAGTGTTTGCTGCTTATGGAAATTCTTCCAGAGTTAATGCACATGAAAGAGATATCTAGTGATTCATCCACTTCCCTATTATTATTTGTAGCCTGCTTAATCTTGAGACGATTACATAACAAAATAAGCTCTAATAACGTAAAATCGTAAATCAGTTCTGATATATTGCCCTCAAAGTGCGCCATCCTCAGAGGGTCACAATGCCCTTAGGAACTATATGTATAATGAAACTTTCTTGTCTGCATATCAAAAAGGTTCTAAACATGTCGTTAAACACACTGTATAAATAATTAAGTTATACAGTGATCCTGAGAACTGAAAATATAGGCGACTGCTATTAAGAAAGAATCACAGAAGAATTCGTTACTGCATTAAATCTATTAAAACACTAAGAATCTCATGTCAATCGCGTGCTGATTCTAACCATCTAACCTAAAATTAGCTTGAAGCAATGCAAGAAATATAGACAGACGGGTTTAACTAATACCTAGTAGTCTAATTTCGGGGTTTTACAATTATATTGTTTTCGAATCGAAACTAAATAATGTCTTTGTATAGTGTTATAGGCTGAAATTACTTTTTTCTGGGCGAATTTACTCGTTCCAAGGTGAAGCAGGCTACAGATAATAATAGAGAAGCGGTTGAATTTTATTATTGTCTTTTTTTGTCTACCGTATCCTAATAGCACCATAAGGTTTGAAGTTAATTGGTATTTTTGCAGGAATGCAAATTATTCCTTATATAAGTTTACATACAGCAGTTTTACCGCAAAATAGTGTATAGTTTAGATAATAACAAATAATATAGTGCAACTAGTTTTAGTTTTTATGAACTTTACATTATGTAATGCATGAGTTAAGAACTACCTGCTTTTTCAGTCAAATGTCAGTAACCTTGCTTGATTTAGATGCTATTTAGTTATATATTCGATTTTCACTTGCATAACAATATGAAATTTCTAGTTGTGCAGCGTGGGTGAAAACTGTGTGTATGACTGGAACTTTTTTATGTATTAGCAAATCTGTAGCAATGATTATAAACTTCATGGATTAAAACAGTTAACTCTCAACCGTTTTTTATCTCCCGATGATACTAATCTAGTTGTCGATACAAGAGTCAGGTATAATGTCCAATATTTTGATATCTTTGAAAATTAATTCGGTGTTATAAAACAACTGGGACATTCGAAGGCTCTGACTCTTACATCTACAAAAGCACGTTATTTTTAGTCAATAGGTAGAACACAAAACCTTTATATTGCAATTTAATGTTACTGAACTCAGTCTAACTTACGAAACTTTGGTCGCCACTTGTAATTTAGCTAAAAAGTTGACTCAGACTTACTGACTGAACTTGCACTTTGATCGCCAGTATACACCCTATGGTGAAAAATAACGTTTAATTTAGATATAGTGCCTTTTGTAGAATAACTTATTGTATCTCATTGTTTACTGAGGCTGTGGATGTATTTCTACACAAAGTTACTGACCACGACTAGACAGCTATTCTAGGAAGGCAAGGGTCGTATGTAAGGGTGGGTAAGCCAACAACTAGAGTATAGCAGTACAGAGAATAACTTAAAGGTGCTCGGGCGCCAGGGCTATAGTAGCCGAGAAAGATAGCAAGAAAATGAAACACTCGAGAATTACAAATTTAATCTCGTATAAAGATACTATAGCATGTAACAAGTTCATGTCGGCGATATCTATTCTTTAGTAAATGGATATGTCAGTAAAATTCCTTACAATGGATATTTAAGATCCTCCAAGAAGTATAAATACGACACATGCAAATGTCACCAACTAGCTAGGGTTATGTATCTGTCAGCTGTTTATTGACCTTGGCCATGCAGGTTTGCTAATATGAACTGCTACTTCTCGCCCGGCACAGTAGGTGGCGTAAGGTTTAATGCTTACTGTGCTCAGAATTATTGTGGACATCATCTAAAAAAGAAAAAAAATGTCCTCATGATTTACACTACAGAAGCCACCACCACAATTTTGCCTACAGCTCTCTGCCCATGTTAATCCGGCCCTACATCTGAAAGCTCCCGAAAGTTACAAATTCTGGGACCATAGTGCTCACTGCAGCACTCTAACCTCTCAGATATCAGTTACTGCTGACTCCTGGGACCCAATTCTTGAAATCGTGGAAATTAATTCTCTAGAAAAATTGACGTCATTTTCTCATGTTTTGGATGACTTATATACTATCGTATTCTTGAAAGTAATCATAGAACATATTTCTCTTGATTAAAAGAAACAATTCTCGATGGTTTTTGACGGGGAATCGAAAGTTTCCTTAGTTCTAAATTGTACTTTAAGGTTATGTGTACCGTGTTAAATGTCATTTGCTGATGAATATTTAGTTAATAATTAATAAGTTTCATACAGCATTTAAATATCATAATTTAATGATGGATAATTTTCATCTTCAAGCTGTAATTATACAAAACTTGGAAGAGGCTGAAGGCAATATTTTATTAGGAACCGAAATCCGTTTGACAAGTTATAAACTTGACTCACTAAGGTTCTGGCGAGGTAAGTAATAAATACCCTGGATAGACTTTTGACTGCACCTACGAGGGCATCTTCTATTTCAAGAGAAAAATACTTCACGCATGTGCAGTTCTGCACAACATGTGCATTGAAAGTAATGTTCCAGAACCACCGGGGAGGATAAGAAGAAGGAGACGAAGAACTAAATTTGGTTTATTTGATGATGATATTAATGTTATACCTGCAGAACTAGCGCGTGTAAATCGAATCCAGATTTAATTGCTGGAAAAACACTGCAACAATAAATTATAAATAATTTTAGGTTACACTAAAATTCTTCTAATCACTTTCAGTTGCTTATTTTATTTTTCAACTCTGGACTTTTTTCTATTTAAAACCATTAACAAAAATTCTGTAGAAATATATATCTTCATAGAAAAAAAAATGTCCAAACAGAGATTTGAAAACACACTCGCCACTAATAAAAATATAAAGACTCCAGTCTAATAAAATATGCTTTTGTGAATATTAGTACGAACGTTCCATTGCTGTTCTCATTGGAATTTGATTCCTACGAGATTTAAGAATGGCAGTTCTCTTGATTGGTTGATTCGCATAAAAATTTCAGTGAGAAAAAATTTTCTCAATTCAATTCAACAAAGATTTATTAAAATTAAAAGCATACAGACAGTTGCCTAACCAGAGCCTGCCCCAGAACCGACCATGCAAACACCGCGCTGACGCGTTCGCGAATTGCAGGATCGGCCGGAACAGATCTGGGTCGGCGAAAACAAAAATGAATAACAACTAACCTAAGCACCGTTTGCAACAAGCAAATAAAATTAGGTAATACTATTTGAACATAAAACAAGAAAGATTTTTAAAAACAACTTAAGACTACACATATTTTTAATAATTGACTCACTGTAACACATTTTTAAAAATTTTGTAGTTGACGCAGATACCTTAATCTAAACGAGGCACCTACTTCGAAATTCTTGAATGCCGAGCTGCGCATGGCTGACGTAAACTGTTGGCTTTAATAATTTTGATTTTCAGAATGTTTAATTTATTTGATATTCGTGATGAGAAGTGAATTTAGAACAAAAATGTACAAATAGAAAACAAGAAAAAACAACACACAAACAGAAAGGAAGAGAGGGACAGGAAAGATTTAAAGATAATCAAAAGATATGAAATATTAGTTAAGGTGGATGGGGTAAGTAGAAGTTGTAGTTGGTGAAGCTTAGCTACAGAGGTTGCCGGAAAATCGGTAATGTCTGGTATGGTAAGGGGTGTTTAATCCGAAATGGGGCATTATGCTGTCTAATTTGTGTTATGTGTCTTGTTAGCCAACTATCGCCCAGCTTGAATGAATAGAAGTTTTGAGAGATGCGTTGCACGTAGTCGGGGTTATGTCGTTGCAACGCGCATAGAAATCTCTGAGGGAGGTGTACCTTCCAGAATTTGAAATAAGGCGCATAAATTTGTATTCAAACACTTGAAGTTTTTTCATTGTCGTGGCAGGTATGCTCCACCACACCGGCGCCGCGTATGTGATGGACGGCCTGCTCACCATCATATACATTTTGTACAATTTTTTATTTTGTCGGTTAAGTCTGCTACCCCTGACCATGAGTGGATACATATTCCTGGACAAAGAGTAGACCGTCCGTATTGTCTCATTTATATGGGTATTGAACGTCAGTCTTTGGTCGAGTCTTACCCCCAAGTATTTCACTCATCTCGAATTCCTATGTTTTCAAGAATAGGGTCCTTATTGATGTTAGCAATGTTCGATTTCTCTTAAACAATTTAAGGTAGAAAATTAATTTTGATGGTACAAAAATCCACAAAACATTTACAAAGTGTGGAATGCTACTCTGCATTTTGCTAAAGCAGATAGTAGACACATATTAGACAGCAAATCGGCAAATAGAAAACTAAAAACAAGATATCGATATTTAATTCTCCATCGTGGACTGAATTAGAATAGGAATAGTTCTTCCCCAACAAGCATATGTCTATTATATATCAAATAAAGCTCAACTGAAAAACCCAGTAACCATATCATATTAAATCCATATTTGATATGTGCATGAAATATTCTTGAAGGTACCCAAGGCTAAATTTATTTATTTGGGGTTGATACGTACTTGATCTTTAAATTGATGTAACGTTTAGAATCTCTTCAATATTTGTTTCATAGTATACAAATAGTTGGTAGAACCAAAAACACAAACAAATTCAGTTTTATTGTTCCTTTGAATATTATTTGTCGCCCCTCAAAATAACAAATTTTGGAATTAAATATTAGAATGTGGTTAGTGAAAGTATTTCTTTGTGTTAGGAAAAATAATAAAATTAGGTCTTCGTAAACTGCTATTCTTTCGCAAGAAATGATTAACTTGCTGTGTATTTACTACCTCTGTAAAGGCTAATAAAATTTAAATAAGTTCTCATTAGATTCCCACACTTCTCGCGAATGGTAAATTATTTTTCTTAATTTATATGGGCACACTTAACTACACCATACAGTTACTTTCCCACTATTCATCTACGTGCCAATGTCTTTAACTTTCAATTTGCAGAATTCGAAAATCTTTTAATAATCAGCATAGAAATTTACATAATTTCTTGGAATGTCTCATACCTTCCATAGAATTTATTTGGTTTGATTAACCTATATTCGCTCCTCAATTTTCCAGATATGCTTTTTGGTAAATTAAAATTCAATTCGTTGATGGTTTGGACTTTTACTTGTGAAAATTCATGTTACAAGTACACAAATAATAAGTTTAGTTTACAAAGAATTTGAAAGCGTATTGTTAATCTTCTAAAAAATATATAATAGTTGAAAGTTTTTAATTTTAGAACAAATTTAAAAGTGGTGAACGATTTAAATCTAATTGATTGTTTAATAATATATCTATATTTTTAAATTTAATAATGTATAAATATTCTAATAATGTCAATTATTTTAGTCCTTTATTTTGTTTATGTAAAGTTTCGAAATTTTTATGAACACTATGGTTTTCTTCTATTAAATGGTTTACGTATGTCGAGTCTTTAGTAAAATATCTGTATTTTTAAATTTATTGATTTCTAAAGATTCTAATAATGTCAATTTTAGTCCTTTATTTTGTTGATGTAAAATTTCCAAATTTTTATTAAAACTATGGTTTTCTTCTATTGAATGGTTTGCGTATGTCGAGTCTTTGGTTTTTTTTATTGAAACTCCGTTTTGTGTAAAATTCAATTTATATTTCAGATCATGTCTTAGAAGATTTGGCCCTAATATTTTTGTAAAAGATATAGTCTGGGGTCCGACGTTTCTTTCTTGAAGTGGTTACTAACAAGCTCAATTTTCGTGAGTGGCTTCGTTTTGACGAATCTTCCAATTTTTTTCTCTGCAAAAATTCTCGGTAGAGGTATGCAAAGTTCTACGCAGCCGCTAAACATGTTGAACATGAAAGTGACATTTTGATCGCGTAGGACTGGAAAATCTGCCAGAAAATTTGTAGGTCAATTTGACCAGTCGATTTCAAAAACATTAATTATACAATAATGTAAAAATTAGCCAACACATGTTATTGAAGTACAGTCGATCAAGATAATTTTTGTATTGTCTTATTTATATGAATCCGTACATTACCTTAAAATTTTTCAGATAAGATCTGAATCACCCTGTAGATGTGAACTTATAAAACGACCAACAGTTATTTGTTTTAACAAATGTTTTCTCCTGCTGTAACAAATTATTCAGATATTTATTACAGAATATTAAATATACATTCTAATTACTAAATTAAATAAGTGATATTTTCACAACAAATAATCAAAGTAATTTATCCATACGAGTTGCTAATTAAATAATCATTAAATTTATTTACGAAACAATTTTATTTGTTTAAAGTTGTTTATTTTTTAAATAAATTAATAAAGCATATTTCATTACATCGCCTGCCACTCGTAATGTAACTTTTAATTAATTCAGTTTTTAATTGTAATTTTACGTTAAGCCTGTTCATACTATTTATTTACCTGACGTTGTTGCTAAAAAAACGATTTGATTAACGGCAGTAGAAAATAAAAAAGTAAATTAGGTTGATGATCGAATTTCAGGAGAGGTTAGGCAATTAAAATTGCGAAATTAAACAGTAAAAGACCTTAAGAGAAATTTAATCCGTGCTTATTTCAATCTGAATGAAGCATGATCATTTTCTCGGTTAACGGGTAAGGCGAATTTTGAAAGAAAATTGAGTTAATATAAACCTTTATAATTCTTATTAAAAAAATGTATAGATATACTGAGTGTTTTGATACAATAACAAGAACTGAGATACAAAAGTATGCTGTGTTATTTTAATAGTAATTAGAGTTGTGGCAAATGCCTGAATATACATATCACATGTCTACATTGAGAAATTAATATAGACAAGAATAAGAGCAGTGACAATAGTCTATGTACATAATAATTAATAATTAAACTACAAAAAAATTAGACAACCATTTCCTCCGACTGTGCCAAGGCCGGAGCCGGGATTCAAACCCAGTGGCGCGATACTCGTGTGATTAATAGCGATTGCCACCTCGCATCTCAAACAACATGGCTATCGGCCAAACAATACTTATTTTGAACAGTTGTGACAATAGTCTGGAAATGATAATAACCATGAGTGAACAAACGTCAAAGATGTTACTTCGAAACAAAGAGAACGCAACTGAAGTGTCAAAATTTACGAACATAACAGAAAATAAGTGTTTCAACCTAACAAAAGTTTATTTGATATTTTCTGTAGTAGTTGGCTACGGCGCCAGGTTTCAGTGAAAACACTCACCAGCTGTGGGAAATAAAACTCCCTTTTGCAAGTAATTAATGGTTGTGGAAATTTCCAGTTTTATTATAGTTGTGCTCTCGTCTACTGACAAGAAAGATAGCAGGATACAGTATATGGCAATTACCGACTGCACCTAACCAATCGGCTTAAATATTTTTAGAAAGAACAATTTAAACAACTCTGGAAATTTGATTTTGTGTCAATTGACTGATAAACTAAACAGCAGTAGTAAGTGTTTAGCACCGAACAGATGTTAATATGGGGTGGCCGAAAAGATCGACGACCTTACAGATTGGTGTAGACAAGTGTCCTTAAAACAGCGGACTGTTAATTTTAAATTTAGATCGAACCCCGATAGTCCGTAATGCACCCATTTTACTGTTATGTTGTGCAAACATAATTCACAAACAATTATGTTCTCGTAGTCACGAGAGTTTTACATCGTTGACAATTTAGTAGTTAAAGAAATAAAATTAGTTAAAGTCGACAAAGACTCTTATAACAGCTCTTATATCAGCGTAAAGCGCCTAAGAAAAAGTATTTGTAAACTTGTAGTGTATGGTCAAAAGCTATAGTTCTTGAATATAAACTTGTTATTTTGCAAACGCAAACTTTCCTAGTAAAACATTCAGAAAATTAAATTTTATGAATTAAAATCGTGAATAAAATCATAATTGAATAACTGGTAATATGATAATTAAAATATGATAGTTAAAAATCAAATTAATTTAAAATATTAATCTAATATTCTTTTGGTACCACAAATGCGTCATTTAAAACTTTTTTAAACACCCCATAACCAGAATATAAATGCAATTGCATTTATTAAAGTAGTCTCGAAATAAGCAAGCGATCACCTTTAAAATTTATGCCTGCTGAATTTCTGTGCGCCCTGTATAGTGTTATATCGCTTGTGAAAGCTCTCCCCCAGGTTCTATATATTTAACGTCCTCGTAGAGCATGTCGGTGGTTGAGAAGAATTCGTTAAAATAAGATGTAAGTTATAATATTATTTGGCTAGTAGTTTAGACGGCTGACTTAATGAAAAATATCCACAAAATAATTTATTAAGCTCGGCGAAACTCGCGACGTAGCTTAGAATGGATTTCAAAGGCAAATATAAAAGTTCGGCGAAAATATCGCGACGTAGCTTAAAAGGTGCTGTCTTCAGATGCCGTCTATCTTCTCTAATTTTCAATACCACGCCGTCTTCCTTTTATGTTGTTCCTGATGTCACCCTTCTACTCGGATTATGCATTTCCGCTTGTTTCTTGTGGGAATATGTTTATTTTAACGCTATTATAATATTCGACACTGTGCAACACTTTAGAACGCTCAACTTTCTATCCTTTTCTATGGTTAAGCTAGAAACGTATAGGCGATTCAATATTATGGGAATACACGAAGTACTTGACGTTTATCTGAATATATGATAAACAAACCCTGCGACTCGACTAAATTTTATGTAAATTCTGTCTCAAAATTGTAGCGTTTAACTTTGCTTTAAAAGAATATAATTTTAAAATAGCATTCGTGGTAACTTTATTGTGTTCAATATTAAATGAGTTAATAAATGTAAAAATGAAATGAATCAATTGCAATAATTGCTTGACTTTGGAAACATCAATAGGAAAAAATTAAATTTATAAATGCCCTATATACTGGGCGTTTCACT
The DNA here is from genome assembly GCA_963675555.1 of Leptura quadrifasciata. Classification (NCBI taxonomy): domain Eukaryota; kingdom Metazoa; phylum Arthropoda; class Insecta; order Coleoptera; family Cerambycidae; genus Leptura; species Leptura quadrifasciata. The sequence continues at coordinate 88,624,458 of OY776678.1, read as the reverse complement.
ATTAAGAGCTAAAACATAAATTTCCGTTTCATTTCTAAAAAAATTATCCCTTGCATCAATTTAATGCATAGATAGAACAAATGTCTGTTTTAGGTAGCAAGTGATGCTCACACCAAAGACCATATATGCGTGAATTTTTTAGGACTATAATATATAAATATAATCATTATAATAATGGATACCGTCTTCTCAATATAAGAACCTCGCATTTCGATGGTAATAATCATCTTTTTGTTAATGTTACTAATTTACATTATTAACAAAAATAACGAAAAATGTTTTACGTTCATGATGTAGTATTAAATTTTACACTTATATATGTATAAGCATATTTTACTATGCAAATATACTGTGCACGTTACAAAGAGCCATAATAAGCTTCCATCCGATTTTGTAAATACCTTCTAAAATTATAGCTACACAGGTCGAGTAAGCCAATCTGAATTAATGTATATATAATCCAGCAACATTGTCACATATAACTGTTAAAATAAACAAGGAATGTTTACATTTAAGTTAGTATGTTATATGCATAAATAAATATTGATTTAAGTGTTTTTACTCCCCAACAAAGACAATTCTCTGCACGTAACTGAGTACGTGGAGATCGTTATATTTTACAATATCAGTTAGATATATTACTATTTGTAGAGACTCTTGAGAAATAGTTAGGGTCTGGATATGTTAGAATGAGAAGAAGATATAGAAAATATATTTTTAACGATAATGTTCGTCGTTGATACGCTTAAATAATAGTGATAATACAATAATAGTAATAATATGCTATATATACCAGGCAAGATCGATTGGTTTGTTGAGAAGTTCCGAATTTACTGGAGTCCTGCGACAATCAGGCTAATTCTAACAGCTCAACGAATTTTCAATATGTATATCTAAAAATGTTGTTATCTGAACTTGTTCCAGGGACATTGCGCGCTATTTTGAAAAGATAGCTTTCATTGTACTGCATTAGTTTTTGTATAAAATGTATAAGTACTGCTTTATTTTAATTTACCTCAAATCTGTTATTGTAAAATCGTGAAGTGAATTTGTTTAACACATTTTGTGTTTCACTATATTATTACACGTACTTAAGAAATGTGCCTCTTGCAAATAGAATGAAATTTCTATCGCTGAAAATTCCTGGTAGGTCATTAACAAACAATAGAAACAGTAGTGGTCCCAGGACAAAACCTTGAGGAATTCAATATGCTGGACTGGTGTGCACTTATTGGACCTTGTTGCCTCCGCTTAGTTATATACGACTTCAAGAATGGTAGAGGCTAAAATTACTTAAACGACTTAATTCTATAACAAATATTTGAACTGGTGTTTTAACGCTCTTTTGAAAATCGAATATTAAAGATATAATTGTTTTCTGAAATATCTGACGTACTGAATTTGAATTTTCACATACCACGTATTTTATTCCATCGCTTTCGCGTAGTTTAGCATTAGCTACTCTACCATTTAACCAAGACACATGCAAACAGACAATTATACAATGACTATTCCCTACCACATTGCCATCTGTCGCAGCTGAGGTTCGAACCCAGGAGTGGTAGAGCGACTAGTCGTGTTGTCTCCCACACAGTTGCATTTAATTCACTGCTACAAACTCAGTAATATATGAATAACTCCACTAAATATTCAAATCCTAGTCAGGCGTAGGCGTTGGCCCACTGGGCTGCTAAAATATATCTCTTTTATTTATATGACAAATTTTACTTCTTTAAAAGCATCATTTTTGTGTTTAATTATTACTAGATCAACAAGAAATGCATCCAGAGAAATGTATTTTACTCCAGAATAGTGAAAGCATTGAGTCATATTACTTTAATTCAATCATATTTATTTTGTTACACAGAAATATATATGTATACATTAAATAAAAACTTTAGTTAAAAAAACATACATCTATGTAGCTGTCAATATTATATAATGATATAATATAAATTTTGGACGGTTTGGGTATGTTTACATCAAATTCAGAGTGTAATAGTAAATCATCATTGTTCAGAAGCAAACACCATAACTAAACAAGAAGAGCAATTGAACATTTACTCACAGCTGCGTATTAACTACACAAGAGTCGATTCTACTAGACTGCAAATATTCAAATACACCTCAAATAAAAGTTCAATTTCTTCCCTTTTCGATATGTTTAAATGTGATTCGCACAAATAATCAACAGCAACTGGCAATGACAAAGTGAGGTCATTTCGTGTACTTATAAATTTAAGTGAAACCTAAAAAAATTCCAAATGCAGTTCCTTAGGTTGGCGAGGTGGGTATTTAAGCCACTTAAAGTTAATATAATGCGGCAGGGAAGAGAATCAACGGGCTAATTGCCCTCACTAGAGGTGAATTCGAGGGTACCTCGCCTCTGGCTCTCGTCAGCCGCATCTTTGCCTCACAATGACATGTTTTACTCTGTCATTAGGCGGGGAGCAACCATATGAAATTATATAGCACCGTACATTTTTGTCATAATTATTTTTTGGATTCTATAGCCTAGTATAAAGAAAATAAAATAGGTCTTGTGGCTCTCTACTCTTTATTTTGCGCTATAATAAAATTTTAGATGATGATTATGAGATGGTTGCGAGAGCAGATACAATTTTATAGGTAGTGTGATCAATTTATAAAACAAATCTCGTGGAATTAACTTTATATAGCTCGAATTATCTAATTTTTGTATCCGTTGTGTAATTTGTAGTTTGTGTGTGAGTTTTTTTTGCTTACTTGCTATTTAAACATCAACAAGTGTTTTATAGGACTCAGATCTGAAATCCTTTTATAGTCCTTTGAATGATTTTTCATGTATTCCTGGACACACAGATCTGTAAAGTAAATTTATGCCTGGAAGATGGTCGGAGTGTTGTGAAGAGCTCTAGATAGTCTGTATTTGGACCCCACTACGCTCACACCTACTCCTTCAGCCATCTTAGATTCAGCTATGTACGTACCATATAAGTGACATTTTCTCCAACCGCAGTGCTGCTATCCTACTCGTTTGACAGCTCAAAGTTCCGCTTGATTGGTATTGAGACAGTGAGTTTGCTCGTGGACTCAAAATAGATACGCTCCAATATGCTGAAAAATTCTTTCAATTCAAAAATCGCAGCTCAAGTAATAGATCAACATTCACTTTGAAGAGCTTTTAACAGTGCAACTGCACCATTGTAGACTGGTGTAGCAGCTCACCTCACATGTTTGTAAGTGACCCGTGATGGTAACCATAGGAAGAAGAACTATAATAAAGCCAAGAGTGCTATAGCTGATGCGACAATATTAGCTCACCCTTACCCTAATGTATTATTCACCCAGGCAGAAAGATCTCCACGACAAACACGACATTTAGAGTATATTGCTCAATTTTCGTGTGAAATAAATCATATTAAAGGTAAAGATAATGTCATAGCAGACAGTTTATCACTTGTACATGATACATCTGCTCTCAATCAATGTATCTTCCCAATTCAAATTGAAAAAAATCCCTTTAACTAATAAGAACTTTACCTTAAAGTTATTGAGCGATGCTCAAAAGGAGGATTCCGAATTAGACTTTTTGTTGTCGAATCAAACATTAGATTCTAAATCCAATTTAAATGTGGCGAAAGCTAAGATTCCGGATTTAGATGAGTTTGTTTGGTGCGATATTTCTCAACCAAATATACGCCCTTATGTTCCGGATATTTATCGGCGAACAATAGTCGATATATTTCGTGGGTTGTCTAATCCTGGCATAAAAGTCACTAGAAAATTGATTGCGAATAAATATTTCTGGCCCAAAATGAATTCCGACTATAACTTGTGGACAAAACCATGCGTCAACTATCAGACTGCTAAAGTAATCCATTATACAAAAAGTCCGGTAAGTCAATTTGCTATATCTAAGGGGCGATTCGATAACATTCATATAGATTTAGTTGGGCCATTACCCCCTTCCAGAGATTATTCTTACATACTGACTGTGATCGAATGTTTTACCCGATGCCCGGAGGCTTATCCGCTTTCGGATATTACGGTAGAAACAATAGCACGAACTTTATTTCAGATTTTTGTTTGTCGTTTTGGCGTGCCATTATATGTTACTACTTACCAAGGCATTCAATTTGAATCAAAATTATTTAACAAATTTGCAAAGTTTTTGAGGTCCCATAGAATACGTACTACCACATATCATCCCCAGAGTAATGGTATGGTGGAAAGGTTCCATAGAACTTTTAAAAGCTGGGGTTAACACGTCACATGGGTAGATGAACTTCCTGTTGTATTATTTTTAGAACTATCCTCAAAGATGATTTACAATGCTCTTCAGCTGAACTCGTAATTGGTTACAATTTACGGCTATCTGGTGAATTTTCCACGAGCTACATAGCATAGCAAGTGAGCTGCTACAGCTGGCATCTAAGTATAAACTATGAATCCAACTCGATACATTTTTATTCTTATTTGTTTTTTCTTTGTGTATAACAATTTAAAAAATATTTTGTCCCATCAAAGACAAATAAAAATATAATTATATAACGTACGTCCTGGATAACAATATTGAACAATCAGTAATTTCTCAATTTATAAATATTTGTCTCGGTTCCAGCGTCTCCACTTTTGTGACTATCAAAATATATATATATGACATGGTTTTTAACAATAGTATGTTTTAAAATTCTATATATTTATAAAATTTGTCTGGGAAAATGTACGATAATAAAGTATCGCCGACCATGCCGTTTGAATAAATTTAATTACAGCTTTTCTTTGAATTAATTTAAGCATATCACCACTAAATTATATCGCAGGAAATGATGACATTTTTATTATAATTTTCAAAAACGACAGATGTTTTATAATGCGCTTAATCCCCCACGTATTTCAGTCGAAGTTATTCTTACTCAATTTATACCAAAGACGATTTTTATAGTATTTTTTTATCTAAACCATAAAAAATAAAGACTAAATGGGCGTGAGTATATCCATGAACAATAGTTCAATAAAAAATACTCAATAACTATGTAAATTGCTTCCTCTTCTTTATTTGATGAAAGTTAGAGATTCTTAGAGAATTGTCTTATGGTTATTTATTTGTAATGTTTCTATTTTAACGATCTATAAATATTATCGCAAAATGTTGAGACAAATATGCCCAATTTAATAACAGTTAATTTTTGCTTCAGAATTAATTGTGATTTCATTATTCATTAATTTGATTAGAATAAAAATATGTGCAATACTCCAGCACCAAACAATTAAATAATTTAAAGTGAAACAATAAAGTATTAAACAACATCGGCTTCAGCTAGAATGATTACTTTAATGAAATAGTCATTTTTTGTTGAATAAATTGAACTTCAGGTTAGAAGGCGATATAACGTCACAGAATATTTTTTAAAATACATTGAATTAGCATTCTAAATAACCCGCATTTATTCCATTTTGTGTCTGCCATTCGAGTCATACATTTTCATTAATTTAAAATTTTCTTTTTATGTGAACTATCTCCATGTTTATGTATTTAGTACATTATTGTACAATATACCTTTGGGTAAGCTTTTTCAAATATATATGGATTCATCAATTAAAACTAATGTATCAAATATTTTATTTAACCATAGCCAGTGTCATCAGTTATGCTAAAGTATTGCTAACATTTTTTGTAGATACACACCTTAGCTTAAATAAAGGCGAGCGAATAAAATTTTTATAATAACAGGATCTGGGAATAGAATATGCTTATCCATAAAGAAATCTACACACTGTTTACTGAGAATCGGTCAGTTTGCCCTGTTTCAAGATCCATTGTCAACAGAATTCACAAGATGTTTGGATAATATGGTTCTGTTCTTGAAAGAAGTCCATCTGTAGGTTTTGATATCTGAATATTTCTGAAAACAAAGTTCTCTCGCAACTAACATATTAGTCCAAAGTCACGTTTGTCAACAAATCGCCAATTTTGAGCAGAACAAGCCCACAAACGATGGAAGAACTTTATATAAAATGCTTACAAAAAGTTAGTGTGTTTGCAAGAATAGAATAACATATGCTTTTTTGAGGAGAATATTACTTCATTAATTTTTTATAAAAAAATTGCAATTAGAAACAAAAATTGATTTATCTCGGAATCTTTCATTAATGTCACTATCCTAGATGAAAATGAATATGTACACTACCTTATAAATTGGTTGAACAAATAATTTCTTTGACGTATTGACTTTTTGATTTTTTTAAATTAAACAAATAATACAATACTTTTATGGATTTGAAAATTCTTAAAATACGTGATTAAACTTGTCGATTAAACCAGGTTAGATATTTTAGTGTTGAGAATTTAAACTTAATAAATGAAAGTTTCACTAATGTAAATTGGCTATTAAACGGTGATGATGTTAACATTATTCTCTAGGAAGTGACATGTAATTCTAAGAATGTCATAAATTCTATAGCACCCATACGTAATGTTATTCATAATAATAATCAGTTACCATGGTATGACGAAGAAATAAAAATAAAAGCTAGACATCGAGATAAATCGTACGCAATGTTTAAAAATTGTCAAAATATATATGAAAAGCAACAATACTGGAATCAATTTAAAGTGTTTATAAATGGTGTAGTAAATACTCAAAAAATCAAAAAAAGAATGCATTTTGAAAGCAAGATAGACTAAAATAAAAACAACCCTAAAACGATGTGGAAAACGCTAAAAACATTAATTAAAAAGGAAAATCATAGTTTTTTAAACAATACCATATATTTTGTGATTGACGATAGAATAGTTTCTGCTAATGAAGATACAGAGTTGGCAGAAAGCTTTAATAGATATTTTATTGACAGTGTAGGTGATATAATTAATTCTATCAATCATACCACTGAATGGACTGATGCAGAACTTATAAACATAGATAGTAATTTTTCTAACTTTAGATTATTAACATGAACGATCTACAAGAAATTGTATCAGATTTATGTAATAAGACAAATGTACATGATGTATTATGTGCTAAAATTATTAAGAGTTCTTTCGATGTCATTGGACATGCCGTCTTACAATTAGTAAACACTTCATAACAGGTAAATTTCCAGATAATTTGAAAACTAGCACAGTAACACCTATATCAAAAATAATAAATACAAACGAAGCTTGTAACTTCCAACCGATTAATACTTTGCCAGCTATAGAAAAAATCATACAAATAGCAGTCAGTACATATACAACTCTCTGAATATTTTGATAAGAATAATTTATTAATCAGCAATCAGTCTGGTTTTGGAGAGAATCACTCGTGTGAGTCGGCATTACAATTAACCGTCTCTAATTGGATTAACCAGATTGATAGCGATCGATATATCCTAGCTATATTTTTAGACTTCAAAAGAGCTTTTGAAACTATCGACAGACTGACTCCTTTAAAAAAATTAAAATATTATGGTATATATGGCATAGTATTAAACTGGTTTGAGGACTACCTGAGTAACAGATATCAAATTACAAAAATTAACAATAAATGTTCTAATCCTCGTCAAAATAAATTTGGGGTGCCACAGTGTAGTATCCTCGGAGCTCTATTGTTTATAATTTATTTAAATGATATTGTTAAATTTACGTCTTGTGACTTTTTAGATCTATTTGCAGACGATACCTTCATTGCTGCAGTTGATAATAATTTAGATAATGCCGTAATGAGAATGAATAATAAACTAGTCGAAATTGAAGAGTATTTAGCGATAAACAAACTCAAACTAAATGTCAATAAAACAAAGGTAATGATTTTGACTACGAAATTTAAATATAATAACATTAACGTAAATAATATAAATATACTACTAGAAAATAATAAATTGGAAGTGGTTGAAGAATTTAAATATCTAGAAGTAATTATTGATAATACTCTAATATTTAAAAATCATTTCTTATGCATACAAAAGAAAATAATAAAAAACTATACTTTTGTTCAAGAATATCTAATCAGATTTCTTTTTCTAAAAATATTACTGTGTATAAGACTATTATTCAACCGCACTTCGACTATTGTGCAAGTATTTTATACCTTTTAGACAACAATTCAATGAACGCTCTACAAAAATTACAAAATCGTGGCATGAGGATAATTCTGAAATGCAGTAGTTATACTCCAATTAGTTTCAGTGGATGACAGTTTCTACTAGACTAGTTTATTTTTAGATGATATTTATTTATAAAATAAATCACAACTTACTTCCTGCTTATCTCAACCGATTTATAACAATAAATAGATAAATCCATAATTATCAAACAAGAAACAATAACAATTTGCACAAACAAAGGACTAATTTCAAGAAATCAATGAATTCACTGTTTTACACAGGTCTTAAACAATTTATTGAGTTACTGTTGGAGATAAAAATAGCTCAAACGCTAACAATCTTTAAAAGGCAACTGTCACATTTTTTATTAAATAAGGTAAATCAAGCGCATAATATTTAATGTATAGAAAATGTATTGTATTAAATTATATTTTGAATTTTTATAATCTTTGTTCCTCTTCATACTATTTTTACTTCTTAAGATGATATGGGTGTATTAGAACTTGTGTACTTACATTAATATACTATGTAAGCCCTATAATTTGTATTACACTCGTACTATGTGTATATATGTATGTATAACTGTATTCTATTATGTAATTTGATATTACTATGTATTGTGTATATTAGGCATGACCTACTTAATAAATTTCATTTCATTAAAGCAAGCACTTCAATTAGTGTTTCACACACAATGGTAGGAACTCAGATAAATATAAAACACACGTCTCCATTGCGATATTACTGTAAGTTCGATTTGATCTCTGAAAATATACAATTTTTGATACATTATCATTTTGCCGTTTTGCCAACTACCCTATCCAACCCTTCTTCTACCACATTACGTTGCATTATGGATGTCTGCTTGGCTCCAGGATAGATTCGATGAGAACATTGGTATTTTCAACTTAAATACACCACAAGTAATAAAATAAATAAAGTTATTTTGAATTGAATTGAAATCATTTTGCGTAACATATCCAGTTAACATTTTCACTAGAACCACTAATAATGATTTATTATTGAACTAATTGTTCACGAAGTACTTTATAAATTACACATCCCGAAAATATCATAGAATGTGGTATTGTTAATGAGTTTCTTAATTACGAAGCAGGGTCATTTAGTTGCAAGGCATACACCAGGCCTCTACCTACATTGTAATTAATGGTTTGGTTGCCTTTGTTATGATTATGCCACAAGTTGAGCTAGAAAATTGCTGATCGGATTTTGATTGGTTTCTTGAGACCCGTAAGAGTTACCCATCTTATTTTTCCTTTCTCAGTTACATGCAGTTGTAAATAATATACAAATAAACTAATGGCCTTCACAGAAGAGACAATTAACATTTTATCCAAATTAATGCTGGAGATATTGCTGTTTTTTAACAAAAATTATTTACTGTGAGGAAGAAAAAACCAAGTATTTATACAAAATAGACAACAAAGATTTATTTCGGAAATTTAAATATAAATAAATGATAACTTATAGAGATGTTCGATGTGTCCACCATTATTGTCAATGCGTAATGGATAACGTCGTCTTATATTTATAATTGCACCGAAAATGGCTTGTATATGGTCTTATTTAGCACATTATTTTATTTCATCATCGGAGAGTTTTTAAAATATTAAAACCCAGTGCAATAAACCAGAATTCTGTAAGCTTGCTATTAAGGCAATATATTATGTTGCTAAACACTGTTCCAGTGTAAATATCTAGATCTCTAAATTATTTATTATTTTATAACTATATTTTACTATCTTCGCTAACCGAAGGGAAAAATTGTAATCCTGAATTAAGCACTCTCGATTTTCACGTTTCAAAATATGTAAAGTACGAAAATTATTTTTTTTTCAGTTGCGTCAGTCTGTCTGTTTGTTGGCGCTATATTTAAAAAAATATTTGAAGCTGAGAAGAATATGTAACACGTAGTTGATTTTCGGTGAGATATGTACGTGATGGACACCATAAAAATTAACGGCCAAGAAGAACACTTAAGATACTCTTGGTAACAATATATTGAGTGACCACCATAAAAAAATATTTCAATTAATTGATGCTAAATAGCGAAGGAAGTTTTATGTAAATACTTTTACCGATTTTAAAAAATCAATCGCAAAATATATTCCGTACTTTAAAAGGTACACAATAAACCTTTATATTAAATACTAGAATGTTTTTTGTGGTCCAATATAAATATTCTAATAATGTATTTTTAGGTGGGTTTTGGGACCATAAAAATGAACAAAATTTCCTTTTTTTAACTTGTCAACGTTTCGTTAAATTTATTAGCTACTTCAGGGCACTAAAATAAAACATATAAATGTAGGTATAAATCAAATTTAACAAATGTTGTTTATACTTAAAGATGATTAAAAACAAAAAATTATGACTATATTACATTGTTAACAAATTAAAACATTAAAAATACAAATAGATACTTTCAAAAATTCTAAAGATTATTAAAAATTGGATGTAAAACATAAAAAATTTATAACAAATTATAAAATAGAAAAATAAAAATATATAAGCACTTACGGTTAAATTAAAAAATATGTTAAGACTTCAGTACCACCTGTAATTCACAACCTAGGTTCTCAGGAACTACATATTCAATTTACTTGAAATTTAGCGTAGTTATAAAACTTGTTTGACAGCTTTGCCAAGATTGAAAATCCCAACAAAAATTTTGTCTATTTTTGGACACCCAACTTTTTTTTGACTCTCAAGATAAAAAATATGCAGTTTCCTATGAAATACAAATTTCATAATGATATTTCTTTCATTTTAGGCATTAATCCATTGCATAGTACATGGTCAAGTGTTGTTAGAAACGCCACAGTCTTGAAGAACGGCTTCGTTTTTTAAAATATCCCTTATGTCAATATTATGAAAAGAATGGTTATTATCATTTATGTAGGACATTAAATCTTACATAATAATGGAGTAAATATAGATTTGCAGAGAAAATTTTGCAAGGGGCAACGCGACATAGAAAAATAAGATTTTTCTTGGCGACACTAAGAATACCCTGAGTTATCTGTTTCGAGTAGGTGGCGGAACCTTTTCTAGTATCTAGTATAACTACTATAAAAGGAAAATATGAATAAAATAAAATAATAATCAATATATGTAAAAAGTTTAATTTTAATCAAGTAAATTTTCAAAAAAAAATGATATCTTACCTTCGGCGGTATTTTTATCTAATTCAAACCTGCTCACGACAAATTTTTATCATTAATATTGTAATTTTTAAAATGAATAATTGCACATATACTTGTGCGCGCATACGTATAATACCGAAAATGACGGTAAATTTAGTTACATCACGTGAAAGTACATAAAATACCTTCATTTTGGTAAAAAAATTTCGTTCAACCATTTGGGCAAGCTTTGAAAATTTTGTCGAATTTGGACTAAAAATGGAACTGCGGCCAAACTGTTGGATATTTTTTGCTATCATGTAGAAACTACATGATAAAACTCGTAGAGCATTAAAACTTATATACTTTTCCTGTGAGGTGCATATGTATTACTAAACAGACCGCCTTATCCCTTGTCTTTATTACCGGGCGATGGAATGCGAACGGCTACAAAATCGACACTATATAATGTTTTTCTTTATTACAAAACAATGCTCAACGGGGATAAAATGGCCTTGAACTTCTTTTGAAAATTGTGTCATCCCTTAAACTAACAGTCTAGCTAAAGCTCCTTTACAACCCTAAAACCACACAATAAATATGTAATTTTCAAACGTATTTCACTGGATTAGTAAAACAAATCAAACGTTCAGTATGGTTTAAAAGAATAATACACTACTACTACTAAATATTAGTAGCGTTTGTTAATGATGCCTAAGCAAAACTAAAAGTGAGCTTGCGCCTCTAAAAATATAGATCGTTATCAGAACGAGTAAACCTTCGGTTTATTATTTTATTTGTATGAATAATTTTGCGAAATTATCTCGACCATCGTTGTTAATTAATAAGATGTTGATATATCACGGCGTTTCATCTACTTGTTCGCCTTTAAATTGCTTTAGCGTCTCTCAGGCGAAAATGTCTTACACTTCTACACCACATTGTCATTATATCAATAAAACGTAACTTGATAAGTATACCAAACAAGTTTCATGCCTGTAGTCTGCACAATATCGCCGTCAAATTGTTAATTTATGCGGAATTAAACTTGCGTATTCACACAACAAAAATAATTCAACCATCCAAATTTTTTGTATCAACTTCAACATTGTGTGTATTAAGGTTCCGTTAACAGATCGCAATAAATTATTTCAGATGTAGCTGAATGGTGCGTTATATTGAAAGAGCTAACCCACTGCTTCTTTTTATATTATTTTTATTTACTTATTTAATTGAGTCCACTTTGTAAACAAGGAATAACTAGATGAGGGGGTCTGAAAATGTGGAAATTTTAAATTTGACACTTTAATTTTTTAATTGTAATAGTAAATTTTTTTGCGAACAATAGTTGAATTTAAATATGTGTACATATAGCTAAATTAACATTAAATGTCTTCAAAAGTAAAAAATAATATGTGCATTTCTTTTTTTTTTATTAACGTGACTTTTTCTCCCAGAGGCTTTCATAGTTATTTTCTATTGCACGAAGTCAACTTTCTCGCCCATTTTTATTTGAATGGTGTCCCACGTCTGGCGGAATTATAAACCATGGTTTTTAACATGATAAAAGTATACGTTAAGAAACTTTTATATTATATTTTGTGTTGCTTCTTGACATCTCATGTGGCAGCATTTTGTATTTTCTTAATTTAAAATATATCTACTGTATTATTTATCAATAGAGAATGGTGTCCAAAAATTGTATGTTAGTTTTACGAAAATATAAGAATATAAACTTTAATTGAATTTGGCTTATTTGCATTACAGATCGATGTTAGACAAAACCAAAACAAACTTGACCAACAGATATAATAAATCAATAAAAATATTTAAACATTTATTACCCATTTTCTCTCACAGTTGCTAATTTAACAATAAACATTTTGTAATAAGTTTTATGGTCTCTTGCCTTTTATGGCGTATATTAATTTGTTTTTTCGTTAACAGTTATATTAAAGTGTTCGACATTTTTTATGTTACGTAATAAATAAAATAATAAATATTTTGATTATAAAATATTCCTTGTCATAGAAACTTAACAATTTTAGAAAGAATTTGCCTCCTTGTTTGACATAGTTTATTCCATTTTACATTTGTGCTTGCAGAACTGTGGAGATTCCAATGGGCAATTAGAGAGAAAACCTAAAGTATGTGTCGCTGTAAACCATTCCTGCTATGGTCAGTGGTGCATTCCATATAAAAAATAATATCAGTAACCCTTCATATGTGAAATTGTCTTGAAAGGTACATCTAGAATCAGTAATTATTAGAATTTATGCTTAGTATTAGAAATGATTTTTTTATATTTCAAAAACTACAAACTGTTTACTTATAGCAGAAAAAAACGTGATTACTATGAACGCCAAATCGACGGCTCAAAAAATATGTGGAAAACGTTGAAAGAAATATATCAAAACAAAAACCACGCGGCATCGAAAGAATCCAGTTTATGAATGAAGTAATTGAAAATGACTTAATAATAGCGGAAAAGTTTAATGAATGTTTTGTACACAGTATTAATAAAATTATTAAAAGTATTTCTAAAGAAAATGAGAACAAGTTACATACTTTAGAAGTAAAAATAAATTAACTAAAAAAGGTTGCAAAAAAGAGCTATTCTTTTACATAGAATTTTAAATTACTTATCAACGTTTTCAGGAATATTAGTATGTAAATCTATAGTAGCTCCACATTTTGAATATTGTACACCTCTATAGCTATTTTATGATATACAAAAGTTACAAAAAATGCAAAACAAAGCTATGAGGATAACATTAAAATATAGCAATATTTTATTTATTAGACTTTACTCGAGTCCGAGTATTAAAAAAAAAATTTTACAGTCGATAGATTGTGTGTAATAAAAAAACAAGTAAAAGGTGTAGTCTATTGTAATTCCCATTCATCTACGGTGCACACGACTATGGCTATAGAGGCCAATTCGAGAGAGCACATGTCGACCGCAGTCAGGACAAACATAGACCTGGTTAGGTCTTGGATTCGGCCTTCTTGCAGCAACATTTCCTTGATAGCGGGCCACAACCCCTCGCCATTCGGTTCTGTCCGCTGCAAGTTGTTCCCATTGCTCGTCTGGAATACCGCAGGATTTTAGATTTTCATGGAGAACGTCTTTGAACCTCTTTCGTTGACCGCCACGCCTTCTTCTACCGCTTAGCAATTCACCATAAAGTGTACATTTAGGAAGGCGGTTATCATGCATACGATGAACGTGACCTGCCTATCTTAGGCGTGCTCTTGAAATAAGCACCTCAATTGGAAGGCTGTTTGCTCTCCTGAGTACTTCCACGTTTGATATGTGATGGAACCAACGGATTTTCATCATACTTCTGAGGTGTCTTTGCTGAAAACATTCTAATTCTTTCACATGACGACGGTAAGTGACCCAGCTTTCACATCCATATAGCAGTGTTGGAATGACAACTGCTCTGTAGACAGCCATTTTCGTTGACAAAGCAAGGTCGCAGTTGTCAAATACTCTCTCTCTAAGTCCCCAGAGTGCTCTAGATGCAGCGTTAATTCTATTGCGAATCTCGCTGTCCATGTTTGCTTTGTCATTAACAACGTTCCCTAAGTAATTGAACTGATCCACCACTTCAAGAGAATTTCCGTTAAGTGTAATGTCTATTTGGTTCACTTGACGAGGAGTTGACATAATCTTAGTCTTTCCAATGTTGATTTAAAGTCCCAAGGAATCATAGCTCTGGGCATACACATCTAAAAGTTCTTGAAGCTCTTCCGGCTTAGAGGCTAAAAGTGCACAGTCATCCGCATACTGGAGATCACAAATGAGTCGTGTGCGTGTCTTCGGAAAGCTCTAAAGCGCCCTATGTTAAAGAGACCGCCATCAAAACGGTACCTGAGACCTATTCCTCTGACTGTCAGTTTGTTGTCAACAATAATTGTTAGAGCAGTGGTAAACAAATTAAAGAGTAGGGGTGCCAGGACACATCCCTGCCTAACTCCAGTGAGGGTATGGAAAGGTTCGGTTGCCTCATTATTATACATAACCTGGGCGTTGTTGTTTGTATGTAGACTGCGACATACTTCCACAAATTTTCTAGGGATACCTAAGCGGAACATAATTAATAAACGTCTGTTCTATATATTATTATGATTCAATTGTAGCTTTTTAAGTTAATAAAGACACAGTATCATTATTATTATACTTATTTTGGACACATAATTTTATTTCTGAGTCGTAGCTATGATTTAACTAAACTTTCGGGAACTTATCTCTGATTGAAAGCCGAAATCATGACAGATATACACTGATCTATAATAAATACATTGGCATGTGAGTTACTCATTGTACACTGTAAGGGCGAGCAAGCCATTATAAAAATCTATTATTGTTCGGTGACAGTATATTTGCGTTGACTTGCTAAGTGGTCATAAATCTAGTCAATACAACTGGAGCAATAAAACTTTATTGAAGAGCAAGGCAGGGCAGCGTCAAGTTAATTCTCTAGATAATCTTACGTATTTTAGAGCATGTTATTATTGCACAAACTTAAACATTAATCTATCAATGCTTTACTCACAAAACATTGTCTAATATTTTTCAATAATAAATTATTTTGGGTATTTAGCAAATAACTTTTATATACCTAATAACTAATATTTAATATGAAAACAAGAAATTATTTATTCTTTATGTATACTGTTGATTTTACCTCTGATCAAGCTAGAATACTAATGGCTAATCAACGACACTACCTTGAAACAATAGTCTACAAGACAGTCTCGTCTGGAAAAAATAATCATTATGAACAAAATATTTACAACATTTTAAATGTTTACCGCAAGTCTTAATAATTAAAAATTCTACCCCAGCATCAAAGAATCTTAGTAGCCTAAAACAAAAATGTAATTTTGAATTATAATCTTTTCTTTAGAGTTACTATCGGTTCTCTCCAACCTAATATTTCGTAAAACAGACAAAATTGAATCAGATGAAAAACTTTGATTTTAGTTTTATATATAATTAAACTATTAACAATAATAATAACAATATGCCTTTGTTACACAGAAAAATACGTATAAAAATACAAAATGCAAGAGGATGGCGGTATTTATATACAATATGCTCATCCATACAACCATCCGCGTACAGATAATACTAAAATAAAATTAACAATTTCGAAATATAGTTCAGATAATACCTAGCTGATCATGCACAAATATAATAGAATTAAAATTAACAGTATAAATACCAAACAAAAACTATCGTAAAAATCGGCGGATCTTTGAAGCCGAAAAGAGCATTAAATTGTGTGCCTAAACGGCACTAAACGTAATCCGATCTCAACCAAAACCTTTTCAGATCTTCTGGAGCACTAAATTAAAATTTTTATCTAAATCCTTTCAGTGGTTTCGGCGCTATCGTGCTAACACTAATGCCTGACGGCTGCTCAGGTTTATGCGGTGGGTGTGAGTAAGTATAGATTTTAAAAGTTAACAAATTAAAACAAACTGATTTATGACCTACTATTTGGTAACAAGACACTTTCAGTGAGCAATTTGACAAAAAAAATGAAATCTTTTAATTTGATTGATTCTAGCATTTAACACAAAAATAACGCTATAAAATAAGATACCGTTGGATGCCACGCAATCAATATGAATATTAGCTGCGAATTTAAACTGATAAATTCAACAAATCAAGATTAAAATAATTTTAATATGATTGGTGGTTTAAACTCTGAAATTTCAGATTCACAAGCAGAAATGAAACTAGACTGTCTCAAAACAGACAATATATTATAACAATCAAATGTGGAACAAATATCACAGCAGTTTAAAGTATGTACCTACATTAAAAATAAAAGTTTAACAAAAGCCCATTTTTTATAAAAAACAAAATTACTACTATTTTAATTAGTTGAATGAGTGAATGCAGTCTAACTCTAATGAAAAATTAAGATGAAATGAAATGAACTAAGATGAGGTGGTAGGTATAATCTCCAAAGTGATGGTTTATCGGACAACATGGTGGCACATTAGCTAATGGCTGTGCTGGAATATGAAATGAAATGCGACAGTAAAGCTATATAGTTGTTGAATAAGAATGCACGTGACACGTGACGTGACCAGTTTCACGACGCAACGGCTACGCTCATCGACTATGCCACGCGAAATGCGATCATTTGCCTTGTTTTTAATTCTTTTCACGGAAACCAAATCGAAAGAGTGGAAATGTGATATATCGTTGAAATCGGAATGTTAACTGCTTTTCAATGGTTTGATTTAAAATTGTAAGTAATTACAAAATAAATAACTTGCGGCGCCAAAACGGCACTAAACGTAATCCGATCTCAACCAAAACCTTTTCAGATCGTATGCAGCAGTAAATAAACCCCCATGCAAAGTTTCATTCAAATTGGGAGTCGGTAAATCAGTGTGTTAAAGCGTCTGACTGAGTTGCCTAGAGAAGTGGGTTCGATTCCCGCAAGGCGAAACAATTTTTCATTAAAAAAATTGCCACAAGAGTGGTTCGGAGTCCACATTAAACTGTAGGTCCTCGTCTCTTTTTACCTAGCACAAGATCCTCGAGATCTTCCAGGGGGTTACTTCGTTAACTTGAGAGGCGGTTAAGAAAATATGAAGAAAAATATGTTCAGTAGTTTCGGCGTTATCGTGCTCACACACATACATAGACACACACATTTTTCAAAAACCCCTTTTTTCGGTTCCTGGGACCTCAAAACGTAAAGATTTGATGTTATCTCAATTTTCGTTTTTGGGCCAATTTTAGTAACCTCTCACAATTTTATGGTGTTGAGGTTAAAACCTCGAGACGACCAAGCATATTTCTTGTCAAATTTGTTCTTTAAAAGATTGTAACGAGTCATTCTCTCTCAGAATCTTTTAACTTCGATTTAGCTAAATAAACTTCTTGTTTTTCAATATTACTAACAAATTGAATCAAAACGGGTCTGGGTGAGGTATTCTCACGAGATTGACCAACCCGAAAAATACAGTCTACATCACCAGTTTCACAAGATATGTTAAGCTTACTCTCAAAAAAGGTTAAGACATCATTTAAAGTATTTCTGCACTGTCAGGTAAAGCAACAATTCTTAATATATTATGCTTCGTGTATTGTTCAATGATATCACATTTTTGTTCCACCACTATAATGGACTTAACATTAGATGAAGCAATCTTATTTAGATCTTTGATGGAGTTATTTATAGCATTCAATTTAGCATCTAACTTAAATTCCAATCCTTTCCTTATTATTAAACAAAATTAAATATTATTGCCTAACTTTCTTCTCCATTATCTGGCCTCTAATGGGGTTATTAATATCTATATTTAAAAAATGTCTGCAACACGCACCTCAGTGTCTACAAGAGTAGGTTTACGTTTGCCACATGTTTTTATGTAAGGCATACCCATAAATTTATTCCGTTTTTGCAAACGCCTGGTATAGTAAACAAAAGGCGATAAAAACGAGTTTTTTCTTTTTTATATTTGACATTTGTGTCATTAGCGGCATGTGCATCTATTTGGCATTGTTAGTTCTGCTTTAAGCACTGGAATGCTACTATTAGCTTCTTCGAATAAAGAATTTAACACACGACAGTTCGAAGAATGGCTACTACCTATTGTTTTCGATTTACATATTTTATTAGTTTTGCATTTTAGGAATTTAAATTTTCAATTCTAACAAGCTTAATTGTCCATAAATTTAACAACGATTATAAGAACGAGCAGTTCTTTATAAAAAAGCGTTAGATAAATTCGCTCAGTAGAAATGAAATTCTAATACAAACTTTTGCTCTAAAGAAATTGTCACAGTGTCATACGCACACACAAATATATACAGATACAGATACATGTTTCATTCTACATTTGAGTTCAATGTGTTGTGAGAAGGGACTTCTATATAAAAAAATATTTGCTACGATGGTTATCAAAAATTTTTGTCGAGTTAAATCATCACTACGCGGCTTATAATGAGGTGTAACTGTCTGGCCGTATGTCTTTATTCTTATTCTTTGAGAAAAAAATTAGAAAATAAAAGTTTTATTTTTATACCCCACTATAAGCAGTTTTCAAAAATAATACTATTTTTAGGGACAATTGACCAAAACAGGGAAGCGTGGTGTATGTTAACTCAAAAATTTTCAAGGCGTTGACAAAATGGTCCTATAAAGTTTTGTGTATCTCGGTTAAAGTTAAGAACAGACCATCAATAACCTTGAAGGTGTCCCAATGCGGAAATAATGCCTTCAGCTCGACACTCTCTTCTGAAACACCCTTCCATTCTGGTCGCATCCCTTTTCTTTTGCCTTTAATATAGGACCAATTACGTTGTCATTCAGTTGTTCTTGCCTCAGAATTTCTTTTGTCCAATGATCTGGAACATCTATCTGACCTGTGCTTTTTCAATCCGATAGCAGTGCTTGCAGTCATCTTTGCACGGTCTTCTTGATAGAGCATCTGCATTTTTATGAGATTTTCCAGGTCGATGTTCCATTCTGAAGTCATACTGCTGCAATCCCTCTGCCCAACGAAGCAGTTGACCTTGTGGAGTTGTGAACTGCAATAGCCGTTCTAACGCAGCATGATCAGTCCTGATTTTGAAGTGTTGCCCGTAAAGATACTGATGAAAATGGTCCACGGATTTAACAATAGCCAATAGCTCCTTCCTTGTTACATAATAATTTCTCTCCGGTTTGGACAACACCTTAGTGAAATGCTCAATTACCTTTTCCTCTCCATTTTGGATTTGAGATAGTACACATACAATAGCGGAATTGCTAGCATCCGTGTCAAGAATGTACATGCCCTTCTGTTGGGGATATGCTAGCACTACTGCATAACGCTGCTTTCAGCTTCTTCCATGATGCTTCACGCTACGGTGTCCTCTGATATTTAACTTTTTCCTCCGTTGGCTGGTGCAGTGGCCTTGCTATATCCGCAAATCCTTCCACAAAACGTCCATACCCAAAATAAATGAATAAATTTCTAAATAGACTCTAAAATATTGTACTGCATTCTGGTGAAATAATAACAAATAAAGAGAAATATATAATACATTTTAAAGGTGCATCCCCAAATTTTATGTATTTTATTTTATCGATTTATTTAGATTCCCGTCCTTCTGGCGGAGTTTAGCATTACCTATCCCACCACTCAGCGAGGACACACAGATTACACAACGATCATTTCCTACAACATTGCCTTCTGCCGTAGCTGAGACTTGAAATCAGAAGTGGTACAGCGGCTAGTCGTGCTGCCTCTCACACAACCCCGTCTAGTTCACTATTCCAACTCCATAACACATCAATAAATATCCATACTCTAGCCAGGGTTCGAACCCGGGGCCCCTAGATCTCAAGCCTGAGTCTTTAGCCAAGTGAAAAATAATAGCAAAAGCAAGCAAGAAAAATTTCAGCAACAAAATAATAAATAAATTTCGCTCATCCCTGGATGGTACCAAACCACAACTGCTAATACACAGGTACTAGAAATGCTTTCTGAGACAATTACAAAATCTGTAAATTTCTGTGGGCATTAATTTTTTCGAATTAATTTTAGGGTTACTCCCACAATCAAAGTCACTTTTCTTTCAACATAAAATCAGTATTCAGTTTAACGAAGAGAAAGAATTTAATGAATGTAACTACTAACCAAAGCAAAAAAAAACTTAACTTTAGTTGAAGCTTCCGGCTGAAGTGCCAGAGAACAAAACTAAGGTTTAATGTGTGCCAAGCCTTCAGTTTTAATTTTGTATGTTAAGGGTATTATTATGAAAATAACATTATTATAATTTTTACTGTAAAATAATACAAATGTTAGAGGCAATGTTTTTTTGCCCACCCTGTATATCTATGCGTGGAAAATATATCGAAAGTTTAATGACCTGTTTCATGTCAGAGAATTGAATTTGGCAAAGTATTGAAAGTTCTGGGAAAATTCAAAGATGGAATCACATTGGACTTGAAAGAGTTTGGAATCACGAATGTCATCAGGTGTTGGCGTTCGTCGGGGGAGCGGTCGGGCCAGTTTGAGGATCCATGTCTTTGGCCGTGTCTTCCACAGCCTGCAGATTTCTATCGGGCGCAATAAATTCACAAAAGAGACAACTAAATGTAGCAATGGCCCCCCTTCGTCACCCCGGCATCACAGCGTACTGTTGAAAGCTACAGTTCTCGTTTTGTTTTACTTATAATACTCGCTTTTTGGATTTTGGTTTTGGCGATGCCGGTGCTGCACTCGTGAATCACAAAACTTATCTTTTTATAGCAGACTATTCTTCTTCAACTGTCCTCTTTCTCAGGGCACGGATCTCGATTTATTACATACACCAACTCTTACATGTAAATTCGCAATATCGCAACAGCCTAATTAAATGGAAACATCTAAATACTTCGAGAGATATAAAGCTTTCTATCAAAATACCTGCTATACGCTATGGTAGAACTTGTATGTATACAATCTGTGAAAATAACGTTATAAATTTTATTAATTATGAGACACATTGTTTAAAGAATTAGTTACTCTAATAAAAAAAGATTTTGTAAACCTAAGAAATATTTCAAATCCAGTAGAAATTTCCTTTTAACAAAATATAAGGCCACCGCAAAGTGCATTTAATTATTAAATGTGTGGTAAAATATATACTACAATGGACCAAAAATGTCACTATTTCCTATAAAAGAAACTAAATTAATTGCCACCCATCAAGATGCACAATGTGCGTTTCCAAAATGATTGAAAATAATGCTCTAAAAAAGATTTTTCTTTGCTTTTTCCGATTGAAGACATAGTATGTTGCAAGTTATAGAGCATTATTTTTAGTGGTTTTGGAAATGCACATTGTGCACCTTACAATGAATTTAGTTCTTTTTGTAGAAAATAGTTGTATTTCTGGTCTATCGTAGTATGTATTTCACTACATATTTTATCAAAAAATTTATCAAAAACTCAAATGATAGTTGAATTGTTGGACCTAGTACTAACAGATAATATATTTTCTGAAGTTGAGAAATCGACAATCTACTCGATGAAGACTCATCATCCTGTTCTAAAAATTTGGCACATTCAAAAAATAACGTACAGAACGGTAAATTTACTTTTTACCATTTTCGCAAGGCTAACTATATTGATTTGTATCGGAGCATGGATGAAACAGATGGGAATTTTCTCAGTGAGTTTATTGACGTCAACCTACCTTGTGCGAGTTTCTATATGATAAATTATATGAACTACTTGATAGATTTGTCCCCAAATATAAAAAAGGCTCAAAACATTACTATCCCCCTTGGTTTTCGTCTGAAATAATCAAACATGTAAAATGAAAACATCATTTATGGATGAGCTTTAAAAAGCAAGGTGATGGGGTGTCGTTGGAGCATTTCAGACGGTTCGTCGTGTCCCACAAAGATCAAATCTGGACCCACTACTCTTTGATATATTCATTAAAGATATAACTTGTGACATAAATGTTAACTGTTTAATTTACGCAGATGATCCGAAAACATATTACAATATTAAAAACAATGAGGTTTGTATAGTTCTCCAAAATAATCTTGATAAAATTAATGAATGGTGTTATGCTAAGAAATTACCATTGGATGCAGCTAAGTGCAATGTGATGACATATTCTAATGAGACTAATGTAACTACCCTCAACTATTCTCTGAATAACATACTTTTAAATAGGCCTGAAACTCTTCAGAATTTAGGTGCGACCTTTGATCGAAAGTTCTCCTTACTCATCATATTAGCAATTTAAATTCAGATTGCTTTAATGCTCTGGCGTTTATTATAGAAACTCAGATGATTTTATCAGCATTAGTACCTGAAAGTTGCTATTCCTTGCATTTGTAAGATCACGACTTGAGTATGCCTCAATTATTTAGTGTCCTCCTTATAATTCATATTCAAAACCTGGAAAGAGTCCAGCAAAGATTTCTAAAATTTTGTTGTCATAAAGAAGATAGTACGTACCTAAAGGTAGATGTGCCTAATTCAGATTTGCTTGACAGATTTTCCCTAGATAGCCTGCAGATTAGGAGAGAGAAATCTCAAATTATATTTTTGTATACATTATTAAACTACATCGTAGACTATCCCCAAATTCTGTCAATTTTCATATACCGAGGTTATCGGCACTTGAATGGACAACTTTTCATCCAGATACCCCCAGAACTAATGTAAAAAAGTTTTCCCCATTACACGGAATATGTACGTCTTACCACAATTAATAGGCAAGATGCTATAGACATTTTTCACTGCAGTGTAGCCTCCATTAAGAAATAACGTTATTTACGATACTGTATCTCTTTTATTGTATTATATTCATATTTTCTTCGTTTAATTAGTGTTATTCCTGTTTTATTGTTATGTTAGCATCTATATTTTTGTACGCCTTCTCTTAAGGTTTTCTTTTTCCCATTCCCCATTGGATTATTGTAATATGTTGAATGGTTGCAGATTAAATAAATAAATAAATATTTTATTTTTGTAATTTCTTATAATTAAAAATGTATTAAACAAGTACAACCAAATATTATTTTTAAAGAAATTGTAGAATTGTTGCTTTAATTATGCTCAAACCGTATGCAAAGGAGATAATATATACTTCGATTGCTTCAAGGAGGGCAGCTTATTCGGTAAAAATCATATTGACAAGATAAATTAATTAACTCCTACCTCTTAAGCAGAAAACGGTTACCTGATATTCATGTCAATGAAGAATATTTGCATAAAAAAACATGAGTGTGTCAATTTTTCCTTTCATATACAAAACGTAATTTACATATCTCAAAGTAATAAAGTCTACTTACGAAAAGAAACGAAACGAAAAGAAAAAAGGTATATTATAAACAAAATTGTTTTTTTTTGTCCAATGAAGAATTTGTAATAAAAAATTCATCATATGGTCGAAAAATATGCAGGGAGTTTCATTTGAAAAAAATGATTTTCTCATTTTTTCAATTCAAAAAGTACTAAACTGAAAAATCATTCTTGCCCACACTGTATACTTTTAGGAGGTAGAAAATGATTCAAAATAGTTATTTATGTCCCGAGGGCGATATAGAGATGTTTATGCCCGCGAGTGACGCATTTCTATCCGAGGGCCTTGGCCCGAGGGTAGAAAGTCACACGTTTTATATTTCACCCTACTTTAGATACCTACCTAATTTAAATTTAATAAATGAATTTAATAATTTATTAAATACATGTGGCTTTACGATTGCCGGTTCTTGCGTTTGTTTTTATATCCATAACAATGCGACTATTATTTCATTTATTTCTGGCAGTGAAGTAATAATAATAATAAACGACTTTATTGCTACTAAATATCAACAATGTAGGGCGAAGTTTAGATCATATAATCTATTCTTACACTTAACCCTAGACAGCAAATATTATGAACGTAAACTATATCTAAAATTCAAATTGAAATATATATAACACACATACAAATTCCCAAACACGCACAATATTCGAGTAATACGTAAAAAATTAGTTTAAAATTTAATTTCTTGAAGTTAAATTAATAAATCTGCTCATCTAAAAGTAGCTTCTTAATTTTTAATTTGAACATTTCTACAGACAATCCTTTAAGATGACTAGGTATATTATTATACATATGGACCGACCAGTATGAAAAACTTTTCTTAAAATTGGTTGTTGAATGACGTGGTATAGTGTATAAATGAGCTAATCTCACATTACGAGAGTGAATAGTTGATCGTCTGATTAACCTATTGTGAAGATAAGGAGGTATTGAAGTTTTAACTATTTTATGAATAAATACAAGACTATGTAGTTTACGGCGATTTGACATAGATAACCAGTTAAGTTCTTTAAACTTATGAGAAATATGATCGTATTTTCTCAGATTGTAGATTAAGCGGCAACAAGTATTCTGTACTTTTTGAATGCGATTTTGTTCCAAAGAGTCTATGCAGTGCCCATAAATCGAATCACAATAATTAAAATAGCTTAAGACTAGCGTTTCACATAAAACTTTTTTAAGATTTAAGTTTAAGATGCCTTTGTTCACATATAACAATTTCAATGAGCTGTAGGCCTTAGTTAATAAAGAGCTAATGTGGGACGAAAATTTCAAGTTACTATCAAGAATGAGACCAAGGTTCTTTGCTGAACTGGGGACAACAAGCTATTGTCAATTTTTACAGTAAAGTGTGTTGAAACCTTTCTAAAAGTGATCATGCAGGGTGAAGAAATTCCACAAATTTTCGTCCACAGGGCCACAGAAGCAAATGACCACATCTACCAAAAAAATCCCGATCACCTTATGAGAAAAAATATAAAAAATTTCAACAATGGGCTAAACGACAATTTTGTAACTGTCAGCGAGATAGTTCTAATAGCTTAACTGGTACGTATCCATTATTGCAATTGTCAACTTCTTGTACCTGCGTTAGCTAATAACATTAAAGAACCTTAAACGAAACGTCTTTATTAAAATTGATTTTTAAATGTTTTTCAAAAGTAAGTATTTGAGGGCATAATAAGCTCTTTCTGGCCCTAGGGTATAATGGCCTTGTTTATGTATCTCATATCCAAGCAATAAACAACAAATTATAAGCAAGTGAAATATAAACATAATTTACGAAATGTCTTTTTAAAAACTGTAGTGATTTTTTCAAAATATATCTAAGATGGCATTATTTCAACAACAAAAAAATCACTACAGCCAAATGGTTGTAAGAGAGTAAATAATATTATAGGAGTGAAAGTAGTCTAAAAGAAGGCTTCTAAAAATGTACTGATATTTATAGTATTCCATTTTAAAAGATAAAAAAGGGCATTTGGTCCTACACAATTGTCTTAGCGGAAAATAATTTTCAGTCATAGACTTCTTATGTAGTGTTTCTGTGCACTATTTCCCTACACTGTATATCTAGCGAAATAAGTCATATAAATGCATTTAGGCTTTTATATTTATGTTCTACTGCACATTAAAACATAATTTCAAATTAATTTTTATACAGTACAAACACCCTATTATTTCAAAGTTTATTTTATAAATTGTCCATAATATTATAGAGGAAAAAATAGAAGAATTACTATTGAAATTATTGAATTCTGTTGTAAAGTATGGATCGGTCAATATATCTAAAGAGAACAACAACTAGTGTAAACATTTCAAACAATCCGTTTTCTCTAGGAAACACTCAAAGCAAACTGTGGTCGGAACTGTTAATTGTATGTTTCAATATAGATAGAGAAAACGAAAAGAACAGAAGTCAGTATTAGTGCTTTGAACCTGGCATTATTACGGACGCCCGGGTCAAGTTATGGTAATTTTTGAGAAAGAAATGTTTCTTAAGTCGTGGTTCACAGATTAATTTAATTTTTTCAACTTATTTATTTCCTGAGGCCATTATTATATTTCGTTAGAACGTTATATTTTATTTGAGAATCCTGAGGTTCATCTCATATATAAAACTAGGTAACTGGCCCCACACATAGATGCAAATCATCATTCATTATTACTGAGTAAGCGACTGCAATTGTTGAAATTTGTCAACATACCTTTAAACTGTGTGTTACTCTATTTTATTCATGCGTAAGACAAATACCGAATCAGTCATCATTATATAGAATAAAAAAATATTTAAAAAAATTTTAAACTTGCTTTTCTGTAAAAAGTCGTACTAATAAAAAAATACTAATGTACGAATATACAAAGTGCGCATGCCTTTCTTTTCGTACATTACTATTTTTTTATTTTTTACTTTTTAGTACAACTTTTTACAGAAAAGCAAGTTTTAAAAAAATATTGTTTTATTTTCTACTTTTAGTCATAGTTTTTGAGGTGTTTACCGACCACCCCCCCTCTCCCAGAGATCGCTCAGCGATCTCTTAACTATTTGTTTTGATTTCTCGCTCCTTGGTTTTGCAGATTTTTCAATTTTCACCTCTGCGGATATTTGCAAAAGTAATGGTGGAATGTGATTCAGTTTTAGTAACTATGCAAAATTTCATCTGTTGACTATGTCAAGAAGTATATTAAATAAGGAATGAAAGATTTGAAGACAATTATTAGCGTAGGAAAATTAAACTTAAAATTGACGATCAGCTGAAATAATTCGTGTAGTTTCGAAATTTGGTGTAGTTGTTCATTGAGGTGTACTGATAAACATACTAAAAGTCCCCGAGGATAGGGAGTGAGCCGGCGATGGGGGAGGGGGTGAAAAGTGGCTTTTTTCATTTTTTGCTTATGTCTCTAAAATCTTTAGGAATATAAACATAATTACTTACACCAAAATTATTTTGCTTTCAACCCCTCATTTCAAAAGGCAGTTGGTTCTCAAGCCAATCTTGTACTTGGTAGTAAACTCTAAACGGGTGAAGAAAGATCCGGTTTAAGCTTGGTACTTGAATTCAAAAATACTGAGTATCGATGGCTAGAAGGCGCACGGTATACTGTCAAAAATATATTTTCTCCTGATTCTGCTATAGCGTCTTAAGTTGATATTGGGTCATAGAAGATGGCTGCTATTTCCTTTGTCAATGGGTTTTGTTCAAAAAGCCTAACAAACAAAGCTTTGCCTTTGCTGAAAATGACTAGGGTTGTATCGCAACCGTTGAAACTATGAAGGAAAAGAATGGAACAACAAAATGATTTTGTTGTTCTTGGGAAGAAAATATTTTGGTTTCCATTTTACCTCTTCCCGACTTGACAAAGAATATTTCCTTCGCTGATGGTGTAAGAGCCATTAAGAGGACTATTAGATTCACATCTTCTCCAGCAACAACAGTCACAGAATTGTTTGCAGCTTTCTCATTTGCAGTCCTTATAATTGTACAGTCAGCATCACTTACAGCCACTCTTGTTTCAATTTCCTCAGCCTGCATTTTTTCTGTAGTAATTTAATAAGTTCGCACTGCATTTGCATTTGATAGAAAATATTCCTATTGAACAATAAGTTTCATAGTCAGATCAAAATTTATATCAATAGGCGATTTCGCTGCTCCTCTTCGTTTTTGTTCCGATGTCTTCGTACTGTTACTTGTATCATCGTAGCCATCAAAGACGACTATAGAATGGGGTCCATAGTGAGATTTTACGTAGTTAATATACTGATCACATATATCGGAATAAGATGATCCCAGTTGCCACTTGGTACGGTGCAGAAGAGACCCACCATCTATGACAATGATACTATTTTTCGAATCAATAGTAATGTCGGTATTAGGTAGAACATTATATAAAGCTGCTTTCTTAGTTTTCCTCATACAGCCTTGATTATATAAAGCCAATGGATAGGAAGCTAATTCATACTCCAAATGCGATGCCAAACGTTTATCGCAAACCTTTGGAATAATAACAATGGATCGGCAACTACAGTCTAGTCATTAACCTTGATAGCACTGCTCATCGCTCCCAGTGGTAAAACTTTGTCTTTGCGATGTAGTTTTATATCTGCAAAGTTATTTCCCAAGGTTTTACTCATCAGCTGTTTGCCAACTTCTTCTGCAAGGTGACAATTTACATCAGAACTTCCTACAATGTCTGTTGATAAGGGCATGAGTTTTTCTGTCTTTGGAAAAGGATAGTGATCTATGCACCAAACGTAAATCTTTCTCCTATCCTCTTGATCCCTGAGCCGATGAGACAATAGCAGACCTACGTGTTGATCTCCTGACACAAAATATACCCCACCAAATTGGTTGATTGAAGAACAGATAGAATTGCTTGTTACCGTCGCTTGTAATCATATGGCTAGCGTCGAATCGGTAATTCCTCTTCCTCGAGTCAGCCCTCCACAGCTCTTCGTGCTGCGCATTAAGGTTTGTTCGATGGTCATGTCAGACCACACGCCAGTCCAAAAGGAATCACCTCTTCTAATAGTAAAGTAACCTTGCTGGGCAAATGATTCAAATTCATTTGTCTTCATTCTCGTTTCCAGCTGGATCATATCTTGTAGGTACAGATGGGCACATCGTTCGTACTGAAAGTGACCACTAGCATGAAAAAATGGAATAATGCGCAGAACACAGGTAAGGTGAGCTTCCCAGTCACCAGATCGTTCTGCAGAAATAAACTGTTTCATAATAGTCATCATGTGATAGTACTGGACCTTGTATCGGCACTGAGAGTTATAAGCCATGGTGGTGTTTGTAGTGGTAAAGGTTTTTGCATCATAATTCTGACGTCGTAGAATTGACTCCCGACGGAGGTAAATATTTTTTACTTTTTTTACATTATAACATTAAAAAATATATATTGAATATGAAATAAAGTAAGGAGGTAGCCATGTGTTACATTTGGTCAAAATCGTTACAGCCGTTTTAGATAAAAAAAATTATTTATTTATTTTAATCTTATCCCTCACAACTCGCATTTCCGCATTTTTTAGGAATAACTGTCTATGTCATCTCATACTAGTACTAAGGGAGTATTCATGTGATAAATTTGATCAAAATCGTTAAAGCCGTTTTAAAGCAAAAAATTAATTTCCATTTTTTTACTGGTTTTTAGGGGTTAACTGCCCTCTGCCTGAATATTCGTGCAAAATTTGAGCAAAATCGGTCCATTAGCTTGGGTTCTAGGTGCGACCACAGAATACAGACGACAGGCAGACATTTTTTTAAACCCACTTTTTTTGGCTTCAGGGGACTTGAAAACATGTAAATTTGTCAAAAACTGAAAATCGATTTTTTGCACGATCACAATACTTTGCTATTATACTAGGTATATTGGAAAGTAAAAAAGGGACCTTTCTTCCCCTCCCCCACCGCCGGTTCACTCCTCACCCTCGGGGAATTTTAGTATGTTTATCAGGACTACACGAATTATTTCGGCTGATTTCATTAATTCTCCTAGGTTATATCGCCCCCGCGCCCCCTACGTGCAGATATTAAAACTCATAAATATGATTTGTACTTTATTCTGTCTCAGATACGTACTCTTTACTTACAAATATTGTTCATTTTCAATACAGCACTCACAGTTATTAAGTAATTTGTTATAATTAAGCATTTATTTTATTATTTATTATAATACTCATAACAATTCCAATATTACTTGTTCTGTTTGACAATATCACTTTATTAATTTGTTAAGCATTTGTAAGAGTAGAAAGTATCTCTGTTAAAAAAAATCATAAAAAGGTTATATTACTAAATTTTATCGTCGTCTACTTACCCTTACAAACCAAAATAGTTAAATAAAAATTTCTGGAAATATGTAACCTTGTTAGACATAAATTACCCCACCTTAACTTTTTCTACTCGAAAGTTTCGTCTTTACTATTAGATGATTATATGCAATGTCCCCTTTAATTGTGGACACCCTAGGTAGCGGTAATTATTGTTACCTAACACCAACAAAATAATATTTCAAAATATTTATTCCACATATGATGAAGAATTTTTGAAAGAGATAGACACAAAAGGATACACAAATAAAGAAGTTAACAAGCAATAATGCCTTGAAACTGTAGCAAAACAGTCGGTGTATTTTATAGTTCATAGTTCGTGACATAAGAAGTTCTTTCCTCTAAGGGTCATTTAAACTGGTTTTATGTAATTGACATATCAATGGTACCTGTACAACACTAAATGGGTCTAAAGTCGAGATATAGTCTTCAGCATTTTAGTCTGCCGGCTTAATATCTTTGAACACGCTGTATAATAAAGATTAAATGTAACGGATACATGTTGAGATACTTCCTTGAGAAATTTAGAACGCTTTATATGTTTATTTCTTGTTACATTCAAGAATGTAAGTACCTACGGAGCGCATTCACATGTATGTACAGCTCGATCTTTGTACAATAAATGAACGAAAATTTAACGTTTTATAACTGTGTAGCAGCGTAAGAAACTACTTTCGAACAATTGATAAAATAACGATTAACATCTTTATACTCCGGTCATCAATTACTATTCTTGCAGGGAGTAAATGGGGAGGACTGATTTCTTTCATAAACACCCTTTTTGCAATTAAAAAAATGAGTTTTATATTTGTGGACTCTAAGTCAACTAAAAACCCATAAAAAAATTGTTGAAAAAGATGCAAAAAATTAAATTACAAAATTACATGAAAACTTGGTTAAATAATTAATAATAATGAAAAAAATTGATAAGAACTTTTTTAAATGGAAGTATGCTTAATTTGGGCAATAATTTGATATCATTATGCATGTGCATAAAAAAGTAAATCTCTATAACATAAAAAAATGTAAACAAGGGTTTAAATTGAAAAAGTTCGCATGTGACATCATAAATGAAACCAAATTTTTTATATTTCATTTTCTCCCATAGTACACAAAGTTAAAGCAATAGTCCAGAAACATTGTCTACGTGGACAATATTTCTGGATCTTTGTGTACAAGAGAAAATGAAATCGTACGGAAATATTAACTCATACATAATTACACACGCCAAGTTAAAGTATACTAGACTATAGTAAGTATTTCATATATATTGATAAAAATTTTGTTTCAAATTTTTCATTAGTAGTTATTCAGTCAATTTCTTTGTGTGAGGTGTTTAAAAAAGTACATATCACGACAACGAAATTAATTATAATAGAAGAGGAAACACAATTTGTTTATTTTGTTTGTTAATTTAACAATACACTGCCTAATAGAATTACTGGATAGGAGATAATAAATAATTATTTAATATAAGACGAAGAAATGTAAAAATAAGAAATATGAGAATGTAAAATAAGGAGACAAAAACAAAGGCTAAAAAAGCAAAACTGATTTTAATACGCAGTCAAATATAGTAATGATTTTACCTAGAATCTTTTTTATATTTGAAAATTTAATAAATTCGGAACAAAACAACAATCTGGTAATATCTGTATTATTTAAAAACAATGATGTGATACTACTGTATAAATTTCTGACGTCTAATGAAAACCAATACAGTACATTCTTCCCTATTAAAAAATATTTTTAATAGCCCCTACATGGAAAATCCTCGCATGGATAAATTAAAGGCCCTAATACTAAATATCATTATAATATTTTTATATAGTACAGCTATAAGCATAAATTATTTTAGTACAAAGTTGCCTTGTAGAGTAAGAAAAAAGCATTTCTTAACTTCCATATCAACTTGAACATCAGAAATACTAAAACTCTATGGTCAACCCTAAAATCTAATGGAATTGTTAAAACCAACCAAAACATCTCTTCACTTCCATAATACCTTCGTGGCGCAAATCTTATAAACAATTATATTATAGATTCTATACCGTGCAAAGAGGTACCTAACAACTATCTCTCAAAGTTTGAGAATGGTAGATTGCCAGATAATAACTTTGAATTTCAATTTGAATCTACCGAACTAAATCAAACACTAATCTTAAAGCAAGAACCACACACAGTAGGATATAAGTAACTCCGGGAAAATGCTTCAACATAGCTTACCAATTATAACGGAACCCCTGTCTCACATTATTAAATTTTCCTTCGAATCTAGAACAGTCCCGCTAACAAACAGGTACTAGCTAAACCAATACCTAAAAATAATAAAATGAACATAATATCAGAACTTAGACCTATCAGTTCTACTTTCGGTACCCTCAAAAATTGCCTAGCGTGTTATCCATCGACAACTGTCACCTTATGACTTAAAAATGATGTAAGTGCAATCAGGCTTTCGTAAAATCACGGCACTTCCGCTGCTTTAATATTAATTGTTGATGATGTATTGACTTCAATTAATTCTGATTCTCTGACTTTGTTGGATATGTCAAATGCCTTTGACTCATTAAATACGGAATTGTCTGTGTCGAATGCTTTTGCTAAGTCAATGAACACGCATACTGACTTTTTGTTGTATCTAATAAATTGTATGTGTGTGTTCAATAAGGGGGCAGGGTGGTGTCCATTTTCAACATAGAATATGAAAAATTCCTGGATGAATTGCATTTTTTAAAGTTAGAATAAATTACGCAACGATAAGTCTACCAGATACTTTATTGAAGTTTTTGTAAGTTATGTCGACTTATAGGATGCAGCGTATGCATCATCAAATATATATTGGGTTGCACAAAATAGATTGGTTAAAGTATATCTCTCATTGAGATATTTGTACTGGTATTGAGTGTTGCGATTCTTTGCATAAAAAATGTTGGTTCGTGTCATAATATTTTTTTTAAATGGGAAAACTATTAATAAACTTTGTAGGTCTATAATTTTCAATTCAATTTTTCGATATATCGGGGAACATATTCAACGACCAAATCAAATAATAATGTGAAAATAGTGATAATTTCCCACATTTATGTGTGCTCGTTTTTCGTGTTTTGGCTTAAAATGACATCATTGAACATACTTTTAGTTAGCTCATTTACAATAAATATTCGATAAGAGGACTAAATAACTATGGTCAAAAGTTAAGGCTTCTTAATCACAACATAAAATAGGATCGTCGATTGAAAAATGGGAGATAATGTATTATATGGGAGTGTAAAGTTTGTTAAATAACAAATAAGCAGGAATTTAATTTAAATATCTGCTAAAACTATAAAACAAAAACTTGTTTCTTAAATTGAAGCGTAAAAAAGCTGTCATTTTATGGCTAGTATATTTCGTAATGCAAAAGTTTATTCTTGAAAGCCTAAGTGCCACTGAATGAGAATGTAAAATTTTATGGTCCAATTGAAAATAATTATATATCGAATCTCGAATTTAAACGAATGGAGCTATTAAGTAACATAGTTGCGGATTCGGTGTAGGAACATAACTTCAGTTAAGATAAAAAAAGTATTAATAACACAGTGCATCTCGGACACTGTCAAATTAAATTCATTTATGAAGATATTCTTTTAAAGTTGAACTTAAATGGTACTTTTTCCGTGTAGTACCTTAGAAACCGTACATTATCTCCGTAATCAAAAAGCCAATATCGGTACGGCAAAATAAAGAAAATTAATCGAATTTTTGTATGAGCATCACAATTTTGGCAAGATTATATTACTTTGCATTTCTCAAATCAATTCGACTAAATTACGCCTAATTACCTATAATGATGGAGCTATTTGCAAGAGTATTTCCAACGAACAAAATTAACTATACTTTTACGGTAGATTGCCAAACACTTATACTCACGTTTTTTACCTATTTAATTTTTTGTTTTTTTTTTGTGGTTAATTGTATTGTACTTCTCTCTGCGCTTTATTATAATAATCATTTACGCTAAGGGGAAACCAAATAAGATACATATTGCATTAGACATTTGCAAAATTACATAAGCAATTACATTTTTCAGAAGTTTATACATTACAAAATTTACAAAATAACTATGCAGAAAACTAATTTGGAAAAATATTTACATAAATCTTTCCTAACCATTTGCCATCTGCAAGCTTCTTTGTTCATTATCTTGTTTTTGTTTTACGTCTGATTTGTAAATTAGGCAAAAAGTTTTTAGGACACAAGTTGAGACTACTTTTATCTTGTAACAGACAAGTAATCGTTTGTGCAAGACTCTATAACTGCTTTACATATATACATATCTTAATGTTCGTTTTCGCAATGTAATTATGCCATTAAGACACTGGTGAATGTGTGATATCTTGAATGAGAGTAATAGAATGAAATGGAAGTAATAACTTAACTAAGTGTTCATTAAAGCAAAATAGACCAAGTTCTTCGTGCATTTATTATATATTTTTCTACTTTAACAAAATTTCGTTTGTAATTTATTACGTAATTGCGAGGCACGCGCATTAGTCTTATTACAGTTTTCAAAAGTATTCGATATTCTTGGTCACACACTGATATGCGCGAAGTTAAACTTTTATGGTTTTGACAACACATCGGCAAATTTTTTTTCATCCTATCTTGCAAATGGGAAACAAATGGTATTTCTAAATAACGGATATCCTGACATATCAAATATCACTTCTGGACTACCACAGGGTTCCGTTTTGGAGCCTCTTCTATTTTTAATATATACAGCCGATGTACTTAAATGTTCTGAATATACGAATATGCAAGCCTTCAATAAAAATATAGGCAAAACTTGACATCAAATTTGAATTTGAAAATTGAAGATAGGGCTTTGGTGGCTGTAAACTCTACCAAAAATTTGAGCTTATTATTTGACACTAAATTAAAATTTAAAAATACATCATCTGTAATAAAAAAATGTTATGTTAGTCTAAAACTGATACATGCTAATATTAGCATAATTTAAATTAAGAGGTGCATGCCCTTTAGAGGTGTCAAATGCCAATCAGTTTGAGTTTTTGATAAAATATATGTCAGAACGCACAACTATACATATTTCTGAACCTTTATGTGCCATAAAATACTCGTAATAATGAGACAAGGGTATTATTTTGAGAACTATTAGTACGAAAAACTAGTCAAGGTATTGATCCCTGAGGAACTTTATCACAGGATTAAAATTGAACAAATGAGTCTATATGATTGAAGCTTCTGTTGCAATGTTTCATGAAAACATATCAGAACTACAACTAAGTATATTTATCATAATTAACATCTACCTACCGCGATTCTGTTCACGCGTCACTATGTTTGTTTCTATCTAAATGCGTTGTTTCTGGGAATTCCTGTAACTTCGGAACTGTTTATGATATCGAGATACTATATGTAGACTACTGATATTATCACCGAACCTCTTCTCTGTCAAAGAGAGGAATCTTTTATTTGCCTAACATTTGATAGACAAGGGGCCGACAGCTTTACATTCCTTCCGAAGGATGGTATATACACGACGCAATTCTCGACTAGATTGCATAGCTTCTGCGCATACTCTATTATACAAGCCGCTAGAAGATGGAGGACGAGGACACATGCATTTCCTTGACACGGTCACTCGATCAAGTACTAACGCGTCTAACGTTATTTTATATTACGTGTCAAAATATGTGAATAGTAAACACGCACGTAGGCTCGCCCCAAATTAACCCTTACTCCATGTGTTATTCATACGTCGTTAGCAATAGATTACATATAAACACATACTATTCGTGACAATGTAAACATAACGAAAAATATACTATATATAAACGTCTATTAAACGAACGATCTGGGTCCTTGCAATGTGCGCGGTATTAACTAACATTTGGGTAAAATTTTTACTATTGGGTTATATTTTTAGTAAAAAAATACCAACGTTCTTCTACACTGGAGAACAAAATGTGGCACAATCCAGCTACAATAATACTCATTTCGTTTTATAAAATAAATATATTAATATCATTTCAAACTGAATTTATGAAACAAAGAAATCAGAAAAGCCTCACTTAGGTACAAGTAGGTAGGACCGTGATTGACAATGCGACAATAAATTTATTTTAGTAATGGCCAGAATATATTTCTTGGTTCATTTAGAAATGCTTATACACCTACAAAAGCTATTACACCTATAGGTATACATATTTTCAGTGACTAATTTATTAATAACAATATGTGAATGATATTTATTTTCATAAAAACATCATATTTTCCGCTATGGTGTTAACCCCATTCCTATATAATGAACCACATAATTCAGTATAATTGAAAATATATTATAGTACCTATATATCTTGTTTAAAAGTAGCAATATGCGATTTGTATTTCATAATATCCACATGAGTTGATTACTTCTAGTTCACTTTAATGCAAGTAAGGAACATACTAAAGAAAAGAGAAGGACAAAATTTAATTCTGTTCAATGAAATGTTCGGAAGAGCTTATTTTTTTAGTATCTAAAATATTTCTTCTATGTTCTATTAATCTTACTTCTGTGATCCTACCACTCTGGCCAATATATTCAGCGCATCAAATCATTACATTTTATTTCACATACTTCAGATTTTTCAAAATGTTTTTTTTTTGTTTTTGGTTGACTAACAACTGAGCTAAATTGTCAAGCTGAAACAGAACGTGTTGAAAAATCTACAATAAAGCATTATATATAGGTCGGGACGGTAGGAGTATAGATATATCATTGTAGTTACCTAGATGAAATATTTTATATAGTGAAGCATTAACAACTTTTGTTGAACATTGCATTGATCAGAATCATTCTTTCTATAACAATAGTATTAAATTTTCAAATGTTAATAATAAAGAAAACGTTAGATTTGATAGAAGTAATGAGTTGAAAATAAGAAAACTGTAAGGAATAGGAAACCAAATTGAATTCATTACTCCATTATTTACAATGTTATTTATATTCAATCCAGCCATCATAAAACAAGTCTATGTAATATGGTTTATATAAACTTCTACTCTACATTTTCTGTTTTGTTCTTAAGGCTCATTGATGATTGCCGAGACTGCCGAGAGACACAACACACATCAGATAAATTTGAACAAATTTTGTGAAACACAAACCAACCTATGAATCTTCTCGAAAGAATCCCATATTTTTATTTATCAAAATTGTGACATATATACAAAATTTAAATAAGGAATGCGAACCAATGTATTTCCAATAATACTTGAAAGTATTGATAGTGGTGGTTACTTTAACTTAATAAAATGTCAAGTTCGTGTGTATTCACTTTCAGTTTTATGTATAATTTGTTATTGTGTGCGGACCTGTAATCTCGGTTGCAATAAGAGTGAATAATTTATGTTATAAATATCGGGATTAGAGGGATAAAGATAAACCAAACATTACAGAAGGACCCACAAATTAAAATATATGCACGAATTTCAAAAACATTCTGTA
Organism: Leptura quadrifasciata; assembly: GCA_963675555.1. Lineage (NCBI taxonomy): Eukaryota > Metazoa > Arthropoda > Insecta > Coleoptera > Cerambycidae > Leptura > Leptura quadrifasciata. The sequence continues at coordinate 88,586,569 of OY776678.1, read as the reverse complement.
TAGAGTTAAACTAGAGAGTGTGGTATTATTTTGGGCTCTAAGCAATTATTTTTAAGTGCTATATGTTTCGCTTCGATATGTTACCTACAGTCTTGAAGATATATTATTTTCATCCTAAACCTGCATCACAAAATAAGCTGTAAAATGACAAGACCAATGCCAATATCGGTTAAGAGGTTATCAAGATTATCGCGCTCACACAGAAAGACAGACAGACAGAATCAACTGACACTATGTAGTAATGTGCAACACAGATTAATTTTAACGGACTACAGAAAGATGCACGCTCTCTGTAAGTTTTTAAAAAATTGAAAATATTGAGACAGTCGTAGACGTACGAAGCGAGGAATTTGATACGATGTAAAAATAAGATTAGAACAAAAACTCGATTATAAATTTTATTACCCGATGTGAATCTTCTTCCGACGCGACGGTAAAAAGCAAAGTGAAACAAAAATAATGTGGTTTACATTATATTCTATTAACTAGTGTAAAGCCTAATGCAAAGTTGCAATAAATATACCTGCGAAGTAATCCTTATGTATCTTAACAAAATGCACATTTACGGTTACAAAGCAGTTATTTAATTCGTTTGGATTTCAAGCGAGATAACGTTTAAATTAATTAAATAGTATTTCCGATATATAGCCTCGAATATTTCGTCCGTAAGCCGCTTACCGCGACATATTTATGCCCAAAAGATGTTGTTGTCTTATTTTAATTCAACGCTTTTGATATTTTATACCTCATGTTCAGGTTCAGTTAAATCTCTTGAATTCTTTTGAAAGAAACTGACAAATAAATAAAAGATTTCGCCTATAGCCCCAAAAATGCCAATTTATTTAGAAATAAACATTAGGATTTTAATTTGCAAAACAGATAGAAGATAAAAATACGATAGAATAGTAAATTCTGCGTCATCACAAGTTATTGAGGATTATCGGTGCGTATAGGCAAGGTAAATTAAGTATTTTATATGTACCCAGTTATGCCTGTTTTACTAGAAATATACAAATATAGTGTAATTTAAATGTAGATGTATGAAGAGATTTAACTCCATCATTATAAAAAATAGCAATGAAGCTTCTCAACCAGGCACTCCCTTCCAGGTTATTTCAAAATGGACAATAAGGCATCTTAGCATTAAACAAGTTTGATGGAACTAATCCGCAATAAACTAGAAATAGTATGATATCATTCTAACGCCAACTGAAAGAATTCATTCTTAGCTGTTCCACAACATCCCCCATTTACATAGAAATTGTTCACTAAATCAGTTTCTCACCTTTTTCAAAAATGGCATGTTTTTCAACACAATTACCTATCTCACAAAAGATTTGTTGTATTTTCTACATTAACCTTAGAGTTTCTGGACATATAGAACTTTATTTGCGTTGTATTATAAAAGCCGATGTACCACAGGGTAGTGTTCTGGGGCCCTTCCTGTACCTAATATTTACAGCGGATTCTCCAACAATAAATGACATAGCGACATTCGCAGATCATACCGCAATTATATCAACATATACTAATCCTATAAGAGCATCCAAAAAACTGCAAAACCATCTTAATTTACTACAAAGCTGGCTCAAAGATTGAAAAATCAACGTTAACACCGATAAATCTTCTCAAATAACATTTACCACAAAAGGAAATACTTGTCCACAAGTAAGCATAAACAACGATCATATACCTGTGAAAAAAGAAGTAAAGAATCTTGGGCTCCATTTAGACAAAAAAAAATAACCTGGAGAACACACATCAATATGAAAAGACGTCAACTGGACCTGAAAGTAAGAAACATGCATTGGTTAATAAGTAAAAAGTCACAGCTATCCCTCGAAAATGAATTAATCATATACGAGACAATACTAAGACCAATATGGACCTATAAGAATAGAGTTATGGGGTTGTAGTAAACCTTCCAGCAGAAAGTGCCTTCAACAATTTCAGTCCAAAACTTTGAGAATGATAGCAGATGCCCCATGGTACGTGTCCAACCAAACTTTGCATAATGATCTCAAGATACCTTTCATCAAATAAGTAATAAGACCATACTCAATTAAACATAAAAATCGCAGTACTAACCATGGTAACCATCTCATAAGTGATCTTTTCAATCAACCACTCACTGGAAGAAGATTAAGAAGATTGTGGCCAGAAAATCTCACGGAACCGTCAGTGGATGGTGCCCGATTCAAGCCTCATTCCTTACATAACATTTATTAATTACTTTATATTTGTTTTTAAAAAAGTAGATTTTAAATGGCAATAAATAAATAAAAATGATTAAGGTACGATTTGCTTGCGCGTTTCTTGAATTTCGTCAAGATTTAGGATAACGAACAAGAAATATAACGTTTTCTTCTTATAAATGTCATAGATCTAAGCCTCGCCTAATAAGATAAATATTACCCAGCAGTAGTTTCATCATAAAATACATTGTATGAGATTTTTTCTACACAACCCTACAAATATAATACTAGCGTTATTTCTTTTAACTTGTTATCCCTAGTAAATTTGTGCACGATTTACTTAATACCAAATTACTCATAGTGAAGCTTCTCTTTCGTAGTCTACTGCTTTACCAATGAACAAAAACATGAGAGGTGACTTGTAAAATAACTTATAATTAGTTTCTTTTTTCGAAGTCTTCATTTGCGTTTCTACTTTCAGACTGATTTATCCTTTCATTGCCATATTTTTTTACTATCTTTAGTGCAAGTACCATCATCATACCGAAGAACTACAATTTAGGGAATGATATTCCTTGACACATACCGTAAATTGCAGAACATTTCAGCCCAATCTTAAGCAATGAGCTCGTGAACATATTTCATTTCATGATCTTTAGAAACCCATCTGTAAATTGAAGAAACTATTTATTCGGATACATTTCTTATGTTTTGCTGGTTTCTTAATGAGAGTATTTTTTTCTAGGTGCACAAAAACTATTAGCAAAATAAGTTGGTGTACGTCGTCTTCGATGGCAATTACACCATAATTAATAACTAATATGATGAAAATCCGTTGGTTCCATCACATATCAAACGTGGAAGTACTCAGGAGAGCAAACAGCCTTCCAATTGAGGTGCTTATTTCAAGAGCACGCCTAAGATGGGCAGGTCACGTTCATCGTATGCATGATAACCGCCTTCCTAAATGTACACTTTATGGTGAATTGCTAAGCGGTAGAAGAAGGCGTGGCGGTCAACGAAAGAGGTTCAAAGACGCTCTCCATGAAAATCTAAAATCCTGCGGTACTGTAGACGAGCAATGGGAACAACTTGCAGCGGACAGAACCGAAAGGCGAGGGGTTGTGGCCAGCTATCAAGGAAATGTTGCAGCAAGAAGGCCGAATCCAAGACCTAACCAGGTCTATGTTTGTCCTGACTGCGGTCGACATGTGCTTTCCCGAATTGGCCTCTATAGCCATAGTCGTGTGCACCGTAGATGAATGGGAATTACAATAGACTACACCTTTTACTTGTTTTTTATTGTACACAATTTATCGACTGTAAAATTTTTATACTCGGACTCGAGTAACGGCTAATAATAATAATAACTAATATGGATTACGACTTAATGGTTAAATAATCTACACCATTACCGATACACCTTCTTAGGACAATGATATCTTACTGTCGCAAAAAATATCAGAAACGATTTTTCTATGGAAGAATCTTTAATTTTGTATTCTGGCATGATATTTACATAGGTGCTAGGAAAGGTATCCAGTCATTTCCAGCTTATTAATTAATTCCTCCAGAATTCCTTTCTAGTCTGAAGTAAGAGCTACAAATGCTATTAATTTTTATACTCTACAGGTATCCAAAGGTAAAAAAATATCTATAAAGAATTGTTTTTTGTTGCGGTTTGTTGAAATTTTTTTTTCTTAAAATAGATTCAAATTAACCTTACTTAGATATGGTTGGTCTCCCGCCTCTGATCTAAATCAACCATTTACTAAAAATATTTTAGCAAAATAAAATGATTAACTTAGTAGCTGTCTACTTCTTAATGCTTACAAGATATCTTAATTTGGGTAACATTGAAATTCTAAATATTCAATAAATTCTTGAAGTTACTTAAATATTCAAGAATGTACAGACTTAGGAATAAATTTACTCACATATCTAATAAATTTATAATTCACTGCCGTAAGAAAACATTTTAATGTATTTTTTTTCTTCTGAGAAGGTAGACCTCATGGTCTGTTCATTTCTATGGTTATCTTCGTCGCATCTATTGCTCATCTTTTTAACTTGTACACATTTCGCAGATCAAAATAGAATTGATGAGAGGTGTATAGTATAAGAAAGTGAGGTGTCGAGAAGTGCGCCCTATCTTTGGGATATTAAGCAGTGAACACAAATATGTAGTCAGTTGGAGAGAGAATTGCATTTTATGTGCAAAATTTCAATTCCATGACAAAACTGCAGAAAATATTGATGTATAAGTAATATCGAACTCTTAAAAAACTCTACAAAAATGCGTCTAAGAATTTTTTTTATAAACTTATTTAGATTACCGTCCTGCGGAGTTTAGCATTAGCCATTCCACCACTTAACCGGGACACATACAAATTAACCAATGACAATTCCCTACGAGATTGCCATCTGCCGCCATCTCACACAGCCCCCTCTAGTCTACTGTTACCAATTGTTACTGTTATGTGTTACCATCCTGGTAACACATTAAAAATTCCACTAAACATTCATACCCTAACCAGGAATCGAACCCGGAACTCTTTGACCTCAAGGTTAACGAATACCCATTGAACCACTAACAAAATCATAACACCCATTTCGATCAGGGGAAACAAAATTCCAACCAAGAGATGCGTGATGTACTTGCGGGGGCGAGGCTCGACCAAAGACTGACGTTCAACATCCATATAAATAAGACAATACTCCCTGTCCAGGAGTCTGTATCCATTCATGGTTAGGGATAGCAAACTTAACAAATACATACGCGGCGCCAGTGTGATGCAGCATACTGGTCATGACAACGAAAAAACTTCAATTGCTTGAACACAAATTTATGCGCCTCATCTTTAATTCTGGAAGATACACCTCCCTCAGAGATCTATACGCACTTTGCCACGACATAATCCCGATAGCGGACTACCTCCAGCGTATCTCCCGAAACTTCTACTCATACAAGTTGGGCGATAGTTCGCTAACAAGATACATAACCCAAATTAGACAACATAATGCCCCATCTCGGATCAAACACCTCACCGTACCAGACTTACCAATTTTCCGGCAACCTCAGTAACCAAGTTTCATCAACTATAACTTCTACTTATCCTATCCAACCTTTAGTAATCTTTCATATCTTTAAATCAGTGGCGGCTCGTCGGGGGAGGCTGAGCCTCTTCTACAATTTTGGGAGAAGCAGAATATCTCCAAACTTATATTTTTTACAAGTAGAAATATCGACGTAGATTTATCTGAATTCTTAATGTTGAATGTTGTTAATTTATTAATAAACTTTTAATGTACAAAACAAAATTTCAAATTTCTTTTCCACAAATATGTAAGTAGTAACGTTGCAGTCTGGATAGTCCGCTTTTGCATATATCCCGGCCTCTCATTGCGGATCGCGTTTGGTCAGATGAACCGGAGGCTAAGAGATGCTTGGCTTCAATTTCAATACGCTATCCTTATGCGATAAATGACCTTGTATGCTTGGTTCGTTCTCTAAAGACATATATTGGCTATGACAGTACCGCAGCTAGCCTCTGCCATCCCATCTCTTTCTAGCGCATATACACTTCAGACTTCAATGTCTTCAGTTCTCTTTCAATAGAGAATGAATGGTTATTAGTACTAGAATAGTGGCAATTTGCAGCTTAAACATACATAAAATATTTAACAGGCGGTCGAAAAATGAGTGCTCGAAATGAAAATTTCTTCGACAAGAATTTAAAAAATTGTCAGACCTTCAATGCCGTCATTAGTCTTCACAAGTGGTAAACTAAACAGAGGGTTTAGTGATAGCAATAATTTGTGTAATGACAGGCATTTTTAAAGTGCTAGAAAAACACAATGACCTTGAATTCTCCGAAAATTTTCGCCTGCGGTGCGCGGTCCACCCTCCCGCTCTCCTGCATCTTCACTTTCAGAACCCACGAGCCGCCACTGCTTTAAATCTTTCTTGTCCCGCTCTTCCTTTCTGTCTGTAACCTTTTTGTCGCGTTTATTTTTCTTGATTTCTTTTTGTACATTTATGTTTCTAAATTCATTTCCATTAAAATTTCAATTAATTTATATCTTTCCTGAAATTAAAATTTTTAAAATCAGAGTTTGGGCCAGCCTATGCGCAGCCTGACGTTACATACCTCGCGGAACGCTCCTCGTTTAATTTGAGATACTAGCGTCAACTGCGAAATTAAAAAGTGTTTTGTGCGAGAGTTTTCTAAACGTAGTGTAGTTTTTAAGTTTTTTAAATCTGTTTTTTGGATATTTTAGCCGTATTATCTATTTTTTATACGTTCATTGTACAAAAGGTGTTTAGGTTTAGTTGTTTAATTGTTGTTTTCGCCGACCCAGGCCTGTCCTGCCCGGCCCTGTAATCTACTACCGCGTTAGCGCGGTGGTTGCACGATCGGACCCGGAGCAGGACCTGGCTATGCAACTGTTTGTATAATTAACTTTAATAAATCTATTTTGAATTGAACTTGAGCTACTAACACTTTACCACAAAAAATATTTTAGGCTTGTCATAGAAAGGCCGGAGTGAAACCGAGCGAAGCCTAGGCGGGTCGCTAGTTAATATAATAAATATATTTGTTATATTCTCAGAATTAGCAGGAGGGACTACTTAAATTAACATTATTGCATGGTTAAAAATTTACACAAATGCAGTGTTATTTAAATAAATAGGTACGGTATTTTTCCTTTGTGAGTTAATAATTTGCTCACCTTACCCCAATATAATAAATTAGGAATGTTTGATTAATTTAAATGTTCAGCAATCTGAAAACAAAGTTATGATCATTGTATTTGTAAAGTATGAATCCCTGTTAAAATATGCAGTAAAAATGCAGGCGTTCTGTTGGTTCGACGAGACTTTGCAAAATTCAAAGCGGTATTTTAACTAAGTATATCGTTAAGTTACGGCATTGTTTTAAAGAAAGCCGGACGGGCCGTTGACACAGCAATATTTTTTACTCTCAAAGCGATCTGATAAAGCGCAACCCTTAAATTCGCAAGTCGATGAACCTTTTGGCTCGTCCTCTTCAGGATAATAAGACATCGCATGCAAATCCTGACCCGGCTGGTAATAAAGGGACAAGACGACGATAGACAGAGAAAGGTTTACGATTGGATCGATTACAGAGATGGCTATGCATGCAGATCTTACAAAAGTGTCATTTATTTCAATCTGACGGCAACGCAGAATTTCCGTTTTTAGTGAAGCCGTGTAAAACGACTACGACGAGATCGGTGCCCAAACTTGGACCATGCACACGCTGCACAAAATATTCTACATACATATAATTAACAGTAAGTATGTCCAAAATAAATTTAATCCTTTTATATAATTCTAAACAATAACAGATGTGTGACTACAAATGGAAGAGTCACTTAAACTATTCTTGACCATTATTTTATGGCATACCATATGCAATTTATTTCTCGTTTTATCAGCTGGATTTTCTACAATTTTCTTACAAGTGTACAAAAAGTAGTTGTATAAATTTGAAATCGTTAAAGTTTAAGGTAAGGTGCTCTAGTGATGCCGTACACCTAACAGGAATCCGAGATAGATGCCATGATGCTGTGGGACGTATCATATAGTAATGCGAAGCCAACTAAAATAATACGTGAATCACAAAGCCTCTTGTTAAGAGGTTGTGAATTATGAGCTGCTAATTATTTATTTTCGTAGAAATCAGAGGACTCAAAAGAACAACTCTAATAGCAAAAACACAAAAGGATGAGCAAAAACACTCCATACTGGATAGTTTGTAATATTAAAGGAAAATCTAGACAGTTGAAGAAATATAAGCAAACCAGGGAAACTGATACTCTCCGGAAGTTTAAAAATCTTAGATTGCGTAAAAGAATATCAAAATAATGTAAAATCCCTTTGGTGATATATCAATTCAAAAAATGGGGCAACTACAATACCGGATGCGCTAACCTATCATGGTCGGTATCTCGATCACCCAAGAGATATTGCAATGGCTTTGCTGATTTTTTAAATCCTCTTTTAAACCACCCTCCCAAAACATTAGCAACACTTTTTGTACAAATACCCCCTACATCAACTTCAATGAATTCTCCTCTAATGATATTCTTATTGCCCTACAACGACTTAAACCTAAATGCACAAAAGGTCCAGACGAGGTATAGGCTTTCATTATTAGATACTATGCTGCTGTTTTTGTTGAACCTCTTAAAATAATCTAATAATTTATGTATTAAACCGAGTACATTTCCTAACATCTGGAAGAGATCCCAAATTTGTCCCGTTCACAAAAAAATATGATAGACAGGTAATTGAAAATCATCAGCCGATTTCGATTCTATGTAATTTTGCTAAAGTCCTGAAGATTGCTATATATGAAGTCACATACCCCCACGTTGTGGGACAGATCATATCCAGTCAACATGGTTTTGTAAAAAGTGAATCCACCGTTACTAATTTAATGTGCATGCCGCACTGCAATATCTCGACACCGGCATTCAAGTCGACCTACTATATACAGATCTCTCAAAGACCTTTGACAGGCTTGATCATGGTTTATTTATAAATAAACTTCAAACTATGGGCTTCTCTCACTTACTTATTAACTTCATCAAATCATATCTCAATAGTAGAACACAACATGTGGAATACCGCGGCCATAAGTCAGTTGAAATAAATACCACCTCAATAGTGCCGCAGAGCTCTATCTTGGGATCTCTATTTATCAATAACATCGTCGTGGACCTGAATATCGATGTTTTACTATATGCCGATGATGTCAAACTTTTTTCTGCTATAAATACTCGAGCTGACTATTATAAAAAAACTTCAAGATAATCTTTTGAAAATACAAACTTGGTGCGACCATAATGATCTGCCTCTCAACGTCGACAAATGCAGCGTGATATCTTTTCCTACGAAAAAAGAAACGTTTCATTATGACTATGAACTTGACTTCACATTACTCAAAGATACAAAGTCTTCAAAGACCTAGCGTCCTGTCTGACAACAAACTGACATTTAATGAAGACGTTGAAGACATAATTTTGTCTACAAACAAAAGTCTCGGTTTTGTTATCGGAAACTCTTCAGGTTTTACAGACACTTATTTGTTAGCCTTATTATTTAACTCATTTGTTAAGTCTAAATTAGAATATGCATCATTAATATGGCACCCCGGATATGTCACATATTATAGCAATATGTTCGAAAGTATCCAGAGACGCTTGTGGATGGTGTAACATCCTCCTATTGGATATCCCCTTTTAGGTAATTTCTCATCCGACAGTCTGAACACACGGAGGAAAAAGTAGGCAGTCATATTTTTACATAACTTAATAAATGATAAAGTCAATTGCCTTGAAATAACCGAAAAACTGTTATTCCATGTACCATGTGCCAATACACGATATCATACAACTTTTTATGTTGCTAGACCCCGAACGAATCTACTGAATTTTTCTCCCTTACTTTCATGTGTAACACTTACAACTACCTGCAAGGTGAGCTCGATATTTGCTACTGTTCTGTTTCGTCCATTAAACGCTTGAATTTGTTATGAATTTCGTATAAACTCTAGCTTTACCTATACTGTGCTATTGTATTATTGTTGTTTTTATCTTACATCTTCTTTCTTTCTTTTTTTTAAATTCTATTGTAAATATTTATTGTTTTCATCCTGTAATTGGTCTTGCGACTGAATGAATAAATGAATGAAGGAACGAACGAACAAACAAACAAACAAACAAACAAACAAACAAACAAACACGTAACAGCAACAACAACAACAACAACAAATAAATAAATAAAACTATATAAGGCGGAAATGCATTTCAAAAAAAAAAATACTTTTCGTCCCTAAGCCTGTATAATACGTCATGCAGCTCTCGGTGCTGGTGATACGCATGACCTCAGTCCCAACGCAGTATAAACTTAGTCGGTCCGGCGGTTTGGCAGCGATGCCGTAGGTCAATCAGTCAATCAATAATTGAATTCATTTTCTATCATCAAGGAGTGGAGTTGAGGACTCAATTTTTGTTTTAATAAAAGGGTATTGGTAGATAACTTATTGGCCGGAGGCTAGGGGTGGTGGGGCAATTAGGAGGGAAGGGAGAGGGGGGAAAACAAAAATATTTCGCATGCTGATAACTCCCCGTGTAATTGACTTATCGCGACCAGACCGACGTACATTTTTTTATTTGCTACAAGATAGCACTCGCATAAAATGATTTTTTTCAATTTCTGCTGATGACGTGAAAGATTCGAGAAGAAAATTGTTTCTGGCTCGTCGGATCGCCAGCGCAACTTCAACTATTTCCTGCTGATACAGCCAAGCGGTAAGAGCGCGACTCCGGATTGATAATGATATCAATGATGATCACGATGTATTAAAAACCGACCAGCCGCCGCATGAAAACCGAGAGTGCAATTTTATTTTTATTCCCGAGCGTTCAAGGGTCAAGAGAATGAAAGAATTTTCCATATCGGTTCATAATCTGGCGATCGAGCATTCAAAAGTATTTCAGAGCGCGTCGTTCAATAACGTGCATTCACGCATATATGAGTTCGAGAGGAGAAAGAGAGCTGGAGAGAGCAGGCTCCGCCTCCGGCTGCTCAACTGACTCGCTCGCCTGTTTTCGTTCCGTTTCCTCTTTCTTAACCAGTGCGCGCGAGGAATATACAGGTGCCACGGACTCTGGACACGGCGAAATAAACAGAGAAATGTTTGCTCGAAATGTTCATCCTAGCCCGAGGCCCCAATCCTCTCCAATCTCCCGCTATACAGCGAAAACTGTGCCGTCTTCTACCTCCCTTCCTAATCATTTTATCTCGATCTGCCCAGGCAGGAATTAAACGTTTATAAAAAAGCTATCAAGTGGCAAAAATGATATTTCCCCCACCCTTTCCCTTCGTGCCAAAAAAACTGTTTGAAAAAACGTGCAACTTTTATTTCGCGTACCAAGCGTTTGTTGGCGAAAAAAATCGTTTTATGCGAGTGCTATCTTGTAGTAAATAAAAAAAATGTACGTAGGTCTGATCACGCTAGGTCAATTACACAGGGAGTTATAAGCATGTGAAATATTTTCGTTTTCCCCCTCCCTTCCTAATTATCCCACCGCCACCAGCCTCCGGCCCAACAAAGTATTTGTCAATATCCTCCTATTTAAAAAAATGACTAGTCTTCAAATCCAATCCTTCTTGATAAAAATGAATTCAATTTTTTAAATTTTTTGTACCTTGGATTCGCGATATCTCGCGTATCAATAGTCTGACGTCGATGAGGTTAGGAACAAAATTTGCTTATTTTTGTGAGCTCCGAGGTGAGCTCTTTATTTTTCTTCTGAAGATTTTTTTTCATCAGATGAAAAGCCACCGATTTATCTTCGAAAAACCATTCCCATACATTTAACATGTCGATTCCCCCTCTCCCCTTTTAACATCTGCGGCACTAATGTGTCGGAATGTTGAGGAGATCCAAATTTATTTATTGGCAAAAAAAATTACAATCGGACGTTTCCTTATTTCAATACCAGATCTGCTCCACTAATATGAGGGAAAGAATAATGTTTTTATATAAATTAGTGACATGCTATTTTGTCATAAACCCGTCATTATGTCGCCTTTGCCTCAATATCACATGTACTGTTTTCAAGCAAACTCGAATTCACTCTTGCGGTGTTCTCGAAACGACTCAGTTATTTTTTTAAGCTGATAGGTCAATTCATCAAAAATGCTAATTCACCTGAATTATCTCCGAGACACTGATTATTTAATTAACACCGTCGTGTGAAAAATCATCTACATTTTACGAAGATAAATTTAATTGCCCAGCACCGAAGATTTTCCACATAGTTACTAGACCGAGGGAATAATAAAAGGCTTGGTTAACAATATACATAGTTTTATGTAAAATATAAAATAAGTTAATTAGTTGTAAAACTAAAAGAACTAGTCAGTATATTACACGGGTAAGTTAGGTTGGCCGAGCGAGACTGGAACAAGTCGTACCGTGAAGGTGTTGAAATTGTTGGTCGCCAGGTCTATTTTATAGTGATAATTAGGGAGAATGTTGTGAATGCGGCATTGACTTAGGGTTACAGATATTTAGTTTATACCCTGACGCTGTTGAGCCAGACGGTGACCATATTTCTAAACAGGTGCGAGCGAGATAAAGCCTCTCAGATAGGTCACGGGCAGTGGCGAAGAGAAGGTTCCCTTCTGAAAAGCTAAAGACACAACCAAATAATTTAGACAACGACATTTTAAACAACGCAACCTACTGCCTGCACAGTTAAACAAATAGTATATTTATTGTCAATAATTTCGAGAATGTCAAATTAAATGTTTCTTAATTGCATTGATTATTAATATAGACATTAAAAAGTAATCAATTTACTGGTGTTAAATTAACAGTAAAATTTGACCTTAAAGCAATTGATAGTGATCAATTTTTAGGGCTGATCTTTAGGACAAAATATACTTATATAAAGAAATATTTACACACAACTAAAATGTAACTAAAATTATTCTGATGTGCAATTTACAGAAGAAACAAGATTATGATAAACTCTAAGTCAATTCCTTTTCATTTTCACATGAAAACGCCCTCTACAAAATTGGAAGAAGCATGTAGAAAGATGGTCACAAAAAATAAGTCATTTCATTGGCAAGTCAATTTTTTATGTGAGATTTGTCATGGCTGAACATTTTATTTCATGAAACTATTGGTCATGCGATAGCGCTTGTCAACAATTCCCATATACTTATTAGAACCGATACTGCTAGCTTCCTATATTTCCTTTGCAGTAAAATTAGGCCAAGACAGCGTATAGCGAACCTACTCTCATGCACCAAACTTTTGGCCCGGGGGTTACTCTACAAACTACACCACTACAACTTTCCGACTTACTTCACTAAGCTCATTCGTTCGTTCCTGACGGGCAGATCCCTGCAGGGTCGAGTGAATAATAAACTGTTAACATGGCGGGACATTCGTGCGCAAGGATCGTGCATGTCACCGAAGTATGTCTCACATTTCCCAGAGTTTCCGAAGATAAAGCTGGCCAAGTTCGCCGATGACACAACCATGTACGCGCATTCTTATAATGCACATGCAGTTAATATGCTGCAGAAGGCGCACATGGCTCGTGCCACGGCTTATTACGACCAGTGGAAGATTCTGGTGAACGCTGAGAAGTCCGAGGCCATAGTCTAAACGCATCGGTTCACTGAGAACAAAATCATAACATCCATTTAGATCAGGGGAAACAAAATTCAAACCAGGAAATTCGTGAGGTGCTTGAGGGTGAGATTCGACCAAAGACTGACGTTCAACACCCTCATAAATGAGACAGTATGGACGGTCTACTCCCTCCAGGAGTTTGTATCCGCTCATGGTTAGGGATAGCAGACTCAACAGACAAAATAATAAATTGTTGTACACGATGGTGGCCAGGCCGTCCATCACATACGCGGCGCCGGTGTGGTGCAGCATACCGGTCACGATAATAAAAAAACTTCACGTATTCGAACACAAATTTATGCGCCTCATATCAAATTCTGGAAGGTACACCTCTCTCAGAGATCTGTATCCACGTTGTAACGAGATAACCCCGATCGCGGACTACGTCCAGCGCATCTCTGAAACTTCTATTCGTTCAAACTGGGCGATAGTCCGCTAACAAGACATATAACGTAAATTAGACAGCATATTGCCCCATATCGGACCAAACACCCCTACCGTACCAGACGTTACCGATTTTCCCGCAACCCCTGCAACCAACTTTCACCAACTATAGCTTCCGCTTGCCTTATTCAACATTTCACTAATATTTCGTACCTTTCGTTTTCATCGACTCAGACCTGTTCCGCCCGACCCTGCAATTTGTCACCGCGTCAGCGCGGTGGTTGCATGTTCGGTCCCGAGACAGGCTCTGGTTAGGCAACTGTTTGTATCATTTTAATATTAATAAGGTCTTATTGAGTTGAGTTGAGATCAGTGAAAAGATGTAAGTACGAGAAAATTTATATGTAAGATGATGTCATAGAAAAGGTGTTATTATCTATACTATTTGTTGATAATTACTTGTTCTCTGTAAACTGTATTTATTCACATTATAAACTCTTGTATAATAAAGAATGTTATAGTTAAAAAGTGCTCTAAATTTTGAGCAAATCCCACATTTATTTGTATAAAAGTCGAAACATGTATGTGTGTTTGTTTTTTGATTCTTTGTTGCATAAAGACCGATAAATGTTCAACATACTTGCACAAAATGGATCATGAATATTCTTCCGCATATTACACATTCAAGACATACAGTAGAGGACCCTCCCAACAGCCTCTAAAGCTGACCCACTCGAGAAACATAGGATAATGTTCAACTTATCCATACCAAATTTAGAATGGATATTTGTCAATACCGTTGAAAAATATTGAGGCGTTTCAAATTAAAAGCATTAGTTATTCTTCAGTTTTTATTACATACCTATCGTCCTTAGATGACTCAAAATAAGTATTTTTAGAATAAAAATTTTCATCAACTACACAGTAAGAGAACATAATTATTTTATTATCAAAATCCTTTTTAGGCATCACAGTGTTTAGCTCTATAGTAATTGAAGCATGAAAATTTTTGAGGTTAAAATGTTTACAAACAAACAAAAACAAGACCGATAAACCAGGAGCAGAATTCAAAAAAACTGTATTTACAATATCCCGTGCGAATGTGATAAATGTTATGTGGGTGAGTCATCCAGGCCTTACATTGTGAGGTTGGATGAGCACAAGAATTACATTAGAAAGAATGAAATTCAGAAATCAAAGATTGCTTGAGAAAACGGACATAGAATAAATTGGGAAATTTTAACAAAAGAGGCAGATAACAAAAAAAAGAGAAATTAAAGAATCAGCAATAATTCATGCGAGCTATCTAAACGCGCGCCGAATAGTACCTTCGACTGTAGTATTCAAGTATTTTGACGATTGTAGAAATCACGGCAGATACAGTATAACACCAATGGTTTCAATATCTCTAAGTTTCCAGGACTAATATTTGCCTGATTAATGTTGAATGCTTGCAGTTTTATTTAGGGCCTCATAAACTTGAGTTCCCAACTGCAGAAGACAAAATTAATAGGTTATTATTCTCATGCATATTAATTTATTTATAAACAATCAATAGTTAAAACTGGTTGAGCACAATTCATTAAAATTGCACTAGAAACCTCATCATGTCCCATCTCTACTCGAAAAATAGTATCATTACTTCTATGATATCATAGATATATCCAAAATACCTTAGAATTTGTTGTTGCTATCAACACATCAACTCATCTACCTTTAGCTTTCAATACAACATAGCTACAGGATAATTTCAAGTTCATCAAACATCATACAATAATTAATCAAAAGACATCTTCCCTTTCGGTCGGTCTCCCTGTTTGTGTTTTCTTCTCGTTGAGTAAATTCAAAAACAAAGTTTGTAAAGCACCACCATGAAGTTTAAAAAATTGAAAATTCGCGTAACTGAAGAAATGGGGCTTATTTAATCTGTATTCAAATCTGTCCCATTGAATCAAATTATGATTACTTTCCGTGTTCTATAAAAAAAATTAATTACTTAGTGAATAATTCCCATATTGACCACCCTATGCCTCGCCACTGGTCACGGTAACAACATCGTTCCTGGATCGTATATCGTGAAAGTGTAGAAATTAACAGCTATACCTTCTGTAATAAGATATTGTAAACCGCGTCCTCCTAGAGATGTTACTAAGATGCTCGTAACGTGGAAACACGTTTACTTGGTTCTAGGTACTTAGTTCTTAAGGCAATTCATTCGATTTGAAAAACTGCAAACTTATATCAGATGAACCGTCTTACCATTCTAATTTATTACCTGAATTATTATTACACATGTATTAATTCTGAGTTATAAATGATATATTAACTAAACTATACTAAAATTATTCCCTATTATATAAATATGGCTGATTTACCGTTCATTTTCTGCCATGCCATAAATCTTAATAACATTATGACAATTTTTGCCACCGCAACGTGGTAATATATCATTGTGCTTTAATGGTTTGATCATTTTAATTTCTTAATTATTCAGTTTAATGTCAATAAAGGTAATTAAATTTGTTGTTTCATTATTTATTGCAAAAATCCGAACGAATGTCATACAAATATTTTGCAAACTTACCCCTCTTCGTAGATTAGAGGATAATATTTTTATTAATATATCTGGCGTGATGTTAATTCATATTAATACCAAGAAATATATGTGAGATAATGACGGTCAAAATAAAAAGTAGGAAGTTTGTCTGTTGTCGTTATGTCAAAAAAATCTATTTAACAGTAAGAAATTCGACATATAATACAGTCAAATAGTACTTTGACCTGAAAAAAATTGTACAGTCAAATTTGTCACGTTCAATGTTATCAGGACCACTGAGAAGGTCTAAAACCAAAAAGGTGACCTCCCCACTTTTGCTTCAGCCGCTATCTTGAACAATTTTTGAATCATGAAGTAGATTCTTCCGGGTCTTGCCGTGGTCGTCGAACTTGACTTGACGTTTCGCTGATCATCCTGTCAGCTTCTTCAGAAGGATTCTTAAGACTCTGAAGAAGCTGACAGGATGATCAGCGAAACGTCAAGTCAAGTTCAACGACCACGGCAAGACACGGAAGAATCTACTTCATTAGACAACGGCTGTGAAAACCTGCATTCTACAATTTTTGAATCGTTTTATCACGTGTTCTATTGAACGCAAGCAAATGTTATTGAACAAAAAATGTTGTAAATGAAATTCTACATAATTTCGGTAATTGCCGCAATGCTGAGAAGTTAATATTTTGAGCGGTAGAGGGCGCCGGAGTTACCAAAAAAAAAACAGTTTTTTGAAAACAGTTTTGTGAAATTCAACTTACCAGCTGTTTAGGTAAAAATATCAGCCATACACACATATCCAAATAAATTCGATTCCACTGATTTTTAACTTTCCAATTAAATTTAAAACTGTTTTCAGGTAACTTCGGCGCCCTCTACCGCTCGAAATATTAACTTGTCAGCATCGCGAAAATTATCAAGAATATGTGGAATTTTATTTACAATATTTTTTGTTCAATAACCTTTTCCGTACTACCAATATAACACGGGATAAAACGATTCAAAAGTTTTTCGAGACTGAAGCAAAACGGGGGAGGTCATCTTTTTGATTTTGACTTTCTAAGTGGTCCTCATAACATTGAGCATGACAAATTCGAGTATTCAATTTTTTCCCGGCCATGGGACTTTTTGGTACATTTTTACTGTACTAATACTTTTATTGAAAATATGCAGCAGGGTAAAGACCCAAAAAAGATAATTAATGAATATAATGTGATGAAGCACAATAATTCTTCTTGACTTGTAGTTAATACCACTGCCAAAAGGAAACCTGCTTCACTTTTAGTAGAAAATATACATGGTGATCACCTAAGTAAAATAAATAAATATGTGACGCCAAACAGAGAGAGAAGCTTTGTGCAAATATTTGTGTTGTGTTAAAATTTTAAAATCTGTTCCTTTGAATAATTCAATTTATTTTTCCCGCTGACCACCTTTTGTGGATTTCATTTTAGTGCCTCTTAAAATATTTGCGAGTTTTTTACTATTTGTTTGTGTAGTCTAGTTTTCCCGTTGACCCTCTGAAATTACCGTTTCTCCACTTCAGCTAATTAAGCCCTGCTTAACTAGCTTGTAGGGTAGTGCTGTTACAACACTTAAAACAGGAGTTGGTACCAGAGCAACAGTATCGTCCCATAGCCGCTGCCGCTGACGCTCGAGTACCAAAGTGACAATTCTCACCCTTACGCTTAACAAGGGTGAGAAAATTATGTCACAAGTTTTCCAGATATTTTGACAAGAATTCATAGAATCTGAGTTAAATTTAGTTTCAGAGTGGTACTACTGTTGAATCTTAT